>CP092874.1:49853591-50042251 GCA_030710605.1 Cordylochernes scorpioides
GAAGTTTTTTTGTCGCACTTTAACCAAGAAAAATTATATTTAACCAAGTACTGAGCAACAATATTTTTTTAGTCAGAAATGATGATGACAATATTGCCGTATCATGCTTGATTGCATTAAAAAATCTTTTGGGGAATATTCACTAAAGCAGACCACGGGCGAAGCCAGATAATGATCAATAGTAGGCAGGAACAAAATTCTACCAGCGAAACATTCACTCGAGCAGAAGACACGAAGCCAGGTCATCTCTATATATAAAATATAGTTTCTCGGCCTTTTGGCTAAGATCATATAGTATATCTCTAGATATTTTTATTTATGGATATTTTTAAAAATCTATTCAGTAGAGAAAGTTGATATGTTTGCTCGAAAAATAAATTTCATATATTATATAAATATATGACGTAATGAATTATATTATCATAATATTCTGTGTGTTCCCGAATATTATTATCAATAATATTAGTTAGGCAAACTTTCACTCGATAAAATCCGGGCGAAGCCGGGTACACATCCGCTAGTATATTGTATATATTTCACCTAGGTATATTATTATTATTATTTTTTTATCACAGAGGGTGACCATATAAAGATTTATTATTATTATTATTTATTTTTCTGTCATGATGATTTTTGGTCACCCTGGGGAGAGAAAGTCGGTCAGTTACCAGTCAGTCTTAGGGTGGTGAAGGAAGCGGCCACCAGGGGGAGCAGAGGAGGAAACAGGGGCCTTGGCGATGTCCTCCCCGCTAGGGGAGGAACAAGAAAATGTAAGTAAATGTGTACAACACTAAATCTTTCATCAACTTCTTGATATTTGCCTATTTCTGATTTCGTGTGTATCTACACCTTGCACTTTTGGCAGTTGACACAAGCTTGAGCCCATTTCCTAATGTCTTTATTCATATTGGGCCATATAAATCTTGACGTTAATTGTTTAGTTGTGGCTTTGATGTCTGGGTGTGAGAGTTCGTGGAAGTTCCTAAAAACCATCATTCGGAATTTAATTGGAATGAATGGTCTAATATTATTGGTAGACACGTCACACCATAACAAATTGCCTGATTGTAGTGGGCATTGCTTAAATTTTAGAGAGGTATTCTCTGATATCAGGTTTTGTAGTTCTGAATCACCAGTTTGTTCTTTGGCGATCTCTTCATAGTCGATGGTTGTAATAGCATCAACTCTGGACAGAGCATCGGCGACTATGTTGTCAGTACCTTTTATATACTTGATGTCAGTAGTGAATTGGGAAATGTATTGTAGATGCCTTAATTGTATAGGAGAAGCTTTCTCATTTTTTTGTTTGAATGCGTAAATTGAAGGTTTGTGATCAGTCAAAATTATAAATTCACGTGCCTCAAGCAGGTGCTTGAAGAATTTGATAGACAAATATATTGCGAGAAGCTCTCTATCATATGTACTATAATTACATTGAGCAGGATTTAATTTTTTAGAGAAAAATGCTATTGGTTTCCATGTATTATTGTCAAGCTGTTGGAGAACTGATCCAACTGCCCGATCTGAAGCATCTGTACAGAGTGAGATAGGCAGTTCAGTATCGGGGTAGGCTAACAGTGCTGTATTAGCTAGGGCTTGTTTGCATTGTTCAAACTGAACTTCAGCTTCTTCAGTCCATTTTATTTCGCTTCTATCCTTTTTCTTGGCACCCCTCAAGTATTCATGAAGGATTGGCTGAGTCTCTGCGGCATTGTTCAAAAAGGTACGATAAAAGTTTAGCATACCCAAAAATATGCGTAATTTATGAACTGTTTTTGGTTTCTTATATTCTAGAATAGTTTAACCATTGTTGGGAGTGGTTTCACACCGTGAGAGGTAATTAGGTATCCTAGAAAATCAATTTCCTGTACCAGAAATTTAGATTTAGAAAGATTGATTCTTAATCCATAGGAATTTAGTCTGCTGAATGAAGTTTCAAGGTTGCTATAATGCTCTTCTTCCGTTTTAGAGGCTACCAGAATATCATCTAAGTAGACGAATGCAAAGTCCAAGTTTCTTAAGACTTCATGCATGAATCTCTGAAAGGTAGCAGTAGTATTTCTAAGACCGAAACTCATTACATTAAATTCGAATAGCCCAAAAGGAGTAATGATGGCAGTCTTTGGTTTATCCTCTTCAGCAATTGAAATCTGAGAGAATGCCTTGCATAGGTCTATTTTTGAGTACACACGAGTACCTTTTAAGATGTGGTGGAAATCGTCCAGTCTAGGGATTGGATAACGATCTGGAAGTGTAACTGCATTGAGTCTTCTATAATCACCATAAGGTCTTAGTGACTCGTCCTTTTTTTGAAACTAAATGTAGTGGACTCGCCCAAGGAGAATTTGAGGGTCTAATTATTCCATTATTCAACATATATTGAAATTCTGCCTTAGCAAGAGTTAATCTCTGTGAATCTAGGCGACGGGCTTTTGAGTGAATTGGCTGACCTCTTGTAAGAATATAATGCTTAACGCTATGTTTTGCTTCTACAAAATCTGATGGTGGCCTACATAGGTTAGGATATTTGGTTAGGATAGCGCTGACCTTGGATGATGAATTTAGAGTGCTAATATTTCCCATGTCTGAGATTAACTGAATGACGCCTCTTATGGAAAGATTAGTTATTCCATCAATTAGGCGTTTATTTTTTATATCAATTACCAATCCAAAGTTGTTCAGAAAGTCTGCTCCTATTATTGCTCTGTTAGTATTGGCGATTACAAAAGGCCATTGGAATTGACGTCAAAGTCCGATATCCAAATTTCTAACCTTTGTTCCATAGGTAACAATTTCTGTACCATTGGCTACATAAAGTTTATAATCAGAGCTAGGCATCCTATTTTTATCCTTTGGAGGTAATATAGATAAATCAGCACCACTGTCCACCAAAAAGCTCAATCCCGTGTTTTTGTCCTTACAAATAATCTCGGAGATTGCGACAATCCTGAATGTCGGCGGAAGAGTTTGTCGCTACTCTGTCCGCCGGTTGGAGTTTTCCGACTCTTTCCAACTGCACGGAGGCCTGCATTTATTTTGCAAGCAATTAGATCCATAGCGAAAAGGGTAATAGCAATATCTTCCTCTTGGATCAAAGGATCTTTGAGAATTACTTCTCGGTCTTGACTGAGTCCTATTTTTGGATCGAGATCTAGATCTATCCAGTCTCAATTCGGACACCTGCCGTTCAAGATCTTCCAATTTGGCGATCAAGCGATCTGTTGATGAAGAAGGCACTTCCGCATCATATATTTCTTTGGAAGAGTTTATTTCATTTATTTTATCGGCAATAATGGCCAATTTGCTAATGTCCTCATCTCTTACAATAAGTATATTCTTTATGGATGTGGGCAATTTATCGAGCCATAAAGTTTTTATTAAATTGTCAGAGATATCTGGGGTAGCGAGGGATCTGAGCTTTTGTAGTAACTGGCTCGGCTTCATGTCTCCGAGCTCTATACCAGAAATTAACTTTTTAATTCTCAACTCTTAACTTTCTCTGAACAATTCAAGTATTCGTGATTTACATTCAGAGTACTTGTTGTCGCTTTTGCTATTAATTATGTCCCAAATGTTTTCTATATATTTAGGTTCTAATTGGGAGATCAAATAATTAAATTTAGTGTCTTCCTGAATAATTCCACCTATTTTGAACTGCGCCTCTACCTGGAAGAACCATATTTCAGGCTTTTCAATCCAAAAAGGCGGTATTTTAACACTAACCTTGCATATTTCTGAGGTATCGATAGGCTTATTTTCTGTTTCCATTTTACTTAAATTTAAAATTCGACACAACAGCTAGATATATTTAGAGATAAAGTTAAAAATAAAAAAATCGAGATAAAATAATAAGGAAGATAATATAAAAACTTATCTTAGCCTTGAGATGATATCCTGATATCTTGGATGATGCTTCTTTTCAAGCTTGAATCAATTTTTGCATTTCTTCATCTCTTGAAATCTTCGTAGGCTTTTTCTTTTCAATCACGTCCGGCTCACCAATGTAGTGTGTCTATTTATTAGCCCAGCGATGGCTCAGAAAGTACTTCAAAGTTAGCGTTTTCTTGGTATTACTAATTAGCTACATTTATATGGGAAGACAAAAAGGACAACACCCTAGAATGCACACTCTGGTCCTCTCTGGTTTCCACCGCTGTGCCGCCCTGGCGCAGCGGTCGTCATCTCCTGATTTATGGCGCCGCTTGTTTGTTTTTGTTGACGGCGCGGTGCGTCATTCAGCAGGCTGGAAGAAAATCTCTCAGCACCCAAACTTCAATCTTTAATAGGGATAGTATATCTAGGCCAGCATTACCTTTTCCTTTTTTTGTGATATATGGATATTGTGTTATAAGTGTTATAATGTGTAGGAAGATCATCATTGGATGCAAAAATAAACACTTATAGTTCACTTATCGCTATAAAACCTTTTTGTTTTAATGTCCATCCATACAGAGTTCAAAACAATAACTGACTCACCCGTGCAGGCAAGGTCACGCTCCGCTGCGTCACGTGGGAAAACATACTACATGTTCTTGTACATGTTCTCAGCACATCCCCCTTTTTAAGATTTGAAATATATATATACATTACAAACTTTAAATGCATAATATAATTAATAATGAAGGCGATCCACAGGTTTAACAATTCGCCCACTCCGGGTTCTTATCTGGCCGTCTTCTGAGTCGTTAGAGGGATAATCCACAACTGGGGTCTTTTCATTTTCAACCAGTTCCTCCCCCGAAAAGGTCGGCGTCGATGGGTCGGCTGGATATTGCACTGTAACTCCTTTTCGTAGATGGAACCTGTTTCGACGTAAAGTCCCAACTGGAGTATCAACCATATATGACCTTGGTGTCGATGCTTTCTGCTTTACAATCCCCCAGGTTCGCATATCTGTAATCCAAACCGTGTCACCTTCGGATAGCTCCTCCATGTCCGTAGCTCCGCAGCGTCGATCATATCTGGATTTCATATCCTTTCTCCTTCTCCCTTCCTTTCTTTTCAGGGTCTGAGAGTCCACCAACCTTGGATTAAGATTCTCTGGTGCAATTGGCAAGGTCGTTCGGAGTTTACGTCCCATGAGAAGCTCAGCAGGGCTGTAACCGTTCTCCAAAGGGGTCGATCGATACTCCAGGAGTCCAAGCGATGGGTCTTGATTTTTCTTGAGGATCAACTTAGCAATTTTCACACCTGCTTCTGACATCCCATTGCTCTGCGGGAATCGAGGACTTGAAGTGACATGTGTGGATCCGTACTGCCTTGCGAAATTTGCAAATTCACGAGCAGCTCCAAATTGCGTCCCATTATCGCTTACAACAGTTTCTGGTATCCCATGTCGAGCAAATATGGATTTGCAACTACGCACCACCACATTGGCTGTGAGCCGATCCAGCTGAATTATTTCAGCAAAGCGAGAATAATAGTCAATGATGACTAGATACCACTTATTCTCGAACTTGAACAAATCCATTCCAATCTTTTGCCACGGTCGTGTAGGAAAGTTGGTTGGTATCAAAGGTTCATGTTTTGAGACGACTTCCTGGATACAGACACTGCACTTTCTGACCTTTTCCGCGATCTCCCCCGTAATTCCAGGCCACCATACCGTCTCACGTGCGCGCAGTCTTGTTTTTGTAATCCCGAAGTGCCAAGCGTGCAACTTATCTAGGATCTCCAGTTTCATACTTGCTGGAATAACAAGACGACAGCTACGCATCAGTAGTCCATTTTGAACGCCGAGTTCATCCTTGACATGCCAATAAGAGAGCAGAGCCTGTGACATCTTCTTCTTATCTGGCCAGCCTTGCTCAAGGTAGTTGGCTACTGCTTTCAGGGTCGTATCTTCTTGTTGAGATTTAAAAATCTTCGTCAACATCTCGTCTTTGTCGGTTATACTAGAGAGAACTGCATTTATATGCGCTGAGGTTTGCCGTTCTTTTTCACCTCCCTCGGTTGTAAGAAGTGGTTGTCTGGATAATGCATCGGCGTCGAGCAGCTCCTTTCCAGGGATATGCACTATTTCGAATCCAAACCTCATCATACGCATTCGGAAACGTTGCAGTCTTGGGGTCAGCGAACTCAATTCTTTCGTCGAAAATAGAGGAATGAGAGGCTTATGGTCGGTCTCAATTCGGAAACGCTTTCCAAGCAGGAAATCTTGAAAACGTTCGCATGCCCATGTAATTGCGAGAGCCTCTTTCTCGATCTGAGCATATCGTTTTTCGGTAGGTGTCATAGTTCTAGAAGAAAAAGCAACAGGTCGCCAGATTCCATTCTTACCTTCTTGCTTCAGTACCGCTCCCAAGCCGTATGAAGATGCGTCGGATGACACCATTGTTTGGTTCCTGACGTCGTATGCTGCTAAGATGGGTTGAGTCGTGAGCAATTCTTTCAACTTTCGGAATGCTCTCTCCTGGCTGCAATCCCAAACGAAGTCTTGACCTTTCACCAACAACTGGTTCAGTGGTGCCACAATTTCAGATAAATTTTCCACAAAGCGTCCCAGATGGTTCACCATGCCAAGAAATCTTCTTACGCAATGAACATCGGTCGGAGCAGGCATCTTCGCCACTGCTTCGATTTTCGCTGGATCTGGTCGGATACCGTCTTCATCCAGTATGTGCCAAGGAAATTAATTATTGGCACGCCGAAGACACACTTGGCCTTGTTTAGTGTAACTTTCGCCTCTTTCAGTTTTCGGAGCACTAAACGAAGAATTCGATCGTGAGTCTTGGAGTCGGAGGCAAATATCAGGATATCGTCCAGGTAACACATTACACCGTCCATGCCTTGCAAGATTATTGACATAACTTTCTGAAAATACTCTGGGGCGAGTGAGATTCCAAATGGCATCCTGCAGTATTTATATCTCTCAAAAGGAGTGATGAAGGTCGTTAAATGCTGGCAGTCCGGGTTCAACGGAATCTGGTGAAAGCCACTGTTCGCGTCGAGTTTCGAAAAGAATCATGCTTCCCCCAGTTGCCCCAGCATGTGCTCCACCACTGGCATGGGATGCACTTCGCGCTGTACATGTTCGTTCAGCCTTGAGAGATCCACACAGAGTCGTATGTCGCCATTCGGTTTACCAGCAATCACAGTCGGTGCACACAATTCAGTCGCAACGTTAACTTGTGCTATGATTCCTGCCTTCTCGAGCTCTTCCAATCTTGTTTTGAACTTTTCCATCAAAGGTATTGGTACCCGTCGAGGAGTATGCACAGCATATGGTTTTGCTCCAGGTTTCAATTTGATTTTGTAAGGGTTTCCGATCTGTCCCAGTCCTTCAAATACTTCAGGGAATTCCTTGATCGGGTTAATTCTCGTCGCAACCACTTCAATCCGCCTCGCCAGGTTCAAGAGCTCACATGCCCGGCGACTCAGAAGAGGTTCACTCAAACGACGAATGACATAAATCTTCTCCTTGATTTCATAATTGCCATTTCGCAGCGTTGATATAAACATACCCACAGTCTGAAGTCCGGAAAATTCAGCAGCTCTAATGTTGATATCACTTTCCACTAGTCGTTGTTGTCCCATTATTTTCTTGAAGAGACACAGAGGAACACATGTAACATCCGCCTGGGAGTCGAGCTTGAACTTCACCTGTTTCCCGTTCACTTGGATTTCTGCTGTCCATCGCCTCCTGCACTCGCCTTCATCATCATCGAGTTTAGATGAATCCTCCACAGCTGAGACCTCCAGGAGAAAACCAATTTCTTCATCAAGTTCAGAAACAGCTTTAACTTCCGCAGTCTTCGCCAGCTTTTCTGGGCAGCAATTTGCAAAATGGCCAGTTTTTGAACACAGGTTACATCGTTGTCCTTCGGCACGGCAGGCCTGTCCTTCCCTGTGGGTGAAACCTCCGCATTTTGGACATCGTGATCTTGTTTTGGCTGACTTCTCCTTCTTCCTCGAAGGCTGCTGTTGTTGTTTCGGTGATTGTTTCTTCGAGTTGAACTTCACCTGATTGACCTTTTGGCTTGGTGAGGGACGCTGCAGGTCGACTTGCTGCTGTCGAACCAACTTCACCGCCTTTTCCAAAGTCAGTTCGCTGTCCAACTGCATTCTTTCAGATAAAGCTTTGTCCCTCACTTCAACCACTATTCGGTCACGGATCAACTGCTCATGAAGACCCTCAAATTCGCAACTATCAGCCAATTTGTACAATGAATTCGTCCACTGGCTCCCGATCCTCTTGGATTCTTGAATTAAATTTCGCACGTTCGTAGATAATATTCTTTCTGACACAGAAGTGGCTGTCGAACGCCTTGAGGACGGAGTCAATTTTCGTTGCCTCTTCCTCCTTTTCGAACTTGAAGGTCCTGAATATATCATCCGCGCGGTCGCCCATCAAGTACATGAACAAATCGATCTTGTCCGCCTCCTCTTTCTTCTTCATTCCACTGACCACGAGGTATCGTTCGAATCTCTTCCTCCATTTGGGCCATTCGTTGGGAGTCGAGAAGTCGAAAGTTTCTGGAGGTTGAATCTGAGCCATGTTGAATTATCTTCCAAGGTACGCAAAAATCGATATTTTGCAATATACGGGTTCGTATTTTATCAAGTTATCGCTGCCACCATGTTTTAATGTCCATCCATACAGAGTTCAAAACAATAACTGACTCACCCGTGCAGGCAAGGTCACGCTCCGCTGCGTCACGTGGGAAAACATACTACATGTTCTCGTACATGTTCTCAGCACACTTTTCTTGCATTTTATGAACACATCTCACATTTTCAATCATATAGGATAATAATATACATAATTTTAAACTTTAAATTATATTTGATACATCATTTACCTCGTGTATTTGTGAATATTGTATCCTTTGGATAAGTCTGTCTATTTGTAATTTGTAAATCGGGCATTCACTTGAATTTAATCTATGGTTTGTATAAAGGTTTCATTTTTTATTTAGGGTGCTTAGAGCGATTGTGACATTTTGTTACTTCGGTACAGTTGTGGCTACCCTGTACACTGTATATTTTACATATTTTAATGCTTTGGCAGTCTTTTGTTTGTGATTCGGATTAAATTCAAAACAATTTGGCATTGTCTTACAAATATTCTGTCTTGTGTAGAACATCGCTCAAAAATAGGTGTATATCTCATTACCCATTATTATTTTTTTATTTGGTAAACTTTAGGAGCCACCCTCAATACTATACTGTGATATGGAGAGTTATATCTCATTATAAATAGAACCTTTATTTAACTTTCCAAATTTTCTAAATCAGAATACAATTTGCATATGGTTTGGACGAAGTTCGCCGCATCTGTAATTTGGATACGTTTTGACTATTATCAATTGGATCTCTTAGTGTCGGTATGTAAATTTTACTAATATTTCAAATCTCCTGATTTGTTTAATTCATCTTGTCGTATCTTATTGTCAGTTTGGTTTAGAACTTTTATAATTACAGATGTTTTTTTGCGTTTATAATTCTATTAATCTTAATGTTTCTACCATTTCCTCCAACATTATTAGAGATTTTTTTTGAAGTGCATCAGAATTAGATACACCATCGTTTAAAGCCACAAGTAAAGTAGAGTATATATCGTCGGGCCAGAAATCTGAACTCTACACCATCAACATTTATTGCTAGCTGGCACAGCTTTAGGTCTCTACATGTGCCATAGATGAATAAATTTGTGGTCTGCTTTTCTGCAGCCACTGGCGCCCGAATATTTGACATGTAGAGATTTGGAAATAGTTTTATTTAAAGACAATAGCAAAGTAAAACATATAAAATCATCACGATTTCTACATCTTCAAGGTACTGCAAGGCTATCCTGCTGCTGAAATCGCACTGTTCTACAGGCATTCCCAATTGTTAAAATCGGGGGATTTTATGCTTTTAAATATAATAGAAGAAGAAAATTATAAACATAATTATGCCCCGCTTTGGGCGTCATTGTAAAAATCGAGAAATTTTATACATTTTTATCGTTGTTGTGTCTTTAAATAAACTATTTCCAGATCTCTACATGTCCAAATATTCCAGGCGCCAGTGGCTGCAGAAAAGCAGACCACAAATTTATTCATCTATGGCACATGTAGAGACCTAAAGCTGTGCTGGCTAGCAATTAATGTTGAAGGGGAAATTAACCAATCATTTTTGGCTAAACAAATTTTTATTTAGACCAATAAAAAAATCTTTCAATGTACATCAGGTATATTTATTAAAAACAAATAAAATCACTTAATAGAATCACGCATATATATATATAAGATTTTTGAAAAAGGCATTAAAGAAAAACTATATATATGGTTGAAAGGAAGGTTTTTAAAAGTATATATATACTTTATACAGAAGGCCTATTATGCCAAAGTCCCAGATTATCCCCAACCTACCTCGACATCCAGCCACCCAAGTCCACGATTCGAAAAGGGGCGGCTAAGGCCGCTGCCAGCGGCCTGAGCCCTCCGCAACTCCAAGTCTTTTTTGCTTCTCAGGAAAAAAAATCAAACTCTTGCTAAGAAAAAAAAAGTAAATAAATATCCCGCTTCCTTGCCCCAGTGTTGCTGGACTCACCCCCCCAAGGCTATCATCACCCTTCTTTCTATGAAAATAAAAAATAAAAAAGGCATCTTTAAAAAAATGAAAAATAAATTAAATATAAAAATTATTAAAGAAATATTCACAAAAATAAAATAAAAATACGAAAATACTGAATTAAAAAAATAATTTTAAAAATATAATTAATATTGTCGGATCTGGGCATCTTGGGGTCAGCTTGGGAAAGGTTCAGGGCTCGTGGTGGAGCAGGTGTTCTGCATGAAGATGGTGATTATAACACCCACTATGGGCTTGTGGCTTGCCCATAGGCATGCTGGTGTCTGGCTTGATACTGGTGGAGTCAGGTCAAGCACCATAGGTCGGTGGCTTGACTACAGGGAAGGGGCGTCTGAGTCCATCTTGGACTGGCTTGTGGTCAAATCGGCCACCATCGGACATGTGGCTCGACCATCAGGAAGGGGTGTCTGAGTCCATCTCAGACTAGCTTGGTAGGGCCAGGTCATCCACCACAGGTAGGTGGCTTGACCACAGGAAGGGGATCTCAGTCTCTGGCTCAGTGCTGCCAAGGCTAAAGGTGGCTTCAGGCTCCATCTCGACACCTCGCAATCACCAGAGGTTTGTGGCTTAGATGGACAAAGGTGGGATATGGTTAGGTTAGGTGGGGTTCTGGGTTATTTTGGCATATTATGGTCACGAGGTGTCCCAACACAATCAGGCAAACAACGATCGCCTACAGGATCCTCAGCAGCATGCTCATGGGCCATCTGCGTCGTCCCCTGCAAGAATTCGTGTCCGACTGTCAGACCTACGCTGTTCAAGGGCGGTTATCTTTCTGGAACATTGCTCGAGTTTTTGACAAAATCCTTGATAAAGCGAGACATCACACGCCGCTGAAGTCGGGTTCAACACCTTGAGAGCAGGAGCTACCTTTCGCCCTGTTGGAGAAACTAGGGTGCCTTCCTAAGGTGCGTTGCTCTCCTCTACTCTGAAGCAGAAGCCGCCATCTGGGTCGTAAATGTTTACACCAAGGCCTTTCCACTTCTCAATGGGGTGAGGCAGGGCTGTCATTTCAGCACCGTTCTCGTTCTCTTCAACATTCGAATGGGGCCTCTGCTATGCCGTCATCGCAGCCAAGTCACCTCTGCAGCCGAGGGGGAGGGGTATAGATGTTGTCGTGCTAGACAACAACGGGACCTAGTCTAAACTAGGTCAGCAACAAAAACATTCGGCCAGTGCTGCATTGTCGAGTGGAGCCCAGACTTCAACCCAGTCTAGTACATAAATGTGCTGTAACAGATACAGGAAAAACATTCATTATACCAGCTAATGAAGATGTTCAGCCACGTTCTGGTGGGGCGATGCAACATTGAGAAGACAGAGCGCCTAGTCAATGGCTTACAAAGTAGTAACCTGCGATGGTTACTCCTGGGACATGGGCAGGAGAGGAGAGAAGCCTTCAAATTAATAAATAATGGCCTTGAGATCCACAATATTCTAATCAAAATGGAGATATAGTCCAGGGTAAAACTACGCCAGCCTACATCTCATACAGTGTCAAATGCAGAAAGTGTTACCGTTAATAAATTTGGCGTGCTGGTTGCTACAGAAGGGATACAGCGCTCCACTCGACAACCTACCTCCCAGCATGGATCTCTGCCTCCTGCCACTCAAACAATTCTTTCATCGGGACCTGCAGAAACTGTACAAGCTGCAGTTAGCTACAATAAGCCTGAGGAGAGCCCTGTCTCAGAATCTCCTGTTCCCGCGAAGATTCCATCTGCCAACGCAATCAATGGCGCCTAAGCCCGACAGGCGGCAGTAGAAGCCATATCAAGTAAAGTGAGCCTACCCAAAACCGCAGCTCCTATCTTGACCCTGCACCCTGAAGTGAACAAGAACTACACACGACCCTTTCACTTGCTGAACTGAGTCGAACAGGGCTGCGCCACCAGCGCCGTCTTGCGACAGGTGCATTCCTGCATCGTCTAAAGCAGATACTCTGCCAAGGGAACGCCCTGGCTTATGCCGACAACATCAACCTATTATTCCAGAATGATGAGCAATTCCAACTTGTCAAAAACATCTTCAACAAATCTGGCATGCTTTGGGAATACAAGTCAACTACAGCAAGAGAAAAGGTCTTTTGTGCCTGGAGAAACCGAGTCGATTCCCCTCTGGACATCTGTTGGTCTACAGCCCAATTGAAGGTCCTTGGCTTTTTAGTGAATACAACAACAACAACAAAAATCCTTTATTTAGGGTCACTGACCCTATACAGGATTCACCAAATGTATTTTTTAGTGAATACAGGAAAAAGTACAATCAGTCCAGGAGAACCATCTCATCAAACTGATGGAAACGGCTGCTACAATATGGCCCCCCTTCGTCCATAGCCTATCTCTCGTTGAGCAGGCGTGAGCTACAAACTCCCTGGTGCTCTCCTCAGTGGTGCACCATCTTCACACATACCTGTCTAAAGACTCCACCATTTCTAAGCTCCTACTCCGACTGGTGCGTTTCGTCTGGGGACCTGAGCACACAGCCTGGCTGCCGGGAGGTGGTATTCTAGCACGTACTGACTCCTTGGGTGGCTTCGGCTTCCTCGACGTCGGCATGCAGCTGAGACTGGCGTGTATGAAAGGTGTCCTAGCTGCGCTTCTTGGAAGTCTCAACGCCTACTCCTGGCTCACTGATAGTGGGGCCTGGTTAACTCTTCTCTTATCTGGGACATGGCTTCCACCTTGACGTCGTAGACTCATGAAGATATGGGAAGCATTTCTGAATTCCTACCGCTGGACCACCAGATAGTTCCAACACAACAGCTGAGGGACCTCGCCATAATCGGAGGATGCAGGTTCCTCCGGCCACCTGACCTCTTAGCCGGTATATGGTGGATAGGAGCACGTATTGGGGCTTCGATGGCACTAAGTCACCTCTCACTCGTCCGACGTGATGCACTCTTGCAGACGCCGCAGCGTTGGCCAACTTTTACAATAGATTGTTAGAAGTAAACCTCCATGGGTTCCACCGAGCGGACCACATAGGCGAAGCTGTGGTGCTGCCCGGGGCGGTCTTAGGGGCACTTTCCTAGGAAGGCTAAGCTGCCTTTTCCTTTGAAAACGTAGGGTATATAAGAAAACCAATCCAATACAATAGTAGAGCGGTCAAGTTGCTGATGGCTGATTTTTAATCATTCCAGAGTTAGAATATATCAAAATAGATATAATAATCAATTCTGGAATAATTAAAAATCAACAATTATTTTATATTTATCCCAACAGATGGCCCAAGCCATTAGTAACTTTTAGCTGCACGATAGGGAGATGCCTTTTTCCTAACTTGTTACCTTTTGTTTCTAAGGTAAAAAAAATCGAATAGATAATCTATATGTGATACGTTAGTACTGTTAGCATCCCATCAAGGAACTAAATAATCTAGTTAGATAACAAAGGTGTATTACCATAACAATACTTATAGGGTTAAATATGATGTATTAACATGCCACCTAGTATTATAAATTTACACCATAGTGCGTATTTTTTTCAATGAAATAATTTTCTACTTTTCTTACTTCAATCATAAGGACCTGACTCATCAGTGGTGAAACCTCCCAACAGTTGCATTATTGTGTGCTTAATTCCTATCACACCACTCTATATAGATTTTTAAAAAAAGAAATATATGTTCTATAAATAGTTCAAGATGTGTACTTGTCTTTTGTAAAAAATGTAGAAAAAAAATTTTGAAAATTGATTAAAACACACATTTCACATTTTACACTTTAAAAAATTATACAGTAGAACATACTTCATGAGAGGACACCTCTCTACAAAGGATAGTTTTCATTGGCTAAAATTACCATGTTTACTAATTAGCAACTTTCCAGTAAAAGGACACCTCTCCCTAAAGGACACTTTGGCTCTGCAACTAGGTGTCCTTTCCAGGGAGGTTCTACTTTTTTTGATTTGAGTAATATCAACTTTACATCTTCATCGATTACACTAGTACATACACTTTTTCCTTCTCAATATTTGAAAATTGTTTCTAGTAAATTCTAACTCATAGATCATGAATATAACCTTCATTTTTTAAAATTATCTCAAATTTTTGAAAAATATTTAATTTTATAAAGAAGCTGATGTCATCGCTGTCTTCAAAATATTTTGAAGATATTGACTTTGTAAGCATAAAATTTAATCATCATTTAGATGAAATGCATATACCATTACAATTTTATATCAAGAAAATGTTTAACAATATATTGTTGCATCATGATTAATGCGCGTATTTTTAAAAATTATTTATAATATTATTTTTAATATATTTAAAATTTAAATTATACATTTATTTATTTTTATAAAACAGATTATTACTATAAAATATTATGTACTATAAAACATTTGTATTTTGATACACTAAATACCCCACCTGCTTTAAACTTTGATGTGATAAATAAAGAGACTTTCTAGGTGCTACCTAAAAAAAATATATAGTTGTCTTATTATTGACTGGTTTAACCTTGTAGAATGGTTGAGACACGTTCTGGAAAGATGCAAGACACGTCTGAGGAGAGAAACAAGACTGAAGAATCTGCCAAACCGCAGCCCAGTGCAACAATTGGTAGAGATGCAAGTGCCGACGTTGTCTTGAACCCCAACATAGACATCCCCAAATATGATGGAACAGAAGACCCTCGCCCATGGATTGAGTCCCTTGAAGAAATTGGCTTCCTGTACCATTGGGCAGAATATATTATTTCTCGATATGCAGCCATGAACATGATTGGTAGCGCCAAAACCTGGCTGGACCTACACAAGATAAGTTTTACCAGCTGGGAACATTTCAAGAGCCGCCTAATTCAGGATTTTGCCTCAGACGCCAACAAAGAAGAAATGAAGATGAGGCTAAACAGAATGCAGCAGTGGAATGAACCTGCAATCAGGTTTGCAGAGGATATCCTGGTTCTGTGCAACAAGTTCGACCCCCAAATGGAAGGAGAGAATAAAATAAATTGGGTTATTGGAGGGTTAAAGGAAGAATACTCTTTTGCCCTCTACTTAAACCCTCCTAAGAATACCAACGAACTCCTAAGATTGTGTAAAAGAGATGGATTTGTTTGAAAATAATGATAAAGAACGTGTAGAAAAGTCAAAGGCTCTATATAATGGACCAGGCTCTCCTCGTTCCCATCATCAAGAGCAATGGAAGAACGCTCCGTCGTTCAGAAGACCAGACCAGAACACCTCAAAGCCCCAGGCCCCCGCTCCGAGGTACTACCAGAACACCCCCAAGCCCCAGGCCCCCGCTCCGAGGTACTACCAGAACAAGCCACTGCCCCAGGTATCTGCCCCTAGACGATTTTACACTCCCATTCCTGAGCCAAAGGAATACCCAAGGAAAACATAAATAAGAGTCCAGATTCAAACAGGAATAGGACAGAAGACGGGAGACCAATATGTTTCAAGTGTAACAAGCCAGGACACGTAGCGCGGTATTGCAGAGTCAAGTTTGTGAGGATCGTAGAAGAGGACCCCTCAGTTTCCCAAGACAAGAGCCAAGAAAATATTCAAAAGGACGAAAGGAAAGATTATACACGGCCCCGCCTCTATGCGGATGTTTGTAATGACACACAAACGATTATTCCTACACGGAATAGATATTCGGTGTTGGAAGATTTAAACTAAGTGTCGCGCCTGATTCCTTCAATCAAAGCAAGTCGACCATAAATGGAATTAAAAAGTTGGACCCTAGGTACAAAATTAATATCAATGTGGACAAGATAGGGTTATGCGAAGCTTTGATTGATACAGGCGCCGATCTTTCAGTGGTCGACCTAAGAACAGCACTTTTTGCTGGCCGTGAAATAAATAGTCTCACTAAAACGTGTTCAGGACCCGATGGGAAAAAAATAGATATGGTAGGTAGCATTATTTTAGATTTAAAAATTGATGACACTGAATTATCCCATGAATTTGTAGTAATGGACGCGCATCTACGAACTCTTATTCTTGGACGAGATTTCCTTTAAAAAATGAATGCTAAAATTGATTGTAAACGAGAAACAATAAAATATAATTTGATGAGTAATCATGACGTAGGCAATTATGATCTAAAAAAAATAAAGAGCACTACCGATACCGTTATATCTAAACTATCTATTAAATTGATTATGGCCTCAATAGAAGCAGAGGATGGCGAATATGTCATCGAAGAGAACAACAGATTGACTCAAACAAATGGTCTTCGATTGGCAAGAAGTTTGCTTACTGTCACGGATAAGAAAACCCATATCTGGATAACGAACCCTTATCCTCGACCTTTAAAAATCATGAAAGACCAAACATTGGCTTATGGAAGTCTTCCTGCAGGGGTAAATTTTATAGAGAATAAAGAGAAGCAGAATGAAAATGACGAAATACAATTTCAAATAAACAAAAATTTATCATTTGAAGAACAAGAGAGGTTAAAACAAATTTTGGCCAAGTATACTGATTTGTTCTCATCGAGGTTAGGCAGGACCAATTTGGCAAAACATCAGATTCATACAGAAGACGCAAAACCGATAAAGCACAAGCCTTACCGGGTAAGCGCTAAGGAAGGAACCATCATAAAGGATCAAATAGACGAGATGCTTGAAGAAAGAATAATTAGACAATCTTCAAGTCCCTGGTCCTTTCCCGTTATATTGGTCAAAAAACGAGATGGCAAATACAGATTTTGTGTGGACTACAGGAAATTAAATGAAGTAACAGTGAAGGATGTTTATTCAATCCCAAGAATTGATGATGTAATGGATACTCTCCAAGGATCCAAGTACTTCTCAGCAATAGATCTCAAATCGGGTTATTGGCAAGTCGAAATTGAAGAGAGAGACAAAGAGAAGACGGCTTTCACTACGGCACATGGGTTATATGAATTCAACGTAATGCCCTTCGGTCTATGCAACGCCCCTGCTACTTTTGAGAGGAACATGGACAATGTCCTCGGAAATCTGAGATGGCAGATTTGCCTTTGCTACCTGGACGATGTGATTATATACAGCTCGGACTTTCCAACCCACATTAAAAGACTTGAAGCTGTCCTCAGATGCTTCAGCGAATCTAATTTAAAACTGAACGCCAAGAAATGCAGATTTGCTTTCCTGGAACTTGAGATCCTTGGACATATAACCAACCAAGAGGGTATAAAACCTGCCGAATATAATATCAAAGCCGTTAGAGATTTTCCTCAGCCCAAGAAGGCCAAAGAAGTGCAATCATTCCTAGGAATGTGCTCATATTATAGAAAATTTATTAAAGATTTCTCATTAATCGTTGACCCATTGACCAGTCTCATCAGCAAAAATGTGCAATTTATCTGGACAGGAAAACAGGAAGAAGCGTTCCAAAACCTTAAAAAAGCTCTTATAAATCCGCCAATTTTAGGTCACTTTGATCCAAATGCAGCCACCTGCATTCACACAGATACCTCTAACATCGGCTTAGGCGCAACACTAATTCAAAATATCGGTGGCGAAGAGAAGGTAATATCATATTTGAGCCGAACCCTAAGTAAACCTGAGCAAAATTATTCAACCACCGAAAAGGAATGTTTAGCTGTAGTGTGGTCGATATCAAAATTACGGCCCTATTTATATGGAAGGCACTTTAAAATCGTCACTGATCATCACGCACTATGCTGGCTTAAGAATTTAAAAGATCCGGCCGGTCGATTAGCACGATGGGCACTGAAGATTCAGGAATATAATTTCGAAATTATACACAAATCGGGAAAAAAACATCTGGATGCTGATGGTCTATCTAGAGGACCCTTACCAGAAAACGAATGGGACGAGGATTATGAAAGACTATTTCTGAATCAAATAATAGACGAAAAGGAGGATTTTATTGAGAATATTAAGGAGAACCTTAGTGGAAACAAGCGTTCAATTACACAGAACTTTAAAGAAGAAAATGGGTGTCTCTACAAGAAAAATCCAAATCCTGAAGGTAGAGAATGGTTGCTGGTAGTGCCAAAGAAGAGAAGGAGAGAAATCATGAGTGAATACCACAACCATATGCTGAATGGCCATCTGGGCGTCGCCAGAACCACATACCGATTGAAGAATAAATACTATTGGCCTTCCATGCTGAAAGATGTTTCCGAATTTGTAAAGACGTGCCATCTTTGCCAAAGTCGGAAAGGTTCAAATCAGTTGCCATCTGGTCTTTTACAACCTATTCCCCCAGCTAACTACCCTTTTGAAAGAATCGGAAATGACTTTGTTGGCCCCTTGCCATCAACGAAAAGAAGAAGGAAATGGATAATTGTGTTGACGGATTATTATAACAAGTATGCTGAAACAAAGGCAGTACCAGAAGCGACAGTGAAAGAAGTCTCTACATTTTTAATCGAACATATATTTTTACGTCACGGGGCTCCAAGATTTCTTATCAGCGACAGAGGTTCACAATTCACTAGCAATTTGATGAAGGAGGTTATGAAAATGTGCAAAGTTAAACATTACTTTACAAAGAGCTACCACCCCCAGACTAACGGAACGGCTAAATAGAACTTTAATCAATATGATCAGCATGTATGTGAATACGGATCAGAAGAACTGGGACGAAATCCTACCTTTTATCACCCACGCGTATGATACCACAATTCAAGAAACCACAGGCTACTCTCCATTTTTCCTGTTGTTTGGGAGGGAACCCATGTCCCTCTTAGACGACGAGAATATCCCAATGGACATTAACATGGACGATTACGACGAATATATAGAAAACTACTTAGATAAAATAGCAAGGACGAGACAGGTAGTCATTAACAACACAGAGAAGACTCAGGAAAGAATGAAAAGAAACTATGACAAAAAACACAACGAGAGAATCTATGAACCAGGACATTTAGTGGCAGTTTGGACACCAGTCAGGAAAATCGGAAAATGTGAAAAACTATTGAGAAAATATTTTGGCCCATATCGAATATTAAAGAAGCTGTCTAACGTAAATTACTTAATTGAGCCGAAAGATAATCCTGGCCAAGACCCATTGATTGTCCATGTCTCAAGACTCAAACCCTATTTTGAAAGAATTGATGAGGTCACTCACGAGGACGTGACGACCTCTGGAGAGGGGGAAGTGTGGCATCATGATTAATGCGCGTATTTTTAAAATTATTTATAATATTATTTTTAATATATTTAAAATTTAAATTATACATTTATTTATTTTTAAAAACAGATTATTACTATAAAATATTATGCACTATAAAACATTTGTATTTTGATACACTAAATACCCCACCTGCTTTAAACTTTGATGTGATAAATAAAGAGACTTTCTAGGTGCTACCTAAAAATATATAGTTGTCTTATTATTGACTGGTTTAACCTTGTAGAATGGTTGAGACACGTTCTGGAAAGATGCAAGACACGTCTGAGGAGAGAAAAAAGACTGAAGAATCTGCCAAACCGCAGCCCAGCGCAACAATATTTATATATTTTCATAAATATTATTAAATATATAAATAATGTCGCGTAAATGCAAAGCTAATCCAGAAATATTCTGCTACATTTGTGGAAAATTTACAATTCCCAAACAGAGGAAACGTATCACCCCAAAGATAAAAAATGCTATAAAGGATATTTTGGTGTGGCTTTAGATGATCAGGACAAGTGGTGGTGCCCCCATAGTGTGTGCAGAACGTGCTACCAAGGGCTTTTGCAATGGAAATCGGGGAAATCAAAAGGTATGTCCTTTGGTGTACCAATGGTTTGGTGAGAACCAAAAAAATCACCATGATAATTGTTATTTCTGTGTCTGCAAAATTACAGGCCTTAATAGCAAAAAGAAGCAAACTAACTTTTATCCTGATATACCATCAGCTAGGCAATCTATTCCTAAAGACCTCGAGAATCCCATACCGATTCCTAAAACGGTTCAAGAATCCTATATCAAAAAGGATGATCAGCGCACAGCATTTGCAGATGATCATCAATCAGAAGACCCTGAATTTATTTCAAATGAAAGTAGCATTCCACATTTATTTGATCAGGCATCATTAAATGATCTAGTTAGAGATCTAGGGCTATCAAAAGAAGCAGCAGAAATCCTTGGATCAAGATTAACGCAAAGGAACCTCTTGTTACCACAAACTAAAATCTCTGTCTATCGTAATAGGGAACAATGTTTTTTTGCCATTTTTTTCTGAAGAACAAGGATTAGTGTACTGCAATGATATTGAAGGGGTTTTTAAAATTCTGCAAATTAATTACAATGCTACCGAGCATAGACTCTTTTTTGATTCCTCTAAACAAAGTTTGAAGGCTTATTTGCTGCACTATGGTAGAGTATTACCTTCCATACCAGTTGCCTATTCAACCCAAATGAAAGAAACCTCTCTATATTCGACTCTTTAGAAAATCTTAGAATTGTTGAATTATACCATACATTGTTGGAAGGTTTGTGGTGATTTTAAATTTATAGGAATTTTACAGGGCTTGCAGAAAGGAAACACAAAGTATCCTTGCTTTTTGCAAGTTGGACAGCAGCGACAGAAAGAATCATTATATACAAAAAAAAAGTGGCCTGAAAGAAGTGTTGGGCCATTTTTCACAAAACAAACCCAACAATGATGTAAACATTTTACATCATATATGTACAGTGTCTCGTCGAAAGGTTTGTTGTCCAGATGGAGAATTTGGATTAGCTCTGGGCTTGTATCCCGAAGCCCGCTGCAGAAAGGCCCAGATGGAGAATGTACAGAATGTACATATGTAATATATGTTTATAACCAATCCCTTCCTTTATATGCAAGATGAAAGGTCTAAATTTTATTACCACTTCGAAATTTTTAAATTATCTTTTTATTCCAAAGAATAAAATTAAATATATATATATTCTAGATAGATTAGAAATTATTTTTTATTTTAAAGATAACAATATAAAAATTTTAAGAAGAAATTACTAAATTAAAATCTCAAGGAATCGACCTGATAGATTTTATTATTTTTTATTATTAATTTAAACCTACTTTTATTCTAAAGAATAATTTTTTATTTTTATTTTCGAATATATTCTGAGAAATTAAATTACTTTTCTTTTTACTCTGTAAAAAGAAAATGATAAATTTTGGAGGGACGCGATTTTTAAATTTTTTAGTCAGTTAGAACCGAAGAGCCGAGGGGAATGGAGGTCGAAAATCGAGTCGAGAGAAATGGCCTAGGATGGTGAGTTGAAGAATAGACAAAATGGTGAGTTACTATACCCTATAAAAAATTTTTCTGTGTGGGCCAAAAGGCTCGTTTATAGGATAAAAGAGACATATAGTATTTAAAAAGTTATATATTTTTTGGCTGCAATCTCTACTATATAGTATATATAGCAAATAGAAGATTTTCTTTTTATATTTCAATGAATTAGAAGTAAAGAAACGTTTACTAGGAAAGTACCTTTTATCTTGCATATAACCCCCCCCCCCTTTTTATGTTAAAATATAGAGAGTTTTAGTTATAATAAAATTTGATATGATTTCATTTATCAATTTGTATTTTTTTTGTGTTTTATACCAGACTAGACATAAATTCCCATTAAGTGTACTGAATGAAGTGTGTGTGTTATTCAAATCGTAAAGGTGATGATTAGACACTTTATCATTATAGAAATTAACCCAATAATATTGTTGTGTTAAGAACTTCTTTTCGTTAACCCACTTTGAGGTTTACCCTCGGTACCATGTTGTAATATGGAGGTTGAACTTCACATAGAAGGATTTGATATACTAAAATAATTTTCCAAACTTGAAAGTGTGTTAACATTTAGGTGTTTATATTAATCGTATATTGTTTTTTTTTTATTTGTGTGTTTGCCGTGGCGAGTTTTGGTGAGTCTACTTTATAAATTAGTTACCAATACAATGTATTTCGACATGTACAAATACGACTTAACATTGGATGCCCAACGTAGGCTCGAAATTACCGAAAATCACAAATAAAAAAATTATTTTTGTGAAAAGTAGGCCAACGCCCCTGAGATTAGAAATTATGTCTCTACCTAAAAAAGAATTGAAATATATTTATTGCTTTAGTGTGTACCTTATTTTAATTCTAAATTCAAGTGTTAAAGAAATATTTATGCTTAGTGTATGCGTTATTTTATCTTTTCAATTTCACGTGTCAAAGAAATATTTTACTCTCTAGTGTATACATTATTTTTAACTTTGCAATTTCACGTGTTAAAAGAAATATTTTATGCTTAGTGTATGTGTTATTCTTAACCTTTTCAATTTCACGAGTTAAAGAAATATTTTATGCTTGGTGTATGCGTTATCTTAACTTTTCAATTTCACATGTTAAAAGAAATATTTTATGCTTGGAGTATGCGTTATCTTAACTTTTCAATTTCACGTGTTAAAATAAATATTTTATGCTTAGTGTATACGTTATTTTTAACTTTTTCAATTTCACGTGTTAAAAGAAATATTTTATTCTTGGTGTATGCGTTATCTTAACTTTTCAATTTCACGTGTTAAAAGAAATATTTTATGCTTAGTGTATGCGTTATTTTTAACTTTTTCAATTTCACAAGTTAAATAAATATTTTATGCTTGGTGTATGCGTTATCTTAACTTTTCAATTTCACGTGTTAAAAGAAATATTTTATGCTTAGTGTATGCGTTATTTTTAACTTTTTCAATTTCACGAGTTAAAGAAATATTTTATGCTTGGTGTATGCGTTGTCTTAACTTTGCAATTTCACGTATTAAAAGAAATATTTTATGCTTAGTGTATGCGTTATTTAAATTTTAATTTCACGTGCTAAAAAAATATTTATGCTTTGGTGTGCACCTCATTTTTAATTCTAATTTCAAGTGTTAAAGAAATAATTTCTTCCTTTTATATAGATCTTGAAATATTGGGACATGAAGTTAGGCCTAGAACAATGTTTTCCCACACTTCAGAGCTTCCCACAAAATCCAAATTTAGAGTCCCTAGGGACGCGTTGGAAAAAGGGGGGCCACATCTGTAAGGGGATGGAAATAGAGGTATTTGGGGAAAACAACACATGTGAAACACACGTGAAGGCTCTAGGCGGGAACTGGCGATGGCCAATAGGGTCAGTTGGTATCTGGCTTCCGAACCGAAAGGTAGGTTCACTCCCTTCGCCACTCGCAGACGCTTTCACTCTTAAAATATTTCATCCTCTATTAAACTTTTCTGCTATCTCTTTTAAAATGTATAGGCCATATAATTTTATTTTAGATTATACCAAAGTATAATGATTATATATATATATATATTTTAAAAATTTTTATTCATCTGAATGATTTCGCTAGGCATATATATTTAAGCATATATTACTTAAAATCTTATTTCCTGATAATCCAATTGTTTATTTTTTTATTGTATCTTATCACGAGGATATTTAGTTTTACTAAGATAAGCGTAATTTCGGAGCTTTTCTGCTATCTCTTTTAAATGTATAGGCCATATAATTTTATTTTAGATTATACCAAAGTATAATGATTCTATATATATATATATATTTAAATTTTATTCATCTGAATGATTTCGCTAGGCATATTTAAGCATATACTACTTAAAAATCTTATTTCCTGATAATCCAATTGTTTATTTTTTTATTGTATCTTATCACGAGGATATTTAGTTTTACTAAGATAAGCGTAATTTAGGAGCTTTTCTGCTATCTCTTTTAAATGTATAGGCCATATAATTTTATTTTAGATTATACCAAAGTATAATGATTCTATATATATATATATATTTAAATTTTATTCATCTGAATGATTTCGCTAGGCATATTTAAGCATATACTACTTAAAAATCTTTTTTCCTGATAATCCAATTGTTTATTTTTATTTTATGTTATCACGAGGATATTTAGTTTTACTAGGATAAGCGTAATTTCGGAGCTTTTCTGCTATCTCTTTTAAAATGTATACGCAATACAACCATTTTTTTTTCGAAACACTATTTACCTCAAAGTATTTACGTAATTTTGTCGTTATATGAATATAATGTTCAGGCATAAATGTCCGCTTTGATTCATAATTGTATTTATTTAGTCTTACTTATCCATGGACCTTCTAGCTAAGTTTATTTGAATTTGTAATCCGCTTATTTCTTTTATATTGTTGCGATGGTGTTCTGGGGTGCCGCGAGGAAACATGGAGACAGCGGAAAATAAATGTTTTTTTTGTTTATTGTACAACCGTCCACTGGACAAGTCGAGGAAAAGTCTAATCTAATGATTGTTAAGATGGAATTTATAATGGTGAAAAAATAAGAAACATGTAAAACAGGCGAACAAAGAAAATTAAAAGCATAAATGCAAATTAGGTTAGGCAAATTTACAATAATGGATAAAATAAAATGTACTTTCAAACTCTTCTTAACATTACTCTCCCCCTTGAAAAAGACTTGTCCTCAAGTCTGGGGTCCGGTACAGTTTCATTCTTGACACATGTATAATTTTCTTGCCTCTTCCCGTGACTTACAACAACAACAACAACAAAAAGCTTTATTAAGACAATTCAGTCTTACACGGATTCTCCAAGCACAGAAATGTAGGGTACATACAAGAATAGCCGTATTAACAACAACAAAAGTACCTGTTATGACCCTTTGGTCTTATACAACTTCTCCAAGTAGAAGAGGGTATATACAATAGTTACAATAATGCTATTTACAACGTGTCAAGGAAGAGAGAAGCAAGAAAGGGCTTGCTGGGGAACTAGAGTATTATCATGGGTAGATGTTATTATATCTCTTGAGGAAAGATCTCGCGACAATAAAGTTGAGATATCCAGCAGGTTAAGAAAGTCTCCAAGGTGGTTGATGCGAATGTTTAGTTCACCATATAAATTATCTCCAGTCCATTGTGTATCTTGATCGTGATATATATATTCTCTAGTTGGAGTTCGTTAGGAGGTATATACGTGAAGGTTATACAAGTCAGCAATGAATCTATGCTTGGGTTCATTTTAAGTAACCGAAATCCAATTAGTTTTCTCTTCAACATTGTCCAGTATGTGTTTATTTTTGATATAAATTCCCACAATGATGTCTTCAGAGCTTCTTCCCTGACCCGAGATTTTTCTGGCAAGTGATTGGTAAACCTGGAAATTCTCGATCTCGAGTTTTAGATCAAATTGGCACTAAGTTTCCGTTATAGCAAATATTTCAAATTGTTTTAAATAATTAATGAAAGGGAAAACGTATAAACTGGAAAAATTCCAATACATAATATTTACATAATTGTGACCAAGTTTTAATAGTTGTTAAATCGAGTAGTTTAGTTTTCCATTCCTATTAGCTATATGTGATTGATGGTGATATTTTCTTGCCTGTAAAAAGAGATATGATTTGATCCTTCCAGTTCCTTTCTGAGTGTTTGCTATATCTCCGTTCCTTCTGAACTCATGATCTTATCATTTATAACTTGGTAAACAGTACTTCCCACAATCAGCTTGCTATCTCGAAGTCTAGATGAGATTCCTTTAGCCAAAAGTTCTTTTCTCTTATTAATCAACAATCGACGCTGTTCTCTAACTTTTAAGGTGTAATCCTTATTTATGTAAATCCTTAATTGCTTAAGCTTGAATGCATTCCTAAATAATTTTATTCTGTCTTCATATTTGGGTATTTCAACCAGTAGGGGTGCGCTCGGCCTTTTAGATAATCGATGACATTTAAGTATGTTAATATTCTCGGAGATTTGCATATTATCCGTAATTATCTGTTTTATTTTTGCGAGAGATTCATCGCTTGTTTCATTTTCTTTCTTTTCGACTCCGTAAAAAATTAAATTTCTTTCTCTCATTTTCATCTCCGTGAAATCTATTCTTTTCTCAATTTCTTGGATCCTTTCAGAATTCTTCGAGACAGATTTTACCGTGTTTTCCATAGTATTCTCCAGTTGTTGTATACGTCGATTTAATTTATCAACTCCTTGCTCTATAGAAAGTAATCTTGTCTCTAATTTATCCCCCCAGTTATCCATTTTATTTGAGATTGCACCAATCAATTGTCGAATATCACCTTCCATACATGACTCGAGCGTAGTTTGCCTAGTGGGCCTAGGTCCCGGGTTTTGCTCTATGCCAGATATCAGTTTATCCCCCCAGTTATCCATTTTATTTGAGATTGCACCAATCAATTGTCGAATATCATCTTCCATACATGACTCGAGCGTAGTTTGCCTAGTGGGCCTAGGTCCCGGGTTTTGCTCTATGCCAGATATCAGTAATAACATCAGAATTATACATCTAAGCTTTGGCCTTCTGTACTGAATCTGAATCTTGAATTTCAGATTCTCAACATAACCCAGATCCACTGCCAAACTATAATTTGCACAATTTTCACACGAATCAAAATTTGCATAGATAAAAGTTGAGCGAAGCTTGTTTCGCTGTAAATTTAAATAAATTATGATAAGAATTACAATTGGCCTCATATTATGAAGATATAAATTTACCAATATCACTTCAATAAAAAATGGCTCTTTTTTATAAAGTACGGCGAAAAAGCTTTAAAAATAAATTACCTAGCAGGAGCTGTCGTTTCACGCAACCTTTCCCTTTGGCCACCTGGCGGAGAATCCCTTCCCGTGACTTCTTTTACTTCATAATTTACTGGTGATGTCTTCCTAATTATCTTGAATGGTCCGATGTAATTTTTCTGTAGTTTGTCCGCTCTTCCAACTTTTCTTATCGGTGTCCAAATCAGTACTAGGTCGTCTGGTGAAAAGTTAACTTCTCTGCGATGTTTGTCGTATACTTGTTTGGATTTATCTTGCCGTGCCATTGTTCTAGCCATTGAAATCTTTTTTGATTCTTCAACTATGGTTAGGAGACTTGATATGTAGTCATCAAAGTCTCCGGGTTTAGGCGGTACTTCCGGCCAGTCAAATGTAGAATCCAGAAATGTCAACGGTTCTCTTCCGTGAATCAGAAAATATGGGGAATAGCCGGTCGTCTCTTGTACCGAGGAATTGTAGGCGAAAGTCACAAACGGGAGAATCTCGTCCCAATTTTGGTGCTTCTCGTCAATGTACATTGATATCATATCTGTCAGCGTACGGTTCATTCTTTCCGTTTGGCCATTTGTTTGTGGATGGTAACTTGTCGTTTTCTTATGTATCGTATTGCAAATTTTCAAAACTTGTGTGAGTAGTTTGCTCAAGAAAGAACTCCCGCGGTCAGAAATTAAAATTTTCCGTGCTCCATGTCTTAGTACTATTCTTTTCAAGAAAAAATCGGCAATTTCTGTGGCAGTTCCTCGAGGTAGCGCCGCTGTTTCAACATGCCTTGAGTAATAGTCTGTGCAAACAACGATCCACCTATTTCCGTTGATGGACTTGGGAAATCTACCCAAAAGGTCTATTCCTATTCGTTCGAACGGTCTAGACGCTGGTGGTATCGGTTGCAATTGTCCCGATGGTTGTTGGGATGGGGTCTTACGAAACTGGCATTCAGGGCAACTGGAAACATATTTCTCCACTGTTTTGAACATTGAAGGCCAAAAATATTTATCTTTTATTCGGCTGTATGTTCTTTTTATACCCATGTGGCCTGATGTAGGATGATCATGCATCTGTTCCAAGAGTTCTAGTTGTTTGGTCTTTGGGATGACCAGTAACCACGGGTTGCCTGTTGGGGTAGGATTATTTTTATAAATTTTTCCGTTATGTTTGGTGAAGTTTTCTCCGTAGCTGTTTGGGTGTTGGTCGATCATGTTGTTAATTTTCTTAATGTAAGCGTCGTAGTCTTCGGTGTTATAATTAATTTGTAAAATTTTAATTTTATCTGGAATTGGGCACCGCGATAATCCATCAGCATCTAAATGTGTTTTTCCAGATTTATAATTTATAGTAAAATCGTAGGCTTGCAATTCCAACGACCAACGCGCCAAACGTCCAGATAATTTTTTTGCTTTGACCATCCAGCAGAGACTATGGTGATCGGTATAAACGATGAATTTACGGCCGTAAAGATAAGGCCTGAATTTCCCAATTGCCCATATAATAGCCAAGCATTCCTTTTCCGTAGTTGAATAGTTGGTCTCAGCCTTCTGCAATGTTCTGCTGGCATATGAAATTGGACGCTCTCTACCATTATCTTCAACATGAATGAGCACTGCCCCAAGTCCTTGATCGCTTGCGTCGGTGTGGAGGCCTATGGGTTTATTTGGATCATAATGAGTTAGGACCTCCGGTGAACTCAGCTTTTCTTTTAAAGTTAGAAATGATGATTCTTGTTCTTTTCCCCATACAAACGGCTGGTTTTTACGAGTTAGAATTTGTAATGGATATGCTATTTTTGAGAATTCTTTAATGAACCTTCTATAATAAGAACATAGTCCGAGAAAAGCTCTGACATTTTTAATTGTTTTGAGGGCTGGGAAATCCTTTATGCTCGCATTTTTTTCTGGATCGGGTGTAATTCTTTCTTTTGACACAACGTGCCCCAATAAAAGGAGCTCTTCATAAGCGAATCTGCATTTTGAAAGATTGAGTGTCAATCCTGCTTTTCTTAAGCATCCCAAAATGGTTTTCAATCTTGTCAAATGCGATGGTAGATCTTCAGAGAAAACTATCACATCGTCAAGGTAGCACAAGCAGATTTTCCATTTATGGGTCCTCAATATATTATCCATTAATCTTTCAAAAGTTGCTGGGCCGTTGCATAAACCAAAAGGTAAGACGTTGAAGTGGTAAAGTCCATCAGGTGTCACAAAAGCAGTTTTCTCCCGATCTTGTTCTTCAACTTCCACCTGCCAGTATCCTGAACACAGGTCCAGTGATGTGAAGTATCTAGATCCATGGAGAGAGTCGAAGCAGTCGTCTATACGAGGAAGCGGATATTGATCTTTAACAGTGATAGAGTTTAAATTTCTGTAGTCCACCCAGAATCTAAATGTTCCGTCTTTCTTCTTAACGAGAATTACAGGAGATGCCCATGGACTCGATGAATGAGAAATTATACCTTTTTTCAACATCTTATCTATTTGATTATTAATTATTTCGCGTTCTCTCAAGGACACTCTGTAGGGGTTCTTTCTTATGGGAATATCGCTGTTTGTTTTGATTTTATGTCTGACAAGGTGAGTTCTCCCTTTGTAATCGTCTGGTGCGGCGAACATTTCTTTGTATTCGTAGAGTAGCATCAAAACCTGATTACGTTCCTCGGAAGATAAATCGGGATTAATGTCAAAATTAAGATCAATGGAGGAAACTGCTCGATGGTCTGTCTTGTACATCCTGTCTACTTCCGATATTATCCCTATTTTCATGTGCCGATGAATTTTTATAGGTTTTGAAGAAGGGTTCAAAAGCCAAATATCAGGGAACCTTGTATTTTTCAGCAAAGATCTTGTTGTTATCAGGCCATATTTCGATGTTAGCGATGAGAGATTCTCTATCAATATTTCCTTGTCATCAGTAGTTGGTTCGCAATAGCCCTTAACCAGACATAGGCTAAATTCAGGAATTATTCTATCTTCAACCGCCCTAGCATATTTTAAACTTGTATCATCTTGGTCCATATTATTTGGGGATTCAATCCATAAAGTATTGTTTCGGCAGTTTATTAAGGCTTTGTAATGGCTTAAGAAATCGTCTCCCAGAATTATTTTGGGGTTACATTTTTCTAACACTATCATCCGAATTGTATATTTTTCTTGATCCATATTGAATGATACCATTGACCTTCCTTTTGCATTAAGTTTCTGATCACCTGCAGCTTTCAAATTCAGATTATTGTCTTTTACAACTTTTAATTTTAGTTTATATGAGAGTTCCTCGTCAATACAGCTAACCACCGCTCCGGTGTCGATTAATGCCTCAACCGTATAATCATTGATTTCTATCTGAGTCGTTTTATTTCTTTGAAGATTCATCACCAAGTTTATTCGACCACCAGAAGCCCGAGATCCATTCAGTCGGGTTAGTTTTTTGATGCTTCTCCCAAAGTAGGAAAATCGTCTTCGCTATTCACATCAAAGTCCGGTTCCTGTTGCCTCGAATCATCGATTCCTCTACAATTTTTTAAATAGTCCTCATTTACAGAGTTGGTTTCGTCTCTCTCTCTCTCTCTCTCTCTCTACCTTCCCAGCGAGACCACCATCGGAAGACTGCAGGCAAGATTGGCTCGATTCGTGTGGGGGCACGATCGAACCTCATGGCTTCCCAGTAGCATCCTGGCGCGGCCGATCTCTGTGGGAGGCATGGGACTTCTCGACGTGGGCACTCAGCTCCGGCTGTCGTGCCTTAAGGGTGTCCAGGCAGCACTGCGTGGAGGCCGTAACGCTCACTCTTGGCTCGCTGAGAGCGGGATGTGGCTGACTCCTGCGTCCACTCCTGGCATCTGGCTTCCCCCGCGGCGTCGTCGGAGTCTTCACCTCTTCGAGCCTGCCGCGGAGATCCTAGATCTAAACCACCGGATCTTACAACCTGCACTTCTTCGGGCTCTTCGGGTCGTGGGCGACTGCCGTTTTCTGCGGCCTCCTGAGCTCCTGGCTCCTACAAGATGGCTGGGCTGGCGCTTCGGAGAACTGACCGGGCCTGCTCCAAACATCACCATCGCTACGCGTGGCGCCCTCACGGACGTCGCTGCTCTGGGGAGCTTCTGCACACGCCTGATAACCCAGAATGCCCGGGGACGTTATCGCGTCGACAGCCTGGCGGACGCAATCGTGGTGCGCGGGTCGACCACCGCCTTCCAGCGCCTAACCACCCGCACAGCCCGCCGCTTGCTTGAGCGTCCGCGCTTGGCTGCGCTGCCCATTACCCAGCTGTTCGGACGGTGGTTCCCCCACGTCAGCATCCCCATCTCCATCAGCTGGTCTTCCCTCCGGCGTTGCGCCTTCTCGGGGCACAATGCTGACGTTGCCGTGCGGCTGGCCCTGCACGCCCTTCCCCATCCAGCACATCCGGCTTCAGCCCGGGAGTCCTGCATCGCCTGTGGGTCCGGAGACCTGTCACTGGCCCACCGCTACTGGTCCTGTAGTCGGATCAGGCCTGTCATCCTGGAGGCCTTCACCATCCTCCAACGGCCTCCTGACCTGCAAAGCTGGATCTTCGGGCATGACCTGGAGGACGACGCCCTGGCCATCATGGCGTCCGCCAAGACCCGCATCTACAAGTACTTCCTGGGCCTGGAGATGCGGGGAGTCCAAGAAGACCCCCTCCTTGTCTGGAGGAGAACCCTATCAAGGTGGTGGAGCCTCCCTAGCTCCTAAAATCATTGTAAATTCCCATTATTTCTTCATTACTTTTATTATAATCATTTTGTAAAAATTGACTAGACGTCAATAAAAGTGTTTCAATAGTCAAATAGTCTCTCTCTCTCTCTCTCTCTCTCTCTCTCTCCATGGGCCTTGAAAACTGCCGCTGTATTGGTCTGATATTGTAAGTCGGTCGTTCAGTGTTACGAGGGCAATACCTCGATATGTGTCCCTGTTCGGAGCAGTTCCAGCATATTCTTCGATCCTGGTATAATGGCCTCTGATAACGCCTGTTACTTGGGGGCGTCGTGTACGTCTGCCTCCTGGGATACTGCTCGGGGGTTCTGTTGGTTGGGGTTGGTGCTGAGCTCCTATAATTGTTTCCAACCGGTTCCATCCCTGTGTCATTAGGTCTAGCCCTCTCGAATCTACCTGGGGCGAAGGTTGGTATACTGTCACTTGCGATTGGTCTTCTATCATTTGCGAACGATCCTTTTTGGAATCGAGGTATGTCGAAACCACGACTATGGTCTGTTTGGTTGTTGTAGTTTCTCCTAGGAAGGAATGGTCTGGTCGGGCGGTTATTTTGCCTGAAGCTTCTTCGCTGCTCAAAATCCACTAGATGTTGATCTATTCGCCTCGCTAGCTCCAAAAAGTCTTTGACCGTGCTGCAAGGTGTTATCATCATAATGAGTGACAGGTATTTGTTTAGACCAGTCTTCATGTAGTATAATTTATCGTCCGTTGTCATTTTGGGGTTGACCTTGTTACAGAGGTTGAGGACATCCTCGGCGTAACGCAGAGTTGACTCATTGGGCTGCTGGATTCTGTTTTGCAGGTCCATTATTAATTTAAATTTGGCAGTATCTGCCCTCCTGAAATCTCTCAGGAGTGCCTTTTTGAATACACTCCAGGCCGAAAAAATGTGAGGGCTGTTGAGTTTTGCCCATTTCTTCGCAGGTCCGTCCATGTAGCTCCGGGCATATGCCAGCATGACATCGTCTGGCCATCGTTGTTGTCTTGCTAACAACTCTATTTCTTCCAGCCATTCTGAAGGATCTTCGTCTGAGTATTCCTCCAAATACTTCCAGACTTGGAGGAGGTGGCTGGCAGAAGAAAATGTTGTTGCAAGGTGTAGCGTCATCTTGATTCACAATGGCGCGTCTTGTTGGAGAGGCACTGAAGGATCTCATTGGAGGTTGTCCTCGTAGACGACGGCTTCTTCTTAAGGTAGCTTCATTTTTGATGGTAGGATCAGCATCTCCACCAGTGTTGCGATGGTGTTCTGGGGTGCCGCGAGGAAACATGGAGACAGCGGGAAATAAATGTTTATTTTGTGTATTGTACAACCGTCCACTGGACAAGTCGAGGAAAAGTCTAATCTAATGATTGTTAAGATGGAATTTATAATGGTGAAAAAATAAGAAACATGTAAAACAGGCGAACAAAGAAAATTAAAAGCATAAATGCAAATTAGGTTAGGCAAATTTACAATAATGGATAAAATAAAATGTACTTTCAAACTCTTCTTAACAATATATTGGTTCAGTAAGGTATTTCTACAGTCATGCCCAATCTAATCATTAAGTGATGCAGCAATATTCTTTTATTTATTTATTTTACTAGCGTTTAATGAATATGCATCATTTTTAACATAACCTCCTTCGCATTTAGACAAGCATATTTTCAATTTTTTTTTCATTTCTATTGTACGGGTATGATATGCATAGGGACCACCCCCATATTTAGTCTATTCTTTTAGTTATAAACGATAGAATGTCTTCATAAATAACATTTTTAAACTTTGAGAAGTTATTGAATATTATACATATAATTCGCATATCATCTTTAAGATTATTCCTTTATTTTATATATCCCTGTAACCCATATCGTGATTTATCCCTTAATTATTTATCACAGATATTTGCATATCGCATTTTAGATTATTATGAAAGTGACTTATTATCTCAATTTATTTGTTGACTCGAAGGGTGTATACCCCCAGAACAAATGTTTAATTTCGTTACCCCTCTATTCGCTTCCCTATTAAAGTATTTAGATTATAAAATAGGTCAACTGAATTCATAATATTTACTGGGCCTTTATTTCTTTGGCACTTGTGAGCGAATTCCGCCTAATATTTAATTATATATTTAGATTATAGCAACATTTTTTTTTATTGCAAACATTTTGGATACCAGTATCACGATAACCCGGATTATTTTCCTAGTTAATATAATCCTTCAAGTGTTGAATTTCGTCACCTTTCCATCCCTTTTCTGGTGCAAATTACAATATAGATATTTGCGTGACGGTACAATCACTATAAAATCTCAAGATGGCGGCTGATGGGACGCGCCCGGCGATCGACTTTCAATCCATGTTGCCTCCAACTATATATAAGATTACAGACGTTAAAGAATTCCTTTTTCCTCTTAAATCCTAAATATCCTATAGACAATAATAAGAAGTCACCTCAGTATGTCATAAATAAGAATAATTTAGTTTTTTTTTAGATGAAATTTCCAACGATTCTATCCCCTTTCCTGAAACACCTTTCCCTGGATAAGGACAAATAAAGGCATCATTATTAGCATCTAATTACAATAAATAATCGCCAGCAGAAGGTCTGATCAGATGCCATGAAATTTAAGCCCATATATATTTAGCCTTTTCTTTTGCTATAATTTACACAGGTGTGGTTTTTTATTTCAATGAGAATTCCCTAGAAATCATACAAGACGAGTCGAGTATTTGTTTCAACACTAGCGGGAAAGGATTGCCTTGTCATGGTATATGTATGAAAATATATATTAACAAAAGTCATGGATATTCTAATGGTGTGAATTTGAGCATTTTTAAAAAAATAAAACCTACTTCCCCTAGGAGAAGACGAGCAAAATATTTCAACGATGCTGATTCATTATATGGATTTACAGATTTCTTATAATTATCTTGATTTATAGAGGCAAGCTTTAATTATGCTCGTGAATCAGACGTGTGGTTTCTCTCCACGACAATAGCGTTTTTAGACATAATTTTTTTTTTGCGAAAGATCTGAGCAGTCTAGATCCTGGAGTTAGAGTGGAAATCTAGATAAGGAGACTCAATCCACTCATCGCAGATAACTCCGGTGATTAATTAAGACAACTCTAACTAACAGGATGTTCAAAAAGCAGAACTTTGAGGAATTAGTCACGTCAAAGACAATGTTTGCGCGGAGCCTGGGAATAATGATGAGAAAGGATTACAGTGATCCGACTAATAACAGTTGAATAAATGAAATAGAAAGATCCCATATTGGTTAATAACATCAGTGGGAGCAGATACCACTATGAAATATATAAGTTTTTCTTTTTTTTTTTGGAACCATGCATGAGTTTAACAAGGAGCTGACGACTTGGAGTGGCCTTCTCATTGGGATTGATCGAACTTGCTGCTGATTAGGGGAAGTGTAGTGTGTCAGTCCAGTGTATTAAGGAGGAATAGAGAAGACAGTTGAACTAATAAGATTAACGAAGATATACAAGATTAAGATTCCTCCTTGGATTCAGCTAATTTCAATTACCGCGATGAGAACGGTATAATAAGTCGGGAGAAAGTTGATTTGGTCGCATAAGGGATGGCCTCCTAGATGTGACAAAGATCACCATTGGTACTTATTGAATACCAGACGGGATTCGCGTGTAACAACCAAGAGACCAAGTAACACCCCAAAGTATCTGGGTGATGATAAGAATGACGACATAGTACAAGTTCAACAATATACACTGGTCAAATATACGATTCCTTCCACGTCAATGTTTTGACAACCACTTCATCCTGAAAAGAGCAACAAGTTTTAACCCTAATGTTAAGGTCCTTTGGAGCGAAATCTCCTGTTGCATAACGTAAAGACGCATAGCAATAAAGACAATAAAATTTATCTAGATCAACTGTTCCCAGATGAACACTTATGACCTACTAGAAGGGCTCCATTCACCCGCATGAATATGTCTTAGACAAGAGACCTAGTCCTATGAGCTACTATCCCGTGAATTAAGAGTTGTCAACAATGTTAAGGATTTCTTTTTTTTTGGGACGAGAGGAATTGCATAGTCTGATTCAACCAGCGTACAATATTTATAAGATTATACCAAGTTATAGTTAGCATCTAGAACCTACAATTTTGTAAAAAGCTTGCATAAGTTCTTGGAGGGAATATTGCTCAGCGAAGTTGTAAGATAACCGACTTTTGTACATATATATCTCTGTTTTACCATGATAAAGTTGCCCTATCTCGTTTAGTGGGAGACAGTACTAAAGAAGATTGACTTGTTAAAATTCCCAATGACAACAGTAAAGTGTTTACTGACCAGCTCAGACAGGATTTCTAAGACCGTCGAGACAAGCTTATCTCCTGAAAGGGGGAGGTCAAGGGGAGACAGAATAAGAGGAAATTTCCTCCTTTCAAATAGGGGAGTAGTCGTTAGCTTTGATAAGAAGTGGCAGGGGAGGAGTAGATTCCCAGAAAGGACTCCTGAGATATCAAAGTGGACTATTGAAATAATGGGATTCGTTCCCGATGAAGGGTTTCGAGGAGACTCCAGAGGGATAGAAAAGATGAAAAAGGTGATAAAAAGGAAAGGGGGTGATGAAAAAGGTGGAAATCGGCAGAAAGAAGTGAAAAAAATATGTTGAAAGGTGTTGGAAGCGATGAATAGAGATGAATATGAAAAGAAAGGAAAAGATAATAAAAAGTTGGAAGGAGATGAAAAGAGATGAAAGGTGTTGAAAGGTGTTAAAAGGTGTTGAAAGAAATGAAAGGAGGTGTGAGGTGTTGAAAGAGATGGAAGGAGATGTGAAGTGCTGAAAAGTGTAGAAAGGTGTCGAAAGGTGTTGAAAGATGAAAGGATGATGGAAAGTGTATAAAGCGATGGAAGAGGGATGCACGAAAAGGATGAAAAAGGAGGTGGAGGTTGATGAAAGTTGATAGTGAGTTATAGAGAGAGGGTAAAGGTTGAAAGAAAGACAGTAGAAAAATGATAAAGGAAGGTGTAATTAATGTATAAAGAGAGGTAATTATTGACTCTACTATTGCCTTGATAGGACAATTTTGACTTCATCATGTAGTGTTAATAGATAATTTGTTATAGCCTAGAGGCCAATATTTGAAAATAGCACAAAATATGCACTGAGAGTTTGTATAGGCTAATTTGTCTAAAGTTCAGTAACTGTATGCACTAATTTATATGTAAAAGTCCATATTAATTAATATTTTAGGTTATATTAAATAACAACTCTGTAATCTCCTTTTTGAGAATCCAGAATTTTTCCTTTAAAGAGTTTTGTTTCTTTTTTTTAAAGCTACAACTTTGTTTTAGTGTTAGAATTTGATTTTAAAGAGTTTCAGTTTCTTTTTTTTTGCTACAACTTTGTTTTAGTGTTAAAATGTGATTTTAAAGAGTTTTCAGTTTTTTAGCTACAATTTTGTTTTAGTGTTAGAATGTGATTTGAAGAGTTTTCAGTTTTTTTTAAGATACATTTTTAGTTTTAATGCCAAGAGGTGATTTAAGATTGAAGTGATTTCAACAGTTTATTTTATTTTATTTTTATTTGAAGTGAATAATATCTGAACTCTGGTTCAACTTCAAATATAAGTAAGGGAACTTAGATGCACTAGATAACTGCTGTGCTTGTAACCAATTCCCTATGGGCAGGCTTGGAACATGCGTTGGGTAAATTGACACCCTATAATCCCTTGTGTCCAGAATGCAGTCCAAGGAGAATTTCTAATGAGAGTGTGTAGGGCAGTTTTGATATAAGTGTTGATAAGTAGGGTAACAAGTGATCTCTGTTGTAAAACTCCAAAACGGGTTGGGTATTAAAATCCCTATGATTCCAAAGGGGAGTTTAGCTGAAGAGCAGGGAAAGAAAGACGCCAATAACCTTGAACAGGAAGTAAGGTCGGCAAACACTTGAGGATTTTATCCTACATGGCAATGAGGTGAATGCTCGAAGTTCGATTCGCTCCAATTTGAGTGCTAGTTTTGATGATTCATTTTGTTTAGTCACCTAGTGCCAAGACAAGAAGAAGTATTTCAAACCGTTAGATGCACAATTTTAATTATAGGTTAGATTTCAGTATTTGATTGTTGACAATCAATTTTATTAATTTGTTTAAGTATAAATATTATATATAGAGTTTGTATGAGGCATTTTCTTTTGAGTAAACTAGGGCTTTAATCCCCAATTTGTTTTAATTTGTAATTTTATCCGATTTCACATTTTTGTCCTGGAAGATTTCATTAGTGTTAAGGCATATTGATAATGATATTTGAGTATTTAGGCTTCTGTAGCAGCTTTTAACTTTAGGTTGTGTGCATTCCGCGAATGATAGGGGGGAGGGTGTATGAAAGGATTGGAATAATGAATGTGTATAATGGTTAAAAACTATCATATTGTTAGACCAAAGGTACATTAGAATAGTGTTAGGGAATTTAATAGGTTCGATTTTTAATTTTGATTTCTTTATTTGTTAGGATCGGTAGCCTCACAGGACTTACAACTCTATTAATAGGAAGATATCCGCTCCTTTTTGTTAGGCCTCCTTGTGAAGGAGTATAAGTATAATTTTTTTTGTGAAGTAATTACTTTATTTCATTATAATCAACTTGAATTCTAAGGGTCGTAGATAATGACCATGTCTCGAACAACAGACTAGGAGATTGTGGGAGGTCACGGTCAGACCAAAAGGCCTACAAATCTTCTCCTCATGAGTGGGAACGGAGAGGTATCAGGTGAACTTTGTGCTAGGATTCAGTGGGGGATTTAGTTGCCAATGTCGTAAAGCCAGGGGCATAGCGATAAACCTCGGGTAACCGATCTGACAAGGTAGTTTTCGACGCTTTAAGCGTGGCTGGGATGAGGGTGATTCAGACGGGAGGTTGGGAGAAATTGGCACGTTAGATGCTCTTCTATATATTGCGCAGCTTGGAACCAATCCTCTATGGACAAACTTGGAACATGCGGTGGGTAAATTGGATGCCCTATAATTCCTTGTTTCTGAGTCAAAGTCCAAAGGGGGTTTCTAATGAAAGTTAACAATGCGAGCAAATAAGAGGCAAGTTACGATTAGACGAGACGATTCCGTCTACGAATTTAGGTACCAGATAACAAGGTGACAGATGGACTGTCCAGATTCTTTGTGTTTTTATCGCTCCAGGCTAGCAAAGGTAATCACCTAGTAAAGACTATTGTCTGTCATACGTCTAGTTAGAATGAGTTCAAGTCTAAATACCATTTAGTAAGTAATTTTTTTTAATGAGAGTAACTCATTCTATGATAAGATAAAATTCAAATTAGTAGGACAACAAAAACGAACTTCAGAGCAGATTGCCAGAACAGGCCAGTATTCCAGACTTGAAGAAGGAGGAAATTTAAGGGAGGATTGAATATCAATTTTTTTTTGGGCTGAGAAGTAACCCAGAGCAGTAAGATTTTAAAACAAAAGATCATATACTGAAGAGATATTAAGAAATCAAATGTGGGAAGATATATCATAAGGTAGAAGTAAGACATAGGTTGTTAGTCACCAGCATTTACCCTCTTTGAGAATAACAATATATATCTTATTAAAGTAATTTTATTGGTTTAAATATATATAAGTTACTATAAAAACCTAAATAATTGCAACCAGTAATTTAAGGAAGAAAAAAAAAAATTTTGCAACAAGTTAGGATAAAAGAAACTTGTTGCAAAAAATTTTTTTTTTCTTCCTTAAAATATATATAAGTACACATTCTTAAGATAAGTTGAACAATGGGATAATAGTGGTTGACAACAGTGATCAACTAAAAACATAGAGAAGTAAGGTTGTCACCCTAGATAAGGTAAATTTGGAATAATCTGGTTTAGAGAATCATTGACTACTAGGATTTCTTTTTTCTATTTGACTAACATCATGATTGAGAGAGGCGGAGAACACGCCAGACACACACTCCCAGTGACAAATTAGTGAGAGCAAACTTTTAATTAGTGTATGTATATTCTAAAATACTAGTAAATACCCATAACCCTCAGTGCATATTTGTTCTTTTGATATATTATTTATTCAGTAATATACCATTTACCATGTATATATTTTTTAAAATTATATTTATGTATATGTATATATAGATGAGGCACAATTTGGATTATAGATTATAAACACAAGATAACGGGACCAAATCCAAATAAATTAAATAGTGTGTGACATTTCAGTAACAGTGTTGTTACCATCTTCAGACAAATGTACTGAATGAAAATTTTAACCACAGCATATATTGTTTCGTTTGTTTATCATTGTATATCTTCTATATCAACGTCATTTCCTTTCTATATATATATCATATTCATTCATTTTTTTGGCATATATCATTCCCCTCGTTATTTATCATATTGTTATTATTATTTAATCTTATATACCACTTTAATTTCTTTAGCCTTATTTAACCTTATATAATCATTTTTTGTTTTTTGTCATTCGTATTATAACATTACCTCATGTACCTCATTACTTATAGTTAATAAAGATTTTTTTAGATATGTTTTAGGAATTGTGCATATCTACGTTAACACCCACAATTCCTTGGCGCCCATATAACTATGTTTTATCTGGAATGGCCTAAATGTCTGTTTGTACAGAACTTGGGCATAGAACACTTCTCCATTTTTCCCCCTATAAGGACTGCAGCAGGGAATGTATGGAGTCACTTCACAGCTAGACCAAATTCCCCGGAATACAGGCAGTGAAAACGGGCTGAGTATATTGCCCACTAAATGGTAAGGTAAAATTTCCTATAATGCTACCATAAGATAACCTGTTCTAAGTACCCTCGCCTGTTTGCTTATTTCCCCTTTGCCTGAGTGTCAGTAATTGCCCATACTAGAATATCATAAAAAAATATATTTTATTCCCAAAAATCATATTTATCATATGTCATGAACAGATCCGAATTGGAATAAAACACATTTTTCACTCTTGCAAGGGAGGAATTGTTGTGCCATTTTCCACAAAACAAACCCAACAATGATGTAAAAATTTTACATCATATATGTACAGAGTCTCGTCGAAGTGTTTGTTGTCCAGATGGAGAATTTGGATTAGCTCTGGGCTTGTATCCCGAAGCCCGCTGCAGAAAGGCCCAGATGGAGAATGTACAGAATGTACATATGTAATATATGTTTATAACCAATCCCTTCCTTTATATGCAAGATGAAAGGTCTAAATTTTATTACCACTTCGAAATTTTAAAATTATCTTTTTATTCCAAAGAATAAAATTAATTATATATATATTCTAGATAGATTAGATATTATTTTTTATTTTAAAGATAACAATATAAAAATTTTAAGAAGAAATTACTAAATTAAAATCTCAAGGAATCGACCTGATACATTTTATTATTTTTTATTATTAATTTAAACCTACTTTTATTCTAAAGAATAATTTTTTATTTTTATTTTCGAATATATTCTGCGAAATTAAATTACTTTTCTTTTTACTCTGTAAAAAGAAGATGATAAATTTTTGGAGGGACGCGATTTTTAAATTTTTTAGTCAGTTAGAACCGAAGAGCCGAGGGGAATGGAGGTCGAAAATCGAGTCGAGAGAAATGGCCTAGGATTGTGAGTAGAAGAATAGACAAAATGGTAAGTTACTATACCCTATAAAAATTTTTCTGTGTGGGCCAAAAGGCTCGTTTATAGGATAAAAGAGACATATAGTATTTAAAAGGTTATATATATTTTTGGCTGCAATCTCTACTATATAGTATATATAGCAAATAGAAGATTTTCTTTTTATATTTCAATGAATTAGAAGTAAAGAAACGTTTACTAGGAAAGTACCTTTTATCTTGCATATAACCCCCCCTTTTTATGTCAAAATATAGAGAGTTTTAGTTATAATAAAATTTGATATGATTTAATTTATCAATTTGTTTTTTTTGTGTGTTTTATACCAGACTAGACATAAATTCCCATTAAGTGTACTGAATGAAGTGTGTGATTATTCAATTCGTAAAGGTGATGATTAGACACTTCATCATTATAGAAATTAACCCAATAATATTGTTGTGTTAAGAACTTCTTTTCTTTAACCCACTTTTAGGTTTACCTTCGGTACCATGTTGTAATATGGAGGTTGAACTTCACATAGAAGGATTTGATATACTAAAATAATTTTCCAAACTTGAAAGTGTGTTAACATTTAGGTGTTTATATTAATTGTATATTGTATTTTTTTTTATTTGTGTGTTTGCCGTGGCGAGTTTTGGTGAGTCTAGTTTATCAATTAGTTACCAATACAATGTATTTCGACATGTACAAATACGACTTAACAGAAGTATGTTTCGCTTAAGTGAACAAAACGTTGAAAATGAACCGCTTGTCCATAAAATAAAATGCTTCTTCCCCCTTTACATATCAAATTAGGGTTAATGAAAAATTTTGTAAAGGCTTTAAAGAAAGAGATATAGCGATGCTGTCAAATATTTAATGACTAAATTTGCAAAGATTAGTTGTTTTAAGATAATGGAAGGTATTTTCTTTGGACCTCAAATTCGTAAACTAATAAATGAAGAATAGTTTATTGCAACATTGAAAGAAGATTAGAAAATGCTTGGCTTGCATTCATAGACATTGTAAAACATTTTTTAGGCAATAATAAGTCACAGAATTATGCGAGAATCGTAGAAAATATGATTTCCAAATTCTATAAGCTCGGGTGCTTAATGAATAATAAATTGCATTTTATATATTCACATTTAAACTTTTTCCCTGATAATCTTGGTGCAGAGAGCGAAGAACACGGTGAACGCTTCCATCAAGATATTAAAATCATTGAGCAATGATACAATGATCTTTGGAATCAACATATGGTGGCGGATTATTGTTAGAATCTGATGCGTGATGACAAGCAAGCAAAATATAATAGACTTCACAGAAAAAATCTTTAAATCCATGAATATAATTTTTTTTATTACTTACTTAATATTTCTGCAGCTTTATAAATAATGTTTATTAAACCAAATAAATGTTTTTTCACATTCACAGCTTTTTGTTAAGACCTTTAATCTTAACACAAAGCAATAACGCGCCATCTATACATATAAAATAAAAGGATTTAAAAGCGCGAATGTTTCTTTTATACATAAAACGAACTTCTACTGTCCTTACTGCGATGAAAAAATATATTGGGAGGGCTTGGCTCATCAGTGGTGAACCCTCCCAGCGGTTTCGCCAATTTAATCCACCAGACCGCTTCTCAGAGCTCCAATACAGTATTAGAGCTCTGAGAAGCGGTCTGGTGGATTAAATTGGCGAAACCGCTGGGAGGGTTCACCACTGATGAGCCAAGCCCTCCCAATATATTTTTTCATCGCAGTAAGGACAGTAGAAGTTCGTTTTATGTATAAAAGAAACATTCGCGCTTTTAAATCCTTTTATTTTATACCTTTAATCTTATTAATAAAAACAATTCTCCTGATAATTTTGTAAAGAAAGGAAAAGAAATTAGATTTTTATAAATTAAAATTTATATAGATAGAGTAAGTAGTTTGATAAATATATGTCATAATTTGTATATACCAAGATGTAACTCCACCACAATATATACAATGTATCGTTCAAAAAGTTTTAATCTATAATAATTTTTTTCATTCTATAATAAAAGTTAGGCCTCGCGAAAAAGAGAGCACAGCCATTACCAGGATTTCATTATCCAGGAAGTAAAGGTTATTACCCAGAAACTATAAAACTAAGTTCAAAGACCTTCTTCTTCCTGGAGGATGGTAATCATGAAAAGACAATGGAGGTACCAATATCCAATCAGAGATCAGCATGAAAACCTAACAGCCAACCAAATGTAACCACGTAGACGATTTCAACCAATGAGAGCAATAGAGAATTAACGAGGAAAATCTCGGACTCAAAGTTAGCAGTAGGGAGCTCGACCTGACGAGGAGCAAGACGTGCTTAAGCCCTTCTCACCAAAGGTAACCTCTATGTTCAGAATGTGATAGTCAAGTACTTCTTTAGTCTAAAACCTTCTCTCCCTCATTCGCGAGGTCCTATTTTCAACCTCATCCTGTGTTCCTTCTCGTTATTTCCCCCTGTGAAAACCCCTACCATTTCGACCAAACGACTGCGCCATCAACCACCACAAGTCACCAACCCTACAGTAAGTCAATAGGGTCTTACATCACAATCAACAAACAAAAAAGTTCCAAATTAATCCAAATCGAATATTATTATAGAGAGTCGACAGGATATATAATGGAAAACGAGCAAGACCAAGATGCGAAAAATGGGAGCAACGTGACAAGGGAGAGGGAAGTCGGCGAAGCAAGCCCCCTAGCGGGATTAATAGTGCATTTGACTGCCGCCCTGACGCAATTAGGGTCGTCTCAGCGCGCGGAGACGGATCTGCCCCCCTTCGATGGGACATACACCGCCCGCCAATTCTTCCAGGCCTACGACCGGAAGATGGACGAAGCCCTCATAGCCACCCCCGATAAGTTGCTCAGGTTGCCTGGCTACCTGACGCGCCAACCCCTGGAACTCTTCAGGAAACTCCGGTTGGCCACCCAGAGCTACTTGAGGCAAAGCCTCATGGATCTCTACCCAGAATCCAGCGAGGCATCCTTCGCCAAGTACTTCGCCATGAAACTTGCTGGACAGGCAGGACTGGAGAAGTACTACCGGGAGAAAATCGCCATGGGAATGCAACTGGGACTCCCACAGGAGGTAATCCTCGAGACGCTGACGGAGGGGTTGCCGCTCTCCGACCAGCGCCTTGTCCGCGTGGTACCTCCTGAGAGCCTGGGAGAGTGGTTCCAACTGGGGCAGCGGATCCACGGACCCAGCGCACCAACTGCACGTCACCGCGAGGAGCAACCGCCCACCATGTCGGGCCCATACACCAGCACACCCAAAAGAACAGGTGCGTGGACAGCACCTGCTCCGCCGTCGAACTGTAAATTCTGCGGCGCCCATCATTGGCACAGTGAATGCCGATATAAACCAGCCCAACACGCGAGCACGCGGGCAGTGCAAACAGCCCCACATACACAACACGCCCAACATCCCGCACCAGGCCAAGCCGAACAAGACGCCCGAGACGCCCCAGCCTTTCACCAACCAGGTAGGAAGGCACCACCCACCTTTCGTCAGCCAGCTGACGATCAAACTACCCATCATGCATGAACTTTCACCCCCTTTTCTCATTGACACGAAACATAGAAACAATTCACGCCATCCAACAACCAAACAATCGCAAAACATTGCGATCCTTCTTAAGCGCTGTGAACGCTTATAAAGAATTCATCCCGGACTACGCCCGCTTAAGGACGCCACTTGACAACCTTCTCAAAAAGGATGTCACGTGGGTTTGGGGTGATAAATGCCAGAAAGCGTTCACTAGCCTGAAAGACAGTCTCACAACACACCCCACTTTACACCTTTACCAGGAAGGTCTGCCATGCCAAGTGTATTGTAACGCCTCAACACTCGGCATCGCAGGCCTCCTCAAACAGGTCCACCCTGATGGGAAGACCTACCCAGTCCAATACTTCAGCCGCTCCCTACGTTCACACGAACGGAATTATTCCACCTATGAATTAGAATGCCTAGCAATCGTTGAGAGTGTGGATAAATTCTGTGTCTATTTGATGGACAGAAAATTTACCATATTTTCTGACCATCACGCATTACAGTGGCTGAAAACGATCAAAAACCCGTCAGGTAGATTATTTCGATGGAGATTACGGCTATCGAGATACGAATATGAGGTTCGTTACATAAAAGGAGTACAACAATATGAAATGGACATCATAACTCGTAACCCGTTCTGTGGCTTCTTAGACGCCCCCCACATTAAGATCCATCAGCCTTCCCCATCTGGAGATTCTAAACCGACCATTGATCACAACGGACTTCATACTATTTCCCGCAAAAGTGTAACCAAAATCATAATCCCAAAAACACTTACCAACAAACTACTTCAATCAGTACACACACAATACAACCATCCAAACATCTCAAAGATGACGAGACTCATCTCCGCTCAATATTATTGGCAGAACATGTCACAAGACATTGCACAAAAGGTCAAAACCTCTTCAACCTGCCAATTGACAAAACGTATCGATAGATCCAAACAACCTCTCCAAAGAGACATCGATACAGTCCACATGAACAAACTAAACCCGTACACGAAAAATGCCCAATATGTAACACCAACCCTAACAAATATACACCACCTACGACATAGGAATGATTACACGTTTCCATTTAAACACCTCACACCCGAAATATTTCCAAAGGAGCCGCTGACAATCAAACCGACGAACAGCGAACCTTTCATTCATTTAGATCCCACAATTTTTACCAAAACCCAATGTATACCCTTCACCGATAACAAAAAACGCGACATCGCCCATCCACAAATAAATCCAATTACAAGTCCGCCACAACCAATCGAATTACAAAACGATACACAAAACCATCAACTCATGGAGAAAACATGGGGAAAAATGTGCAGGTTTCCCATATTTCACTTAATACTTTTTATCTGTCTTCTGACTATGCCCTATAAACTTGCCCCATTTATCATAATAATCTACCTTGGACTATATACCCAACAGCCCCAAAGGCTGTACCAATTACAGGAAGCCATCTTCCATATAGGCAGTGCATTTTTTTGCATTTCTGACTCTTATATTGGAAACAATAGAAGATAACTTCTAGCGAACTTTAAGGACGCCCCAACCAGAACCTAATTAGGAAGTGTCCAGCGGGCGTTGAGACCTCCAGATCAATTACAGGAGGGGAGCACCGAATTAGAAATTCCCCCGCCTGGCCTCTCATTTCCGGCAATAAAAACGAGGTCACCTCTTAGCCCGGCGATTTACACAAGGCGTTCGCCATTTTTAACTGTCACCAAATGCGTTTCCGCTCACGTGGGAACCATTTCAAAACGAGCTCACATCCCGATTCTTACATAAACACATTTAATTATATTAATATCATTATATTAATATCATATTAATAAACAAATTAAATTCTCAAAACACCTTCCAAATGAATTACATAAATCTCGATTCTTCTCCCAAAAAAACTATTACATTTACCCACTTTAGGCACATATCCAACATACACCCAAACACAACAGACCTTAGGATCTTTGACAATTCATTTTTACACATTTCTCACAAAAAACTTATAACATTTTCCACAATGCGCACAAAGACAAAAAATCTACAAGGCAAATTAAAAAGGTCAGGATCCGCCGCGTGACCTAGATACATTGGCATGTAACTTTTTATCACGAAGACATACTTTTTTTTTCTCTTACCCCATTCATTTACATTTTTTTTAATTTTTGAAATCAAAATTCTTAATCAAATATTTACCATTTATATAACAACCTCTTTTTTTATTTTTGTTATTAGCCAATTTTTCTTTTCAACCACTCAACAAACTTTTTTTTAAGGAGACCTCATCTTGTTTTTTAATGGATTGTGCCAAACAGCAACAAAAATAAAATTAGAAGGAATAATGGAAATAGCGGAAAAACAAAATATACAAATTATAGCCCTATAGGAAACCTAATTAAATGAAAAGTACAAACTCAAATATAAAAACTACAATATCATCAGAAAAGATAGAAATAAAGAAGAGGGTGGCCTAGCATTTTTAATCAAGAATTTGTACTATGAGGACATAGCCATTAATATTTCAAACACATCAGACCTCGAAGCCCAAGGTATCAAAGTCTACCTCAATCAAAACAAAGCCATCAACATTCTATATAGAGTTACGAGCGTCATTCCTCATCGGCCTCTGTCACAGTTTGCTTTTTTTGGAATAGCGCCCTCCTATTGGTTGGCTACGGTCACGCCACCTTTCCCCCCCCCCCCCCCCCCATCATGCCTCCCCCACTCGCTCTTTCGTTTTTGTAACTATTGGTTTGGAGCGGGTCGCTCTTTAAATAAATGCATATATTAGTTAATAACTAAATGGAATCCTCTCTTTCCTTTTCCCAGTATGAGACGCCTACGGAAGCCAACAGTACATAGACAGATAAAGCACATAGGCTATAGTTATTAACTAATATATGCATTTATCAAAGGCACCAAATTTATAATTGTAACAAATAGTATTTGAATAAAAACATTCAATCGGGTAAAACACGGGCGTTGCCCGGGTCATTCGGCTAGTATACAATATGTATCACCCTCCAAACAATAAACTTATCGACGATGGAACAATGGTTCAATTTCTTACAGACAACACTATTATTGTAGGAGACTTTAATGCCAAACATCAACTAGGGGATATTCCAGATCAAACCCAAGAGGCAAAATACAATCAAACATATTTGACGACAATGCCTTCATGTGCTTAAATGATGGGAATCCTACCCACCATTCCTACAGTTATAATACTGCACAAGCCCTTGATATTAAGTTTCTTCAGTCCTGACATTTTCCACAAATGCAAATGGCAAACATTAAAAAGTATTGGGAGTGATAATTTGCCTATTTTGATAGAAATAAGCACCAAGACCAAAACCAGCTCAATTAAAGAAAAATTCTGGAACTTCAAAAAGGCTAATTGGAATCTTTACAAGCAAAAACCAAAGAAGACTTTGGAATAGCATCAACTAGAATAAAAGATCTGGAACAAAATTGGATATCTTTCAAAAACACCATTATTAAATCAGGCAAAGTTTCAATACCAAGAGGTAATATTAAGAAATCTATTCCAAATTATACACACCAGGCAAAAGATATTCAAACACTTATAATTAAAAGAAATGAACTACAAAAAAGTGTACCCAAAACCAAACAAATTGTAGAACTGAACTGAACATTGTGAATGCAAAAATAAAAAAAAATATATGTAAATATGAAAAGGGAAAAATAAAAACAAACTTGTGAAAACCTGAACCCAAGAAACCCAAATACAAAACTTTGGCATTTGGCAAAACAAATTGACAGAGCCCAGCCACAAACTGAAAACACAAATATGATTAAGAATACAGATGGTACCCCAGCAACTAATTACAAAAATGATGCTAATCTTTTAGGTAATTCATATCAAATAAGTAGTAAAATCAAATTTGAAATAAAAGTTAAGAAAGTTGAAAAAAAGGCCTGAAAGATTATTCATGACTGTAAAAATGTAACTGATATATTTCTATTATAGTGAAAGGTATTTTATAAGAAATTGCACTTTAAATATATTTAGATATCTTTAAAGATAAATGAAAGATACACCATTTTTATGCTACTATAATTATTATATTCTTTTTACAATTCTTTTATTTATTTATTTCATCTCAATTTGCAGGTGTTACAGTCGAGAACAGCTCGCAGGTCACCTTGTCCAGATTATTTACACATGGCGAGTTGTAATACTGGAGTGGCCCCCGAACCTTACAGGAGGGCAGTTGTTGGGTGTTTGGCTGTCAGCTAGCCATTGGGTCCAGGTCGTCGGATTCGGTGGCTGATGTCACCTTGATTTTGAACAAATTCTTGTATAGTTGGATTTGATGATTTTTGAAATTGCGATTTTATTTTGCGAAATTAACGATTTTTAAAAGTAATTTGCGTTTCATTGTAAGAAGGTTTTGATAATTTCTATTACCTTTACCCACAGTTCCCTGGTGTCAGAACGAGTAGTTTTCTTTTTTGCAGTTTCAGCGTAACTTGCCTTTTGTTTTTCAACAGTTGCTTCTTCTGTTTTAGTGGAGCTTGCTTGAGGTATGTTGTTAAAGGAGTTTTGTCTGGAAGGCTTTAGCTTCTGTTGTTGTGGCTTCGGAAAATTTGGGCATCCGCGGTAATTGGCTGTGTGCGCCTCTCCACAGTTAGCGCACTTTGGTGGGAGCTGTTTCGACTTTCTTGGACAATCCTTCGAATGGTGTTCTTCAGCACACTTGACGCATTTGGGCTTCAAAAAGCAGTTTAGCTGACCATGTCCAAAGCCCTGGCAGTTAAAGCATTGGGTCACTCGTTTTGTAGTCCTGAATGATTCCACGACTATTTTTTGGTAAAGTATTTCAGTTATTCCATAGATTCGTTTATTTTGTTCATTTTCGGTAGCTCTACTAGGACTATATTCATCGGTATTTGGTCGATTGTCTATGGAGTCTTTTGACAATGACCTCAGTGAAGCCCATTGAGACCAGTTCAGTTACGACGTCTTCTTCTTTGAAGGCTGTTGATACCCCCTTCAATACCACTTTCAGTGGTTTTTCCTCCTGTAGTCTGTAGGAATATCCTCCATTATTTTTCTGTACATACTCCCTGATTTTTTTGAAGTCGCCTATGTTTTTCGATTTAATTATGTGCTTTTTGCCAGAAATCGTGACTTGGAATGGTTCCATGCACAAGTCTTTTAGTTCTTGGCAAAGAAGCTTCCAATCTGCTACATTTTCTGCAATAACAGGAGGAATTCTCGTTTTTTTAACGTTAGTGACTGTGGTCCATGGGCCATCGTTGTCGTTATTTTCTTCATCGTCTTGTGGTGGGTGAGCTGCGTTCATTTGTTGAGAAACTCCAGTGACGGGACTTTGTTCGTCGATGTCCATTCTAGGCGTCTTCAGATTACGCTCGCTCCTTGTTGGCGATCTTGAGTCATCCTGGGAGCCGCGAGTTCTCTTCTTTGATTGAACCATTTCCTCAAGTTTATACTCGATTCCACATTTGCTAGGATCTTCGTTATTAAGGAGGCTTGGATCATGCATAGTTTCTCGCCGGTTGGTCCTATCGTCGATTTAATTACAATCGGTGGCATATTATTTTTTGCCTCCAATTCTTGCACACGTGCACATTATATAACCAACATTTTGTTGTCTACAAGATGATGATAAAAATGTTCGATTCGTTTCGAATCAAAACAGAGTAAAGTAATAATATATCACTGATATATTATCTTTAAATAAAACAGATCAGTAACCAGCACTCATAATATTTTCCATGAAAAATCAATATTGTCGCGGAGATAAATAAAGCGAGGGCAAGTTTGGATATAATTATTTTATTATAGGGGGAGAGAGAAAGTACAACTTACCCCCAGTTAAAGCTAATCCTGAATGAACGGCGTTAGCCACCGTCCCGTTTTCCTTATTTACAGATCAGCTTCCCAGAAGCCCCCACACCTGTGGTCCCCACCGGGGTCCAGGGATGATTGACAGTTGTCCCATCTGGATGGAGCTACTTGACATTAATCCCTCTTTAGAAAAAACAGCGACCTGCTGATTAGCTTGTCTCAGCCCTTGTTCTGAAAGAAAATCTATCACGGCCTGTGTTCCCTAGCAGAATGGAATGTTGTTCTTCAGGGTCCAGGTAGGGCTTCATCCGAATGACATGAACGATATCCTCGGATTTCCGTGATCGAGGAGACGGGTCCACGGGCTCTACTTCATACGTAACTTCTGAAAGCTTCTTGGTCACCTTGTAGGGACCGAAGTATCTCTTCAGTAGCTTTTCTGAGAGCCCTACTTTTCGGATGGGAGTAAAAACCCACACAAGATCATCCTACTGGTAATAGACTGGAGTATGTTTCAGGTCGTAAAATCTATGGTCTTTCGCCTGTGATTGTAGAAGGCGTGATCGAGAGAGTTGACGCGCTTCCTCATCTCTGGTCACAAGTTCTCCAACGTAGTCGTCAGAGATCTCATCTGGTAGGTAGGGTAGTACGGCATCGATGTAGGTCTCGGCCTCGCGGGCGTGGACAAGAAAGAACGGAGTGTAGCCGGTCGCCTCCTGTTTAGCAGTGTTGTAAGCAAAAGTTACGTAGGGTAAAACTTGGTCCCAGTCCTTCTGCTCCACACCTGTGTACATGGACAACATGTCTCCCAAAGTTTTGTTGAACCTTTCAGTCAGGCCGTTGGTTTGGGGATGGTAGGCCGTTGTAAATCTGTGCACAATTCCGCAAAGAGCATTGATCTCTTTTATTACTTGAGAAATTAAATTTCTTCCGCGATCTGTTATCATTTCTCTAGGAGCTCCATGCTTCAAGATAACATCTTCAACCAGGAACTTAGCTGTTTCGATTGCTCCTCCGTCTGGGATCGCTTTCGTTATGGCATACCTTGTCATATAATCGGTGCACACAATGATCCAACGGTTTCCATCTTTAGAAACTGGAAATCTTCCAAGGAGATCGACCCCGACCTTATGGAATGGCTTATCTACAGGTGGTATGGATACAAGTTGTCCAGCCGGACGTCGAGGTAATTTCTTCCTTCGTTGACACTCCCGACAATGGCTTACATATTGGCGAACAGTTTAATAAAGGCCAGGCCAATAGAATCGTTTCTTCACTTTGTCATACGTTCGGGCGAAACCCAAATGCCCAGCTGTAGGAGCGTCATGTAAATCTGCCATAACTTCGGATCTTAAGTGTTTAGGAATTATCATAAGCCAGGGTCTTCCAGTTGTGCTATAGTTTTTCTTGTATAAGATGCCGTCGATAATGCTGAATTCCTTTCTGGTGTAGCCTGAGTTTAAATTATCGATTATTTTAGCTAAATCTGGGTCTTTAGTCTGCTCTATATCGACGTTAGTTAGAGACATCACAGCACTTGGTTGATCATTCTCAAGCGGGCTCCTTGACAGACAATCGGCATCCTTATGTTTGCGTCCGCTCTTGTAGATAACGGTCACGTCAAATTCTTGCAACTTCAGCGCCCATCTTGCCAAACGGCCAGAAGGAACTTTCTGTCCTACCAACCAACATAGAGAATGATGGTCAATGACAACCGTGAATGGTCGACCAAACAAATATGGACGGAATTTGCTAATAGACCAGACTACAGCAAGGCATTCTTTTTCTGTTGTAGAATAGTTATGTTCAGCCTTTGTCAAGCTTCTAGATGCATAAGCTATAGGCCGCTCCTTTCCACCTTGTATTTGTAGAAGAACAGCTCCAATACCATGTCCGCTTGCATCCGTGTGTAGAGGGGTATCAGCGGATTCATCAGAGTGTCCCAAGACAGGCTCTGAAATTAGAGCTGTTTTAAGGACTTCAAACGCTTTCTCTTGAGCTGCATCCCAATAGAATTGTTTTTCATTCTTCAGTAGGTCATGCAAAAATATAGCTTTGTCAGCAAAATTTTCAATGAATCTTCGGTAATAGGAACATAATCCAAGAAAGCTCCTCAGTTCAGAGATATTCTTTGGCCTCGGAAATTTAAAGACGGCTTCAACTTTATCTGGATCTGGATGAACTCCATTGGCGTCAACAAGGTGTCCTAAAATCTATATCCTCCTTAATCCAAAAAGACACTTTTTGTGGTTCAAGCTTAGTCCAGCTTTCTGGATGCACCTTAATACAAGTTGTAGACGACGTAGATGTTCCTCAAAGGTAGGTGCGTAAACTACGATGTCGTCCAGGTAGCAAAGGCACATGTTCCATTTAAGACTGCCCAGAACACTATCTATCATCCTTTCAAACGTTGCTGGAGCGTTGCATAGACCGAAAGGCATTACTCGGAATTCATACAGCCCATCTGGAGTGATGAAAGCAGTTTTCTCCCTGTCTTTTTCGTCCACTTCAATCTGCCAATACCCGGACCGAAGATCCATCGTGGAGAAGTAACTAGAGCCAGCTAAACTGTCCAAGGCATCGTCAATGCGTGGCAGCGGGTAAACATCTTTTTTTTGTTATCTTATTTAATCGACCATAATCTACGCAGAATCTCCAGGTCCCATCTCTCTTTAGAACTAGAATAAAAGGGGATGACCAAGGACTTTCAGAGGGCTTCACGATGTGATTTTCAATCATCTTGTTCACTTCATCTTGAATTAGTCGTCGTTCACTTGATGCTACTCTATAGGGCCGCTGTTTAATAGGAGAGTGGTCTCCTGTGTTTATCTTGTGCTTCACAGTACTGGTGGGCTTAATAGGAGTTCCCCCAAAGTCAAATATGTCAATAAACTCGTCAAGGCATGAAACAAGCTGTAACCTTTGAATTGCAGACAGCCCTGGATCTAGAGTAACGTCTAGCTTCTGTGACCATTCACGTGACTTTAGCTGCGTTTCTTGTAACTTATCGCTGGATTCGATAAGACTGCAGATATTTTCATTCTCATAACTTTCCATGGTGCACATATTCATTCCTGATGGAATCAGTTGCGGCCAAGACGCTCCATTCGCAACCCAAATGCTACCTCGGCCGTGTCGAAATGTAACCAATTAGTTTGGTATAAGAACTTATTTTCTTGAAAATAAGTCCTTAGAAGTTGAGACTAAAACATCTCTAACACCGCATACTTCTTCGTTTATCACACTGATCTTCTTTATTGATTTAGGTGGGATGACAATGTCATCAGAAGCAAACAATCTCTGGTTTTCCTCCTCTCGAGATTCCAGGACGGAGGTTTCCCCGAGATGGAGTTCATTACTGCCACAATCAATGACGGCTTCGGTGGCCTTGAAGAAGTCCCATCCGAATATGATGTCATGGCTGCATTCCACCATGACAACGAATTCAAAGGATATCTTCAGACCATTAACTTCTATGTTCAGGACACATTTTCCTAGGGTCTCTATTAAATTTTTATTTGCGGCTTTAAGAATGGGACCTGGTTCTTTGAAGAGAGGTGTCTTTAGTTCGCGTCGAAATTTGTCTGAAATAACAGAAAAGTCTGCTTCTGAATCCGCCAATGCTTTAATTTGCGTCCATTTATTTCGACCATAACAAAATTTTCTTTTAATTTAGCGGCGATATACCATGGAGGATTTTCCTCAATGGCGACCTCACCCCCGTTAGAAGCCGCTCCACTTAGGTTTTCACATTCTGAGGCTTGGGAGAACGACTGAAACGACGGGCTGGCGACTGGGATTGTCTTCGAGCCGGCGACCTTGCGCGGCTTGGATGTGGGGTAGAGCTCCGGTAGAAGTACATCGAGGTTTGGGGCGTAACATAGTCGTCGTCGGCGTCATATCTCGGGGATCGACTCGAAAATCCAACATTTCTTCCTTCTCCGCCATTCCTTGACCTGGCTTCAGCGAAGACCTGCCGTCGTTCCCTACAATAACGGACGACATGTCCAGGTCATCCGCAGTGGAAGCAGATAGGTTTGTCGTCGTAGGTTCTCCAATGTTCCGTCTTCCTGGGTTGGGTTGGTCGGTCGATATTATAATAGGGCGTTCGTGGTTGTTGTTGTACCACGTTGACTTCTGGTCTGGTAGGTTGTAGAGCACGGCTGACCTCTTCCCTCACAGTCTGTTCCAGGGCGTTCACCTCTCGGAGAGGATTGACCACTTCAGGTGCTGAGAAAACCTTTTGTATCTCTTCTCTAACGATGCAGCGAATTAAGCCGGCCAAGTCGTTTGAGTCGTCAGCACACGAAATGGGCATTACGTTTGACAACCTGGAGAATTTCGTACGGCCGATCCTGCGCTGCTTGACAGTTGTCAGATGACGGCAAAACTTCAGGATCTCATCTACTGTATGTATGTCTTTCGCCACCAATACCTGGTATGTGTCCTCTGAAATTCCCTTTATAATGTGAGCAACTATCTCACCTTCTTCCACGCGAGGGTTCACCTGGTGGCAGAGACTAAGAATCTCCTGGATGTATGACTCGCTGGATTCCTCGACCTTCTGCGCGTTTGACTTCAGAACTTCCTCGGCGCGTCGAGCAGAATCCTCCTGCAGTCCTAACACACCGCGGAATGCGTCTTCAAAGCTTCTTCACGAGTTGATTGATTCTTCGTTATTATCAAACCACCTTCCAGCAGTTCCGTTCAAGTAAAATACGACGTTGGCAAGCTTCATGGTCTCGTCCCATCTGTTGTACTTCGACACTCTCTCGTACTCTTTCAACCATTGTCCAGGGTTTATATTTCCATCTCCAGAAAAGGTAGAAGGATCTCGTTGGCGCTGACAAGGGGGGTAGGATCCGTTAACAGTAGGTCTGTGGTCGTCTTCCATTTCTATTCGTTGTGGCAAAGGTTGAAGAATTGGTTCACGTCCCTGTAGACGTCGACTTCTTCGAAGTTCCGTCACGCTACCTAGCGTCTCCACCAAAATATGTCGCGGAGATAAATAAAGCAAGGGCGATTTTGGGGATAATTAATTTATTATGAGGGGTAATTATAGGGGGAGAGAGAAAGTACAACTTACCCACAGTTAAAGCTAATCCTGAATGAACGGCGTTAGCCACCGTCCCGTTTTTCTTATTTACAGATCAGCTTCCCAGAAGCCCCCAAACCTGTGGTCCCCCCCGGGGTCCAGGGATGATTGACAGTTGTCCCATCTGGATGGAGCTACTTGACAATATGAAAGAGCTAGATTATGCTTTAGAAAACACTGACCTAAACAAGACTCCTGGGCCAGATGGAATCCATGGCCAAATGATATCAAACTTGGGCAAAAATGGCAAAGAAAGACTTCTTAATATTTTCAACTAGACGGGTGACCCGGGCTTCGCCCCGGGATTGACCCGTGTGCATATCTACCCGAATGATATATATTAAGATAAGATTTTTTTATAATTGTTTGTTATTAGCATTATCTATTTGTTTGCATCAGCATTATTTAATCTAATCTTTGATAGAGGGCGCTGTTCGTGAGCTAAGTAGAATAATTTGAATATATAGTTTTAATAATTGATTTATATATTTTTTTAAATAGCCTATCGTCTTCCCCGTATTTTTTTACCTATGTATGGAAATTTTGGTTTGATTTAGTGAACTACTGCGAATTTGTATACGGACATACAAACAAACAAATAAACATACAAACATTCATTTTTGACGTGACAACGTCTTAAATTAGGTTGCGGCTGGGAGTCACTTATGAAAAAGTGTAACGCCCGGTAACGTTACGATGAGTCACCGAACGAGAGTGCTGCGCGCGCAGCTGCGCGCGCAGCGCTAGAGAATTAGGCGCATTGAATCGGCGCATGCTTGTCTCTGTCTTTGTATTTCTCGAACGTTCTTGGCGTTGGAAAAACAAGAAAGCGTCATAATACAAGTTCACACGTGTGGTTAAAGTATCGTCAGCTGTGTCTGTAGTGAAAATGTGGAGTGCTTAGATTCGTCATTTACAACAACTACAACAATAAAGGTAAATAATTGTACACTGATATTTCATTATCGTAAACTATGATTGATTGATTAATTGTTAGATTGACACAAAAGTTGAGAAACTGAGTTTATAGGTTATGTCATACTATTGATAAATGTTGATAGTGTTAAGTAAATTATTAGTTTAAAATTAATTAATTAATTAATTATTATTTTACAAATTTTAAATAGTTTCAAATTTATTTAGCAAAAATTTGAACCTTCGATCTGAATAAATGTTTTGATTTTCGAATTGATTATTTAAAATTACAAATATTAAGAAAAAGTGGCAGATATAAGAAAACTTTATTTAAACTGTGTTGAGCAAGAATTTTAACATCTAATATAAGTAAATGTTTTAATTTTCACCTCATCATTTGCAATTACAAATTCTATTTAATTTCAAAATTATTTAGCAAAAATTTGAACCTTCGATCTGAATAAGTGTTTTGATTTTCAAATTGATTCTTTAAAATTAAAAATTCATCCATTCAATTTCAAATGTTCAACAGGAATCACCACTCTCAAAACAATGGAAACGGTGCCTTCAACTTCCAGTACTTCAATGGAGACGGAGGATATCGTGCCGTCAACGTCTGCAGTACCTTTCGTTGTTCCACACACCACCTCTACCGCCAGAACGAATGCTCAGCGACAACGTGAGTACAGACTACGAAAAGCATTGACCAGAACTCCTGAACAAGTAAGAGCCTTTGCAAAAGCGGCTGCGGAGAGGCAACGCAGGTTCAAGCTACGTAAATCTGCTAACATAGCCCTCACCAGCGGTACGTCAGAGTCACCTGCTTCAACGTCTTGTTCTGTGGTGGAGAGAACAAGCGTTCCTGTCGTGGCGGAGAGAACGAGCGTTCCCCTAACTAACGCTCAACGGCAACGTGCATTCCGACAACGTAGAGCAGCATCTTCTCGGACTGATGTACAACCGACTACTTCTTCAAGCCAAACAGCAATACAACTGGAACAATCCACCTGGTATACCAAATGGTCATCGTCAATACGGAGATTTCAATCTACTTTCCTGGACAACGATTTTGGCCATGCTTGCAAGGCCCAGGGTGGGACGTTTACTACAATTGTTTACAAGTACTCCTCAAAACAACCACAGCAATTGGTATATGTAGCCATGAGCCGCGTCACAAGTATCGACGGATTGTACATCATAACAGAAAAGGACTCTCCATTGGTTTTCAAACATGGCCGAGATGGAAACGACTCACAGACTACTCGAGATATTCGCAATGAATACTTACGACTTCGTGGACACACTCTAGACACAATTACCAAACAAGCCGTAAAATTCTGTGACGACGCAACCGACGCTGGACAACTTATTGTAACGAACATCAACTGTCAAAGTGTAAGTGCCCATGCCGCGGACATTGAAACAGATACAGTGATACCACGATCAGACTATTTAGTATTGACTGAAACGTGGATGCGCGACACTTGTGAACCAACTCCAATCAAGGGTTATGAGTGCGTATCCAGGGAAAATAATCGACCTAACTCAGATACCAACGCGGCTGGTGGAGTGGCGATCTATCGTAAATTATCATCGACATCTACGGCGGAAGTGTTCCAAGTTGCGATTACAGACGTAACTCGTGTCATTAAAACCAAGGGTGACATGTGCATGACTGAAGTTACTTGCTTCGCCGCTAATACTAGCTTCAAGTTTATACTCGGTGCTGTATATATTCATCCAGGAGCTAGTATGCAGGATATTGGAATGTTACTATGGCAAGGACTCGGTCCGTACATTCACAACAGCCAGTACGTGCCACCGTTCGTGCAAATTGATTCTAGTATACCGATTCTTCTGTGTGGTGATTTTAACAAAAACGTAAAGCCTGACAACTCGTTTCTTAATTTCATGAAAAATACGTATAATCTTGATTGCGTATCAAACGTTTCTAGGTCAACTACGTTAAAAGGAACAACTATCGACTTGACTTTCGCAAGACACATTACAGCAGAAACACTTCCTTTCATTTCATATTTCTCCTATCATCGTCCTATCCTCAACAAAATCACTCAAATAGGAAATAGTTAAGTTTAAGTTTACATGTACAATGTTTTAGTAAACAAAATATATTTCTATAGTTAAAATTTGTGCAATTCTTATTTTCATTCAATTCCTTGTTCCTATTGTGCAATTTAATTATATTCACATATCAATAAATATTCTACCGTTGTCACGTAAAATCTTCGCCCGTAAAACCGACTTTACAGGCAACCATTGTTTTTATATATAGTAAAACCCCTCTATAGCGAACCCTAATGGGAAGGAGCTTTTGGTTCACTATAGCCACGGTTCAATATAGCCGCCACGGTGTGTTTGGCTATAATTTTCAATTTTCACAAAATTTTTAGACCATATAATCAAAGGACAGCCATACACAGAGGAAAGGGCAGCCACTTAATTTAGAGAATATTCTTTAAAATACAAAGATATTTTATTCTTAAATTTTTCAACTATAAATTATTCAATTTACGTGTATTCTGAAACAATTGAAGATGAATCAAAAGTATCTGACCCGAAAAAAATTGAACGCGAAACATGGTACGCGCGATCGGTAAAATCGCCTTCAAAAATGTCCAAAAATCCAAACATAAAATCGGTAATAAACGGACGGCCAGTGGGAATATCCGCGAACCCTTAATGAGTCATACACCCAACTTCCGTTCTAAAAATAGAACTGTAGCGGTCTTTCCTGAGAATTTATAAGATGATTTGTTGGTGGCTCGGGGGACATTTTTTCTATTTCAAACTTGTCAAATGCAAAGATATTCTATTGAATAAAAGTATAATGTGTAAAAAGGTATTAATATATATAGTCACGACCGTCTGTCGTGGCATCTGTCACGGATAATATACAGTTATCATCTTCATGCGTTCTTAATTCTGTCACCGTTTGCTTTTGGTTCAGTGGTAGAATGCTCGCCTGCCACGCGGGCGCCCCGGGTTCGATTCCCGGCCGATGCATTTTTTTTTTTTTACAATTTTCAAAACTCATTTATATATTATACAAGAATGATATCCACGGCGCCAATTTATAATTGTAATGAATAGTATAAAGAATAAAAGCATTTAATCGGGTAAACCCCGGGCGTTGCCCGGGTCATTCGGCTAGTATAAAATATGTGGCAAAAATGAACGTAAATGTGAATAAACAATGCCCCTAAATATTTTGTTTTGAAGTCGCGATCTGTGAGTTGAAACTTTCTCAAAATTTTGTTATTTTGAAATCTATTAATTAAAATTTTAAAAGTTCGTTATAAGCATAGTATTTTAAATAGACTTTATTATTTTGGGACTTAAAATAGGTTCGTTATAGGGGTAGTTCGCTATTTAAAAAATCGCAAAGTCCGTTATATCGATGGCATTTTCAATGGAATGGAATCGGGAATTGCATCAGGTTCGTTATAAGGGAAGGTTCGCTATATCGCGAGTTCGTATTAGCGGGGTTTTACTGTATATAGATAACTCCTGGAAAACTGGAAAATTGCCTCAAGACTAGAAAACTGCAACAATAATTCCTATTAAAAAGCTTGACAAATAGGTGATGACCCAAAAAACTACCGACCTATCTCTCTCTCAAGTATTTGCTGCAAATTATTAGAAAAAAATATACTCAGACATCTCACCTACCACCTCAACACAAGAAATCTTTTACCAGAAGAACAATATGAATTTAGGAAAGGACATGGGACAATAGACTAATTATTATTTTTCACACAAAAGGTAAAATATGCACAAACAGAAAACCAACTGACCACACCATAGCTGCTTTTTTAGACCTTACACAAGCTTTTGATAAAGAGTATGGAAAAACAAGTTAATTACAAAATTATACAAGCATTTCAAATTTGATGGAAAAGCTATCACTTTGATAAATGATTTCCTTAAAAATAGATACATCAGGGTCAAATATAATGGAACTCTATCTAAAACCTTCAAATTGTACCAAGGATTACCACAAGGATCAGTCCTTAGCCCAAAACTCTCTTCCCCTATTTATTGCAGGCATAGAAGAAAAAAATTCACATAAAAACCAATATTGGACTCTTTGCTGATGACATTATTCTATGGAGCAGCAACACTAACTGGAAAAAAGCTGAAAGGGATTTGAACAAGACTCTTCTCCACCTAGAAAAATTTGCTAATAAACATAAATTAGAATTTAACCCCCAAAAATCTGAAACCTGTCTTTTTACTACTGATAAGAAACTATACGAAATAAGACCAACAATTATTCTGAAAGAACAACAATTGCAATATAATAAACATCCTAAATATCTCGGCTAAACCCTGGATCCAGAAATTAACTCCAGTAAACATATTGAAGAAGTTATTAGAAAAGGAAGAGGCCGGCTAAATATCCTGAAATATATTTCAGGATGAGAGGGGGGGGATGCAACCACACTAAAATTAACTTACACATCTCTAATTAGACTTATCCTGGAATATGGATATCAAATCTATGGTACAGCATATGAAACAAATCTAAAATCACTGGAAAGGATACAAATAAGTGCAGCTAGAATTATTACAGATCTTCGAAATACTTGCCCTTGTTGGGCCAGATTTTCACAAAAACAGACCCAACAATGATGTAAACATTTACATCATATATGCACAGTGTCTCTCCAAAATGTTTGTTGTCCAGATGGAGAATCCCCCAACAATGGCCGACGATGCTCTAAAGGTCAAAGCAAAAGAGGACGCCCAGTTGGAGATGGCACGGACCATGTCCAAAGCCGACCAACCCTCCACAGAAGGACAACAACGAGGCGGATTGGAAATGAAGAACTTGAAGCAGCCCTGAGCGCGTATCCCGAGACCCGCTGTAGAAAGATGGAGAATTCCCCAACGAGGAGACTCAGCGATGCTTTTAAGGCCAAAGCCGGGGAAGACGCCCAGCTGGAGAGGACATTTGCCCCGTCCAAGTTTCCCGAAGCCCGATGCAGAAAGGCCCAGAGGAGGATATACAAACTATATATATATTTATATATGTATATTTGCTAATCACCCTTTTATATGCAAAATGAAACGTGTCTAAAAAGGTTATATTACCATTTCGAGAAATTTCTAAATTTATTCCTTTTATTCTAAAATGAATAAAGCCAATTACAGGCATGTCAAGATAAGTTGAGCATATTTCTTTACTTTAAATTTTCTTAAAGAAGAAATTACTATATAAATTTCTCAAAGGGGCAAACATGTTAGATTTTATTATTTTATTACTAATCTAAATTATTCCTTCAATAAGAAAAATAATATAATTTACCTTTATTATTTATTTTATTCTAAAATGAATAACGGCGATCACATACATATCCAGGTAAATAGGTATGTCTCGTTATTTTAAATTTCTTGAAGAAGAAATTACTATATAAATTTCTCAAGGGATAGACATTTATATTTTATTATTTTTATTATTATTTCAATTTTTCTTTTAAAAATAATAATAATATTTTCTTTACTCTTATTATTTTAAATATATTCTAGGAAAATTAAATCATTTTTTTTTTACTCTGTAAGAAGATGACAATTTTTTTCTTTGGGGGCGCCACTTTTTAAATTATTAGAATCAGTCTTGAAAAGGTACGCGGACGGAGAGGACGGTCCTGAAAGAACTCTGACGTCTGGAGAGAAATGGTAGGTTAACATCTTCTCTATTAATTTTAGGCATGGGCTCACAAAAGGGCACGTTCAATATGACACAAAGAGGCATATTCATAGTTTATTTAATAGGTAAAATTCATATCTTGCATGAAATCTTATAACTTGCTATAAATAATATATTTGCCTGCTTAGCATTGTCTACGAATGAAAGCTTGTAAAAAATATCGAGGTAAAAATAAAAACTCATGTTTTGTTATTTTTAAAAAGGTGTGTGTGATACTTATCCTTAAATAAATACAATTATGTGCTAAACATGGTCCACTAACTATCAGAGGTCTTATTGGTTTAATGATTTGTCTTAAATGATCCTATTTGTAAAGTAGGGATAAGAGGAAGTAAAAATGTAAACTATGGATAAATTATGTATGAACTTTCGGTGTTCGCTACATCTTTCTATGTGTGGATCTAAATCTTAACCCACGTTGGTATATAACTAAAACATTATTGTTGCTGAGCTAAACCGGGATTTAAGTTCGAAACGTCCACGATAGGACATTAAAAAGGGACTTAACATTTGGTGCCCGCCGCGAGGCTCGAAACTCCTGAAAATTGCAAGAAGTAAGCCCATCCCTGAGATAAAAAATCCACGTGTTTACCTTTATTTTTGAAAAATACGTTAAACCGCCCTATTTTAAAAATGTTAATAATTATTCATCGTTAAGCATTAAAACATACGTTATTTTTTAATTCCCAATTACCTCTATGTAATTTTCGTGCATTTTTTAATATATTTCAAACACATGTTTCTACATATTTTTTTGGAAAATATGTTAAACTGCCCTATTTTAAAAATTTTAATAATTATTCATCGTTAGGCATTAAAACACACGTTATGTGAACACTGTTGTTAACCTCTATTATGCATTGTTTAGCTTATCTATAGAATGTGTACTCATATTTTTAATCAATAAATTCACTTTAATAAAATACATAAATTAACCTCGAAGGAATAAAATGATGATTAACAACCTATGTCTAACTTCTACCATACGATATAGCTTCTCACACTTTAGTTCCTAATACCTCTCTGTAATCTGACCCTTTGTCCTAAGAAGAAAAGGATAAAATAAACTTTCTGTTCTGGGCCATTTCACAGCCAAAAAAAAATTGATATTCAATCCCCCCTTAAAACTTCCTCCTTCTTCAAATCTGGAATACTGTATTGGCTTGTTCTGGCAATCTGCTTCAAAGGTTCATTTAGGTGTCCTACTAATTTAAAATTTATCTTAACATAGAACGAGTTATCCTCGTGAAAAAAATTCTACTTACTAACTGGTATTTAGACTTAATCTCGTTCTAACTAAATGTATGGTAGACGATAGTCTTTATTAGGTGATTAACTTTTGCTAGCCTGGGGCGATATAAAAACACAAAGAATCTGGACAGTCCATCTGTCACTTTGCTAACTGGCACCTAAAATCTGTAGACGGAATCACCTCGTCTAATCGTAACTTGTCTCTTATATGCCCTAATTGTTAACTCTCATTAGAAACCCCCTTTAGACGTTGAATTAGAAACAAGGAGTTATAGGGACTTCACTTTTACCCACCACATGTTCCAAGTTTGTCCATAGAGGATTGGTTCCAAGCTGCGCAATATATAGCAGAGTATCCAACGTGCCGATCTTTCCCAACCTCCCGTCTGAATCACCCTCATCTCAGCCACGCTTAAAGCGTCGTAAACTACGATGTCAGATCGGTTATCCGAGGTTTGTCGCTGTGTACTTAACTTGCGAAATCGGCAACTAAATCCCCCACCTAGCACAAAGTTCACCTGATACCTCTCCGTTCCCTCTAATGAGGAGAAGTTTTGTAGGCTTCCTGGTCTGATCATAACCTCCCGCAATCTTCCAGTCTGAGAATCGAGACATGATCATTATCTACGACTCTTAGAATTCAAGTTGATATAATGAAATAGAGTAATTGATTACCCAAATAAAAAAATTATACTTATACTCCTTTAAGGAGGCCTAACAAAGGGAGTGAATATCTTCCTATCGAAAGAGTTGTAAGTCCTGTGAGGCTATCGGTCCTTACAAATAAAGAAATCAAAATAAAAAAAATCGATCCTATTAAATTCCCTGATACTATTCTAATGTACCTTTGGTCTAACAATATACTAGTTTTTAACCTTCTCATCATTTATTCCACTTCACATTCATACAAAAAAAAATCAGTCACTGTGGGCATTCATTCTAAAGTTAAAAGCTGCTATACAAGCCAAAGTACTATAATTATCATCATCGATGGACCCTAATAATAACAAATCTTTCAGGACAAAATGTGAAATCAAATGAATTATCAAACTAAAACAAATTGGGGACTAAAGCCCTAGTTTACTCGAAAAAAAATGCCTCATACAAACTCTATATAAGTTATCTGTATTTAAATAGATAATATTTATACTTAAACAAATTAACAAAATTAGTTGTTAACAAGCACATGCTGAAATCTAACCTATCATTAAAACTGTGCGTCTAACGGTTTGAAAATCTTCTTCTTGACACTTGGTGCCTAAACAAACGGATCCTCAAAACTAGCACTTAAATTGGAGCGAACTGAACTTTGAGCATTTACCTCATTGCCAATTATGATAGATCTACAAGTGTTCGCCAACCTTACTTCCTAATCAAGGATATGGTGTCTTCCCTTCCCTGCTATTCAGTCAAACCCCTCCTTTGGAATCATAGGGCTTTCAATACCCAACCTGCTCTGGAGTTTAGCAACATTGATCACTTGTTATCCTAACATATCAACTCTTAGACCACAACTGCCTTACACACTCTCATTAGAAATTCTCTTTGGGCTGCTTCCTGGACATAAGGGATTACAGGGTGTCAAATTTTAACCCAACGCATATTCCGAGCCCGTCCATAGTGAATAGGTTATAAGCACAGCAGTTATCTAGTGCGTCTAAGTCCCTTTATCTAATTTTAAAGTTGAACCAAAGTTCAGAACCCTAAACAAAAATAAAAATAAACTGTTGAACTTAGTTCAATCTTAAACCACATTGTGTTATAATAAACACAGTAAACAAAAGAAAAAAAAACTCCTAGATTCACTTTCTCACATTAAAGCTCAATTAAGCAAAAAAAACTGAAAAAACCCCTTTACAGTGACACTTAGAATCTAAAACCAAGGTTGTAGTTAAAAAAAAAAACAGAACTTTTTAAGACCATATTCTAAGACCTTTAAATCACTTTCTAACACTTCATACTATGATCAAAATTTAACTAAAATTTAGTACACATTCTATAGATTTACTCATTGACAGCCTGGGCATGACTTACACCCTGTGGGCTTCTTGACCCTGGTTGAACGGCGTATTTCAAGGCCGCCTACATTGTCCTCAATTACCCCACTCACTATCCCTAGTGGATTTCTTAAGATTGCCGTCTCTTGTGGTTCCTCTGGTTCTACTGGCCTAGGTGAATATATAGGATACGTTGGATGCACCCATTGGTCTTCATCATTGATGATATCATTTGTTTGATCTCGTATGTTTTTGTCCCCCGCAGGGTAAGTCTTTACCGGGGCATGATAGGCCTTCATCCTGTCTATGTGGATTTTATCTAAGTTCCCCGTCTCCAAGTCCTTCAAAAGATAGACAGTGTCGCCCGCCCTTTGTGCTACCTCATATGGTCCTCTATACCTCGGCTCAAATTTATGACGTCCTTTCGTCTCGTGCATTCTCTTCACCAAAACTAGATCCCCCATCTCAAAGGTTCTCAACTTTCTAGCTTCGAATTTAGCCCTGGCTTCTTGTTGCTCATCCAAGTAAGTTTGCCTCACCATCTCTCTCATTTTCTCAACCTCCTCCACCAATTCCCGCTCATAGAAGACCGCCATTTCGGTAATTGAATCTTCACATATAGGGTTAAGCTCCTCTTCCTGGAAAGGTAGTGGAAGCCTCAGCTCATGTCCAAAGACCAGTTTCGCTGGAGTAAATCCAGTACTAGCATGTACAGTGGTCCTGATAGCGAAAGCTATCATTGGTAAAGTGGTATCCCAATTGTTCCCCGCTGTACACCTGCGTAAAGATTCTATTACCGTCCTATTGAGTCTTTCTGCGGCGCCATTACTCTGAGGTCTCCAGGCTGTGGAATTTACTGCACCAACCCCCATGGCTTTGCAAACTCCCTTAAATACGCAACTCATGAATGCTGAACCTCGGTCAAAGAGTATTGTTTTTGGTACTCCAAAGGTAGTGATTATCCTCTCCAATAAGGCCTTAACAACTGTATTGGCACACTGGTCCTTAGTAGGAATCAGAATTGGGAACTTGGTAAATAGGTCCACAATAGTCAAAATACTCGAATAACCTCTTGGGGTTGTCTCCAATGGTCCTATGAAGTCGAGAGCTAGATGTTCAAAGGGTTTTTCGGGTCTAAAGTGGGGAGCACTAGCGGCTTTGGTTACGCCTTGATTTGATAGCTGACAACTCTCGCATCTGCGTATATATTTCCGGACTTGAGTCCTCATGCCAGGCCAGTAATAGTCACCCTTTAGCCTTCTCATAACCTTTTTAACTACGAAATGACCTCCAGTAAGGATATCATGATGATAACTGATCACTGCTTCCCTAAAACCTGTAGGAACCACCTTCACCCAGGTACCCTTTTCATTCTTTGTAACGAGGTATTTGTCTTGTAACCTGTACTCTCGGTTATTATACCTTTCTATGCTACCCAATTTTAATTTCGTTAACCTATTTATTACTGGGGCCCATCCTTTCTCTTGAAGCAAGCCTTCCCATATCTGATTACTATTTAATAAGGGGGGCTGACGGTCTCTTACCACCGCGGCCACCACCCTCCTATCTTGTGATAGGTTTGGATCATCCTCGCACGGGAACCTACTAAGAAAGTCGGCTACCGTGTTTTCCTTCCCAGGGACATAAATGAATGTAACGTTGAAGTCTTGGATGATCTCTGCCCACCTAGACAATCGAGCGTTCTTATAATCAGACCCCTTATTATTAGTAATCGTTTTATGGTCAGTATGTACTTCCACCCTACTGCCCACCAGGAGGTGTTTAAAGTGTTGTAGGGACAACACTACTGCATAAGCCTCCTTTTCTATTGTAGAATAGAGGATCTCAAGACCTGTCAGTCACTTGCTATAATAAGCAATTGGCCTCACTGTTCCATTGACCTCCTGTTGGAGGCAAGCGCCTACCGCTATTCCACTGGCGTCAGTGTTCAGGATGAAAGGTATCCCTATGGTCGGGTGAATTAGTAGTGGCTCACTGGTTAATATTCCCTTCACCGTCTCAAAGGCTGACTGCTCTACCATACCCCAGGCAAATCTATGTCCCTTCCTTAATAAGTTGCTCAGTGGAGCCAGGACCTCACCTGCGTTGGGAATAAAGCGTCGGTAGTAGTCAACCGTACCCAATAGACTTCTGACTGCCTTGATGTTATGAGGTCGTTTCAAATCCCTGAGAGCGGCGACATTATCCCAGATGGGTTTTATCCCATTTTGGTCAATTACATGACCCAGATACTCTACCGAGTCCCTGAAGAGATAGCCCTTCCCTTATTTGGCCTTCAAACCGAACTTACTCAGGCGTACGAGTACAGCGGCGAGGTCCGCTACATGCTGCTCGTGAGAGTCGCTGTAGACAATGACGTCATCGATGTACAGACGAACGCATTTGAACAACAAGTCACTCAGGACCAAGTTCATGGCCCACTGGAAGACTTGTGCCGAGTTTTTAGCTCCTTTGACAAACACGTGAAGCGATATCTTCCCCAGGGTAGGGAGAAGGTAAAGTAATCTCTGTCACTCTCCGGGATGTGAATCTGGAAGAATCCAGAAGTCAGATCTAATGTGCTGAAGCCCTTTGCACCCGCGAATGCGCGCAGATTGTCTTCAACACGGGGTATCGGGAACGGGAAGAATTCAGTTGCCTCATTGATCAGACGTAGATCCATGGTGATGCGAACGCTACCATCAGTTTTGGCAACCGGGAATAGAGGGGAATTCCACAGAGAGGTTCTCCCTTCTATTATCCCTACTTCTTCTAGTTCGTCTACTAGCGTTTTTACCTTTGAGACTAATCTGTTCGGGTTCGGGTATTGCCTCCTATATACTGGTTTGCTGGTCAGCATCTTCAGCTTAGGGGCTGTGATGGTGGAGCCATTCCCCATATCTCTTATATCCCTACAGAAACAATGGATGAAAGCCCTGAGAATATCTTCGCCCGTGTGGATTTTGTTTAAGGGTATCCTGGGTGGTTGAGGAGACATTTCTATGGTTTGTAATGAAGAAAGAAAGGCCGACTTGGTCGGATCTTCTTTCCTTTCGTAATCGGATCTAACACTCCCATCATAGCTGAGGTGTAGTTTTAGAGCTCGGAAACCTGGTAACCCAAGTATGCCATCGAATCCTATTTCCCCCATGTGGCAATACTCGAAGGTCGTTCTCACTTCCCTAATAGGTTTACCATTCACTGTCGCTCCTATCTCTAACACCTCACTCCCTAGTGACCTTAAAGACTTGCCTGTTATACCTTTAAGTTAAGTTGGTTTGTTTAATCCCTCAGTGCATATTTCTAAATTATCAATATTTACAATATTGGCCTCTGAGCCCGAATCTATGATGAATTTTAGAGACCTCTCGCTTAGAGACCTCTGATTATTTAATTTATACATATTTATGGCAAGTAAACTGGCCGTAAATCCCCCTCCCGCCTTGAGGCAAGCCGGACCTAGTTTTTTCTTTGCGTCTGCTGGCATCCCGGATGAGGTGTCCTGGCTCGCCGCACCTATAGCACTTGGGGGTTGGTCTCCTTGCGTTTTGTTTCTTGTAGTCCACTCCAGGCTTCCCCTTCTTTTCACCGTAGGGGTCCCTCCTTTCTTGTCTAGGTGGAGGTGGATTCCGTTGTTTCCTGAATGGTTGTTGTGCTGGTCTCCCTTGCCAGTTCCTGAAGGGAGCCCCCCTCCTGTTATCCTCGGTGTTGTCTCCTCCGTATTCCCTTCTTCCTGCGGGGTGTGTTGGCCACCTTCCTCCCTCGTTATTTGCACTAGTGGCACTCCCCCTTTGTCTCCTAAGGGCCATATTCTCAGTCTCTAGTGCCTTCATTTTCCTCTCCAGCTCGGCCAATTTGTTGTCCATGTCGCCCAGTCTCTGTCCGTTCCTGTTAGTGCTGGAGCGCTGTGCCTCCCTGTAGTCCTCCTCCCTTCTCTCAAACACTGTAGCTTGCTGACTAGGGTCTCCCAGGGTTCGCCTTGGTAGAGGTGAGCCTTTTCCCACAGGCTGGGGCAGAGTCCGTCGATGAAGACCTCCGCGACCTCCGAGATGCCTATCTTCAGGCCATCCGACTCTGCTCCCGCCGCAAGGTCGCTCACCCGTGCGGCGAAGTCCCAGACTCTCTCCCTGGCTCCCTGTCTACAGGAGAAGAACTGGCTCCTCATCTCCCTTGTGGAGATTCTCATTCGGAATCGTCTCTCGAGACTCTCCTTTAGCTCTTCATACCCAAGACGGATTTGTTGGGACTGGAAGGCAAACTCCCTTGCAGCCCCTCGGAGGTGGTTATCCAGGAGGATTCTTTTTCTGGCGTCGTCTAGGGCCCTTAGGTCGTAGACGAGCTCAAAGTCCTTTATGAACTTTGTAAAGGGGACTATGCCCTTCCCTTCAAATTTTTCTAGGTTTTACAGCATGGAGGGCAGCTGGGCTTGGCTAGCTGTGGCGTTCTCTCTTTCGGCAGGCATGGTCCTCAGTTGGATCTATGGGGACTAGGTATTAGTTTTCACCCTGACTGTAATGATAGTATCAGGGCCCATAGAGGCGGGCAAAGTGGGGAATACAAAGTGAAGGAAGGGAAGAGACTTTCCTTATTCACGTTCCTAAAACAATGGGAAGTTCACGTTTCAGGTAAAGTTCCGTAATTTCACATAGTAAGCTTGATCCGTTAACAAGAGCGGATAACGCCATGTCGGGTTTCGGCAGACAAGACAGGCTATACTATGACGTGTTGCTGCCATGTAGTCACAACAATGGACTACAACATGATTACCGAGATCAAGGACCTCAAAAAAAATCCGTCTCCATCAGTCCAGTGGATAGAGGAGTTCACATTCATACAGAACCGCGGAGACGCGGGCGAGAAATAGTAATCGAAACATTGATTACTATGTGAGATCACTAAGTAGTTACGGCAATGTACTACAACATGACCGCCGTGATCAGGGACGAAAAAAAAAATCCGTTTCCACCAGTGCGAGAGATGGAGGAGCTCACAGCCAAACAGTATCGTGCGGACGCGGGTGGGAAATAGTGATCAGAACATTGATTATGACGCGAACCATTAAATAGTCATAACAATGGATCACTACGTGATCACCGCGATCAGGGACCTCAAAAGGAAGAAATCCGTCTCCACCATTGCAGGAGATGGAGGAGCTCACAGCCAAACAGTATTGTGCGGACGCGGGTGAGAAATAGTGATCAGAGCATTGATTATGACGCGAACCACTAAATAGTCATAACAATGGATCACTACGTGATCACCGCGATCAGGGACCTCAAAAGGAAGAAATCCGTCTCCACCAGTGCGGGAGATGGAGGAGCTCACAGCCAAACAGTATCGTGCGGACGCGGGTGGGAAATAGTGATCAGAACATTGATTATGACGCGAACCATTAAATAGTCATAACAATGGATCACTACGTGATCACCGCGATCAGAGACCTCAAAAGGAAGAAATCCGTCTCCACCAGTGCAGGAGATGGAGGAGCTCACAGCCAAACAGTATTGTGCGGACGCGGGTGAGAAATAGTGATCAGAGCATTGATTATGACGCGAACCACTAAATAGTCATAACAATGGATCACTACGTGATCACCGTGATCAGGGACCTCAAAAGGAAGAAATCCGTCTCCACCAGTGCGGGAGTTGGAGGAGCTCACAGCCAAACAGTATTGTGCGGACGCAGGTGAGAAATAGTGATCAGAGCATTGATTATGACGCGAACCACTAAATAGTCATAACTATGGATAACTACGTGATCACCGCGATCAGGGACCAAAAAAAAAATCCGTCTCCACCAGTGCGGGAGATGGAGGAGCTCACAGCCAAACAGTATCGTGCGGACGCGGGTGGGAAATAGTGATCAGAACATTGATTATGACGCGAACCATTAAATAGTCATAACAATGGATCACTACGTGATCACCGCGATCAGGGACCTCAAAAGGAAGAAATCCGTCTCCACCAGTGCGGGAGATGGAGGAGCTCACAGCCAAACAGTATCGTGCGGACGCGGGTGAGAAATAGTGATCAGAGCATTGATTATGACCCGAACCACTAAATAGTCATAACAATGGATCACTACGTGATCGCCGTGATCAGGGACCTCAAAAGGAAGAAATCCGTCTCCACCAGTGCGGGAGTTGGAGGAGCTCAAAGCCTAACAGTATCGTGCAGACGCGGGTGAGAAATAGTGATAAGAGCATTGATTATGACGCGAACCACTAAATAGTCATAACAATGGATCACTACGTGATCACCGCGATCAGGGACCTCAAAAGGAAGAAATCCGTCTCCACCAGTGCGGGAGATGGAGGAGCTCACAGCCAAACAGTATCGTGCGGACGCGGGTGGGAAATAGTGATCAGAACATTGATTATGACGCGAACCATTAAATAGTCATAACAATGGATCACTACGTGATCACCGCGATCAGGGACCTCAAAAGGAAGAAATCCGTCTCCACCAGTGCGGGAGATGGAGGAGCTCACAGCCAAACAGTATTGTGCGGACGCGGGTGAGAAATAGTGATCAGAGCATTGATTATGACGCGAACCACTAAATAGTCATAACAATGGATCACTACGTGATTACCGTGATCAGGGACCTCAAAAGGAAGAAATCCGTCTCCACGAGTGCGGGAGTTGGAGGAGCTCACAGCCAAACAGTATCGTGCAGACGCGGGTGAGAAATAGTGATCAGAGCATTGATTATGACGCGAACCACTAAATAGTCATAACTATGGATAACTACGTGATCACCGCGATCAGGGACCTCAAAAGGAAGAAATCCGTCTCCACCAGTGCGGGAGATGGAGGAGCTCACTGAAGTTTTCTGTACCTCCCAACAGAACAATTGGAGTCCCTCGCCCAGATAACTTGGTTCCCTTGCGACCACCGTTACTAAAGGCCAATCTTTACCTACTAGCAATAAATCTTCCAGAGGTCTACCACTATGACGCGAAAATAACTCGCATATGGCAACCGAGTGACCCAAAAGAAATCACCCAAAATATAATGCTCCAAAAAAAATCTAAGCCATTGCTAAAAGATCCTGCTCGTAATCTTTTAGAGGGCAGTAGAAGCTGAGGCTAAAATTTTTTTTAGTCCTCTTCCCGTCTTTGACGGCAGCAGAAATGCTTACACCAAGAAGCTCTTAGCCCTCAATCCCGTTCCATTACATCCCCTCACGCTATTCAACTCTCTTTCATCCCTCTGGTGTTTCCCCGAAACCCGTCATCGGGAACCAATCCCAATATTACCCTAATCCAATTGATATCGCAGGAGTCCTTCAACGCCATTCAGCTCTTTTTTTATCATCTTTCTACCACACCATTCAACTCTTTTTCATCGCTTTTAACACATTTCAACTGCTTTCATCCTATCTCTTAACGCCATTGAACCCTCTTTCATCGCTTTTTAACACATTTCAACGCCCTTTTCATCCCTCTGGAGTCTCCTCGAAACCCGTCATCCGGAACAAATCCCGATATTCGCTAGTCTACTTTGATATCCCGGGAGTCCTTTCTGGGAATCTGCTCCTCCCCTGCCACCTCTTATCAAAGCTGACGGCCTACCCTCCTATTTGCAAGCATGAAATTTCCTCCTATTCTGTCTCCCCCTGGCCCCCCCTTTTTCAAGAGATAAGCTTATCTCGGCGGTCTTAGAGATCCTGTCTAGACTGGTCAGTAAACACCTTACTGTTGTTATTGGGAATTTGACAAGTCACTTTTTTTTATTACTGTCTCCCACCAAATGAGGTAGGGCAACTTTATCATGGAAGTTAGAGATATATATGTACAAAAGTCAGTTGTCTTACAACTTCGCTGAACAATATTCTTTTCAAGAATCTATGCAAGCTTTACAGAATTGTAGGTTATAGATGTTAACTATAGCTTGGTATAATCATATAAATATTGTTCACTGGTTGAATCAGACTACGCAATTCCTCTCGTCCCAAAAGGAAATTCTTAACATTGTTGACAACTCTTAACTCACAGGGTAGTAGCTTATAGAATTAGGTCGTTTATCTAAGACATATTCATGCGGGTGAATGGAGCCCTTCTAGTAGGTCATAAGTGTTCATCTGGGAACAGTTGATCTAGGTAAATTTATTGTCATGCTTCTTTACTTTATGCAACAGGAGATGTCGCTCCAAAGGACCTTAACATTAGGGTCAAAACTCGTTGCTCCTTTCAGAATGAAGTGGTTGTCAAAACATTAATGTGGAAGGAATCGTACATTCGACCAGTGTATATCGTTGAATATAGACTATGCCGTCACTCTCATCGTCACCCAGATACTTTAGGGTGTTACTTGGTCTATTGGCTGTTACACGCGAATCCCGTCCGGCATTCAATAAGATATCAATGGTGATCTTTGTCACGTCCAGGAGGCCATCCCTTATGCGACCAAATCAACTTTCCCCGACTTATAATACCGTCTCATCGCGGTAATTGAAATTAACTGGAACCAAGTAGGAATCTTAATCTTGTATCTTCGTTAATTTTATTAGTTCAACTGTCTTCTCAATTTCTTCTTAATACACTGGCCTGACACACTACACTTCTCCTAATCGGCAGCAATTTCAATCAATCCCAATGAGAAGGCCACTTTAAGGCGTCAGTTCCTTGTTAAACTCATGTATGGTTCCAAAAAAAAAAAAACTTATATATACCACAGTGGTATCTGCTCCCACTGGTATTAGTATCCAATATGGTATCTTTTTATTTATTTATTCATCTCTTATTAGTTGAATCACTGTAATCCTTTTTCATCATTACTCCTAGACCCCCGCGCAAACATTGTCTTTGACGTGACTAATTCCTTAAAGTTCTGCCTTTTTGAACACCCTGTTAGTTAGAATTGTCTTAATTAATCACTGGAGTTACCTGCGATGAGTGGATTGAGCCTCATTATCTAGATTTCCACTCTAACTCCAGGATCTAGACTGCCCAGACCTTTTACGAGAAAAAAAACTATATCTAAACACTATTGTCATGGTAAGAAACCACACGTCTGATTCACTAGCATAATTGAAGCTTGCCTCTATAAAACAAGATAATTATAAAAAAATATGAAAATATATATAATGATTCAGCATTATCGCAATACCTTTCTCGTTTTCTCTAGGGGAAGTAGGTTTTATTAAAAAGAAATTCTCAAATCCACACCATCAGAATACCCATGACTTTTGTTGATATATATTCTCTTACATGTGCCATGACAAAGCAATCCTTCTCCCGTTAGTGTTGAAATAAATGCTGAACTCGTCTTATAAGGCTTCTAGAGAATCCTTACTGAATGAATATCCATTCCTGTGCCAAATAATAATAAAAAAAAGGCTAAATATATACGGGCTCAAATTTCATCTTATCTGATCAGGCCTTCTTCTGGTGATTATTTATTGCAATTAGATGCTGATAATGATGTCTTTATTTGTCCTTGTTCTAGGAAAGGTGCTTCAGGGAAGTGGACAGAATCGTTGGGAATTTCATAATAAAAAAAAGGTAAATTCTTAATTATGACCTATTGAATTTTATCGTGACTGTACCATCACGCAAATGTCTATATTGTAGGTTGTACCAAAAAAAATGTGGAAGGGTGTCGAAATTCTACACTCGAAGGATTATATTAACTAGGAAAACAACCCGGATTATCGTGGTACTGGTTCGCAAGTGTTTGCAATAAAATGTTGCTATAAACTAGATATATAATTAAATATTAGGCGGAATTTGCTCACAAGTGCCAAAGGAATAAAGACCCAGTAAATATTATGAATTCAGTTGACCAATTTTTTTATAATCTAAATACTTTAAAAGGGAGGCGAAGAAATTAAACATTTGTCCTGGGATGGGGGGGGAGGGCGTATACACCCTTCGAATCAACAAGAAAATCTTAGAGATAAACATGTCGTTTTTCATAATAATCTAAAGTGCGATATATAAATATTCACGAGAAATATATAAGTAATTAAGGGATATATCACAATATGGGTTACTGGGAAAAGTATAAAATAAAGAAATGATCTTAAAGATGGTATGCGAATTATATGTACAATACTCAATAACTTAAAAAAAAATGTTATTTATGAAACATTTTATCGTTTAAAACTAAAAGAATATACTAAGTATGGGGGTCGTCCCTATGCATATCATATCCGTACAATAAAAAATCGAAATATGCTAGTTTAATTGTGAGGGAGGTTAAGTTGAAAATAATGCATAATCATTAAACGCTGGTAAAATATATAAATAAATTTATACTACTTTATCACTTTAATGATTAGATTTGATGTAAATAAGACTAAATAAATATAATTATTAATCATAAAGTAGGATGTAACATGAGCTGAAAGTCGGGCGTTGTGAGCGTCCCATTGACCGCCATTTTGGAATTTTACCGTGGTTGTATCGTCACGCAAACACTATTGTAAAAATATACCATATCGGAATAAAAGGATGACGAAATTCAACGTTTTAAAGAAGCAAAACAAACTATTACTATGCTATCATAAAATTAATAGAAATACGCTTGTCTAAATGTCGGGGGGTTAAGTTAAAAAAAAAAGATGCACATTCATTTAAAGTTGGTAAAATATAAATAAACAGGTACTGTTTTATTTCATGGACTACCGTGAATTTATACTAACTGTTACGTATAAAAATGATCATTACATAAAATAAACTAAGAAAGAGGTTTATGGGAAAGCATGACTAAACGTGTTCCTTTGGTCCGCCATGTTGGAATTTTACCGTGGTTGTACCGACATGTAAGCAACTTTTGTAGATCATACCACATCGGGGGAAAAAAAAGGATGACGAAATTCAAAGTTTCAAAGAAGCAAAACAAACTATTACTATGCTATCATAAAATTAATAGAAATACGCTTGTCTAAATGTCGGGGGGTTAAGTTTAAAAAAAAAATACACATTTATTTAAAGTTAGCAAATATAAATAAACAGGTACTGTTTTATTTCATGGACACTACTGGGAATTTATACTAACTGTCACCTAGAAGGATCATTACATAAAATAAATTAATATAGAGGTTTAAGGGTAAGCATGACTAAGCGCGTCTACAATTGAAAATCGAAGCGGACACTTAAGTCTGAATATTATGTTCATATAAGGACATAAAATTTAAAAAAGGTAAACAATTGAATTATCAGGAAAGGAGAACATATGCTTAAATATGGCTAGCGAAATTGCGTCTCTAACTTAATAAAATCTAAATATTCTCAGTATAAAATAAAAGATAAGAGAGATAAACAATCGTACTATCAAGTAACGAAAAAAAATCAGTATGCTATTAAACCTGTCGGATGAAATCACTTAGTTAAAAAAATATAAAAAATAATTGGGAACATATATAAAATTAAATAAATCGCATGACATATGCACATTTTTTAAAAATTAGATAAGAAAATAAAGGCTTCAAATTTTTATATTTATATTGATAACGCTAAACATTGTAAAGATAAGAGAGAACTAAGAGAACAATGGCATTAACAAAATTCGAAATACCTTCAGACTTATTGAGCGGAATCATTTTGTTGGATAGAAATAATTGAAAAATAAAATTATTAAACCTTGGTATATAATAAAATAAGTCGTATTGATTTTACAATTTAAAGGATAATGGCGAAAATCTAAAAGAAGATGGAATATTTAAGAGGTGAAGTCTTCCCGCAAGAGCGGGAAGAGGTAGCAAAAACCAACCTTTTCAATTCAGATGCTGGCAGTCAACTGAACCCTTAATTGTTTCCTTCTTCCCGCCTATAGTGTTCACATGTGTTTTACATGTGTGGTCACCCAAAATACCCCTACTTCCACCCCCCTTGCACATGTGTTCCCCTCTTCACATATGTCCCTGAAGGGGGGGAAGGTCCTAAATTTGGAACTTGCGGGAAACTCTCAGGTTTTGAGAAAGGCATTGTTTTTAGGCCTAAGTTCGTGTCCCAATATTTTAAGAACCATATAAAATTAGCTTATAGTTTAAAATCTTAGCGATAAAATGTATTAAAAAAAGCGATAAAATAATTATAAAAAAAGAAACTTTAAAATACTGCATGGAAATTACCAACGACTTTCTTGAACAAATAAAAAAATTGACTCAAAACGATTGTACGCCATTATAACGTATTTTTTAAAGTGGGTAAAAGACATTTTCGAATAAAAGGTATAAAATAACACGCGCGCAAAATATGTAAAGTCGTTTTGGAAACATAGAGAAATAATAATAAAATTTAAAAAAAGTAGCCTATAGTTTGAGATCTTAGCGATAAAAATGATTATAGAAAAAAAAAACTTTAAAGTATTGCATGGAAATTACCAACGACTTTCTTGAACAAATAAAAAAATTGGCTTAAAACGATTGTACGCCATTATAACGTAATTTTTTAAAGTGGGTAAAAGACATTTTCGAATAAAAGGTATAAAATAACACGCGCGCAAAATATGTAAAGTCGTTTTGAATACATAAAAAAAATTGACCCAAAACGATTGGACGCCATTATAACGTATTTTCAAAATAAAATATGTAGCGATATGAATTTGCTATATAATAAAAGTTAGACAGGAGGTATATGAAGAGAATGCGTATTTTAGTGCCTAACGATGGATAGTTATTAAAATTTTTAAATATGGCGGTTTAACGTATTTTTCAAAAATATGTGGTAACATGTGTTTGAAAATATATTGAAATGCTCGAAAATTACATAAAGAAGACTGGGGATCAAAATAACATGTATTTTAATGCCTAACGATGAATAATTATTAATTTTTTTTTAATATGGCGGTTTAACGTATTTTTCCAAAAGTATGTGGTAACATATGTTTGAAAATATATTGAAATGCTCGAAAATTACATAAAGAAGACTGGGGATCAAAATAACATGTATTTTAATGCCTAACGATGAATAATTATTATTAGTTTTTTAAATATGGCGGTTTAACGTATTTTTCCAAAATATGTGAAAGAGACATGGATTTTTATCTCAGCGTCGTTGGGCTTACTTCTTGCAAATTATTTTGCAATTTTCAGTAGTTTCTGGCCTCGCGACGGGCGCCAAAATGTTGTGTCACTTTACAATGTCCTATCGAGGACATCTCAACCTTATACTTTGTCTTTTAGCTCAGCAACAACATTGTTTGGTTATATACCAACTTGGGTTAAAACTCAGATACACATGTAAGAGGATATAGCGAACACAAAAAGGTCCATGTTTAATACATTTTTGTTTCAGGGCAAAGTATCACAAACACATCTTTAAAATAATAAATCAAGGGTTTTATTGTTATCTCAATGGACCTTACAAATTTCATTTCATGGACAATTCTACATGGACAAAAAAAAAATTGTTTAAGGATTTCAAGCAAGAATGATTTTTTTACCTATTAAAACCATAGATATGCCTTTCTCGACATACATAACGTGCCATAATTTACAAACATACCAAAAAATAAATAGTGGAACATGAGCCTTTGTTCTAGCTTGGTAGATTTTCTTACAAACTTTCGTTTGTAGGCAGTACTAAATGAACATAAAATCTATTTTCTTTATCAGACTCTAAGACTTCATACAAAAACAAAATATGAATTTTTCCTACCTATTAAAATAAGCTATAAATATGCCTCTTTGACATATTAAATACGCCCTAAATTAATAGAGAAGATGTTAACATACCATTTCTCCCCGGATGTCAGCGCTCCTTCAGGATCGACCTCTTCGTTCGCCTGCCCCCGTCAAAACTAACCGTTATCCGTTTTTTTGAAAATCACGCCCCCCAAAAAAAAAATCGTCATCTCCTTACAGAGTAAAAAAAAAATTAATTTAATTTTCCTAGAATATTTAAAATAATAAGAATAAAGAAAATATTATTTTTAAAAGAATATTTAAAAATAATAATAAAGATAATAAAATATAAATGTTAAAAAAAAATTATATAGTAATTTCTTCTTCACGAGATTTAAAATAACGAGACATACTTTATTCATTTTAGAATAAAATAAATAGTAAAGGTAAAATTATATTATATTTCTTATCAAGAGATAATTTGGATTAGTAATAAAATTAATAAAATCTAACATGTTTGCCCCTTTGAGAATTTTATATAATAATTTCTTCTTCACAAAATTTTAAAATAACGAGACATACTTTATTCATTTTAGAATAAAATAAATAGTAAAGGTAAAATTATATTATCTTTCTTATCAAGAGATAATTTGGATTAGTAATAAAATTAATAAAATCTAACATGTTTGCCCCTTTGAGAATTTTATATAATTTCTTCTTTAAGAAATTTTAAGATAAGGAAATATGTCCAATCTATCTGGATATGCCAGTAATATGCTCTATTCATTTTTAGAATAAAGAAAAATAAATTTAGGAAATTTTCGAAATGGTAATATAACCCTTTTGGACGTTTCATATTGCATAAAAAAAAAGGTGATTGGCATTAGTTAACATATGCACATATGTAGATAGTTTGTATATCCTCCGCTGGACCTCTCTGCAATGGGCTTCGGGATCCTTGGGCAGGACCCGTGTCATCTCCAGCTGGGTGTCTTCCCCGGCTTCTGGTCTTTAAGGCATAGGTGTCATCTCCAGCTGGGTGTCTTCCCCGGCTTCTGGTCTTTAAGGCATAGGTGTCATCTCCAGCTGGGTGTCTTCCCCGGCTTCTGGTCTTTAAAGCATAGGTGTCATCTCCAGCTGGGTGTCTTCCCCGGCTTCTGGTCTTTAAAGCATATGTGTCATCTCCACCTTTCTGGACAACAAACATTTTCGGCAAGACACTGTGTATATATATGATGTAAATGTTTACATCATTGATGGGTCTATTTTGTGGAAAATCTGGCCCAACAGCAGATATAAAAGCTCGTTTCAACATCGGCTTTCATAGTCTTATGAAACGTGGCATCGAACACGGTGATCTGTAGCAAAGATTACATTTCAGGGAGGTCAAGAGTGGACCTTGAAGGTCAAGGAAAATATCTTGCGTAGTCCTATACAATGGATGTCGGAGCATGCAATTTTGTCTGTAAAATTGTATATTATTTAATAGGATTTAAAGATACTTACGAAGGTGGACGTGAGTGAAGGATGACATACAACACAATATCCCGATGGACGCCACCGAGCATAAGACCACGTGAAGTGAACCAATTGAATAGTGGGTCATTTTGGTGGGATGTGGAGAGAATATTTGAAATATATGCATCAATGGTAGAATACAGAGATGTATTCTACATACTATCCACCTGCAAGGCTGATGCACCTATTTTCGCTCAGAATTTCCAAGATTAATTGATCGACATACCAAGTTAATCTACGCAAAATATAGTTGTACCAACTTGCACCCACCCAGATGTGTCTAGGTTCTGTTCACCTGTCATGCCACGAGAAATCACTGCGACAGCCATGTCTTGACGAGATAAACCTTTAGCACCATTACGACATATATATTTTGAACATTCAATTCAGCGTTCTAGTAAGACTTCGATAGGAAGGTATGCTGAGTCAAAGCCAGGTCAAGTTAATATGCACAATATCATTAAAGGCGTGAGAGAAGTTAGCCTGCAATCGATAGTAAATTTTTGAACCACCGCGTAGTGAGCAAATGTAATCCCTAGCAGAACAAATAGGACAATCTAATATAATGATGTCTAATTTATTTTATTTTTAGTTAAAGGGGGGGTCCAGGCTGGACTAAAGGAAGGAACAGTACGAAATTCCTTGATATAAGTAAAATAGAGTGCAAGCATAAATAATATTCCCTATAGAAGCACTCTGGATATATTTAGAACAGAGAAATTCTCAGGATCAGGGTAGACAAACATTTGAAGCAAAAATCCTGGATCTGCATATCTTATATCCTTTAAGTAAATAAGTGGTACCACCTTGCAGTAAACAAGCAGCACCAGTTCAAAGTTCAGATAAGATAACTGTCGAAATTCGCCAGCTTTATGACGTGAAAGAAAGCCGACAAAGTGTAAACTTCGTGATATGGGCGTTAGCCATAGACACCAAAGTGAACATTAACAAAGTATATATAGAGAGAGCTGTATAGAAATCAGTCATTTCGTAAATTTTTAATATATATTAAATGGGAGAGATCAAATTAAGCAAAATCTTTCTTTTATAGAATTTTTTTTTTCAAAACTTTGAATTTGAACCTTTATGTTAAATTTTTTTTTCAAAATTTCAGATGTCACATTAGTAAGTGTAGACATTCGGTCTAGTTAAATTTTGGCAAGGAGAGATCAAATTAAGCAAAAATCTTTCTTTTATAGATTTTTTTTTTAAACTTTGAATTTGAACTTTTATATTAAAGTTTTCAAATTTCATGTCAATGCATTTGTGAGTATAGATATTCGGCCTAGTGTAAAATTTTGGGAACTAAATGTAACCCATTTAGCGTTATATCGGGATCTGTTCCCGATGACGGGTTTCGGGGAAACACCAGAGGGATGAAAGAGAGTTGAATGGCGTTAAGAGGTAGGATGAAAGAGAGTTGGAAGGCGTTAAGAGATAGGATGAAAGAGAGTTGAATGGCGTTAAGAGATAGGATGAAAGAGTGTTGAAAGGTGTTGAAAGCGATGGAAGAGAGATGCGAGAAAGGTGTTGAAATACGTTGAAGGATGTTGTAAAGTGAGAAAGTGATGAAAGGGGTGAAAAAGGTGGAGATCGATGAGAAGTGATGAGAAGAGATGAAAGAGTGTTGCAAACTATTGAAAGAGATGGAGAGAGGTATGTCGAAAGCAATGAATAGAGACGAAAGGAGGTAAGAAGGGTTGAAAGATGTTGAAAGTGTCGAAAGGTCCCGAGAGATGTTGAGAAAAGTGTAGAAAGGCGTCTAAAGATGTTGAAAGGTGTTGATAGAAAGATGATGAAAAGGATGGAAATCGACAGAAAGAAGTGTTGCAAGAGATGGAAAGAGATGTGGTAAGAGGGTGTCGAAGGATCGACAGAGAGAAAGTGTTGAAAGATGCGGAAAGATGTTGAAAGAGAAAGAATTGAGGAAACTTAATAAAGAGTTTGTAAATAGAAGATAAAGGTTGATAGAAGGACGGTGGGAAGATGATAGTAGAAGGTGTGATCAATGTCTAAAGAGTAGTTGTTGACTGTACTATTGCCTCGATGGAACAAAATTTGACTCTTCATCAAGTAGTGTTAATAGATAATTTGTTTTAGCCTAGAGGCCAATAGTTGTAAATAGTACAAAAACATGCACTAAGAGTTGGTATGGGCTGATTTACCTAAATTTCAGTAACTATATGCACTAAGTTATATGAATAAGTCCAGTATTAATTATTATGTTGGGTTATATTAAATAACAAATATGTATTCTCCTTTTTGAGAATCCAGAATTCTTCCTTGTAAAGAGTTTTCAGTTTTTTTGTCTACAATTTTGTTTAGTGTTGGTGTATGATTTTAAAGAGTTACTCAGTTTCTTTTCTTTTTTAAACAACACTTTGTTTTTAGTCTTAGAATGTGGTCTTAAAGAGTTTTCAGTTTTTTTTTGGCTACAACCTTGGTTTTAGATTTTTAAATGTCATTGTAAAGAGTTTTCAGTTTTCTTTTTCTTATTGAAGCTACAATTCTGTATTAATAGCACAAGGTGGTTTAAGATTGATGTAAGTTCAACAGTTTATTTTGTTTTTATTTTTATTTAAGATTCTGAACTTTGGTTCAACTTTAAAAATAGATAAAGGAACTTAGACGCACTAGATAACTGCTGTGCTTGAAACCAATTCTCTATGGACAAACTTGGAACATGCGTTGGGTAAAACTTGACTCCCTTTAATCTCTTGGGTCCAAAATGCAATCCAAGGAGAATTTCTAATGAGAGTGTGTAGGGCAGTTGTGGTCTAAGAGTTGATATGTTAGGATAACAAGTGATCTCTGTTATTACACTCCAAAATGGTTGGGTATTAAAGCCCTATGGTTCCAAAAGAGGGAGTTTAGCTGAATAGCAGGGAAAGAAGACGCCAATAACCTTGGAAAGGAAGTAAGGTTGGCAAACACTTGGAGATTTATCCTATTATTGGCAATGAGGTAAATGCTTGAAGTTCATTTCGCTCCAATTTAGGTGCTAGTTTTGATGATTCATTTTGTTTAGACACCAAGTGTCGAGATTAGGAGAAGAATTTCAAACTATTAGATGCACAATTTTAATGTTAGATTAGATTTCAGATTTGGTTGTTGACAATCAAAATATTTTATTTAATTATTTATTTAAGTACAGGTAATTATATGGAGTTTGTAAGAGGCATCTTCTTTTGAGTAAACTAGGACATTAGTCCCCAATTTGTTTTAATTATTTAATTATTTTATTTGATTTCACATTTTGTCCTGAAGGATTTGTTATTATTAGGGTCTATCGATGATGATAATTATAGTACTTTGGCTTGTGTAGCAGCTTTTAACTTTAGTTTATATGCAAACCGTGAATGATGGGGGGAGGGTGTATGAATGGATTGGTTTAATGAATGTGTAGAAGGTTAAAAACAATTATACTGTTAGACCAAAGGTACATTAGAATAGTGTTAGGGAATTTAATAGGTTCGATTTTTTTAAATTTTGATTTCTTTATTTGTTAGGACCGATAGCCTCACAGGACTTACAACTCTATCGATAGGAAGATATCCGCTCCTTTTTGTTAGGCCTCCTTTTAAAGGAGTATAAGTATAATTTCTTTTATTTGATTAATCAATTACTCTATTTCATTATATCAACTTGAATTCTAAGAGTCGTAGATAATGATCATGTCTCGATTCTCAGACTGGAAGATTGCGGGAGGTTATGATCAGACTAGAAAGCCTGCAAATCTTCTCCTCATTAGAGGGAACGGAGAGGTATCAGGTGAACTTTGTGCTAGGTGGGGGATTTAGTTGCCGATGTCGCAAGCTAAGTGCACAGCGACAAACCACGGATAACCGATCTGACATCGTAGTTTACGACGCTTTAAGCGTGGCTGAGATGAGGGTGATTCAGACGGGAGGTTGGGAAAGATCGGCACGTTGGATACTCTTCTATATATTGCGCAGCTTGGAACCAATCCTCTATGGACAAACTTGGAACATGTGGTGGGTAAATTTGAATTCCCTATAACTCCTTGTTTCTAAGTCAAAGTCTAAAGGGGGTTTCTAATGAGAGTTAACAATTAGAGCATCTAAGAGACAAGTTACGATTAGATGAGGCGATTCAGTCTACAGATTTTAGGTACCAGTTAGCAAAGTGACAGATGGACTGTCCAGATTCTTTGTGTTTTATATCGCCCCAGGCTAGCAAAAGTTAATCACCTAATAAAGACTATTGTCTACCATACGTTTATTTAGAACGAGTTCAAGTCTAAATACCAATTAGTAAGTAGAATTTTTTTCACGAGGATAACTCGTTCTATGTCAATATAAAGTTTAAATTAGTAGGACACCAAAATGAACTTCAGAGTAGATTGCCAGAACAGGCCAGTATTACAGACTTGAAGAAGGAGGAAATTTTAAGGGAAGATTGAGTATCAATTTTTTTTTTGGCTGAGAAGTAGCCCAGAACAGTAAGTTTATTTTTTTTTCCAGGGACAAAAAGGGTCAGATTACAGAGAGGTATTGGGAACCAAAGTGTGAGAAGACATATCGTAAGGTAGAAGTTAGACCTAGGTTAATAATCATCATTTATTCCTTCGAGGTTAATTTATGTATTTTATTAAAGTGAATTTATTGGTTAAAAAAATATGAGTACACATTCTATGGATGAGCTAAACAATGTATAATAGAGGTTAACAACAGTGTTCAACTAAAGACACAGATAGGTAAGATTTTCACCCCAGATAAGGTAATTTTGGAAATAATCTGGTTTAAAGAATTACTAACTACTAAGATTCCCTTTCCTATTTTTTTTTATTATCATGGTTAAGAGAGGCGGGGGACACGTCAGACAAACACTCCCAGTGACAAGTTAGTAAGAACAAAACCTTTAAGTAATACATGTATATTTTGAAATACTCGCGAAATGCCCATGATCCTCAGTGCATATTTATTCCTTTATTATTATTATCTATTCAGTGATACCATTTAACATGTATCATTTTTTTTTATTCATATATATATATATATATAAGGCACAATTTGGATTATAGACGTAAGATATCGGGACTAAATCCAAATAAATGATGTGTGACATTTTGGTAGCAGCGTTGTTACCATCTTCAGTCAAAATGCACTAAATAAGTTTAACTACAGTGTATATGTAGTATATTTTGAGCTAAATAGATCACAACCTTCTTATAATATTTATCATAACCCCATATCTATATAAAAATATGTATCAATCTTTTAACAATGGAAGTGACAAATAAACAAAGAGGCAAAGGTAGTCTAGACGGGGACAAAGACCAGACGAACAGGTGTTTATGATAATGAGTTCAATCACCCCGTCAACAGGTGGCCAGACGTGATAAACAACCCGGCGCCTGACAGGTGGCGTGATTTTACTGGAACCAATCAGGACTCTCCGCCATATGCGGGCATCCAATATAAAAGAGCCCAGAAATGGGACAAATTTAGTTGTTTAGTTGTTTTCAGAGCGACGACGCTATATGGTCGGTGGGATCTCTCACCCCCCTTCTATCCGCGATGTAGGCTTTGGGCATCCGTGGCGCCTGTGGTCTGTCTGCCTTCGTCCGTGGTCTACCTCTACCTTCTTGGAGTTACCATCTAGACCTGCCTCTGTCTCTTGCTGTCCCCGTGCGGGAATCCCATCACGCACTCACTACCACGACTGCCCAGTACATTCCACATCGGGATTACTACAGAACCCGTTAAAGTCGACAGGATAACTGAGGACAGAAGCAAGCAGAGGATGACGGAGGTCAGAGACGAATACGTTGCGGATGCCCTCACCAACATGCAGCCCCACTGCGAAGACCGAGTAAGCCACCTAACAGACGCCATTCGGGGACTAACCGTACCTCGCACCGAGAAGGTCATCATCGCCCCCATCAACATCTCCTGCGCCACGAACATCTTCCTCCCTCAGCTCGAACAGGCAGACAAGATTCATCGAGAAATCCTGGCATTGCCCCGCCAACCAGCATCGACGATGTCCCATGGCAACCACCGCAATAAAGATCACCAAGCCTCATCGCTGCCCACTCCACAAGACCCATTCAAGACATCCATCTGGTAGGACAATTTTCTCTACAGAACTATTTAATGTAACACTATCTCCGTTTGCTCTGAATTAATTATTCGATACCATTTTAATAGCAATAACATTATTATTATAAATCCATCAAGTTCATTATTTTACATTTTTATAGCATCTCAATTCAAATTTTAAATTTTTACTTTATTTTAAGCAACTTTTAAATATCAATTCATTAATTTCAATTTTACATAAAAATCATATTATATTTTAATTACTCGAAACATATTTCCTAAACTTATTTGTGTGTGTTTTTTTTTATACCTTATTTATGGCCATAGTATTAATAATTAAATTTATGACACTTTTTATTTTACTTGACCTATTACTATTCCAATTGATATTTCTCAACATTTAAAAGTTTTAAAAACTAGTCCTAGATCTGTATTTTTATATAAATCAATTTTAAATTATCTCATCTCAAAATGTGCCTCCCATTTTTCCCACAATTACAAATCTACTTATATATTTGCCTTATTCTGTCTGTTTGTCTGAAGCTCACGGATGGGATTTTTCATAACCATCGGTGGTTCAGTGGTAGAATGCTCGCCTGCCACGCGGGCGGCCCGGGTTTGATTCCCGGCCGATGCATTTTTATTTTTTTTTCAATTTTTAAAACTCATTTATATATTATACAAGAATGACATCCACGGCGCCAATTTATAATTGTAATGAATAGTATTTGAACAAAAGCATTTAATCGGGTAAAACCCAGGCGTTGCGCCCGGGTCATTCGTATATAATAATTGTATAAACGAATGCAAGACAAAATCACCGCGAATGTTTCTTTTTTTTAAGGCAATTTCTTTTTAAGGCAATTATCGTTATTTATCGTTAATTTTTGTTTCGATTTTATTGAAAAAAAAAACGATATGGTGCCTTTAAAAAATGATCTTTATTACTATTCCGTTTTCTATTTAGTCAATATACCTAAGTTCATGTTGCAAATGTAATTATCTCTATCGATTTAGTAGGTGAAATGCAAAAAAAAAATCGACATGATATAATCTTTATGAAAATTCACATTTTTATTTTTATATTTTCAAGACACACACAGTTTGGGGCGGGACGTTTCATAAGAGAGATACCACGGCGCCAATTTAAAACGTTTTAAAAACACAGTTTGGAACGCGACGTTTCACAAGAGTGACATCCATGGCGCCAATTTATAATTGTACGAATAGTATTTGAATTGAAACGTTTTTAAAATATATACGCACTCGGGTAAAACCCGGTCGTTGCCCGGGCCATTCGTCTAGTACAACTATAAATGCAAATGCGAAAACTTAATATCATACCATAAAATTTCCATACCCCATTGCATTTCATTCCTGCTTGTGTTAAATTGTTAAATACGAAACTCTATCGAATTTTGTACCCATGCCATAACCTTTTCTCTTAGAAAAATTTCGTAAATTCATTATTTTATCATTTTTCTAACCCTAATCACCGCTAATAATCTCCAATTTAACGATTTGCCTAGACATCTTAACGCAAAACTTACTGGGAAACTAAGGTTTTTTCACCTAGAGAATCCCAGAACCTCGTGGACGAAGTTAATTAAGATAGTTACTAATAAATATAAAGACACGCCCCATACTATAACATCCGTATCTTTCCAATGTATAATATAATCCCCTCAGACTTAATTAACCTAAGACATCCTGTTACTTTGTGTAAGCGTTAAATCAGATGACATAACCCAACTCGGGACGTGGCCAGACATGGGATCGGCTGACAACAAACAAATAACACCAGCGGCGTCAGCCGGCAACAAAGGATTAGGGCGGCCATGTTGACCTCTCCAGTTTCAGTTCACCTGTACTTGAAACACGTGCTATTGGCACACCGGAATACTAGACTTTCGTGTCCACCAAATAACTTGCCAGATTAAAACGGATAGGAAAATTATATAAAATCCCTTTATAGCAAATCTTATTTTTATAATGTTATAGGATAGTTTATCGTTTTGTCAACCCGTTTTAAAAATTAGGTCCCCATCATCTCTAAAATCGATCCTGTACATGAGACCAAAGGAGACGCCATTTTGGCCTCCTGAAAGGACAATTAAATCCAATCTTCATCCCAACGACAGCTCAAGGACGCACGCACTGAACTCCCCCCTAGTTTTTTTTTTCTACTTCGTCTTTCCTTCCCTACTTCTAAAGGGGTGGAATGACCTTTGTATCCATCATTAGCATCCATCATTAGCAGAGATATTCCCTCCTACTTCAACACTCTTGCCTGTCCATCAATCAATTATAGGGCCACATTGCCTCCCCGTAGGCCAAATTAGAAAGACATCAGTAATCTTGCACCTACACCTAGACATTGTGTGTAAATATGTTCCTTTTTCAGGAACAAATATTTTTATTTTCTTTTAACTTTTCTCTCATTTATTTGTAAATAGACTTACAGTTTACGTTGTTTTGTGGTGTTGGACTTTGTTTTTTAACTTACAGCTGTAGATAAAACATTTCAATATTAATCGATAATATCATTTTGTTTATTAACCATCAACATTAATGCCATCAAATACCAATCAACCCTTTATATATTATTACCTTTAACATTTTTATTTTCTTTTTTCTCATCATGTTTAGACTTAGAATTTTACAACTTCAACTATTTTAGGCACCATTTTAAAAAACCTACACCTAACAATATTTCTAATATTTCTTAAACAGATAAAACATTTATCATTTTATTTTTCTTAATAGATTTTCAAAATGTTATTTTTGACCATTCCCTTACAACCTCTAACTCTATCCCATGAACCTTTCCTCCCAACTTTTTATACCCATCAAGAGATTATTGTTCGTCAGCCATTTTCTTTTTTCATTATTATTATTGATTAAACTAGAAGACCCTTCCTCGCTATATCATTCCAAATAGTGAGCTCAGGAGACCCAGTTAGAATTTTATTTTTTTTCTCTCATCGTCCAGCCATCATTTTTTCATTTTCAACTTTTTCTTTTCACCACACAAGCCGGACACAATCAAAATTGACAGCAATAAATCTCTTACACCCACCTCTCCTTTTCCGCATCCTTCAAACCTCCAACCTTCCAAGGGATTCCAGTTCGCCGAACATTTTTGTTTTTTTTATTAATTAATCCGACTGAAACAATCCTTCCTCGTTATACCCATTCCCAATAATGAGTTCAGGATATCCAGCGCGATCTTTTTATTTTCTTTTTCTCATCGCCCGACTCATCATATCAATTCACCATTTTTTCAACTTTTCACTTTTTTTTTCATAATTCAAACGGGCACAATCATTATGGACAACAGGGATCCCTCTTACCCCTCTTACCTCTACCTCCCCCTTTTACCTCCATCAATCTTCCCACCTCTCTTCACTGTCTGAACTAATAATGCAGACGGAATATCTTGGGCCTTCTGTTAATGAAAACAATGCCTCACTTAAACAAGTTCGCATTGCATTGCAGAATGTTTGGGATACTACTTTGCAGAAACATGCTCAGATACCCCTTTCCCTTTTTCAACCTTAGCGTCACATTATACGTTCAGTCAATAAACTAACTTCATTGTTTTTTCTCTCATCTTTTATGCAATAAGATATTATTTTCCTTGTACGATTCATTTTACCATATTTACCATTTTGTATTATATAATTTCTCTTAATCTTTTATCATTCATTTTGTGCGTTTTTATTTTTATAACCTTGATTTTTATTTCATTGATACACCACCATTACAACATCTTTCTCTTTTTAACTTGTAGCTTAATAATAATTTTAAATAATTTGTATACAAATTATTTCTTTTATTTTTTTTATAATAGGTTTGTTAGGTTATCATTCATTACATGTCATTCCCCCAACCAAACCTTCATCACCGGGGACACATTCTGTAGTATATTTTGAGCTAAATAGATCACAACCTTCTTATAATATTTATCATAACCCCATATCTATATAAAAATATGTATCAATCTTGTAACAATGGAAGTGACAAATAAACAAAGAGGTAAAGGTAGTCTAGACGGGGACAAAGACCAGACGAACAGGTGTTTATGATAATGAGTTCAATCACCCCGCCAACAGGTGGCCAGACGTGATAAACAACCCGGCGCCTGACAGGTGGCGTGATTTTACAGGAACCAATCAGGACTCTCCGCCAAATGCGGGCATCCAATATAAAAGAGCTCAGAAATGGGACAAAGTTATTTGTTTAGTTGTTTTCAGAGCGACGACGCTATACGGTCGGTGGGATCTCTCACCCCCCTTCTATCCGCGATGTAGGGTTTGGGCATCTGTTGCGCCCTTGGTCTGTCTGCCTTCGTCCGTGGTCTACCTCTACCTTCTTGGAGTTACCATCTAGACCTGCCTCTTTCTCTTGCTGTCCTCCTGCGGGAATCCCATCACGCACCCACTACCACGACTGCCCAGTACATTCCACATCGGGATTGCTACAGAACCCGTTAAAGTCGACAGGATAACTGAGGACAGAAGCAAGCAGAGGATGACGGAGGTCAGAGACGAATACGTTGCGGATGCCCTCACCAACATGCAGCCCCACTGCGAAGACCGAGTAAGCCACTTAACAGACGCCATTCGGGACTAACCGTACCTCGCACCGAGAAGGTCATCATCGCCCCCATCAACATCTCCTGCGCCACGAACATCTTCCTCCCTCAGCTCGAACAGGCAGACAAGATTCATCGAGAAATCCTGGCATTGCCCCGCCAACCAGCATCGACGATGTTCCATGGCAACCACCGCAAAAAAGATCACCAAGCCTCATCGCAGCCCACTCCACAAGACCCATTCAAGACATCCATCTGGTAGGACAATTTTCTCTACAGAACTATTTAATGTAACATTATCTCCGTTTGCTCTGAATTAATTATTCGATACCATTTTAATAGCAATAACATTATTATTATAAATCCATCAAGTTCATTATTTTACATTTTTATAGCATCTCAATTCAAATTTTAAATCTTGTACACCCTCATTTATCAATTTTTACTTTATTTTAAGCAACTTTTAAATTTTAATTCATTAATTTGAATTTTACATAAAAATCATATTATATTTTAATTACTCGAATCATATTTTCTATACTTATTTGTGTGTGTTTTTTTTATACCTTATTTATGGCCATAGTTTTAATAATTAAATTTATGACACTTTTTATTTTACTTGACCTATTACTATTCCAATTGATATTTCTCAATATTTAAAAGTTTTAAAAACTAGTCCTAGATCTGTATTTTTATATAAATCAATTTTAAATTATCTCATCTCAAAATGTGCCTCCCATTTTTCCCACAATTACAAATACAACTATAAATGCAATATGCGAAAACTTAATATCATACCATAAAATTTCCATACCCCATTGCATTTCATTCCTACCTGTGTTAAATTGTTAAATACGAAACTCTATCGAATTTTGTACCCATGCCATAACCTTTTCTCTTAGAAAAATTTCGTAAATTCATTATTTTATAATTTTTCTAAACCTAATCACAGCTAATAATCTCCAATCTAACGATTTGCCTAGACATCTTAACGCAAAACTTACTGGGAAACTAAGGTTTTTTCACCTAGAGAATCCCAGAACCTCGTGGACGAAGTTAATTAAGATAGTTACTAATAAATATAAAGACACGCCCCATACTATAACATCCGTATCTTTCCAATGTATAATATAATCCTCTCAGACTTAATTAACCTAAGACATCCTGTTACTTTGTGTAAGCGTTAAATCAGATGACATAACCCAACTCGGGACGTGGCCAGACATGGGATCGGCTGACAACAAACAAATAACACCAGCGGCGTCAGCCGGCAACAAAGGATTAGGGCGGCCATGTTGACCTCTCCAGTTTCAGTTCACCTGTACTTGAAACACGTGCTATTGGCACACCGGAATACTAGACTTTCGTGTCCACCAAATAACTTGCCAGATTAAAACGGATAGGAAAATTATATAAAATCCCTTTATAGCAAATCTTATTTTTATAATGTTATAGGATAGTTTATCGTTTTGTCAACCCGTTTTAAAAATTAGGTCCCCATCATCTCTAAAATCGATCCTGTACATGAGACCAAAGGAGACGCCATTTTGGCCTCCTGAAAGGACAATTAAATCCAATCTTCATCCCAACGACAGCTCAAGGACGCACGCACCTAACTCCCCCCTAGTTTTTTTTCTACTTCGTCTTTCCTTCCCAACTTCTAAAGGGGTGGAATGACCTTTGTATCCATCATTAGCATCCATCATTAGCAGAGATATTCCCTCCTACTTCAACACTCTTGCCTGTCCATCAATCAATTATAGGGCCACATTGCCTCCCCGTAGGCCAAATTAGAAAGACATCAGTAATCTTGCACCTACACCTACACATTGTGTGTAAATATGTTCCCTTTTCAGGAACGAATATTTTTATTTTCTTTTAACTTTTCTATCATTTATTTGTAAATAGACTTACAATTTACCTAGTTTTGTGGTGTTGGACTTTGTTTTTTAACTTACAGATGTAGATAAAACATTTCAATATCAATCGATAATATCATTTTGTTTATTAACCATCAACATTAATGCCATCAAATACCAATCAACCCTTTATATATTATTACCTTTAACATTTTTATTTTCTTTTTTTTCTCATCATGTTTAGACTTAGAATTTTACAACTTCAACTATTTAGGCACCATTTTAAAAAACCTACACTTAACAATATTTCTAATATTTATTAAACAGATAAAACATTTATCATTTTATTTTTCTTAATAGATTTTCAAAATGTTATTTTTGACGCTTCCCTTACAACCTCTAACTCTATCCCATGAACCATTCCTCCCAACTTTTTATACCCATCAAGAGATTATTGTTCGTCAGCCATTTTCTTTTTTTTTATTATTATTATTATTGATTAAAATAACTAGAAGACACTTCCTCGCTATATCATTCCACATAGTGAGCTCAGGAAACCCAGTTAGAATTTTTTTTTTCTCTCATCGTCCGGCTCATCATTTTTTCATTTTTCAACTTTTTCTTTTCACCACACAAGCCGGACACAATCAAAATTGACAACAATAAATCTCTTACACCCACCTCTCCTTTTCCGCATCCTTCAAACCTCCAACCTTCCAAGGGATTCCAGTTCGCCGAACATTTTTGTTTTTTTCATTGATTAATCCGACTGGAACAATCCTTCCTCGTTATACCCATTCCCAATAATGAGTTCAGGATATCCAGCGCGATCTTTTTATTTTCTTTTTCTCATCGCCCGACTCATCATATCAATTCACCATTTTTTCAACTTTTCACTTTTTTTTTCATAATTCAAACGGGCACAATCATTATGGACAACAGGGATCCCTCTTACCCCTCTTACCTCTACCTCCCCCTTTTACCTCCATCAATCTTCCCACCTCTCTTCACTGTCTGAACTAATGATGCAGACGGAATATCTTGGGCCTTCTGTTAATGAAAACAATGCCTCACTTGAACAAGTTCGCATTGCATTGCAGAATGTTTGGGATACTACTTTGCAGAAACATGCTCAGATACCCCTTTCCCTTTTTCAACCTTAGCGTCACATTATACGTTCAGTCAATAAACTAACTTCATTGTTTTTCCTCTCATCTTTTATGCAATAAGATATTATTTTCCTTGTACGATTCATTTTACCATATTTACCATTTTGTATTATATAATTATTCTTAATCTTTTATCATTCATTTTGTGCGTTTTTATTTTTATAACCTTGATTTTTATTTCATTGATACACCACCATTACATCTTTCTCTTTTTAACTTGTAGCTTAATAATAATTTTAACTAATTTGTATACAAATTATTTCTTTTATTTTTTTATAATAGGTTTGTTAGGTTATCATTCATTACATGTCATTCCCCCAACCAAACCTTCATCACCGGGGACACATTCTGTAGTATATTTTGAGCTAAATAGATCACAACCTTCTTATAATATTTATCATAACCCCATATCTATATAAAAAATATGTATCAATCTTGTAACAATGGAAGTGACAAATAAACAAAGAGGTAAAGGTAGTCTAGACGGGGACAAAGACCAGACGAACAGGTGTTTATGATAATGAGTTCAATCACCCCGCCAACAGGTGGCCAGACATGATAAACAACCCGGTGCTTGACAGGTGGCGTGATTTTACAGGAACCAATCAGGACTCTCCGCCATATGCGGGCATCCAATATAAAGGAGCCCAGAAATGGGACAAAGTTAATTGTTTAGTTGTTTTCAGAGCGACGACGCTATACGGTCGGAGGGATCTCTCACCCCTTTTCTATCCGCGATGTAGGCTTTGGGCATCTGTGGCGCCTGTGGTCTGTCTGCCTTCGTCCGTGGTCTACCTCTACCTTCTTGGAGTTACCATCTAGACCTGCCTCTGTCTCTTGCTGTCCCCGTGCAGGAATCCCATCACGCACCCACTACCACGACTGCCCAGTACATTCCACATCGGGATTACTACATATATATATTTTTGTTTATTTATCATAATGTATCTCCCATATCAACGTTATTTCCTTCCTATATATCATATTCTTCCAAAATTTTGGCATATTTATTATCCAGAGGTAGTATTTACTCATTTAATGTACCATCCACCATGTATACTCCCTTTCTAATTATATTCATGTATATTCATATATAGATACGGCACAATTTGAGCTAAAGACTACAAAAACAAGATAACGAGAACGATTCCAAAATAAATAATTAGTGTGTGTGATATTTCGGTAACAGCGTTGTTACCATCTTCGGACAAATGTACTGTATGAAGAATTTAATCACAGCTTATAAATTCATTTGTTTATCATTGTATATCCTATATATATATCAAGTCATTTCCTTTCTACGTATAGCATATATTCATTTAAATTTTTTTTACGTATCATTGTGTATCTTATATATCTACGTTGTTCCATTTCGGCATATACCTTATTCGTTCAACTTTGATATATATATTCATCCCCCTCATTTCTGTTTGCCCTATTATTATTGTTATTTGATAGCATATGCCAATTTAATTTTTACCTTATGTAACCTGTATAATCTTTTTTTTTTTATTTCCACATGTATCTCATCATATATAGTTAATAATTTTTTTTTATCTGTTTTAGGAATTGGACATATCTACATTTACATGCACAATTCCTTGGCGCCCATATGATTATGTTTATCTAGAACGGTCTAAGGGTCTGTTTGTACAGAATCTGGGTATAGACCACTTCCCCATCTCCACCTATAGGGACTGCGGCTGGGAACGTGTGGATTCACCTCACAACTAGACTAAATCCTCTGGCATACAGACAGCGAAAGATGGGCAGGGGAGGAATTGTTGGGTCAGATTTTCACAAAAACAGACCCAACAATGATGTAAACATTTACATCATATATGCACAGTGTCTCTCCAAAATGTTTGTTGTCAAGATGGAGAATCCCCAACGATGGCCGACGATGCTCTAAAGGTCAAAGCAAGGGAGGACGCCCAGTTGGAGATGGCACGGACCCTGTCCAAAGCCGACCAACCCTCCACAGAAGGACAACAACGAGGCGGATTGGAAATGAAGAACTGGAAGCAGCCCTGAGCGCGTATCCCGAGACCCGCTGTAGAAAGATGAAGAATTCCCCAACGAGGAGCCTCAGCGATGCTTTTAAGGCCAAAGCCGGGGAAGACGCCCAGCTGGAGAGGACATTGGCCCCGTCCAAGTATCTTGAAGCACGATGCAGAAAGGCCAAGAGTAGGATGTACAAACTATATATATATGTATATATATATATTTGTCAATCACCTATTTATATGCAAAATGAAACGTCCAAAAAGGTTATATTACCATTTCGAGAAATTTCTAAATTTATTCCTTTTATTCTAAAATGAATAAAGCCAATTACAGGCATGTCCTGATAAGTTGAGCATATTTCTTTACTTTAATTTTTCTTAAAGAAGAAATTACTATATAAATTTCTCAAAGGGGCAAACATGTTAGATTTTATTATTTTATTACTAATCTAAATTATTCCTTTAATAAGAAAAATAATATAATTTACCTTTAATATTTATTTTATTATAAAATGAATAAAGTCGACCACATACATATCCAGGTAAATAGGTATGTCTCGTTATTTTAAATTTCTTGAAGAAGAAATTACCATATAAATTTCTCAAGGGATAAACATTTATATTTTATTATTTTATTATTATTTCAAATTTTCTTTTAAAAAGAATAATAATATTTTCTTTACTCTTATTATTTTAAATATATTCTAGGAAAATTAAATTAATTTTTTTTTTCTCTGTAAGAAGATGACAATTTTTTTCTTTGGGGGTGCCACTTTTTAAATTATTAGAGTCAGTCTTGAAAAGGTACGTGGACGGAGAGGACGGTCCTGAAAGAACTCTGACGTCTGGAGAGAAATGGTAGGTTAACATCTTCTCTATTAATTTTAGGCATGGGCCCACAAAAGGGCACGTTCAATATGACAAAGAGGCATATTCATAGTTTATTTAATAGGTAAAATTCATATCTTGCATGAAATCTTATAACTTGCTATAAATAATATATTTGCCTGCTTAGCATTGTCTACGAATGAAAGCTTGTAAAATATATCGAGGTAAAAATGAAAACTCATGTTTTGTTATTTTTAAAAAGGTGTGTGTGTGTGATACTTATCCTTAAATAAATACAATTATGTGCTAAACAAGGTCCACTAACTATCAGAGGTCTTATTGGTTTAATGATTTGTCTTTAATGATCATATTTGTAAAGTAGGGATAAGAGGAAGTAAAAATGTAAACTATGGATAAATTATGTATGAACTTTCGGTGTTCGCTACATCTTTCTATGTGTGGATCTAAATCTTAACCCACGTTAGTATATAACTAAAACATTATTGTTGCTGAGCTAAACCGGGATTTGAGTTCGAAACGTCCACTATAGGACATTAAAAAGGGACTTAACACCCTAATGATATTGTACTTTACGAGGCAGACATTATGCCCTTAAAGAATAGAAGAAGCTACAATCTGCAAAAATATATGAACAAAATCAAAAGTTATGGAAACAAACACAGAACTTCCAATTACATAATTAATTGGGAATCCATATAAGACTCAAAAAAGAAGGCCCTCTCCACCTGGCCAAAAGAAATGGATTTTAAAAATATAAAGTGGAAAAAATTATTTAGCAGAAAAAATTTCTCCATGCAAACCACTACAAAATGTTATTTTTAATGCCACTTTAAATGAACCCACCAACAAACAATACCAAAATCCAGAATACTTAAAACAATTATCATTAGAAAAAATTAATAACATTCCTAAAAATGCAATAACTATCTATACCGATGGTAGCAGAGACGAGTTAGGACACACTGGCAGTGGCTGTCTCATCAAAACCACAAATGGCATTGAGAAAATGAACAGAAGAAACCCAGATTTTGCTCAGTCTTCAGATCAGAAATTATAGCCATCTATGAAGCCTTAAAATCCATCATAAATACTGATTATCAAGATATCTGGATTCTTACAGATAGTAGTAGTGCAATACAACACTTGAGTCACACAGGAGAACTTAGAGACAAAGAAAGCAGGAACATAATTGGTTATCTCCAAAAACTCTCAAAAACCTCAAAAATTCACTATCAATGGATACCCTCAAATGTTGGCATTGAAGGCAATGAAGCTGCTGATGCGCTAGCGAAAAAAAGGCACAAAAGAACCCTTGCCACAGAAAAATAAACTTACTTTTAAAGAAATAGAAGCAGTAGCCAAAACAAAAATAAACAAGAACTGGAGGATCCCACTTAAGCATAGTTGGTACAGTGGAGTGAACCCAGGAGGAGCTCTGAACATCAGAAATAGACAGCATCAAACAACACTAACAAGATTTAGAACAGGCAATCTCAAGCCATTGAGGATAGAAAATACAGTAAAACCCCGCTAATATGAACCCTGGAAATAGCAAACCTTCCCTTATAACGAACCTACGGCGATTCCCAATTCCATTCCATTGAAAATACCATCGTTATAACAAACTTTGCGATTTTTAAAATAATGAATTTTCTATTTTCGGTCCCAAAATGATAAAATCTATTAAAAATACTATGCTTATAACGAACTTAAAATTGTGATTTAAAAAAATTTTGAGCATGTTTCAGCTCACGGATCGTGATTTCAAAACAAAAAATTAGCGGCATTTTTTGTTTTCATTTCCATTCTATTTTTGCTGTATGTTGTAAAAATATTTACACATTATACTTTTATTTAATAGAATATCTTTGCATTCGACAATTTTGAAATAGAAGAAAAATACAAATGGCTTCCAAATAGAGAAAAGAAACAAAGTGTGGCGTTATATAAAAAAAAAACAGTGGCAGTATGCCCTTTTAGAAGCGTTCTATATCATGTTTAACCTAGGCTAAAACATAATCCCAAATAATTTTAACCCGTAAGCGGTCGCAATGGGTAAAAATGACCCAGAAGGAACTTTTAGAAAATATTTCTATATTAAAATATATATATATTTAAAATATATTCTCAGTACCTTTCTAAATCTCTATCTAAAGATTATTGTAATAAACCTATAATTTTAATATATTGACATTTATTCATTTTATTAGCATGTTTGGGTCAATTTTACCCAGTGCGACCTTTTGAGTTCTCGTCATTGGATAATTTTTACCCAGCGCGACCTTTTATCGCTTTGGTTTGTGTAATTAAGTTTTGGGTTACTTTCTGACTTCTTGTTGTTTGTTTTTGCTGCCCCAAGTGCAATAATATAATCTATTCTTCCAATAATAAGGTAGGATTTATATATATATATTAATTGAATAGCATATTTTGGATCGAAAATAAAATAAACATTTTATTTAATATAAATGCCAATATTTCAATATTTTTTTTTTGTACATTATTTTACATAAAATGCTTTTAAACGCTGATTTTCTTCGTGATGATAATAATATTCTAAATCCCGATGATGAGGAATCAGAAACTGATGATCATATAGGAATTGGAGTACAGACACTGAACATTATCAGAAGAAGAAAACAATGAGGATCTAAACTTCAATTACTAATATAGGAAAGGACCAAAAGACAAAATGGAAGAAAACTCTTTCCCCCCAAAAATGTTCGAACTCGCAGTGAAAATATTATCACACATCTACCAGGGGTAAAGGGTGAAGCAAAAATGCTAAATCGATATTATATTAACACAAAGCAATAACGCGCCATCTATACATATTAAAGGAAAGGATATCAAAGCACGAATGTTTCTTTTATACATAAAACAAACTTCTACTGCCCTTACTGCGATGATTAATATTTTGGGAGGGCTTGGCTCATCAGTGGTGAACCCTCCCAGCGGTTTCGCCAATTTAATCCACCAGACCGCTTCTCAAAGCTCTAATACTGTATTGGACGATTCTGATTATATAGGCAGCACTGAAGGATGGAATCTCAGAAATGGTTTTCAAGAAAACTATGGACATACGCTTATATGACAGTATAATTACGTTCAAATATTTGCATCGAGCAATGCTCTTCGGAAAACAATAAAGCCAAAGCCAGTTAGGCATAAATTAACACAAAGCAATAACGCGCCATCTATACATATTAAAGGAAAGGATATCAAAGCACAAATGTTTCTTTTATACATAAAACAAACTTCTACTGCCCTTACTGCGATGATTAATATTTTGGGAGGGCTTGGCTCATCAGTGGTGAACCCTCCCAGCGGTTTCGCCAATTTAATCCACCAGACCGCTTCTCAAAGCTCTAATACTGTATTGGACGATTCTGATTATATAGGCAGCACTGAAGGATGGAATCTCAGAAATGGTTTTCAAGAAAACTATGAACATACGCTTATATGACAGTATAATTACGTTCAAATATTTGCATCGAGCAATGCTCTTCGGAAAACAATAAAGCCAAAGCCAGTTAGGCATAAATTAACACAAAGCAATAACGCGCCATCTATACATATTAAAGGAAAGGATATCAAAGCACGAATGTTTCTTTTATACATAAAACAAACTTCTACTGCCCTTACTGCGATGATTAATATTTTGGGAGGGCTTGGCTCATCAGTGGTGAACCCTCCCAGCGGTTTCGCCAATTTAATCCACCAGACCGCTTCTCAAAGAGCATTGCTCGATGCAAATATTTGAACGTAATTATACTGTCATATAAGCGTATGTCCATAGTTTTCTTGAAAACCATTTCTGAGATTCCATCCTTCAGTGCTGCCTATATAATCAGAATCGTCCAATACAGTATTAGAGCTTTGAGAAGCGGTCTGGTGGATTAAATTGGCGAAACCGCTGGGAGGGTTCACCACTGATGAGCCAAGCCCTCCCAAAATATTAATCATCGCAGTAAGGGCAGTAGAAGTTTGTTTTATGTATAAAAGAAACATTCGTGCTTTGATATCCTTTCCTTTAATATGTATAGATGGCGCGTTATTGCTTTGTGTTAATTTATGCCTAACTGGCTTTGGCTTTATTGTTTTCCGAAGAGCATTGCTCGATGCAAATATTTGAACGTAATTATACTGTCATATAAGCGTATGTCCATAGTTTTCTTGAAAACCATTTCTGAGATTCCATCCTTCAGTGCTGCCTATATAATCAGAATCGTCCAATACAGTATTAGAGCTTTGAGAAGCGGTCTGGTGGATTAAATTGGCGAAACCGCTGGGAGGGTTCACCACTGATGAGCCAAGCCCTCCCAAAATATTAATCATCGCAGTAAGGGCAGTAGAAGTTTGTTTTATGTATAAAAGAAACATTCGTGCTTTGATATCCTTTCCTTCGATATTATATTGTTGGAATCTCTTTATAGATGACAATATACTTGAATGCATAGTTACAAATGCTAACATTTACATTAGGAATATTCAGCAGAACTAAAGCAGAGAAAGAGATGCTAATTTGACAAACCTACATGAAATTGAAGCTTTATTGATAATTATTTACTCTCTTGAGGTCATGAAAGCAAATGAATTGAATACAGATGATGCATGGGCAAGAGATAGTACTGGATTGTGTAGAATAGCTTTGTCTGAAAACAGATTCCGATTTCTTCTCAAAGTAATTTGTTTTGATGACAAAGCTACAAGAAATGAAAGACTTCGTCAAGATAAATTAACAGCTGTGAGATTTATGCTTGATACTTTTGTAAAATATTGCTAAAAGAATTATTCTCCTTCGGAATATATAACGGTGGATGAAAGACTTGAAGCTTTCAGAGGGAAATGCAATTTTAGGCAGTATATTCCGAGTAAACACAATAAATATGGAATAAATTTATTTGCTCTCGTGGATTCAAAAATGTTTTATATTTGTAACTTTGAGATTTATTCAGAAAAAAACCCTGAAGGTCTTTACAATGTCAGCAACAGTCCAAGTGATGTGGAACGATTGTGTGAGACAATCCTGGGAACTGGCCGCAATGTAACAATGGATAACTGGTTCACCAGTTATTCCTTAGCTCTAAAACTTTTGCACCAATATAGACTAACAATTTTTGGTACTTTAAAAAGAAAAAAAAAGGAAATCCCCTCGAAGTTTGTCATCAGCAGAGGTAGAAATGTACACACTAGTGTTTTTGGCTTTCAAAGTGAAATGGCATTTCTTTCATACAAACCTAAAGAGAATAAAGTTGTACATATGCTTTCAACTCTGCACCACGATGCAAATATAGATGATTCAACGGGAGAATTGAAAAAGCCAGAGATGATAATGTTTTATAATATGACAAAGAGTGGTGTAGATGTGATGGACAAAATGACAGCTACATATAACTGTGCTAGAAATTCAAGAAGATGGCCCATGGTTATTTTTTATTCACTTTTAAATATTGGGGCAATAAATTCCCAGATAATTCATTTTGAATATAGCATTGTATCAAAGGTTAAATCAAGACGTCTTTTTTGAAAACCTTATCTTTAGATCTCATTGAAGAGATGGTCAAAGTTCGCACAGTAAGCGGAAGAATGCCATGTGAAATAAAAGAAAAGGCATCCGATATTTTCAATTTGTTAGAGCCTAGTCCATCTAAAAAGCCAAAAATGGGAGAAAGACATCGATGCAAGAAATTCCAGAGAGAAAAAAGGACAGAAAAACTATTCAACATTGCCAGTACTGTTTTGCTTTTCTGTTTAAGGAACACTCTGTAATAATTTGTCAAGAATGCCATAAAGGGCGAAACAAGTCCTAATTTCTATGAAAGGAAGTGATAACTTTGATACAAATTTATATTTTATAACCTATCTTTAATATATATTTTTATTTTTATAAAATAGTCAAATATATAATAAATATTTAATATTTTGATTTGTTATTAATAAAATAAATAAAATATGATTTTTATATCGCAGGATTTTATGAAAAGTTACTTAATAAACGAATCATTATTATGACATAGAATACCATAAAAATATTGAAAAGAATATTTGATTTATTTAGGTTTTTAAAAGTGGATAAATTTTACCCACCGCGACCTTTCAAGGTGTAAAAGAGGGCGCGACCGCTGCCGGGTTAAAGCCAGAAATGGTTTGAATAACAGGTTAAAAACAAAATTTAATATACACTTCAGAAGAAAAAGTGGAAAATGAAATTGGAAGAAGAAAAAAAAAAAAACAGTTCCCCTGTGTCTCATGAGCCACAAACAAATCGACTTATAAATTCTCAAAAACTACCTCTACAGTTCTATTTTTAGAATGGAATTCTTGTTAGGTATATGACTCATTCAGGGTTCGCGGATATTCCCCCTGGCCGGCCGTTTTACAACTGATTTTTTGTTTGTAAATTGGTGTTTTTTATTTGCAATTTTACCGATCGCACTATCGTATCAACTTGTTTCACAGCCAATTTTTCTGAATTGGATACTTTTGATTCATCCTCAATTGATTCAGAATATAACGGAGCTTTATTCCTTTGATGGAAATAACTATATTTTAAGACAATTCTGATTTTCAAATTTCACTTTTCACTTTCAAACAACAAGGTATTAGAGGCATTTTTTCAAATAAATATAGTATTATATTATTTGAGAAAGATGTTCTAAAATACTCTTATACCTTTTAAATATATAATTAATATTGTTTTGCCTAGGGTATTTGGCTTAATTTTTAAATAATACATAGGTTTGTATATAAAAATGTATGCTAATGATAAGAAGAACCTATTAACAAATGACTTCTTTTGATATTCAGCATTACTGTAAAGAAATAGGTCAATTTAGGGAATTAAAATAAAGTGACCATTATTAGGTTGATGCCTTTATCTGTTTGTATGGCTGTTTTTTAATTATACAGTCTAAAAATTTAGAAAAGTTAAAAAAACTGGTCAAACAGTGGCTATAGCGAACCATGGCTATAGTGAACCAAAAGCTCTGTCCCATTGGGGTTCACTATAGAGGGGTTTTACTGTAATAACAAAATCTACTCCACTTCTCAAAATGTAGCTTGGCACCTGCAGATCCAGAACACATTTTGGCTTGCATTAGATGCACTAAACAGGACCTTTGGGAGAGGCCACTGCTTATCATAAAACAGCTCAAGGAGCATGAACTCATGGAATTAGTGTAATCTCTACACAAGGGGACATGAAACACAATGAAACAACAACATTGTTTCATTTGCAATATCTTTGGCGCATTTATTCATAGAGTAATAAGTTTAATGTCATAAGTTTACCTCCAATAGATGAATATCATGGGTAAAAGGCATTATATCAATAACTTGAGAAATTAAGCTGAATAAAAAAATAAATAAATTTATACCACGTTAATCAGCACAAAAAGTTAACCCAGAAAATGTTTTGTTTATTTGAGGAGTAGAAATATTTTTTCATTTTGTGTACTAGTGTTACTTTTTTATTTAAAGAAATAATTTCTTTTTAAAAGTGAGGAGACTGGGTTGTTCAAATGTTGTAGAAAATAAAGAGATAGAAAATTTAATGTGAAGGTTTTATTTTGCACAATCTCTGTGTTGTCAGAATTAAAAAATAATAAAAGTAGGATTAACATGGCATTATCTCATAGTATGATATAATAGGTGAGTTTATAAAACTTGTATAAAAAGAATTAATGATATGGGATGATTGTGGAATGGAGAGGATTGTTGGCAGGTTAGTGTAAAGAGCTATTAGTCTATGATACGGCACAATTTGGATTATACAATAGAACCTCCCTGAGAGGACACTCCTGCTAGCATACACCTCTCTTGAAAGGACAGTTTTCGTTTGCAAAATAGCCATTTTTACTATTTAGCAATTCTCCTGTAAGAGGACATCTCTCTCTAAAGGACACTTTGTCTCTGCAATTAGGTGTCCTTTAGAGGGAGGTTCTACTGTAGGTTATAAATACAAGGTAAGTAAGACCAAATCGAAATAAATAGTGTGTGATATTTCGGTAACAGCGTTTGTTACCGAAACGTCACACACTAATTTTTTATTTAAATTTGATCTTATTACCTTGTATTTATAACCTACTAGCCGAATGACCCGGGCAACGCCCGGGTTTTACCCAATTAAATGTTTTTATTCAAATACTATTCGTTACAATTATAAATTGGCGCCGTGGATGTCATTCTTGTGAAACGTCCCGCTCCAAACTTTGTGTCTGAGAAGCGATATTTTTATAGTGAGATGATCTGGCTTTGTATCTTCTGCTTGAATGAATGTTTTTCTGTTAGAATTTTGTTCTTGCATACTAAAAATGAACTGGCTTTACCCGTGGTCTCTGCTTTTTGAAAATGTTCCCGTTATAATTTTGTATCTGATAATCAAACATGATACAGCAATATTGTCATGATCATTTTCTGAATAAAATATACAGCTATTTTTGTCCAGAACCTTTCAATTTCAAATTTTCTTGGCTAAAAATCCGATAAATATCTCTTCCAGATTTTTCTCTATGTCCTGTTGAAACACGTTTTACATGTATATTAGGTCAACTGATATTACCTCCCATCTTCACCGATAGAGGCGCTGCTTGCGAGCGAAAAGGCAAATTTGCAACGCAATTTGCAAATAACTCAAAGAATATTCGGGATGGAGACCTGAAATTTTCACTATATGTTTTTCCAGATTCTACTCTATATACTGTTAAAATTTCAGTCAGATTAGTTATGTATTGTGGATGTGTATAGCCAACATAGGTACACACATACATACATACACTGACTTTTATATATATAGGGATTAGTCTAGTTTTACAAAGTTCTGAGAGCTGTAAAAATATTGATAGAAGATATTTCAGAGCGGCTTTAAAAAAACAATGGCAAAACTATATTGAGAGGTTCAGGTAAAACACCGGTGAACTGAACATCCAGTAGTTTAATCTACCAGACTCCTCAACTATAGTGCAGTAGAAATTAATTAAATCATTTTATTCGCAATTGAACATTGTGGTCCACTGTACGTATTACATCCCCAAACACGAGGAGGGTGTTCCCAATGGTGAGGCCCACCTTGGATAGATGCTCTGCCATTTCGATGCCCTCCAGCCCTACTAGCACCTGGCCTGACATCTTCATCAGCTGGAATACTGCACCTTTTCCCAACATTTCCTCCAGTGCCATGATGTACTGTACTGGGCTGAAGTCAGCACAGTATTCAAAAGTAGCAGCATTGGTCAAATGATGTTGCCACTGACCTGGCCTTGCTCAGGGCCTGATGTTGGTTTTTCTTCAGCTGTGTCACAGCGTCTCTTGTCACCCTTTTTGGTGGTTGAGTCGGCCTTACTTCCATGTTTTGGGACCTTAGCTGGATTGTCTTCGGGGTTCCAGTCTTTTCTTTTAGCGCCTCTATGCTTAAGGTAACCTTCAGAAATTGCTATATTTTCCAAAGCCTCAGCGCGATCAGCCCAATTTGCATTGGCTTGAATTTTTCCAGCGGTCTGATTTGCAAATCTACTGTTTGCCTGATTGTTAGAAAGAGTTTTTTTCTTAATATCATGGCACTTTCTTCCATCGATTTCTTGGCATTGGTAGGGTATTCCTGGATCACGCTCGCCATAATCCTGGATTTCCACCAGTACTGCAAACATATTTGAAATTTCCATTGCCTCCATCTCAATCTCTAAAAAATGCAGAGCTCATGCGCCATATCACCTCACGGCCGAAAGAGAGAGAGGGATCATAGGTTATATAATCACCTAGAGAAAATAATAAAAAGCACAAAATCATGTGGAGAAAGGTTTCTTTTAAGGTTTTATTATTTCTCAGGACTTTCAGTTCACAAAATATAATAATAAAACCTTAAAAGAAGCAGAAGAGAGAGATATATTAATAACCCAGGTTCCTGGAGCGCAGAACACTAACTACCCTGGGAAACAAACCTCAAGGATGACCCATTTAATGAGTGAGCATTTCCACACATAAATCTTGGTAAAAAATGTTGTTTTAATAAAAAATGTGACTTACATAACCCAACATTCAAAGAGGACCATGAACAAGCAGATTCTACTATATTCCTCAATGGTTTAGCCTAAATAAATAAATAAATAAAAAAGGGGGATAGAGAGAACAAAAAAAAAAATATATATATATATATACAGTAAAACCCCGCTAATACGAACCCTGGATATAGCGAACCTTCCCTTATAACGAACCCACGGCGATTCCCAATTCCATTCCATTGAAAATACCATCGTTATAACGAACTTTGCGATTTTTAAAATAACTAACTACCCCTATAACGAACCTATTTTCGGTCCCAAAATGATAAAAATATATTAAAAATACTATGCTTATAACAAACTCAAAATTGTTATTTAAAAAATTTTTAAAACAACAAAATTTTGAGCATGTTTCAGCTCACTGATCGTGATTTCAAAACAAAAAATTAGCGGTATTGTTTGTTTTCATTTCCATTCTATTTTTGCTGTATGTTGTATGAATTTTTACACATTATACTTTTATTTAATAGAATATCTTTGCTGCATTCGACAATTTTGAAAGAGAAGTAAAATACAAATGGCTTCCAAAATGAAGAAAAGAAACAAAGAGTCGCGTTCTAAAAAACAAACAAAAAAAAAAAACAGTGGCAGCATGCCCCTTTAGAAGCGTTCTATATCAAGTTTAACCTAAGCTAAAACATAATTCCAAATAATTTTAAGGCCAGAAATGGTTTGAATAAGAGGTTAAAAACAAAATTAATATACACTTCAGAAGAATATGTGGAAACTGGAATTGGACGAAGAAGGAAAAAAAAAAGTTCCCCTGTCTCATGAGCCACAAACGAATAGACTTATTAAATCTAAAAGACAAATTTATGCGCAAGTTCTTTGATCTTAAAATAGACTTATAAATTCTCAAAAACTACCACTACAGTTCTATTTTTAGAATGGAATTCTTGTTAGGTATATGACTCATTCAGGGTTCGCGGATATTCCCCCCTGGCCGGCTGTTTTACCACCTATTTTATTTTTGCAAATTGGCATTTTTTATTCGCAATTTTACTGATCGCGCTATCGTATCAACATGTTTCGCGTCCGATTTTTCTGAATTGGATACCTTTGATTCATCTTCAATTGATTCAGAATACACGGAGCTTTATTCCTTTGATGGAAATACCGATATTTTAAGACAATTCTGATTTTCAAATTTCACTTTTCACTTTCAAACAACAAGGTATTAGAGGCATTTTTTCAAATAAATATATAGTATTATATTATTTGAGACAGATATGTTCTAAAATACTCTTATGCCTTTTCAATATATAATTAATAATGTTTTGCCCAGGGGATTTGACTTAATTTTTAAATGATACATAGATTTGTATATAAACATGTATGCGAATGATAAGAAGAACCTATTAACAAATGACTTCTTTTGATATTCAGCATTACTGTAAAGAAATAGGTCAATTTAGGGAATTAAAATAAAGTGACCATTATTAAGTTGCTGCCTTTATCTGTTTGTATGTTTTTTTTTTTTTAATTATACAGTCTAAAAATTTTGAGAAGTTAAAAAAAATGGCCAAACCGTGGCTATAGTGAGTGGCTATAGTGAACCGTGGTTATAGTGAACCAAAAGCTCTGTCCCATTGGGGTTCACTATAGAGGGGTTTTACTGTATATTTATATATTAGAATTTTGTTTTTAAATACACAAAAATAAAATCAAATTTTAACAATTTTACATTTAATAAAAATTAAAAAAAAATAAAAACTTAAAGAAAAAGCTTATAGACTTTTTCATTAATCATTTTTAAAAATTTATTTTTGTACAATTTTTTTTTTTACAAATCCAATAATAGATATTTTCAACACATAAAATATTTTCTAATTTTAAAAATTCCATATCTTAAAAAATTTAAAAGAAATTTTAAAATTAATAAATTTCATTGAGAGAGAGAGAGAATTTCAAAATAAAATCAGTGCATATTCATAAATTAGAACAATATATATATATTTTTTAAATATAGATGTGAAAAAATATATAATATCTAAAAAATAATAATAATAATGAAAAACATCTATATATATAAAAATGCACCTCTTTATATAGAAATGAAAGAAGTAGAGAAGAGAAAAAGGAGAAAAGTCATTGATAAAAAGAATTAAGAGAAGTGGACTATTGACCATGGTCATTATTCCAGGTAAAACTTATAGGTTGTCCTCTGTAGATACTTGTCCTTGGAGGTTATGATACATGATGGGAAGTTTGGCTGTAAACACAAAAACAATGTGATATAACACAAAATATTGTACAAAATTTGATCATTTATGTAGAAGTAAATACAGTTGATTCTCTACTTACAACTCTCACATGATTTAATCCTCGACCAACCATCCAATCCACAACACCAAAGCTCCAAGAAAACAGCCTCTTCATAACACATTACAACAGGTAGAGGAGTTGTTCGAGAGCTTGAATGCCAACACCATCCAAGAACCCCTGTATAGAGACTATTACAGGGAGGAGATAGAAGACGCTGTTGTATCCTTTTTAACAGGGGGGACATCCTTGAGTACCTGTCGCCTGACCAGAGGTCTGTTCTGAAGCAATTCCTCGACATGGCAATAGCACATTTCTGGGAGAAGTCCGATCTACATCAGTCCGACTTCAGAGCGGAATGTGACATCGATCCAGACGACCATCAGTGGGATTCCTCTGATTAAAATAATATTTAATTTTACTTTTTTTCTCCTATTATCCTTATATATTCTTATATGGACATTGTAATAAAGTAGTTTCAATCTCAATCTTTCAAGATTTAGGATCAAATTATATCTAAGTGGAGTTAAGAACCCAAAGTTCCAAACTAGAAGTTTCAATTTTATACTAACAAAGATGAAGTCAAAGATAAAAGGGCCGGTGGAAGGGTGATAAAAACTTTTGGTTTTTGACCGTTACAAATCCCGGGATTAAATCCCGCATTGGGCACTTTTTCTAATAAAAAAAAAAAATGCTCAATGGCTCCGGATTCTTATAAAAGTCCAATCCCACCAGCGAGTGCAAGTAATCAAACTGGACTCTGGCATATTTTAAGTGCAAAAGTCGAACATCTTTTCACATGTCTAGACGTGTGGTGCACTTATAGGTGCATTATTTTGATGGCCTGTACCACATGTACTTGGGATAAGCAAAAAAAAAAATCTTTTTTAAATGGAACTATGGCATGAATGATGACTTCCACTAAGTAAGGGAAGGGGAGGTTACCTTGTTGACGGCATCGGGGTAGTTCTGTGTCTCAAGGCAGAGGGCCCCGTGGCGGCAGTAGGATGCCCCGGACTTGGCAGGGAGGGCATCTGGCAGGAAGTTGGCAGTGTAGAGCTGGACCCCCGGCTGTGTGCTGGTCACTTCCATCACCCTGCCGCTGGCCGGGTGGCTCAGTCTGTGGACCCACACTTGGACTATGGCAGGTGGACAACAAGGGATGAGACACCAAACTGCTATGGTAAACCCTGCTGTAAGCTGTTACTACTCAAGGGAACAGAATGGCCCCCACACACTGCTTCCCACCACAGATGAAATACCAGAGCCTATAGTCATAGCATACAGGTAACAGACATTTTTTAAGAGTAATTAAGCCTAAAAAATGTGTCATTTAATAAAATTGTTCACTCACACCTCTAAAACTTAATTCTGTAGAACATACTCCATTAAAGGATACTCCTGCTAGAGGACACCTCTTTACAAAGGACACTTCTCCTTGCCGAAATTAACATTTTTAGTAATTGGCAACTCTCTGGTTAGAAGACACCTTGGCTCAGCAATTAGGTGTTGTCCTTTAGAGAAAGGTTCTGTTATACAATTGTCTTAATCTTGATAAAGGCTTTGGGAATGTTCGTGTGCCTCTTACCACAGTTAAAGTTCAAAATAAAGTAATGGAAAAATGTCTTGATTGTAGTATTTAAAACACTTAAAAAGAGAGGAAAATATGGAATTCTCTAAATGAAAAGAGAAAAAATACTTTCCTTAATCGAGAAAGAAAAGTAATAGGTGTGATAAAAACAAAAAGTTACTAACTTGGCCACTAATCTTTCTTTCCCGGCCTCCCCAGAGATGCAGAAGTTGGTGTCGTAGCCGCCAGTCGCTGCTATTCGGTCTTCTAGCCGGACTGGCTCTCTGAAGTCATAGACTGTGTCGGCCACTGGCAACACCTCACCTGGGGCAACACAGACACACTGTGATTCACTGCATAAACTGTGTGTCAACAGTTAGTTGGGGGGTCGGTGGAAGGATGGTTTAAATCCCACCAGCGAGTGCAAGTAACCAAACGGGGCTCTGGCACATTTGTAAGTGCAAAGTCGAACTGCTTTTCACATGTGTAGACATGTAATGCACTTACAGTAAAAGCAGTCGCCTACCATGATTATCATTACCTGTACCACGTGTACTAGAAATAAGCAAAAAAAAAAAACAGTTAGTTAAGAGGGGTGTTCACAGACATCATTATTGTCACTGATTAAAGTAAACAGACACTAAACAAGGATTAATCCTCTCTATCATAGGGAGTTATCCTCTTTTGACCTTGTATCTCACTCAATGGGATTTTGCCATTGTGTGTGAACAATCATGTAGCATGCTCTCCAGTGTAAAGGCCAGCTATACCTTTACAACCAGGGTCAAGGAAGTATTTACAATAATTAAATGGTGGGAAAATGTCATTTCACAAAGTTTCAACTAAGGCTAAGCACACACCACCGCCAATACCTGTGGATGGGACACTGCTCCATTGTAATTGCATGGTCCCCAGTGTTGACAGGATAGATTAGGGATCTTGGATAACTTCACAACCTTTTCCAGTGTCTAAAGAAGCTGCTTTCATAAGAGCACAATAAAAGAAAAAGTTTTGGAGACTAGTTGTTTGGACTCAATGTTATTGTGTTAATCTCGGGGTATATTTCACAAATTGAATGTAAAGATGAAAGATTCCAAACAATATCTCCAAAAGCAAAACTGAGCAAACAACCCTTCCATTTTATAATATAAATTAACAAAAGAATGCGGAAAAACAAACTCTCTCTAGAAGACACTTAGTTGCAGAGCCAAAGTATGTTTTGGAGAGAGGTGTCTGTTTTCTAGTGTTCCCTTTTGGAGGTTGTATTACTGTAATTCTGATATCAAGTTGATGAGGTTGTGAAGCTGCCACAGATCTATCTGCATCACCTTCTCTAACAGGAATACATGTAGAACATCACTTCAATCTGTCTCTAACAAACACAAGGTAAATAAGTAATGTATGACGTTTCAGTAACAGAATTGTTACTGAAACGTCATATACATATTTATTTGGATGGATTTATATGGATTGCTTTATTTTCAATACATATTTAGTTATTTGGATTTGGACTTATCACCTTGTGTTTCTAATCTATAATCCTGGGGGGTCAGTGGAAGGGTGGTCTAAACCGTTGGTTTTCGACGACTATGACCCAGGATCGAATCCCGCAATAGCACTTTTTTTATAATAATAATTTTTAAAAAATGCTCTAATGGCCCCCGATTCTTGCAAAAGTCCAACCCCACCAGTGAGTGCAAGTAACCAAACGGGACTCTGGTGAATTTGTAAGTGCAAAGGTCGAACTGCTTTTCACATGTGTAGACATGTGGTGCACTTACAGTAAAAGCAGTCGCAGTAAAAGCAGTGATTATCATGGCCTGTACCACATGTACTAGGGATAATAAAAAATATATATATAATCTAAAAATTGTATATTATCACTGTCTCTCGAACAAACTTCTTCAGCTCTGCTCTTAATCTTTCAAGTTCTAAAAGATCAAGATTCAAAAAGGCTGAGATCAAAGTGTAGTATAAAATTTTAAGAACTATGCACTAAGTGAAATTCTCAACCTGCAACCCCAAACCACATCATTGACTGTATTGGCTTATCCATTAATGAGATCTACTCATCCCCAGCAGATCCCATCAAAAGTCTAAAGTTCTACGGGCTTGATACCCTAATATGATTGAGTGGAGATAAGAAAGAAAAAGAATAACCATATACATAGAGGTAATTTGCTAAGAAGTAAAAACAACAAAGAGATAAACTAGTTTTCAGCTCCCACAAGCCATGTGAGCATCTACCTGTGGGTATCAAGGTGTCACTGACTGGGGTGTAGGCGTCAGCACTGATGGTGAGGTAGTGGTCCTTGATGGAGCCGTGGTTCTGTGAACACACACATGTACTCAGATAAATATACCTTAAACTATCACCAAATAATGGCTAGTACTAGCACTGATTTTCACATGTGTAGACATGTAATGCACTTATAGTAAAAGCAGTCGCCAACTTCTACCCACCATGATTATCGTGGCCTGTACCACCTGTACTAGGGATAATAGAAAAAAAAAGTACTAGCAACTTATACAGTAAAACCCCGCTAATATGAACCCTGGATATAACGAACCTTCCCTTATAACGAACCCACGCTGATTCCCAATTCCATTCCATTGAAAATACCATCGTTATAACGAACTTTGCGATTTTTAGAATAACGAACTACCCCTATAACGAACCTATTTTCGGTCCCAAAATAATAAAATCTATTTAAAATACTATGCTTATAACGAACTTAGAATTGTAATTTAAAAAAATAATAAAACAACCAAATTTTGAGCATGTTTCAGCTCGCGGATCGCTATTTCAAAACAATAAATTTAGCGGCATTGTTTGTTTTGAATTTTGCACTTTATTATTGCTGTATGTTGTATAAATTTTAACACATTATACCTTTTATTAAATAAAATATATTTGCATCCATTAAATTTGAAATATAAAAATACAAATGGCTTCCAAAATGAAGAAAACAAAGGCATTTTAAAAACAAAAGCGTTATTTCTTTAAAAAAAAAAGGCCATTTTCAGAACTTTTAAAAGTGAAACAATACAGGCAAAATGTTAAGAACATATTAAAATAAGAAAATATAACTTTTTTCTATTATAAAATATAAAGCTATTAAAAATTGTTACAAAGAGGAATCAACCTAAACTTTTGCCGCGATCGCGATCGTACGTTTTAGGGCTAAAAAAAAATCCAAAAAATGTTCCCGTGATGAAACAAAAACGATTTTTATGCCATTAACTATGGTGATTTTAAAGTCAGCAATGTTTTGCATGACAGGTTAAAAAAAAAAAACGAAATCTAGACCTAGAAGAATATGTGGGAAAATGAAATGGAAGAAAAACACTAACTTTATTTGAATGGTGCAATGCTAAAGAATGCTTTGAAGCAACAAGGTGTTAGAGCCATTTTTTCCAAGTAAACAATGTATTATATAATGTGATAATGATGTTTTAAAATCATTTTATATCTTTGAATATATATTTAATAAAACTTTGCCTAATATTTGTCTTGATTTTTAAATTAGACATAGAGGTACATGTATGTTAATGATAAGAAGAACCTATCATCTAATGATTTCTATTATTATTCAGTATTAATGTACAGAAATTGGTCAATTAAGGGAATTAAAACAAAGTGACCACTATTAAGAGGAAGCCTCTTCTTGTGTGTATGGCTGTCCATTAATTATACGGTCTAAAAATTTTGAAAAGTAAAAAAAAATAGCCAAACCGTGGCTATAGTTAACCAAAAGCTCTGTCCCATTGGGGTTCACTATAGAGGGGTTTTACTGTATATAGGAATATATTCAACAAGAGATTATAAACACAAGGTAATAAGACCAAATCCAAATAAATAAATAGTGTGTATAATGTGTAACACACTATTTATTTATTTGGATTTAGTCTTATTACCTTGTGTTTATAATCTACAATCCAAATTGTGCCTCATCAACAAGAGATTATAAAAACTTTTTATAAATTTACGGTACAAACTGTCACAACCATGATTATCATAAGAGCTTGGTAAGGATATGATGAAAACTGATTATTTTTGGCAATCGTGATCTGGGATTGGATCCCACATTATACATTTTTTTCAAAAGAAAATAAAAATTGATCTAATGACCTCTAATTCTGGTCAAATTCGAACCCCACCAATGAGTGCAAGTAATTAAACTGGGCTTTTTGGCACCTTGGAAGTATAAAAGTCAAACAGCTTTCTACATGTTTAGACATGTGGTGTACTTACAGTACAAGCTGTCACAACCCTCTACCCACCATGATTATCATGGCCTAGTACTGCATGCGTAGACATGTGGTGTACTTATAGTACAAGCTGTCACAGCCCTCAACCCACCATGATTATCCTGGCCTAGTACTGCATGTGTAGACATGTGGTGTACTTATAGTACAAGCTGTCACAACCCTCAACCCACCATAATTATCATGGTACTACATGATTAGACATGTGGCGTACTTACATAATTGAAAAAAAAAAAAGGCTCCTATGGCACCTGATTCTTGCAAAAGTCCAACCCCACCAGTGAGTGCAAGTAACCAAACGGGGCTCTGGCACATTTATAAGTGCAAAGTCAAACTGCTTTTCACATGTGTAAACTAGTGGTGCACTTACAGTAAAAGCAGTCGCCTACTTCTACCCCCACCATGATTATCATGGCCTGTACCACGCGTACTAGGGATAAGCAAAAAATATATATATACAGTAAAACCCCGCTAATACGAACCCTAGATATAGCGAACCTTCCCCTATAACGAACCCACGGCAATTCCCAATTTCATTCCATTAAAAATACCATCGTTATAATGAACTTTGCGATTTTTGAAATAACGAACTACCCCTATAACGAATCTATTTTCGGTCCCAAAATAATAAAATATATTAAAAATACTAGGCTTATAACGAACTTAAAATGGTGATTTAAAAAAAAATTAAAACAACAAAATTTTGAGCATGTTTCAGCTCACGGATCGCGATTTCAAAACAAAAAATTAGCGGCATTGTTCGTTTTCATTTCCATTCATTTTTGCTGTATGTTGTATAAATTTTTACACATTATACTTTTATTTAATAGAATATCTTTGCATTCGACATTTTTGAAATAGAATAAAAATACAAATGGCTTCCAAAATAAAAAAATGGAACAAAGAATGGAGTTCTAAAAAAAAAAAACAGTGGCAGCATGCTCTTTTAGAAGCGTTCTATATCAAGTTTAACCTAGGCTGAATAATAATTCCAAATAATTTTTGTCAGAAATGGTTGGAATAGCAGGTTAAAAAAACGAAATTTAATATACACTTCAGAAGAATATGTGAAAACTGGAATTGGAAGAAGAAGGGGGGGGGGAAAAACAGTTCCCCCAAGTTCCCCGTGTCTCATGAGCCACAAACAAATCGACTTAAAAATTCTCAAAAACTACCACTACAGTTCTATTTTTAGAATGTAATTTTTGTTAGGTATGTAGGATGGTTGTTGCGTGAAGTGTTGGTGTGGCTTGTGGAAAGGCTGCTGATAAAATTATAATTAAAATTAATTTATTTAAAGCAAGAAATTATAAAGAGAAAAGAAGCAACAGTTGAAATAACGGCCGCCAGAGTTAGCCTAGATGTTTACCGCTGAGTGGCCAGATTAAGTGTCGGAAGAAGCCAGCCGCTAGGAAGTTCCGGATGACGCCCGCGCATGCGTAGTGAAGTGTTCTCAAAACATGTGCTTGCCGAGGCAAAGTGGGGCCGCCATTTTTCTGCCCGTATGTGTTTTGAAGCTTTGTCCCAGTTCGCTGAAGCAAAGTGCGGTCTCCACACTACTCCCCCTCCAGTAGGATCTTTAAAGATCCTATGTAGTCGTAGAGGGAACTCTTGGTAGGGTGCCTTGTTGGGTTGGGATCTGGTCTTGGGGGCTTGAGGGAGGCACCTGTCCTTTTCAAATGTTGTCCGGATGTAATGGGTGGCGACCATCTTGTTAGGTTGCAGGGACACAATGGATTGCTCAGCGATAGGGATAGTCGCCGTGAGTACCGGAGGAGCTATTGGTATTAGGGAAGTAGTGACTCTTACTTCAATGGGAGGTGATGACTGTTGGAGAGAGTTTTGAGGGTGGAGAGGTTGTGGTACCAAAGTTTGGGCGGGCTGAAAGTGGAGAGGAGTCCTTTCAGCCGCATTATTGGTTTTTTCTAGGAAGAGTAGATGTTTCTGCTCGCAGGATGGAGGCAAGGGCTCTTCGTGAGACGGCGGCTGCTGGGGCAAGGGCTCTTCATGAGACGGCGGCTGCTGGGGCAAGGGTTCTTCATTAGACGGCGGCTGCTGGGGCAAGGGATTGACACTGTGCACTGGGGTGGAGAAAACAGTTTCAGGGGGGCACGAGATGGTGTTTGAAGGCAGGTTGGAGCAAAACGATGAGGACTCCAGGGATGAAGAGTTACTCAGAGAGCTGGTGGGAGAAAGCAAGGTGGAGCTTGAGTTGGTGTCTTCAACGTTATGGACTGTAGTCACCGGGGCAGTTGTTGTGACATTCATGTCACGGGGTAAATCCGTCTGCTCCAGGTGTTGGAGGCTATTGGAGGAGGGAGTACAGGGATCACAGTGCTGAGATGGAGGTGGCTTGGACAATTCAACCAGGATAATCGAGGGTCTCTGATCAGCAATGGGCTTAGTTTCTGAGACTTGAGCTGTTCGTACCTGGCGTGACCGGCCAAATCGCAGGAGAAGTCGTTCTTTGAGCGCCGCATATTTTCCTGAAACTGGTGGGTTCTCTACAATGTCGTAGACGCAGATAAGAGCCAGTCTATCCAAATTAACGATTATTGTGTTATACTTGAAATTTTCGTCGCTGGCGATGTTTGCAAAATTAAAGGCAGCTTCCAGTTGGTTGAGCCACAATGGAATGTCGTTTGGCAAGAAGGGTGGAGCTCGAAAAATCAATTTTGATATTTAAGATGGGGTGAGTTCCATCATGAATGTTTGAGCTTCCTAGATTTGCCCTTGACGCTGGCCGTTAATTCTTCATTCGAGTCGTCTGGCTCACCAATTTGTAGGATGGTTGTTGCGTGAAGTGTTGGTGTGGATTGTGGAAAGGCTGCTGATAAAATTATAATTAAAATTAATTTATTTAAAGCAAGAAATTATAAAGAGAAAAGAAGCAACGGTTGAAATAACGGCCGCCGGAGTTAGCCAAGATGTTTACCGCTGAGTGGCCAGATCAAGTGTCGGAAGAAGCCAGCCGCTGGAAAGTTCCGGATGACGCCCGAGCATGCGTAGTGAAGTGTTCTCAAAACACGTACTTGCCAAGGCAAAGTGGGGCTGCCATTTTTCTGCCCGTATGTGTTTTGAAGCTTTGTCCCAGTTCGCTGAAGCAAAGTGCGGTCGCCACAGGTATATGACTCATTCAGGGTTCGCGGATATTCCCCCTGGCCGGCCGTTTTACAACCGTTTTTTTGTTTGTAAATTGGCGTTTTTTATTCGCAATTTTACCGATCGCGCTATCGTATCAACTTGTTTCGCGGCCGATTTTTCTGAATTGGATACTTTTGATTCATCCTCAATTGATTCAGAATATAACGGAGCTTTATTCCTTTGATGGAAATTACGATATTTTAAGAAAATTCTGATTTTCAAATTTTACTTTTCACTTTCAAACAACAAGGTATTAGAGGCATTTTTTTCAAATAAATTTAGTATTATATTATTTGGGAAAGATGTTCTAAAATACTCTTATACCTTTCAAATATATAATTAATAATGTTTTGCCTAGGGAATTTAAAATAATTTTAAAATAATACAAGTTTATAAATAAACATGTATGCTAATGATAAGAAGAACCTATTATCAAATGACTTCTTTTGATATTCAGGATTACTGTAAATTAATAGGTCAATTTAGGGAATTAAAACAAAGTGACCATTATTAAGTGGCTGCCTTTTCCAGTTTGTATGGCTGTTTTATAATTATTCGGTCTAAAAATTTTGAAAAGTTAAAAAAAATGGCCAAACCGTGGCTATAGTGAACCAAAAGCTCTGTCCCATTGGGGTTCACTATAGAGGGGTTTTACTGTATATTTTGATTCTAGATGGAATATTTGTCATTATTTGGAGGAGGAGCAGGTTTGTTTTTACCAAGACAAAAAGATATCTAGAAAATTAATTGCTAGTTGGAAAAAACTTGTCCAAGGATAAGTTTCCTAAATGTTATTTTTATTATCTCTCTCTCGCTTTCGGGCTTTTGCCGCCCTTCTACAGGAGTATTTGTGACTAATGTTGCCATTAAGAGATCTATTTCTTCTTTATATTTTTTCCTTTCTATGAGGTGATGTTATAGCCAAGAATACTCCTGCAGAAGGGTGTTGAAGCCTTAAAGCTAGAGATAATAAAAATTATAGTCAAGAAACTTACAGTAAAACCCCTCTATAGTGAACCCCAATGGGACAGAGCTTTTGGTTCACTATAGCCACGGTTTGGCCATTTTTTAAAAACTTTTCTAAATTTTTAGACCATATAATTAAAAAACAGCCAAACAAAAAGGAAAAGGCAGCCACTTAATAATGGTCACTTTGTTTTAATTCCCTAAATTGACCTATTTCTTTACAGTAATGCTGAATATCAAAAGAAGTCATTTGATAATAGGTTCTTCTTATCCTTAGCATACATGTTTATATATAAACCTCAATGTATTATCTAAAAATTAAGCCAAATCCCCCAGGGCAAAACATTATTAAATATATATTTAAAAGGTAAAAGACTATTTTAGAATATCTTTCTCAAATAATATAATACTATATTTATTTGAAAAAAATGCCCATAATACCTTGTTGTTTAAAGTGAAAAGTAAAATTTGAAAATTAGAATTGTCTTAAAATATCGTTATTTCCATCAAAGGAATAAAGCTCCGTGTATTCTGAATCAATTGAGGATGAATCAAAAGTATCCAATTCAGAAGAATCGGACACGAAACATGTTGATACGATAGCGCGATCGGTAAAATTGCGAATAAAAAACGCCAATTTGCAAACCCCAAATCGGTAGGGAAACGGCTGACCAGGGTGAATATCCGCGAACCCTGAATGAGTCATATACCAAACAAGAATTCCATTCTAAAAATAGAACTGTAGTGGTAGTTTTTGAAACTTTATAAGTCGATTTGTTTGTAGCCCATGAGACACGGGTTGGGGGAACTATATTTGTTTTTCTTCTTCTTCTTCCTCCAATTCCAGTTTCCACATATTCTTCTGAAGTGTATATTAAATCTTATTTTTAACCTGTTATTTAAACCATTTCTGTCTTTAAAATTATTTGGAATTATTTTTTCGCCTAGGTTAAACTTGATATAGAACGCTTCTAAAAGGGCATGTACACGCTTGTTCGGCGGTACATATACTAAAATTGGAACGATACAGAGAAGATTAGCATGGCCCCTGCGCAAGGATGACACGCAAAATCGTGAAGCGTGCGTTCTAAAAGGGAATGCTGCTACCGTTTTTTTTTTAACGCCATTCTTTATTTCTTTTCTTTATTTTGGAAGCCATTTGTATTTTTCTTCTATTTCAAAATTGTCGAATGCAAAGATATTCTATTAAATAAAAGTATAATGTGTAAAAATTTACACAACATAACAGCAAAAATAGAATGGAAATGAAAACAAACAATTCCGCTAATTTTTTGTTTTGAAATCGCGATCCGTGAGCTGAAACATGCTCAAAATTTTGTTTAATTTTTTTTTTTTAAATTACAATTTAAAAAAAAAAAAAAGTTCGTTATAAGCCTAGTATTTTTAATAGATTTTATCATTTTGGGACCGAAAATAGGTTTGTTATAGGGGTAGCTCGTTATTTTAAAAATTGCAAAGTTCGTTATAACGATGGCATTTTCAATGGAATGAAATCGGGAATCGCCGTGGGTTCGTTATAAGGGAAGGTTCGCTATATCCAGGGTTCGTATTAGCGGGGTTTTACTGTATACCTGGATGATTTTAGCCAAAAAATATAGAGCATGAGATTATAATTTTGGGATATGTAAATCATGTCTTGATAAAAAATTTCAGCATTTGGGTTTAGAGAATCACTAATTTCTCCGCAGTTGTCATGGTCTCAAGTACAGTCTCTTGAATCTCAGTGAGAGGACACTCTCACTATATGACACCTCTCTACAAGGACAAGATTTCATAATCTAAAATTATCATTTTTATCAATGAGTAACTCTCCAGTAAGAGGAAACCTCTCTACAAAGAACATGTTTTCATTAACAAAATTAACATTTTTAATAAGGAATAACCCTCCAGTAAGAGGAAACCTCTCTACAAAGAAGATGTTTTCACTGAAAAAATTAATATCCCTATATATATAAAAGTCAGTGTATGTATGTATGTATGTATGTATGTCGGCTATACATGTCCACAATACATAACTAATCTGACTGAAATTTTAACAGTATATATAGTAGAATCTGGAAAAACTTATAGTGAAAATTTCAGGTCTCTATCCCAAATATTCTTCGAGTTATTTGCAAATTTGCCCTTTTGCTTGCAAGCAGCGCCTCTAGCGGTGAAGATGGGAGGTAATATCATCTGACCTAATGTACATGTAAAATGTGGTTTAACAGGACAAAGAGAAAAATCTCAAAGATATATTTATCGCATTTTTAGCCAAGAAAAATTGAAATTGACAGGTTCTGTGCAAAAATAGTTGTTTTTAGTCAGAAAATGATGATGACAATATTGCTGTTTCTTGTTTGATTATCAGATACAAAATTATACAGGGAAAAATTCCAAAAAGCAGAGACCACGGGTGAAGCCAGTTCATTTTTAGTATGCAGGACCAAATTTTAACAGAAAAACATTCATTCGAGCAGAAGACACAAAGTCAGATAATCTCTCTATAAAAAGATCGCTTCTCAGATACAAAGTTTGGAGTGGGACGTTTCACAAGAGTGACATCCACGGGGCCAATTTATAATTGTAACGAATAGTATTTGAATAAAAAAATCTAATCAGGTAAAACCCAGGCATTGCCTGGGTCATTCAGCTAGTTTTTAATAATGAACAACTCTCCTGAAAGAGGAAACCTCTCTACAAAGAACATGTTTTCATTAACAAAATTAACATTTTTAATAAGGAACAACTCTCCAGTAAGAGGAAACCTCTCTACAAAGAACAAGTTTCCATCATCAACAAAATTACCATTTTTATCAATGAGCAACTCTCCAGTAAGAGGGGGTCTAAAATGACACTTTATAAATAGGTATGGCCCTATGTCATACTTACATGGCCAGCTAGGTTGAAGTAGGAGTGGTTGGTGAGGTTGACCGGGGTGGGATGACTGGAGGAAGCCTGGTACTCCACCTGGAGCTCATCCTGGTCGGTGAGGCGGTACGACACCCGCGCCATCAGCCAGCCAGGGTAGCCCTCACCCCCGGGGCTCAGGTGGCTCATCACCACCTGGTCCCCGGCCACCAGGCTCTCCCACACCACCTGACACACACCACTGTAATTGACAAAAATTTTGTTGCATCAATTTTTGATGCGCCCTCCATTTCTTCAAAATAATGCCTGATAGTTTCAATTTAGTTAAAATTCCTTTGATCATGTAAATAAAGAGTTGCAGCATCGTATGCCGTTTTTTAATTTGCTGAAATCCACAATCCTGTGATAATGAATCCCTGCTAATGAACAAACACCACTAGGGACATGATCTTATGGGCATTGTGTGCATAAATATTAACAAGTAAGCAACAATTAAAAAAAAACTATATGCAGTAAAACCCCTCTATAGTGAACCCCAATGGGAAAGAGCTTTTGGTTCACTATAGCCACGGTTTGGCCATTTTTTTTAACTTTTCAAAATTTTTAGACCGTATAATTAAAAAACAGCCATACAAACAGGAAAAGGCAGCCACTTAATAACGTTCACTTTGTTTTAATTCCCTAAATTGACCTATTTCTTTACAGTAATGTTGAATATCAAAAGAAGTCATTTGATAATAGATTATTCTTATCATTAGCATACATGTTTATATATAAACCTATGTATTATTTAAAAATTAAGCCAAATCCCCTAGGCAAAACATTATTAATTATACATTTAAAAGGTATAAGAGTATTTTAGAACATCTTTTTCAAATAATACTAAATTTATTTGAAAAAATGTCTCTTAATACCTTGTTGTTTGAAAGTGAAAATTAAAATTTGAAAATCAGAATTGTCTTAAAATATCGTTATTTCCATCAAAGGAATAAAGCTCCGTGTATTCTGAATCAATTGAAGATGAATCAAAAGTATCCAATTCAGAAAAATCGGACGCAAAACATGTTGATACGACAGTGCGATCGGTAAAATTGCGAATAAAAAACGCCAATTTACAAACACAAAATTGCTGGTAAAACGGCCGGCCTGGGGGAATATTTGCGAACCCTGAATGAGTCATATACCTAACAAGAATTCCATTCTAAAAATAGAACTGTAGTGGTAGTTTTTGAGAATTTATAAGTAAATTTGTTTGTGGCTCGGGGAACTTGGGGGAACTGTTTTTTTTTTTTTTGGTTCTTCTTCCAATTCCAGTTTCCACATATTCTTCTGAAGTGTATATTAAATTTTGTTTTTTAACCTGTTTTCAAACCATTTCTGGCTTTAAAATTATTTGGAATTATTATTTAGCCTAGGTTAAACTTGATATAGAATGCTTCTAAAAGGGCATGCTGCCACTGTTTTTTTTAGAACGCCATTCTTTGTTTCTTTTCTTTATTTTGGAAGCCATTTGTATTTTCGTCTATTTCAAAATTGTCGAATGCAAAGATATTCTATTAAATAAAAGCATAATGTATAAAAATTTAAACAACATATAGCAAAAATATAATGGAAATGAAAACAAACAATGCCGCTAATTTTTTGTTTTGAAATCGTGATCCGTGAGCTGAAACATGCTCAAAATTTTGCCGTTTTAAAATTTTTGTAAATAACAATTTTAAGTTCGTTATAAGCCTAGTATTTTTAATAGATTTTATCATTTTGGGACCAAAATAGGTTCGTTATAGGGGTAGTTCGTTATTTTAAAAATCGCAAAGTTCGTTATAACGATGGTATTTTCAATGTAATGGAATTGGGAATCGCCGTGGGTTCGTTATAGGGGAAGGTTCGCTATATCCAGGGTTCGTATTAGCGGGGTTTTACTGTATACAGTAAACCTCTCTATATTGAACCCCAATGGGGCCGAACTTCTGGTTGGTTCACTATAGCCACCGTTTATTTGGTTCTTGTTTTAAGTAGGATGATATATTCACTATCCCTATTACATTAAAAGTTCCATTGAGCGAGAAATTTTAAGTCATGAATGACTTATTTCCCTTTGTTTGAAAATAAAAAAAAAACATCCAGGGATAATTTTTTAAAAATCTTGTATAAGTTTTCTAATATACAATCTCAAGCCTTCAGGCTCTGATGCCTCCATTCCAGGGGAGGTAGGAACAATTCCAGACAGCCAAAAGTGTGGTGCTGGTTTCCAACAATCCTCCTGTAGAAGGGCCTGTGAGATTCGGTATATTAGAAAATGTTGACAAGAGAGACACTTAATTCCTGGATTATATATGAACCAAGAGATTATTATTGTTAACATGTCCAGATCTAACCCAACCTCCAATAAGAAGCCGTCTCCAAGTGACGTAACCAGGGGTATCTATATGGTCTCTCATGAGAGGTTCTACAGTAAGAATTTCAACAAGAAGAGAGACCTGTACCTTATCAAAGCCCTTCAATCCACCATGAAGATGATGGTTGCCATTATTGGCATCTAGTCGGTACACCTTGTCCCGGATCTGGAAGCGGGCGTTGGCAATCCGGTTGGCACAGCGGCCAATGGTGGCTCCGAAGTAATGCTGGTGGTTGACATAGCCTGGACACCAACACATCTAGGTCTGTGTCATTTTACACAAGATATTACACGTACAGCCAGGATTCTCAATAACGGACCAACTAACACCATTGTTTAAAGTGAGGAAATAGTTAAATCTGAGGGGACAAACCTTTATTGCATAAAATGGTGCCTTTACATATTTCCTTCCATCTTCCATTAGAAAATGTTTCAGTATTGAAAGAGAACAAACACACAGGTTAAAATCAGAGACCAAATCCAAATAAAAAATTATGTGTCAAACACACTATTTTATGATGCATTAGCGCGCCATCTGTTATGAAAATTCGAAACTATTATAGATGTGTATGATTCTTTTTAAAATTAAACACAATTTATTTGGATTTGGTCTTATTCCCTTGTGTTTCTAATGTATAATTGTGCTGTATCAGCATTAAAAGATATGAAAATAACAAGATATGTGTCTGAATCCAAATACAGTGGAATCTCCTTATGAAAGCAATAAGATTAGAACATAATTATAAGAGGTTCCCAAGTTCTATGTCCTAAATGTTTTAACTGAGATTATAACAACATAAAATCTTGGGCCCAAGTGATATTGCTTTGGCAAGGTTCAACTTCTCATCGGAAGTCTTAACTCAAGTATTAAAGGTAAACTAATCTTTATATAAAACATATAAATATCTTATATTTAAATTTATATTTGAATATCACCCAATATTTATTTGCTCTTATTACATTGTGTTTCTTATCTATAATCCAAATTGTGTGTCTTAGCATTAGCCTTTTAAAGTTCCTAAAACAAACTTCTTGCTAAATAATTATCGAAGCTGTTTGGAAAGAGTGTCACTGCATAGTTTCAAGACACGACTACTACATTAATGGCTAAAATCTGATATTTATTAGGCAAGTATTTATTTTGGTAGAACCCCATGGTGTATTCATCTAGTTTTCCTACTAGGACTAAACAATGTTTTGGGGTTTCTATCTTCAACAAATTTTGGGGTAAGTAATTTCAGTGAGATACTCATTCCAGCTGACCATTAGCAATTGTATTATTCCACTAGGTGGCACCTCGAACCCTGTAATTCACAGAAATGCGTATCTCTCACCATACTTTCCGCTCTGTGATATCTCACTTTAACTGGGGCATCAATCAACCATTCAGAAATTATCATTATTTGGAGGCAAGGGTGAGAGTTCATTTTGTAAGGTAAACGTCACGACCACAGAGGCTCCAGCTTTCAGATTGGGCCAAGAATCTTGTAATCTCCGTAAATATGGAGTGTGAAACCAATTTTTCCTAAATTTAAATAGAAATGTATATTATTTTTATCTCTTTAATCTGATAAGGCACAATTTGAATTGTAGATTATAAACACAAGGTAATTGTTCAGTACTTTTGTCTGAAGATGGTAACTACGCTGTTACCGAAACATTACACACTATTTATTTATTTGGATTTGGTCTTATTACTTTGTATCTCTTTAATCTGTTTGTATAGAGAACTAGTCTTTAAATCTTTAAAGGGTATATGTAATTTAAAAGTTAAAATAAAAAAAAAAAAAGATTAAAAGATTTCTGATCATTACACACGAGGAAACTTACCTTTAACGTCATCAAAACCAAGCACAATATCGTCAAAGTTACCGTGCTTGTCCGGAATTTTTATCGATGTTATCGCTGCTCCATAAGTTATCACTTGAACGGATAATTTATTTGCATTTGTAAGAGTAAATCGTCTGATACATGTTGGATTGCTTTTTGAAGCATCGTTTTTTAAATACAAATTTCCAAAAGAATCTTCCTCTACAGTGGTAGAAATAATTTGATTCGGCATTTTAAAAAAGATTATTTGCAAATAAGAAGCAACCTTATTAAAATGAGTTAAATATTTTAAATATAAATATATTGTATAAAATATATATGTAGGGTATTTTGTTTTAGAATATTATTCTTGTTTAATAACAAATATAAAGATTAAAAGCAGCCCTTATAACTAAAACTAAAAAGTGTAAACAAATATGATAGGTAATGCGCATGCGTAATGTTATTTATTTATTTTTTTAACACAAAAATTGACTAAAATTAATTTCAATGATCTTTTAGTTAAGGGATTTTAGGATGGGTTTAAAGCTTAAAACAAAATAAAACTGTATATATTTTATATATCTTTGAGTTTTAATGTTAAATGCCATTATTTTATTTAACTCCATTTAGACTTGATAAATATTAGCAGAAGAATTTATTAATTTATAATATCTTTAAAAATTTGTTTCTGAAAAGTTCTCATGGACATATAATTATTTTTTAGAAGAAAATATCGGATTTTTTTACTATAAATCAATTGATAAAATATATTTTACATTTTTAGTGTATTTTAAAATATTGTTTGAAATAGGTATGTAGATGGGTAACCATTTTAAATTATTATATCTCACAAATTATATTAGTTATTTTTAGAAAATGTAAATAACTCTCACTTTGTGAAATATATCTCGCTAAAAAATATATTTAAAAATTAAAGCAATATATATAGATAGAATTAATAATAAATGAGAAAAGTAACTGTTAGGCAGATCAGAATGAAGATAGTCTAGCAGGCTATGGTCAGAAAAGAGCTCTTTAAAATCATCATTATCCTTGAATACTATTCTCTTTTTGTCCCTGTTAAAAATATTTTCACAAATGACGATCAGTTGCTTAAACTAGACTGATAATTACTCTCATACTTGTTCAATTATAAAAATCCACTTTATATCACCACTCTCTGAGTTATGAACTGATTGTTCTCCTTATCACTCTGAAAGGAAGCTGACGCCCCTTCCCTGTGGTCAAGCCACTCACCCTAGTAGATGACCTGGCCCTACCAAGCTAGTCTGATATGGAATCAGACACCCCTCCTGGTGATTGAGCCACATGTTCCTTTGTGGCTGACTTGAACAGAGACAGGGTCCAAGATGGACTCAGAAACCCCTTTCCTGTAGTCAAGCTGTTGGGGTACGTTTTGTAATCATACCCCAACAGAAGATGTATGATCAACATTAACTGGATACATGGCTTCCCTCCCACATAGACTTATAGACTACCTTTTTGCCCAGAAACCTAGACACTTGATGACACCAGACTTCCATGCCGAAAGCTGATGCCTGGTGGTGAAGAAGACACAAGTGACATCCAGAGACATCCATGCTGGAAGCTGCTGTACCATATGTATATATATGCCCCTCATTTAATATTTAGATAGAGGTGACCAAAATAAAATAATTTATCATATGAACATTTAAATCAATATTTTTTTTTAATACTCGGAATATATATTATTTAATTTCCTAAAGGAATTAATTTGTTTTTCAATCTACAATGTTTTTTTTTTCTCTCGCGGCAACACGGTAAATTGGAGGCGAGGTCATGATCACGTGCGTGTTTTCTTTCAATGAATGAAAATGCCAACCAATAGAAACTTTGGCGTGAGCAGCGAATGAAAATGGAGAGAGGCAAGGATAAAAGAGGGTTTCCTTGCTAAAACAAGGACGATTCAGTCAGAGTCGATCAGTCAGAAGGGCAACCTACAGTTGGGCTCGAGACGCAGAAGGGAGGAGACCAGACTTTCGCCGGCGCTTTCGAGAAAAGGTAAGCCTCTTTGCCATTATGGCTTAGTACCCCCTTTTTGAGCAGAAACTAACTTAGATTTCGCATGGGCCCTAAAGGGCTTTAAGTAACTTAAAAAGAGTGATAGGGTTCTTATATTTTGTCTCGCCAGAATAGATGGAGATCTAGGCTTTCCCCTTTATAAAGGCAAATTTGTAATTTCAAGTCACCTCTATCTAGATCACTATATAAATAGCATATCTCGCCAGTATAGAAATGTTCCCTAAATTTGTTTATTTTAAATAAATATCTATTATATAACTTATATGGAGAATTTTTTTGTTTCCTCTCATACATATTTCATTCTATTGTTTTATGGTGCTATCCCCACATCTTATTATTACAAATTGTATTGGAATATAGAACTACCTGCTCTGATGGAATGGAGTTGTGTACTGTACCTTTGCTGTGATACTTTAATACAGCAACAGCTGCAAATATGACTTTATTAGGGCTGCCTTGAGGGTATCTCTTTGTCAGATTTTAGTAATATTTGTATTTCCATATGAGGAATTTGGCCTTCTTTCACTGTTTAAATGAAATATCGTATGATTCTTACCTATTTGGAGGGAATGCTACTAAAAATCAAGTCTTCTAATAATTGCTGGCCAACATACATTGTCGAAAGTGCCTGCCATACCCACTGTGATCAAAGAAGCCAGTTCTCCTGCCTGTGTTTCAGTGTGTTTTCCATCATATCTACCATTATACTATTCGTTGATTTAATTTTAGTAAAGACCCATGTTGCCTTATACTCATTAGATTATCCTCTTGATGATATTTACTGAAACCCTTTTGTTTTAAATATATTACAAATGTTAATGTCACCAGTATAAGTCTATAGCTTTTGCTTGTTTTATAGCTTATTTGTTAGATTTTAGTATAATCTTTACAAATAGAGTATTTTCCATACATCCAGATAGTAACCTAATTCAACGCATTTGTTGAATCTTTGTTATAAAAATCGGGTCCCAGCGTCTCCAGTGGGTTGCTGAATCTCCAGAAGGAGTCTTGTATAGATTGTCTAATTAAATAATGATTTCATGGATGTTACACAGTATATGCCACAAATGACTAAGAATAATTTTTTAAATAGAGATCAGTGTCAGACAAGTGTATAGAGAGAGAAATAGTAAAAGGATAAATTTGTACTAGATTTTCGCAGATAAAAGTTGAGCTAGGAGCGAAAGATGGAGATGGAAGAGTCCTTACTGACTACATGTTAGATGAGATCGACATAAGGTACGATCGACGCGGGCTTGCACGAGGGGTGAACTGGCTGTATTTTTAGCTAAAGACGGGGGGGGGGGGGGGGGCTTATATATATCTTCCCAGAGAAAGGGGAGTATTGCATTACAGTACATGTGGGAGAGGCCTGGGTCGTCTGGTGAAATTGTACACTGGTGCCGTGGCCGTTTCCATCTTTAGACTTTGTTGTTTTGGCAATACTATATGCTCGATCTCTGCTTTAGCTCAACTCTTAATCAATCACAGAGCCTTTTTTTTATTAAGTATTTATCCTGTTTGTACAAATTGCATTACATATGATGATGTAAAGACACATGTCGATAGTGCGTATAATCATTGACAGCTGTGTTTCTATTATATAACATTAAGGTCTTGTTATGGGTTATATACATGGGGTTGTTGGCTTAAATTACCATATATATATATACTTAAGTAAGGAAATTTTACTAAGTCACATCGTATATCCTCCCTTTCCATTTATCCAAAACGGGAACACAACAATGGCGCCCGCCGCGAAGCCCGAATTCAGTATATATTTCATCTCATATACTTTAGAAATATATACTTAATGAAAAGCCATACTATTTTTAGGTATAATTAATTAATTAATTAAATTGGTGAAGTAGTCCACACATCCTGAGATTAAGAGTCTATATCTAAAGTGACTTATAAAAATTTCCAGTGGTCTTATTTAGGAATGTCATGTTGTTGCCTTGTGATTTTCCGCTAATTTTAAGAGCTATTCATAGCGCCCTTTCAGTTTTCTAACCACACTTACTGTTATGATTTTAAATCGTGAATTTTAATTTATGCTTTCCGTCTCACTGGCATTTTTATCAGGCAATGAAAGTTTAGTTGAGGCGGTGTCTACCGCATCACTCGCCGCTGTCATTTACGATTCACATTGTTTGTGACAAAGCCTTAATAATGTTATTGATTACATTTTTTTTATTCCTTTTTAAAATTATTTTATACAGTATGAGAAATGAGGTTGGAATACCATGGTTCAAATTTAGAACGGTGATCAGTATTTTACAGTAGTCTACTGAAATGACTTAGCATTTTTTTATTTTTTTTCATCATAGCTCTGATATAATTTCTCCCAGCAGAGGTGAGTTCTGATAATTATTGCTGGCTACAATTTTCTTAACTTTATTTTAATAGCGCTTTCTATCAAGTTATACTAGCCTGTGCATCCAGATTGGGGATAACATGCTGAGTGATAGTTAATCGATTTTATTTTTTTTCAGAGCATAGTGGATTGGGAGAGTGGCAAATACATGAGCTTTAAGGTGAAAATATAATTGAAGATCCAGTTAGCGTACCCGTGAAGAGAGAAGTTTGATCACCATAGAAAAGACGCATCTTTTTTTTTTCTCTTCATAAACCTTTTTTTTCATTTGAAATCAATAATGGATGTAAATTTGGTTTTAACATTCCAATGGCAGAATCTCAAGGAATAGATCTGGTAACCAATTTGCGCGAGTACTTTTTAATCACTGTGGAACTATTTATTAACTTATGACAACTACCTGGGATAATCTTTAAAAATATTCAAAGGAAATGAGATGACTGGAGCTGAGATATCCCGAGGCGTGCTTGGACAGCTTTAAGTTGATGACAAGGCAGCAAAAGCCACCTGTGTTAGAGACAGAATCTATCTAATAATGAGGGTATAGGAGACAGGAGAGTTTATCGAGGCTCGATTTGGCGCTTGTATATAATGAGGAAGTTAGCGAAATGCAAGTTTCCAGTGTGGAGTAATATCACCTAAAGGCTATGAATAAGGATTGCTAAAGTCGGGACACCTGGGCAGAGATATTACATTGAATGTAATTCGGAATCTGTAGGCGTGAGGCGGTATCGTGATTGGTTAGATGGCTAGACACGCGAGGACGACGTTTTCTGCCAAGTATGATCACTGGATGCCGATAGACCGCTTAAAGGGTGTGTCCCCCCACATAGGAAATGTCATTGAAGATGTGCCAGCATGAAGAGAAGAAAGGTCTAGGACGAGATGACGTTTCCTAAAATTGACACTCAAGGTGATACGCCTGGACTATAGATGAGGCAGTGAAGTCCATCTAGAATATGGCGCTAATTCCAGAACAAAAATGTGGATAGATCGAGCTGAGGTGACGACTCCATATTAGATATACTTCTGTAAATTCTTAAATGTCCACATATATTTCCACAGTGAATTATACAAGTTGCACACCTATCTCGTGAGCCAGGAATGTAATTATCAGATTGACAGTAATAAGGAATAATATAAAATTTCTAACCCAGGAACAAACAAAACCCCTGATATGCAACACAGTCCTACAAAATAATTTCCCTACCAAATTCTCAGTGTATCATCATAACTCAACAGAAAACTCAGTCACAATTAGTATCTTAAAGGGCGAAATAACTTTGTCATTTCCCAATCCAATATGCACCTGTTACCCCATAGACAGTGATCTTATAACCACATTTGATTTCGTTTCAGCATGTTGTAAGAGGGATGTACTCATGGAAATGCAGCCTTTAACTACTATGCCTAATACTGTATAAATACAAGAAGGAAATTTCTAATAACAGCCGCTAAGTGACAATGGACACATGCACGTGTTAAGGGATTAGGTAAATTGATAGGAGAAATTTCTAGATATTCAACAATTGTATATTCATAATTTGTAAATTGTTAACAATGTGGCAAAGATCATCCAGGACTTCAATGTGACATTTGTGTATGTCCCGGGGAAAGAAAACACGGTAGCCGACTTCCTCAGTAGGTTCCCGTGTGAGGATGATCCTGAGTCATCACGAGATAAGAGAGTGGTGGCTGCGGTAATTAAAAATCGCAGGCCCCCCTTGATAGATAGTGATCGGACGTGGGAAGGTTTGCTTAAGGACAAGAAATGGGCCCCCTTATTGAAACTAATAGGTGACAGACGGTCTACCGAGACTGTAACTTATAAAAATAAGGATTATAAAATGCACGAGGGTTACCTTGTGTCTAAGAACAGTAGGGGTATCTGGGTGAAGGTGGTTCCGTCAGACATTAGGGAGATGGTGATTAAATATCACCACGACGTTCCGACGGGAGGTCATTTTGGGGTCGAGAAGGTAATGAAAAGGCTGAAGGACGATTATTATTGGCCGGGTATGAGGACACAGGTCCAAAACTATATTTACAGATGCGAGGGTTGCCAGCTCTCAAATCAAGGTGTAACCAAGGCTGGTAATGCTCCCCACTTCAGGCCTGGAAAACCATTTGAGCACCTTGCTCTAGGCTTCATAGGACCCTTAGAGAAGACTTCCAGAGGACATTCTAGCATCCTGACCATAGTCAATTTATTTACCAAATTCCCTATTTTAATACCTACAAGAGACCGGTGTGCCAGTACAGTAGTTAAAGCACTGTTGGAAAGCGTAATTACTATCTTTGGAGTACCGAAAACTATACTTTCGGACCGGGGCTCGGCATTTATCAGCTGTATTTTCAAAGGGATTTGCAAGGCCATGAGGGTAAGTGCAGTGAACACCACTGCTTGGAGACCTCAAAGTAATGGCGCTGTAGAAAGGCTCAACAGAACAGTAATTGAATCTTTGCGTAGGTGTGAAGCAGGTTCTAATTGGGATGACATCCTGCCCATGGTAGCTTTAGCTATTAGAACCACTGAACATTCTAGTTAAGGATTTACGCCAGCGAAACTCGTCTTCGGACATGAGCTGAGGCTTCCGCAACCTTTCCAGGAAGCGGGACAAAGTCCTGTAGGCGAAGATTTGATTGCTCAAACGGCAGCCTTCTACGAGCGGGAACTAACAGAGGAGGTCGAGAAGATAAGAGAGGTGGTAAGGCAAACCTACTTGAGTGAACAGGAAGGAGCTAGGATTAAGTTCGAAAACAAAAGGCTGAGAACTTTTAATAATGGGGATTTAGTCCAAGTGGAGAGAATGCATGAGACGAAGGGGCGTCACAAATTTGAGCCAAGGTATGGGGGTCCATATGAGGTACTAAAAGAGCTGGTGATACTGTATATCTCTTGAAGAATCTAGAAACTGGGAATTTGGATAAATACCATATAGATAGGTTAAAACAATACCATGTACCAATTAGGATTTTCCCCACAGAGGAGGAGGAAACTAGTAATGGTAATTTAAGTCAAGGTACCAGTGATGAAGATCATTGGATTCATCTTACAGGTCCAGCTTATCTCCCTAATAGGTCCATTAATGTAGTGGTTCCACAGGGGGTGACAACCAGAGTGAACTCAGAAGTAATGGGACGAGGGGAAGTTGACAGAGTTATTGTGAACAGTTTAACTTTACGCAGGTCTACAAGGGTGAAAAGGCCCACACAGTGTAAATTCTGCTCAGACTGTAGCCACTAACTAGGATTTTGGAGTGTGTACGGAGAATCAGCTCAATGGAATGAGAAGTTTAGATATTTCAATCTTTCTTTTAAACCTTTTTTTTTCTTAGAAGTAAAACTTCATTAGGATTCTTTTTTTTTCTATACAAACTATTTCTTGTTAAAACCCGAGTTTCAAAGACCAGTGAGAATAATGTATACGATTATGAATTAACTATTTAGTGTAAATCTGAATTTTTAGTTATTATCGGGAGTAAAAGGTGAAGGAAGGTGTAGGAAATCACAACTTAGAGGGGGGCTATGTCTGAAATAACAAACCTAATAGGCATCCTATGGCTTGTGTTGGGTAATTTAGAAAAGAAACCCTATAATCCCCTGCTTTCAGGTAGTAGCCTTTGAAATAGGTTTCTAATGAGGACATGAAAGGTCAATCTCTCAGAGTGAAGTTGTGAAGTATAGGGACCCTAAGCCAGGGGTAGAAGTTAAGTAGGCCCAGACTGTAGTCGATCCTTGGAAAGCACTTGAGAATGTTAATGTTGGGTAGTGAATCATAAACCCTATAAATCCATCTTTCAATAGAGTGTTGAGGTCGGGCTACTGCAAAGGGGGCAGACGCACGACGAAGTAGGAAGAAAGTGACTTCACCCACGGTGGCTAGGGGAATGACTCAACCCGCCTTTTATGAGGTGTCACGTTTAATGGTTCTTTAATCGCCCTTATATTATATTATGTGTGTGTCTTCATAGAATTGTCGTGAATAGTCGCTTAGTGTCAAAGCAAGGGCAGTTTTGAAGTTACACAGTTTTTTTTTAGGTAGGTTAGCTTCCAGATTACTTAGACTTGTCAACAATTATTGTTAACAACCATTTAGTGAGTATAATGTATTAGTTTATATAGAGCTTGTACAGAGGCATTTCTTCTGAATAACCTAGGGCTTTAGTTCCCATTTTTTTATTTTTATCATTTTTATTTGATTTCACATTTTGTCCTGGAAGATTTCATTATTGTTAAGGCTTATTGAGAATGATAATTGAGAATTTTGATTTCTATAGCAGCTTTTAACTTCAGAATGAATGCCCACAGTGACTGAGTTTTTTTCTTTTTGTATGAATGCGAAGTGGAATAAATGATGAGAAGGTTAAAAACTATTATATTGTGAGCCCAAATTACATTAGAATAGGGTTAAGGACTCTAATAGGATATTCTGTTTAATTTTGATTTCTTTATTTGTTAGGCTTGGAAGCCTCACAGGACAACTACAACTCTATCTAGTTAGCAAATATTCGCTCCCTTTTGTTAGGTCCCTCGTTAAGGGGTATAATTTTCCTTTGATTTTGTTTTATCTCAGTTTAGCTTGAATTCTAAGGATTGTGGCTAAATGATCCCTATCCCGACCCTCAGACTTGGGGATAGTGGGAGGCAAGGATCAAGCCGACAGCCCACTCATCTCCTCCTCGCAAGAGGAAGCGAAGAGGTATAGATTGAATTTTATGCAGGATGGGGGATTTGTTTTAGCCATGCCGTATAGCCTGGGGCATAACGGCGCGACCTTGGGTAACTGATCTGACACCGTAGTTTCGACGCTTTTAGCGTGGCTGGAGCGAGGGTTTCAGACGGGAGGTCCTGTAAGATTGGCATGTAGGCAGAGATTGCCCAGTTATTCTAGACGAAGTAGTTTCCATCTATTGATTTTTTTTTTGGTACCAGTTTGATCCCCCATAGCTAGCGGAAGTTTCTTCTAATAAAGGATTCGCCCTGCCATACGTTTTGTTGGAATGAATTCGAGCATAAGACCGATTCGAAAGGCAGAATAAGTAATTAATAGGACCTTCTACGAGTTTATACTCGTTCCATATTACGATAAGATTTTAAAGTATTAATTAACTATAAGGACCGCGAACGAGACGCCAGAACGAGCCAATGAGTCAAAGTTTTAGAAGTGTTGTATCGAGGACAGTAGAATTAAGTGCAGTTATACAGGGATTAGTATTCTGAAGGAATTTGTAAAAGAACCAAAATTTCAGATTGATAAGATGTAGAGTAATAGGATTCAGGTCAATGAATAGAGAGTATATTAGTAGATGAAAGTAATATGAATTTCTTGGAAGGGGGAGAGGTAGCTGAACTGTACACACCCCAGAGACAAGGTAAACGGAGCCGCAAACAAAATAGGAGAAATTGATTAGTCGCTCTGCCAAACAGAAAAATTCTCTTCATAGGGTTGTCACCCTTGATTTAAATGGACTGTGTAGTTTAATAGAGGTCTGGGCTATGTTCCATTTGACCAAGATTCTAAATGACGTTTCCATCTGGGTTGAGGGAGTATTGTAATTTGAGAAATCCAGCACACAAGAGGGAACCCACCCTCCAGTAGGATCGGGATAGACGAATATTACCCAGTGACCAACTCGTGATTCCAGACTGAATAAGATTGAAAGCTTAACTGAAATACTAAACCTTGAACCTTCAGCGCACAAATATATATTATGTTTACATTTTCTTATTCAATATGTTATTATTTTTATATTATATATATTATATTTCATTTTATTTCATATATTATATCATAATCATATATTATCTATTTCAACAATTTTCTTTTGATATTCATGATATTGTTGCACCAAGTGGCGGCTTGGCAGACTCTTCAGCCTTGATTCTCTCCTGTGCTGGGTCTTGCATCTTACCAGAGCGTGTTTCAACCATCCTGCAACTTTATAAAAGGGAATAACGAGATAAGTCTTCTTTAAGTAGCCTCCAGGATCCCTTCTTTATTTTCTCACATCAAAGAGAGCTGTGAAGTCACAGTGTACCTAAATACAAATGATTACAATCTAAATAATCTGTTTTAAATAAATATCATAGAATATAAAAATAAATAAATATATAATTTAAATTTCAAATATATTAAAAATAATATAAGAAATACGCCATTAATCATTATGTAACACTTCCCCCTCTCCAGAGGTCGTCACGTCCTCGTGAGTTACCTCATCAATTCTCTCAAAATAGGGTTTGAGTCTTGAGACATGGACAATCAATGGGTCTTGGCCAGGATTATCTTTCGGCTCAATTAAGTAATTTACGTTAGACAGCTTCTTTAATATTCGATATGGGCCAAAATATTTTCTCAATAGTTTTTCACATTTTCCGATTTTCCTGACTGGTGTCCAAACTGCCACTAAATGTCCTGGTTCATAGATTCTCTCGTTGTGTTTTTTGTCATAGTTTCTCTTCATTCTTTCCTGAGTCTTCTCTGTGTTGTTAATGACTACCTGTTTCGTCCTTGCTATTTTATCTAAGTAATTTTCTATATATTCATCATAATCGTTCATGTTACTGTCAATTGGGATGTTATCGTCGTCTAAGAGGGACATGGGTTCCCTCCCAAATAACAGGAAAAATGGAGAGTAGCCTGTGGTTTCTTGAATCGTGGTATTGTACGCGTGGGTGACGAAAGGGAGGATTTCGTCCCAGTTCTTCTGGTCTGTATTTACATACATGCTTATCATGTTGATTAGAGTTCTATTTAGCCGTTCCGTTAGTCCGTTAGTCTGGGGATGGTAGCTCGTCGTGAAGCAGTGTTTAACTTTGCATATTTTCATAACCTCCTTCATCAAATTGCTAGTGAACTGTGAACCTCTGTCACTAATAAGAAACCTTGGGGCCCCGTGACGTAAAAAAATTTGTTCGATTAAAAATGTAGAGACTTCTTTCACTGTTGCTTCTGAGACTGCCTTTGTTTCAGCGTACCTGGTATAATAATCAGTCAACACAATTATCCACTTCCTTCTTCTTTTCGTTGATGGCAAGGGACCAACAAAGTCAATCCCGATTCTTTCAAAAGGGTAGTTAGCTGGGGGAATGGGTTGCAAAAGTCCAGAGGGCGACTGATTTGAACCTTTCCGACTTTGGCAAAGATGGCACGTCTTTACAAATTCTGAAACATCTTTCAGCATGGAAGGCCAATGATATTTATTCTTCAAACGGTATGTGGTTCTGGCGACGCCTAGATGGCCATTCAGCATATGGTTGTGGAATTCACTCATGATTTCTTTCCTTCTCTTCTTCGGCACTACCAGCAACCATGCTCTGCCTTCAGGGTTTGGGTTCTTCTTATATAGACATCCATTTTCCTCTTTAAAATTCTGTGTGATTGCTCGTTTGCTTCCTTTAAGGCTTTTTTAACATTTTCTATGAATTCATCCTCTTCATTTATTATCTGATTCAAAAATAGTCGTTCATAATCTTCGACCCAATCCGTTTCAGGTAGGGGTCCTCTAGATAAGCCATCAGCATCCATATGTTTTTTACCCGATTTGTGTATTATGTCAAAATCGTATTCCTGAATTTTCAGTGCCCACCTTGCAAGTCTACCTGTTGGATCTTTAAGATTTTTCAGCCAGCACAATGCGTGATGGTCTGTAATTATCTTGAAGTGTCTTCCATATAGGTAGGGTCGTAGTTTTGATATCGCCCACACCACAGCCAAACATTCCTTTTCGGTGGTTGAGTAATTTTGCTCAGCTTTACTTAGAGTTCGACTCAAATATGATATCACCTTCTCTTCCCCACAGATAATTTGGACCAGTGTTGCACCTAAGCCGATGTTAGAGGCGTCTGTGTGAATGTAGGTGGCTGCATTTGGATCAAAGTGACCTAAAATTGGCGGATTTATCAGAGCTTTTTTAAGGTTTTGAAATGCTTCCTCTTGTTTTTCTGTCCAGGCAAATTGCGCATTTTTCCTGATGAGTCCTGTCAATGGGTCAGCAATTAATGAGAAATCTTTAATGAATTTTCTATAATAGGAACACATTCCTAGGAACGATTGTACTTCTTTGACCTTCTTGGGCTGAGGAAAATCCCTAACGGCTTTGATATTATATTCGGCCGGTTTTATACCTTGTTGGTTGGTTATATGACCAAGGATCTCAAGTTCTTCAAAAGCAAATCTGCATTTCTTGTCGTTCAGTTTCAAATTAGATTCACTAAAACATTTTAAGACAGCTTCAAGTCTTTTAAGGTGGGTTGGAAAGTCTGAGCTGTATATAATAACGTCGTCCAGATAACAAAGGCAAATCTGCCATCTTAGATTTCCAAGCACATTGTCCATATTCCTCTCAAAAAAGTAGCAGGGGCGTTGCATAGTCCAAAGGGCATGACGTTGAATTCGTATAAACCGTGGGTCGTAGTGAAAGCTGTCTTCTCCTTGTCTTTCTCTTCAATTTCGACTTGCCAATATCCCGATCTAAGGTCTATTGCTGAGAAGTACTTCCATCCTTGGAGAGTATCCATTACGTCATCAATTCTTGGGATTGGATAAACATCCTTTACAGTTACCTCATTCAATTTTCTATAGTCTACACAAAATCTGAACTTACCATCTCTCTTCTTGACCAGTATTACAGGGAAAGACCAGGGACTTGAAGATGGTCTAATTATGCCTTCTTTGAGCATTTCATCAATTTGATCTTTTATAATGTCCCGTTCTTTGGGGCTCACCCTATATGACTTGTGCTTTATCGGTTTTGCATCTTCTGTATCGATCCGGTGTTTTGCCAAACTGGTCCTGCCTAACCTCGGCGAAAACAAATCAGCATACTTAATCAAAATTTGTTTCAAATCCTCTTTTTCTTTAGGTGATAGATTTTTGTTAATCTGAAATTGGATTTCGTCATTATTAATTTGCTCTAATTTCTCTATGAACTTTACCTCTGCAGGAAGGCTTCCATGAGCCAATGTTTGGTCTTTCATGATTTTTAAAGGTCGAGGATAAGGGTTCGTTATCCAGATATGAGTTTTCCTATCCGTGACAGTAAGCAAACTTCTTGCCAATCGAAGGCCATTTGTTTGAATCATTCTGTTGTTCTCTTCGATGACATATTCGCCATCCTCTGCTTCTATTGAGGCCTTAATTAATCTAATAGACAGTTCAGGTATAACAGTATCTTCAACGCTTTTTATTTTTTTCAGTTCATAATTGCTTATGTCATGATTATTTGTCAGATCGTATTTTATTATTTCTTTTTTGCAATCTATTTTCGCGTTCATTTTCTTAAGGAAATCTCTTCCAAAAATTAATGTCCGTAAATGCGTTTTCAAAATCACAAATTTGTGCGATAATGCTTTGTCATCAATTTTTATATTTAACAATATACTTCCTACTATGTCTAATTTTTTTCCATCGGGTCCTGCACAAGTTTTTGCGAGTTTACTTATACCATGGCCTGTATCGAGGGCCGTTCTGAGGTCGACCACTGAGAGGTCGGCGCCTGTATCAACCAAAGCTTCAAAAGTTCCTATCTTGTCCACATGAATTTTTAATTTGTATTTAGGGTCCAACTTTTTGATTCCATTTATGGTCGACTTGCTTTGATTGACATATTCAGGCGCGACGCTTAGTTTAAATCTTCCAACACGGAATATCTATTCCGGGTAGGAATATTTGTCTGTGTGCTATGACATACATCAGCATAAAGCCGAGGTCCTGATTTATCTGATATTTCATTCATTTGGCATTTCTCTTCGATCTTCTCTTGGGTAGCTGTTGGATCCTCTTCTAGGATTCTTATAAACTTGACCCTACAATAACGGGCCACGTGCCCTGGCTTGTTACACTTGAAGCAGATTGGTCTTCCATCTTCCGTCCTATTTTTGCTCACTTCTTGACTTTTATTGTAGGTGTTTCTCTGGAGGTTTGGTTTAGGCACAAAGTTTGGATTATAAGGACGTCTCGGGGTAAAGGGCTGGGTCAAGTTGTTTCGATGTTGCCTGGGAGTAGGAGGGAAGTCGTTCTTGTAATTATTGGAAACAGGGGCTTGGGGCCTGGAAGGGGTCTGGTAGTTTCATGTGGCAGTCGGCGGCACGTACCTCGATTGTTGTTGGGGTCTAGAATAGCGTGGGCCGTTATATAGGTTTCTGGATTTCTCCACACGTTCCCGATACTTCTTTTCAAAAGAATCCATTTTCTTGCACACGACAAGAAGTTCATCGGTCGTTTTAGGAGGGTTCAGGTAGAGCGCGAATGAGTACTCTTTTTTCAGTCCTCCAATAACATGATCGATTTTTGTTTCTTCTTCCATTGCGGGGTCAACCTTGTTGCACAACACTAGGATGTCTTCCGCGAACCTGATTGCTGGTTCATTCCAGTGTTGCATTCTGTTGAGCTTCATTCTTAGTTCTTCTTTATTGGCGTCCAGAGAAAAATCCTGAATGAGGCGGATTTTAATATTTTCCCAGCTCGTGAAACTCGCTTTGTGTAAATTCAACCAGGTTTTAGCGCTTCCCGTCATGTTCATGGCGGCATAACGGGCAATTATGTAGTCTGCCCAATGATAGAGGAAACCAATCTCTTCGAGGGATTCTATCCATGGGCGAGGGTCTTCTGTTCCATCATACTCGGGGATGTCGATGTTGGGATTCAGGACAACTGGGTCGGAACTAGCATCTCCACCAATTGTTGCACCAAGTGGCGGCTTGGCAGACTCTTCAGCCTTGATTCTCTCCTGTGCTGGGTCTTGCATCTTACCAGAGCGTGTTTCAACCATCCTGCAACTTTATAAAAGGGAATAACGAGATAAGTCTTCTTTAAGTAGCCTCCAGGATCCCTTCTTTATTTTCTCACATCAAAGAGAGCTGTGAAGTCACAGTGTACCTAAATACAAATGATTACAATCTAAATAATCTGTTTTAAATAAATATCATAGAATATAAAAATAAATAAATATATAATTTAAATTTCAAATATATTAAAAATAATATAAGAAATACGCCATTAATCATTATGTAACAATATTAATAATATTTACCTACCATGATGCGATTTTTTTTAACATGTTGTCATGGCTTATTCTTCCCTCAAGGTATGATCTATTTTATCCTTATTTTCTTTTTTCCGCCTTACTTGTATATGTATATATATTTTGTCATCATATATAATTTTGTAGTAGTTTTCTTTTGTCATCTATCATGGGATGATTTTTATCACTTATATCTTAACATATTTAATCACTATCTAAATGATATGTTCACTTCAATATATATATTATACTCATCATATAACATGGAATGATTAATTTTATCATCACATATTTCGTGCCTTATTTAATAATTATTTTCATAATTTTGTTTTTCTGTATTTTTTTTTTATTTTAGCAAAAGTCGTCATAGGCTAATCATTATGTACCAAGATATTTCTTTCAGCAAACTATAAATATCCTTTCCTTTGATTGTATATATAACTATACCACACGAATGTCTTGATTGGTACTTAAAAAAAGATGCTGGCATGTTTTAGGAGTTGGACTAGTCAGTTATTTCTAAACGACTTCTTGGCGCCCAATTTTTTTTATATATAATATGAAATAGGGAAATGTTCTAACCGTATTGTTAACAGAGAGAAGGTAGCAATGGATCCAGCACCTCAAGAGGCAAGGATGGGGTGAGAGGACTTACCACAAGGATGGCCTACTCCTCAGGCCAAAGAAGAAAGTGGAAGGGTGGTATATATACCCATGAATGGTAAGACAGATGACCTTGCTTACTTCCATACATATGATATGACTGTCCCCAATGGCCTATGTTGATAACAGTGTGCTGACAGAATAATAACACATAAAAAGAAACCCTTTGCCAGGATGCACGATGCCCACTAATACTCAGAATAATAAACATCTAGAATGGCATACCATCATTTTGATTAGCCTTATTTTCCCTATAGGTTTCGGTACATCTGGGCTTCACCTAGTAATGGAAAATGCATTTTGCTAGAAATGGGCCTGCTTTCATAGTAACTGATGAAAGGCAGATGAATAATGAGTAGCACAAACGCATTTGTATGTTGGCCAGCTATTATTAGAAGACTTGATTTTTAGTAGCATTCCCTCCAAATAGGGAAGAATCATACGATATTTCATTTAAACAGTGAAAGAAGGGCAAATTCCTCATATGGAAATACAAATATTACTAAAATCTGACAAAGAGATACCCTCAAGGCAGCCCTAATAAAGTCATATTTGCAGCTGTTGCTGTATTAAAGTATCACAGCAAAGGTACAGTACACAACTCCATTCCATCAGAGCCAGTAGTTCTATATTCCAATACAATTTGTAATAATAAGATGTGGGGATAGCACCATAAAACAAAAGAATGAAATATGTATGAGAGGAAACAAAAAAATTCTCCATATAAGTTATATACTAGATATTTATTTAAAATAAACAAATTTAGGGAACATTTCTATACTGGCGAGATATGCTATTTATATAGTGATCTAGATAGAGGTGACTTGAAGTTACAAATTTGCCTTTATAAAGGGGAAAGCCTAGATTTCCATCTATTCTGGCGAGACAAAATATAAGAACCCTATCACTCTTTTTAAGTTACTTAAAGCCCTTTAGGGCCCATGCGAAATCTAAGTTGTTGGGGTACGTTTTGTAATCATACCCCAACAGAAGATGTATGATCAACATCAACTGGATACATGGCTTCCCTCCCACATAGACTTATAGACTACCTTTTTGCCCAGAAACCTAGACACTTGATGACACCAGACTTCCATGCCGAAAGCTGATGCCTGGTGGAGAAGAAGACACCAGTGACATCCAGAGACATCCGTGCTGGAAGCTGCTGTACCATATGTATATATATGCCTCTCATTTAATATTTAGATAGAGGTGACCAAAATAAAATAATTTATCATATGAACATTTAAATCAATAATTTTTTTTAATACTCGGAATATATATTATTTAATTTCCTAAAGGAATTAATTTGTTTTTCAATCTACAATGTTTTTTTTTCTCTCGCGGCAACACGGTAAATTGGAGGCGTGGTTATGATCACGTGCGTGTTTTCTTTCGACGAATGAAAATGCCAACCAATAGAAACTTTGGCGTGAGCAGCGAATGAAAATGGAGAGAGGCAAAGATAAAAGAGGGTTTCCATGCTAAATCAAGGACGATTCAGTCAGAGTCGATCAGTCAGAAGGGCAACCTACAGTCGGGCTCGAGACGCAGAAGGGAGGAGACCAGACTTTCGCCGGCGCTTTCGGGAAAAGGTAAGCCTCTTTGCCATTATGGCTTAGTACCCCCTTTTTGAGCAGAAACTAACTTATATTTCGCATGGGCCCTAAAGGGCTTTAAGTAACTTAAAAAGAGTGATAGGGTTCTTATATTTTGTCTCGCCAGAATAGATGGAAATCTAGGCTTTCCCCTTTATAAAGGCAAATTTGTAACTTCAAGTCACCTCTATCTAGATCACTATATAAATAGCATATCTCGCCAGTATAGAAATGTTCCCTAAATTTGTTCATTTTAAATAAATATCTAGTACATAACTTATATGGAGAATTTTTTTGTTTCCTCTCATACATATTTCATTTTTTTGTTTTATGGTGCTATCCCCACATCTTATTATTACAAATTGTATTGGAATATAGAACTACCTGCTCTGATGGAATGGAGTTGTGTACTGTACCTTTGCTGTGATACTTTAATACAGCAACAGCTGCAAATATGACTTTATTAGGGCTGCCTTGAGGGTATCTCTTTGTCAGATTTTAGTAATATTTGTATTTCCATATGAGGAATTTGCCCTTCTTTCACTGTTTAAATGAAATATCGTATGATTCTTCCCTATTTGGAGGGAATGCTACTAAAAATCAAGTCTTCTAATAATTGCTGGCCAACATACTTTGTCGAAAGTGCCTGCCATACCCACTGTGATCAAAGAAGCCAGTTCTCCTGCCTGTGTTTCAGTGTGTTTTCCATCATATCTACCATTATACTATTCGTTGATTTAATTTTAGTAAAGACCCATGTTGCCTTATACTCATTAGATTGTCCTCTTCATGATATTTACTGAAACCCTTTTGTTTTAAATATATTACAAATGTTAATGTCAACAGTATGAGTCTATAGCTTTTGCTTGTTTTATAGCTTATTTGTTAGATTTTGGTATAATCTTTACAAATAGAGTATTTTCCATACATACAGATAGTAACCTAATTCAACGCATTTGTTGAATCTTTGTTATAAAAATCGGGTCCCAGCGTCTTCAGTGGGTTGCTGAATCTCCAGAAGGAGTCTTGTATAGATTGTCTAATTTAATAATGATTTCATGGATGTTACACAGTATATGCCACAAATGACTAAGAATAATTTTTTAATAGAGATCAGTGTCAGACAAGTGTATAGAGAGAGAAATAGTAAAAGGATAAATTTGTACTAGATTTTCGCAGATAAAAGTTGAGCTAGGAGCGAAAGATGGAGATGGAAGAGTCCTTACTGACTACATGTTAGATGAGATCGACATAAGGTACGATCGACGCGGGCTTGCACGAGGGGTGAATTGGCTGTATTTTTAGCTAAAGACGGGGGGGGGCCTTATATATATATCTTTCCCGAGAAAGGGGAGTATTGCATTACAGTACATGTGGGAGAGGCCTGGGTCGTCTGGTGAAATTGTACACTGGTGCCGTGGCCGTTTCCATCTTTAGACTTTTTTGTTTTGGCAATACTATATGCTCGATCTCTGCTTTAGCTCAACTCTTAATCAATTACAGAGCCTTTTTTTATTAAGTATTTATCCTGTTTGTACAAATTGCATTACATATGATGATGTAAAGACACATGTCGATAGTGCGTATAATCATTGACAGCTGTGTTTCTATTATATAACATTAAGGTCTTGTTATGGGTTATATACATGGGGTTGTTGGCTTAAATTACCATATATATATATACTTAAGTAAGGAAATTTTACTAAGTCACATCGTATATCCTCCCTTTCCATTTATCCAAAACCGGAACACAACAATGCCACTGGCCTATGGTGCTTGACTTGACTCCACCAGTACCAAGATAGACTCCAGCATGCCTATGGGCAAGCCACAAGCCCATGGTGGGTGTTAAAATCGCCACATTCATGCAGAACACCAGCTTCACCAGAGCCCTGAACCTTTCCCAAGCTGACCCCAAGATGCCCAGATCCTACAATATTAATTATATATTTCCATTCATCTGGATAGTATCCCATTTCTATACATTTATTGAATAATTGATGCAGAATTGGGATTATTTTTATTTTAGCTTGTCTGATCATATTGTTACTAATGTAATCAGGGCCGGTGCTTTTTTAATATTAGTTTTTAAATTTGTTTCCTCTATTTCCTTGGATTCAATATAAACACTATTTTTATTTTTATATTTAGGCGTATAATTTCTAATCAAAATATGATCATCTTCATCTAGACCTCCAATATCATCCTGAAATAGATCGTTCATTAAACTTTTTATTTTGTCGATCTTTAAATGATCTGGTAAATTATCTATTAGAGGTAATCCTAAATTTCTATTTTTCGATCACAATGACTTGTAAATTCTATAGGTATTACCAAATGCGTTAATTGAATGACTTTTTTTCTTTAAAATTACTCCAACCATCTCTTTTTGCCTTTTTAATTTTATTTGAATATTTATTTCTCATTGATTTATAGGTCTTTTCATAGACCACTCCATGCCGATAATACAAATTTCTTATATAGTGAAAATCGTTTTTCATATTCTCCAGCTTCCTATCCCACCAGTATGTATTTGTTTTATGATTTCCGCTTCTTGTCTTGACATTTAGTGACAGATAAGCTGCCTCTTTAATTATTTGTGTGAGAGTCTTTACAATGTTGTCAATATCTTTGATGTTTGACGCGTGGTTTATCTTGGTGATAATATTATCTACATCTTGTATTGATATTTTTTTCGGGAAATGTTTTCCAATCAACATCTTTTTTTCTATAAATTTCCATGTTGAGTTTTGAACTGTCCTTTGCCTGTTAAAATTATGATAAATATCAAAGGTTATTGCAACGTGATCTGAGATGTGCGTCAATATAGTCGTCTTCCAGTTTTGTACAAAATTTATTGAATTTTTGTTTGAAATCGTAAGATCTATAATGCTTGAATTTCGGCAGGTGGGTACCTTAAGATTATGAATAAATAGGCTATGTTCGTCTATGATGGAGTGGAATTTGAAACCATTGGAGTTTGTCATCGGATCAAACCAGACTGGGTGTCTAGAATTGAAGTCACCACATAGTATAATAGGTTGTTGATTGTAGGTATCCAGAAGCTCCTTGATAAATTTTCGATGAGTGTCATTAAATCTATGTGGATGTATATAAAAGTTTGCAATAACAGTATTTGATTTTGCTGAATTTATAGAGGTGGTTGTACAAAAGGAGTTTGTGAATTTATTGATTTTATTATATTTTAAACACTTATTCAAAAAGATCGTTGCAGTGTATATTTATTCATCTGTCGTTGAATGCACTATTTGAGATTCTAAATCGAAAATTACATCTCTATTAATTAGATATGTTGGGACACCTCGTGACCATAATATGCCAAAGTAACCCAGAACCCCACCTAACCTAACCATATTCCACCTATGTCCATCTAAGCCACAAACCTCTGGTGATTGCGAGGTGTCGAGATGGAGCCTGAAGCCACCTTTAGCCTTGGCAGCACCGAGCCAGAGACCGAGATCCCCTTCCTGGTGGTCAAGTCACCTGACCTGTGGTGGATGACCTGGCCCCACCAACATCAAGCTAGTCCAAGATGGACTCAGACACCCCTTCCTGGTGGTCAAGTCACCTGACCTGTGGTGGATGACCTGGCCATACCAACATAAAGCTAGTCTGAGATGGACTCAGACACCCCTTCCTGGTGGTCGAGCCACATGTCCGATGGTGGCTGACTTGACCACAAGCCAGTCCAAGATGGACTCAGACTCCCCTTCCCTGTAGTCAAGCCACCGACCTATGGTGCTTGACCTGACTCCACCATCTTCATGCAGAACACCAGCTCCACCACGAGCCCTGAACCTTTCCCAAGCTGACCTCAAGATGCCCAGAATCAACAATAATAATTATATTTTTAAAATTATTTTAAATTCAATATTTTTGTATTTTTTTGTGAATATTTCTTTAATAATTTTATATTTTAATTTATTTTTATCATTTTTTTTCAAAATGCCTTTTTAACATTTTTTATTTTCATAGAGAAAGAGTGATGATAGCCTTGGGGGGTGAGTTCAGCAACACTGAGAAAAGGAAGTGGGGATATTGACATTTTGAGATTGACATACGGATATTTACTTTTTTTTTCTTAACAGAAATTTGATTTTTTTTCCTGAGAAGCAAAAAAGACTTGGGTTGCGGAGGGCGGAGGCCGCTGGCTGCGGCCTTAGCTGCCCCTTGTCGAATCGTGGACATGGGTGGCCATGCGAGGTAGGTTGGGGATAATCTGGGACTTGGCATGATAGGCCTTTTGTAAAAAGTATATATACAGTATTAAAACTCCTCCCTTTTAACCTTATTTACAGTTTTTTTAAATATATATTTTTAAATCTTATATATATCTGCGTGATGTACATTGAAAGATTTTATTGGTCTAAATAAAAATTTGTTTAGCCAAAAAGAAAAAATTAAAAAAAAAAAAAAGGAACGAGGCAGCTGACCGTACTGCCGGCCATCTTTTTTTGGTCGGTGGCTTTCCCCCTACAGTAAGTCATTTTTTCTATCCCATTTATATTTAGTTTAACCACCCCAGCAATAGTCCTTCATAGGTTTTATGTATATATATATATATTATTATTTTTTTTTATTGAATATATTCAATCTTATTCCCCTTTTTTTTCTCTTACATCAATTTTGTTAATAAATTTTGTCAGATAAAAAAAATGCTAGCCTATTCAATGCACAACCTTGGCACCTAATGGGTACAAAATGTAATAAATATTGTGACAATTAGCTTCAAAGGTTGGCTTTCTGCAGTCTAAAAAAAGGGACAGCCAGGCAATAAAATAGATAAAACACGTCCCAACAATGGCGCCCGCCGCGGGGCTCGAATTATGTATATAATTTTCTCCTTCTATTATATTCTAAATTATATACATAGTGAAACGCCATTAGGGTCAATTAGAACGCGGCCTCTGAGATTAAGAATCAATACCCTGGGAAATGAGACTAATAAAATATTTTTCAATGAACACAGAATAATTATGTTTCAGTAGATATTTATATATATAACTTGCATTTTTTTACAAGCAAGTTTGTGTTTTAAATCATTTAAAATGATAATAATAATCCAATATCCACTCTGTAGTAAGTAAACAAATCTAATGCTGCTTCTAAAACTATTTTGGTGAGTTTAAGTTTAATTTTTTGTGTGTTTTAATAAACATTTATATTTAATACTTTATATTCTGATTTACATTATTATATATGGTATTTAGGTAAATAACAACCGTTATTTTTATTTACAATATTATAGCTTCGTCGATTGGTATATTTAATGCTGTGTTTTTATAATTTTAAAGAATGTAATGTACAATTAGACAAAGAACAACGCTAGGCCTAGACGAAATTTGGGCCATGATTGGCGGCTCAGTTTAAATTTAGGACTTAGTGCAGAAAAACAACATCTGGAGTCACCAGATGTTGTTGGGACCAAATATAAATTTTGGCGCTAGAAATGGGAAACACTGACGTCAGAATTCCCCCCCATTCTTGCTCACGATTGGCTGAAAACGACCATGTGACCCCAGCCAAGTTTTCCAACACAATAGTTAATTAAATTAATTACCATTTCTTTCTTTTATACAGATAATACACGTTTATATTTTCAAATATTATTGGAGATACACTAATAATAAACCTGTTTCATACATTTATTAAAAAAACAACAACAATGATTTACTCAATTTTTTTCTGTTTGTAAAATAATATTAGAAATATAGATGCTTCAAAATATATTTACTTAGAAAATATCACGTTAATAATTTTTAATTTACTTCAATATGGAAACTATGACACAGTGTCATAATAAACATATAACAAATGTCAATTTCAAATGACTTACCATTATGTAAGAAATTGGCAGGGAGGTTTTCCTATTTTGGTTATATATACCCAGATTTAATATTTTAATTCATGAAATACATTTCATTAAGTTTACCTTTATTTGTAAACCAGTAGATAGTTGAAACCAATCAGAAGCTTATTTCTTTTTAGGCCTAAATGTTTTTTTCTTCTTTATTGGTTGAAACAATGAGGTAGAAACAATTTTCTAAGGCAATTTATTGAATAAAAAGGCATGTTTTCTTTTAAGTTTTTGAAATAACAAAAGCTATATTTATTATTATCATAATAAGGCATTTCAGGAATATTGCATATGAGTGTATAAAAAAAAACATTTCTTAGACATTATTTTTGGTTAATAATGATTTTTACTCTTATAGAAGTGTTAGCATGTCTATGCTCTGCCCTTGAGGTACATGCTGACCTACATGATGAAGCTTTTCATAGTATGAAGGAGATATTTACATGGTATGAACAAGATAATTTTAGAGCAAAGGTTTTTATATTTCATTTTTTAGGGTAATTTCTAGATTTTTTTACCTTTTCTATTTTGTGTAAATTTGTCAAAATGTAAGAGCATTTGTGCATCCTTTTTTTTCAAACTCAGCGTTTGTTTTTAGTGATTTTATAAACTTTTATTTTAGTATAGATTTAAGACCTATTCTTATGATTAAAGATATATCCATTTCTTCAACTAGGATAAAAGAAAATAAGACCTAATCCAAATAATTTATTAGTGTGTGACGTTTCGGCAACAACATTGTCACCATCATCAGACAAAAGAATAAATGAGAAAACATGTTACAGCAAGTTCTTATATAATCCTGTTATCAAGTGTTTAAACAAGATAACAGATAAGGAAAATAGTTTTTAAGTCAACTTGAAATATTCTTCTTAGAATTAAAAGTGGATTTTTTTAAAATATAATTAAAGGCCTATCTGTAAATATCATTTATATTTCCCCTTTCTTCCATTCTATTAATAGAAGCACATTGTGCTTTATCATCTTCAACTAGGAGTTAAGATTTTGTGTCTCGGACAGTGAAGCACCTAAAAGATGAGATTTAGGCTCTCTTGGTATTCATCACTGTAAGCAATCTTTATGAAGCAATTTTGAATAGTCAGTGTTAGTAGTTTTTTTTTTTTTAGGATTCTAGGATTTATAATATGGTCTAAATTTGAGGATTTCCTTTTTTTGTTGTTGTTTTCTCTTTGTCGCTTATTGTAAACACAGGACGGACGGGATACAGGCCCTCTAGGTAGATTTTACAGTAAATGATATTATTTTTTCAGGTTAAATAGATAGGATTAGATTAATATTTGAAGATAGGATTTATATTTTTTTTATGAACCTTGCACACTTTTTTTTTATGTTAGATTACTATTTTGGGTACCGAATGACCAAATTGGTGGTAATTAGTACAAGTTTATTTTCTTTTGTGAGATTATGGAGGTGGGTCATAACTAAATTTTCTTAGAGCAATTGTGCTTATCTCTCTGAATTTAGTATTTTGAATAGTTGTTTTGTTTGTTTAATGTTCAGGCAGTGCTTTTGATTTCTGATACGTTTCTATTAATTGTTAAATATTAATGGTGAAAATTATTTTGTAAGAAATCGCACTTTATATATATATATAGATAAATAAAAGATACACTATTTTTAAGCTACTATAATTATTTTTATTCTATTTACAATTCTTACACTCGTGCACATTCTATTGCACGTATCTTGTTGTTTACAAGATGATGATAAAATAATATAGAGTAGAGTAATAATATATCACAGATCATTCCTCCTTCCTTATATTGTTCATAGTTGGAGAAAACCGGCAAGGAGGGCATCGAGGTCGGGTAGATCTCCTAGGCGGAGGTGATGTGGAAATTTGAGGGTCTTGTTCCAGTCGGTGAGGTCCTGCTCCAGCGTTGTCCAAGGTCCAATCAGAATCTTCAGCATATTTGGTATCTGAACCTGTCCTCATCTGATTGACATGCACTTTAAATGTGCCTTTTAGGTTCTTTACTAGATAAACATTGTAACCTAGTCGTCGTATCACCTGGGCCTTGAACCATTTGCGCCTATTTTGTATTACTCTTGTAAACAGCACTTTATCTCCAACTTGAAAATGTCGCCTTCCACACTCATTTCTCCCAAAAGTCTTCTGGATAAATTCAGAGTTAAAGCAATTTACAAATGTTCTAGGCACATAACTTAGGAGACGTTCTACAGGAGGCTTATCTAAAGAGGTAGGCGTATTTCTATAATTAAACAGAACATTTTGTAAAATACAGTCCATATTTGAGTTTGGAGATTCTTCTAACGACTTTTCCAGAGATTTTTTTATTATTCTTACCGAAACTTCAGCAATTCCGTTAGACGAGGGATTATATGCTGGCGAGGTTAAGTGGTATACATTTTTTTTCCGTAAGAACTCCTTAAATTCAATCGAATTGAAGGGGGGGGCCATTGTCAGACACTAAGCATTGCGGTAATCCATACCTGGCGAAACACTCCCGTAGAAGCTTAATATTTTCTTGCGAAGTAGTACCTCTAGCTGGGAATACTTCAATCCAATTTGAATTTGCATCTACTACTAATAAATAACAATCACCTCTGAAATAGAAATGGTCAACATGAACTCGCTGCCACGGTTGGTTAGTCCTGGGCCAAGGTGTGTTCTCAGCAGGAGGAGCTGTCTGATGATGCATACAGGGAGAACATTCCTTCACAAACTCTTCAATTTGACTATCCATTTTTGGCCACCAAACCGAAGATCTGGCTAGAGATTTCATGCGATTGATTCCTATATGACTTTGATGAAGTAACTTCAACATTTGATCTTGACAGGTTCTTGGAATCACTGCCCTAGAATCAACAAAAATGCATCCCTGCAGTACAGAAAAATTTTCCAATTTTGAAAGGAATGGTTTCATTGTTTCATCCTTTTTTGCTAACTGAGGGTCTTCTAATAGATATTCCTTGAACTTATTTAAAACCGGATCTTTATTGGTTTCTTCTTCAATAATGAGGTGGTCCAATGGAGTTACATTTAAAAATGATATATCATGTGTCACCAAATCAATGTTGTCTTCCCTTGAATTTATTTCCTCAAGTGGAAGTCTTGAAAATGCATCCGCACAGAGCATGGTATCTTTATTTGTATATCTAATATCGAAATCGAAATTTGACAACTCTAAAGCCCACCTATGCAAGCGATTTGCAATTAAAGGCGGAAGAAGTCTTTTGTTTCCAAAAACAGTCGTTAAAGCTTTATGATCACTCTTTAACACAAATTTTCTCCCAAACAAGTATTGTCTCAGTTTGGAAGTTGCAAACACAATAGCAAGTGCTTCTTTCTCAGTCTGAGAGTATTTGGCTTCTGCACTTGACAATGTTCTGGAAAAAAAGGTGATTGGCTTCTCTTCCCCTTCCACAATATGACACAAGACCCCACTTATGCCATAGGCAGATGCATCGCAGGTTAAAGTTAATGGAAGCTTCATTGAATAGTGAATAAGCGCCTGGGAATTTAATAGAGTTAACTTCAAATTCAGAAATGCCTTTTCGCATTGGCTAGACCATTTCCAACGATTGTCCTTCTTTAGGAGTTGATAAAGAGGACCAGCCAAGGTTGACATATTAGGTATGTATTTTGAATAGAAGCTCAACATCCCTAGAAAACTCTTCAATGATGTTTTGTCGAAAGGCTTTTTACACCTTTCTAATGCTTCCAATTTCTTTGAATCTGGTCTAACACCATCTTCATTTATAATATGACCTAGAAAACAAATGTCTTTTTTTTTTTAAAATAAGCATTTTTCTTTATTAAGGGTGAAATTTAGCTCTTTCAATTTATCGAAGATCATTTTTAGAATTCTGTAATGTTCTTGTTCATCTTTAGAACCAATGAAAATATCATCTAAGTATATCACCGTGTTGGGAACATCATGAAAAAGGCTGTCCATACACCTCTGGAAAATGGCTGAAACTGGACTGATGCCAAAAGGCAATCTATTATATCGGTAAAGTCCTCTATGGGTAGATACCACTAGCAGATTTTTTGATGCTTCGTCCATTTCAATTTGATGATATGCGGAGGAGAGATCCAATTTGGTAAAAATCTTGTTTCCTCCTAGATTTCCCAACATAGTTTCTATAGTAGGTAATGGATATTTCTCATCTTCAATGCAATTATTCAAAGTATTTTTAAAATCACCACACAAACGTAGTTCTCCATTTGACTTTATTACCGTTACTAAAGGCGTAGACCAATCACTAGCATTAACTTTTTCAATTATTTGACTTTTTTCAAGTCTGTCTAGTTCTTTGTCTATCTTCTCTTTAATGGAAAAGGGTACTGGTCTAAATTTAAAAAATTTGGGCTTTGCATTTGGCCTCAATGATATTGAACCTTTAATGCCCTGAATTGGTAAATCTTTATTTTCAAATACTCTCTTATATACTTCTAAAAACAGTTCTAAATTTGAAATTACATTTATATTATTACAGATATCAAAAACGCAATTGGGCCAATCAGCTTTTAAAATTCTTATCCAATTTCTGCCCAGTAACGGCGTTTGGTTATTAAACTGGCCTGTCACAATTAGGGGTAGTTTTTCCTGATAGTTTTTGTAACTAACATTTACCAAGCATTTTCCAAAAACTGGAATTAAATTTCCTGAAAAACTTTTCAAATGTCCACTGTATTTCTCTAGAGTGACATTTTTGAGATCTGTAAGAAAAAATTTCTTTGAAACTACAGACACGTCTGCACCAGTGTCAACCTCCATTATAGTGTCTGCATCTTCAATTTTAACGTTTACCATTATTTTTGGTGCGTTTTCTAATGTGTTGCACTGAATTCAATTTATTCTGATTGGGTTTATTCATTCCAGAATTTTGGGCCGATTTTTTATTCCAACATACTGGAGCAATGTGCCCTTTCTTATTGCAAATATAACATTGAGCATTTTTAAATTTGCATAACTTCGTATCGTGGTTAGACTTTCCACAAATTTTGCAAGGATTATTGTATTTACATGGGAATTTAAAATTATTAGATCTGGCTTTCAACTTATCAATATCATGACCAGGATTTTTCATCAAATTTACTTGTGACTTCGCTGCCTCTACAGAATTTGCAATATTTATTGCACTATCAAACGTTAAAAATGGTTCACTTAGCAGCCTTTTAAGCGTAGCTTCATCGAAGCAACCACTTACAAATTGATCACACAAATTTTCATTTATGTCAGTAAATTTGCACTTGTCTGCCTGAGATTTAAGCCTCAAAACAAATTTTCCCACAGGCTCATTTTCTTTTTGTACAATCTTGTGAAATAAATATCTTTCATAGTGCTTATTTTTTATTGGATATAAATGGTTGGTTAAAACCTCTACTAAATCTTTATATTTAAGGTCACTTGGCCTTCTGGGTACCAACAAATCGCGCAAAGTCTTATAAACATTAACATCAATAGACGTTAATAACACAGATACTTTGTCTGCTTCTAATGTTTTGTTCAATTTAAAACATTCTTCTAATTGTTCCAAATAACAATTTAGATCTTCACCTTCACGAAACCTTGGATAATTTAAATTAGTGGTGGCCATACTTACGTTAATTCTTCGTCGCCATTTGATACGTTTCTATTAATTGTTAAATATTAATGGTGAAAATTATTTTGTAAGAAATCGCACTTTATATATATATATAGATAAATAAAAGATACACTATTTTTAAGCTACTATAATTATTTTTATTCTATTTACAATTCTTACACTCGTGCACATTCTATTGCACGTATCTTGTTGTTTACAAGATGATGATAAAATAATACAGAGTAGAGTAATAATATATCACAGATCAATTTCAAGTTTAGTTTGAATGCATCCACAAATGTTTTTACTTTTTTTGTATGAATGAAGGATAGTGAATGAGATATCAAACTTCAAGCCAGCAGTATGTTAGACCTGGACAAATTAAAATATTGGTAGGATAGGATCTTGTAACTTCATACAGAATGTGTTAGGACCTTAATAGTTTGATCTACCATCAGGGATTTGTAAACTCACTGGCAATCTGATATGTCTGCTAAGGCAGAGTTTCTTCACTTCATGTGGAGGTATATATTTGATTTCAATTTTTTCTATGTTTATGTATGTTAGGTTCAAACTTATCTATATTTTTTTTTAAACTGGATTTTTGACCCTGGATGAGATATAGGCTCTCCAGCTAAGTTTCTCTTTCTGTGAAGAAAGCACTCGCATGGTTGTGGGAAATGTCATTTGTCATGTGCTCTGGGAGCACACACTGGATGTCAAGGGAGAGAGTCCCATGAATTTTTCTTCTGACTGCTCTGGGAGCAGCAGTTGTATTGAGACCATGTGAAGGTCTTTGTCCTCCGCCTGAAAGTCCCGAAGGTGTGAGAAGCTCTAGCTTTGGGCAGCTAGAGGACAAATGGCATAATCACATGTAAACTAACAAGTACCTGAGTGTCAGTTTGTGATTATAGATTTGGTCTTGAACCTTGAATACCGGTTCGAAAGGAATTTTTTTTTTTAAGTTTCATTATAAAAAGTAGGGTAATTTTTGTGTGTTTTAAGGTCATTTAAAAAAAAGGAGGTATATATACCTTAAGGTTAAGCTATAGGTTTGGTTTAATATTTTTGTGAAGCAGGATTTTTTTTTTAACAAAGGATGTTTTCAGTTATGTGTAGCAATGCGAGGTCAATGTACCGAATAGTTTAGGTAGACAACTAGTCTAACCATGTAAAAGGTTTCAATTCAATTTTTAGTCAAAGATTCAATTAGTTTTTACCAGAATGAGTTGTGTGTGGGATCAAAGTGTTTTAAATTACTGATTTGAATTACCCTATTAAATATTAGTAGAAAGAAGCGCATTAAATTTGTCTTTTCCCCCCTAATACCTTTGTGTATTTTAGGACTTTTTTTGACTGTTACATTATGGAAATTGGATAATTATGGATAATATGTATGCTATAATATTTTTTAAATTTGTAGATTTATGATTTTAGAATTTTTGAGTTTTTTTTCTCAGTGTACATTCATCACTTCACCCTAGCACCCAGGGTGGATTTGGGTGATAATTAATATTTGAGTATAGATATACTAATTTTTGGAGTAATTATTTGCTTTATATGTAATTTTTTTATTTTATTAAGTTTCCTCACCTGGTCACTCGGTGTTGGAAATTAATTTTCCTTTTTATTTTGTGAAATTAATTTTTTGGCAGGGAGGATTGTTGGGACACCTCGTGACCATAATATGCCAAAGTAACCCAGAACCCCACCTAACCTAACCATATCCCACCTATGTCCATCTAAGCCACAAACCTCTGGTAATTACGAGGTGTCGAGATAGAGCCTGAAGCCACTTTTAGCCTTGGCAGCACCGAGCCAGAGACCGAGATCCCCTTCCTGGTGGTCAAGTCACCTGACCTGTGGTGGATGACCTGGCCCCACCAACATCAAGCTAGTCCAAGATGGACTCAGACTCCCCTTCCCTGTAGTCAAGCCACCGACCTATGGTGCTTGACCTGACTCCACCATCTTCATGCAGAACACCAGCTCCACCACGAGCCCTGAACCTTTCCCAAGCTGACCCCAAGATGCCCAGAATCAACAATAATAATTATATTTTTAAAATTATTTTTAAATCAATATTTTTGTATTTTTTATTTTTTTTGTGAATATTTCTTTAATAATTTTATATTTTAATTTATTTTTATCATTTTTTTTCAAAATGCCTTTTTAAGATTTTTTATTTTCATAGAGAAAGAGTGATGATAGCCTTGGGGGGTGAGTTCAGCAACACTGGGAAAAGGAAGTGGGGATATTGACATTTTCAGATTGACATACGGATATTTACTTTTTTTTTCTTAACAGAAATTTGATTTTTTTTCCTGAGAAGCAAAAAAGACTTGGAGTTGCGGAGGGCGGAGGCCGCTGGCTGCGGCCTTAGCTGCCCCTTGTCGAATCGTGGACATGGGTGGCCATGCGAGGTAGGTTGAGGATAATCTGGGACTTGGCATGATAGGCCTTTTGTAAAAAGTATATATACAGTATTAAAACTCCTCCCTTTTAACCTTATTTACATTTTTTTAATATATATTTTTAAATCTTATATATATCTGCGTGATGTACATTGAAAGATTCTATTGGTCTAAATAAAAATTTGTTTAGCCAAAAAAAAATATAAATAATAAAATAAAATAAAAAAGGAACGAGGCAGCTGACCGTACCGCAGGCCATCTTTTTTTTTTTTGGTCGGTGGCTCTCCCCCTACAGTAAGTCATTTTTTCTATCCCATTTATATTTAGTTTAACCACCAGCAATAGTCCTTCATAAGTTTTATGTATATATATTATTATTATTTTTTTTTATTGAATATATTTCAATATTATTCCCCTTTTTTTTCTCTTACATCAATTTTGTTAATAAATTTTGTCAGATAAAAAAATGCTAGCCTATTCAATGCACAACCTTGACACCTAATGGGTACAAAATGTAATAAATATTGTGGCAATTAGCTTCAAAGGTTGGCTTTCTGCAGTCTAAAAAAAAAGGGACAGCCGGGCAATAAAATAGATAAAACACGTCCCAACATATAGGGTTCCTGTATTAGGATGATATCTGGTGGGTTGACTTTAATTGCAGCTTGAAGCTCATTCAATGCCATGAAACCTTTTCTTAAATATTGTTGTAAACATTTAATTCCTTTTCCCAATGAAATAATTTAAACACAACAACACAACAACACTTGGGTGTTTTTTATTCTTCATTTATGGGAGAATATTGTGTTCTTTGGATTATTCGATCTGTTTGTATTTTATAAAGCGGGCACACGTTAGAATTTGGCCTATTACTTGTTGAGCTATTTTTATATTTAGGGTTGCACACACTTAATCAACGGAACTTGCATTTGATCCTGTTCGACTTGTACTAGTTAGTTACTTGATTGCTCAGTTGGGAAATAACTTGTTTTTTCGATTATTCTGTCTATTTGTGTTTTATACATAGGACATTCCTCTTAGTTTGCTCTGTGTGAAGAGGGCCTGTTTCTATACTTAGGATGTTGGGAATGTTGGGCCATTTTTCACAAAACGAACCCAACAATGATGTAAACATATTACATCATATAGGTACAGTGTCTTGTCGAAGTGTTTGCTGTCCAGATGGAGGACCTGGACAAGCTCTGGGCTTCTTGTATTCCGAGGCCCACCGCAGTAAGGTGTACAAAAGATGAAGGACCTGGATGAGCTCTGGGCTTCTTGTATTCTGAGGCCCGCCGCAGTAAGATGTACAAAAGATGAAGGACCTGGATGAGCTCTGGGCTTCTTGAATTCCGAGGCCCGCCGCAGTAAGGTGTACAAAATATGGAGGACCTGGATGAGCTCTGGGCTTCTTGTATTCCGAGGCCCGCTGCAGTAAGGTGTACAAATTGTATATATGTACTTATATATAGAATACCCAATCCCTTCCTATATATACATGGTGAAAGGTTAAATTCGGCAAGTTATTTCTTTTTATTACCACATTGAAATTTAAATAAATAGAGTAAATAAATTAAATATATATTCTAGATAAATTAGGTATTTCAAAGATAACAATAAAATTTAAGAAGAAATACTAGATTAAAAATTCAGGGAATCGCCTTGATATATTTTATTATTTTTTATTATTAATTTAAAATTAATTTTATTACAAAGAATAATTTTTTCATTTTATTTTCCGAATTTATTCTACAAAATTAATATAGATTTTTTACTCTGTAAAAGAGATAAAAAAAATTCTCTTTGGTCATGCGGGAATTTTAAAAAAATTTCAGTTAGTATAGAGACAGCGAACATGGCGGGTCGGGTCGCGAGAAGGGCCAAGAATCAAGCAGGGAATCGTGGTGAGTAAAGAAAGGATAAATGGTAAGTGAATAATATTTTAAAATTGTTCATGTGGGTCAAAAGGCCTGATTATAAAATAGAAGAGGTTTCATATCGTATTTAATAAGTTTTTTTTTCTTAAATTTTTTTAGCATGATGTGCTGAGTCATTTTTTATAAAATCATGATTCCCGCTATGTATAGTATATTCCGAATAAAATTTTTGTTATTATTTTCTTATATACATCAGTAAAATTTGAAGTAGAGGTTTCGCTTGCATAGAGTAATACCTTTCACCATTATATCATCTCCCTTTTGTCTCATAATATAGATAATTTTTAAATATAATAAAATCTCTCTCTCTCTCACATATATTTCTTTTTATCAATTTGTATTTATTGTATTTTATACCAGACTAGACATACACGATGAATGGAAAACCATTTTTTTTTCATTTTGGTCAGGTTTCCAATGGTCTAACATAATTGTAAATCCTCTTGGAGCGTATTGGAATGAGGTGTATGTCATTCAGGTCGTAGAGGTGATGATTGTATATTTCACCACGATAGAAATCGACCCAACAATATTGTTGTATTAAGATTTTTCTTTTCGTTAACCCACTTTGAAGTTTGCCCTCGGTACCATGTTGTGATATGGGGAGTACTATACAAATTTCTAAACTTGAAAGTATGTTTACAAGGGGTTTGAATGAAATTCTTCATTCTTTATATTTAAGTGTTTATATTAATCATATTTTGTTTTTTTTGTGTGTTTGCCTTGGCGTGTTTTTGTCAGTTTATAAACAATCTAGTATAATCAGTAAATCCTTTGAAATACATTAAAATTATTAATCGAAAGTACAACATATTTCATCACGTCTTAAATCCGACCTAACATTGGATGCCCAACGTGGGGCTGAAACTACCGAAAATTTCAAATTAGTAAAAATTTGTAAGAAGTAGGCCTACAACCCTGAGTAAAAAATCATGTCTCTACCTGAAAATTTAACGATTATCTGACTTTGAAATATATATAATGCTTTTGTGTGTATGTAATTTGAAATTTTAAATTTCACGTGTTAATAGATTTTTTTCTCTTCCTTTTTATATGGAATCTTGAAATTTTAGGATATATACAACTGAACAAAAGAAAACGAAGTTAGGCTTAAAACAGTGTTTTCCCACACTTCAGAGCTTCCCACGAAATTCCAAATTTAGAGCCCCTAGGGACATCTTTGATTGACACGCTAGAGCAGAGGGGCCACATATGTAGAGGGATGGAAATAGATGGACGTGAAAACAACAGATGTGAACACTCTAGGCGGGAATTTCTGAGAGCCAATAAAATCAGTCGATACTAAGTCTCCAAACCGACAAAGTGGGTTTTTAGCTAGCTCCCCAGGCTTGCCTCTCGCGTTTGCGAGAGGGTTTCACTCTAAAATATTTCATCCTCTTTTAACCCTTTACGCGCCACGCAACGATCTATCGACTTTAGCCTAGGTTTGCACAACGGCCATTGCCACGATTCATCGACGCGGGAAAAAAGTGGGGTAAGGGCAATTTTTTTCCCGCATTTTCGTATTCTCTTGTTTCCTCTAGTTACTATTGTCTATAATTTAACTTTTGCTGTAATAAAATATCTGATTCTACTTATCCCAATCTTTATATAGCGGTGTCAGAAAATGGTGAAGAAACTGAAATTTATCAACTTAGCTCTGATGAACTCACTTCCGATTATACAGAAGATTTAGACATTTCCACTCCAACTGGGAGTGAATATGGTGACCATAATTCCTCAAGAATATGGGTAAGAACCTATCCCCCTTCTATTTTTCCCAAACCCTTTATTTTTTCCGAAAGAACTGGGCCCCAACACTGTCCTTCAACTTTGAAAAAAAAACAATCGATTATTTTTTTCTCTTCTTTTCAATAGATTTATTCAGAGATTTTGCGAGATTTACAAATAAATATGTGAAGGAATACTTGAAAGATAATATCGCAACTTTACCTTCACATTCCAGGCTACAAAAATGGAAAGAAATAACCATAAATGAAATGATGGCATTCTTTGGAATCATTTTCAACATGGGTCTGAATCCCAAGAATCAAATAAGGAATTACTGGAGTAAAGAAAGATGTTTTAGACAAAATTGGTTTCCTGATGTTATGTCTAGGAACCGTTTTGAGCTAATTTATTCTTTCTTTACTACCTGTGATTCATATAAAATGCCTAAACACACTGACCCTGGCTATGACCCCACTTTGAAATATAGAGACTTGATAAATCATGTAAACTTCAAATTTTTATATTATTATAAGCCCACTCAACATCTAAGTATTGATGAAAGTCTGGTGTGTCTGAAAAATCGTACCAGATTATTGCAATACATGCCAAACAAACATCATGGCCGCTTTGGAATAAAACTCTGGATGTTGTGTGAGGCTAGAACTGGATACTGTCTCCAGTTTTATGTTTATAAAGGTAGATTTAGCGAAATATCTAAAAGTCTATATTATGATGTACCAATGAAACTCCTTACCGACACAAATATGATAGGAAGGGGTTATCATGTTGTAATGGATAACTTCTTCACCAGTGTGGACCTTGCCAAAGACCTAGCTGGTAAACAGACCTATCTGACTGGAACTATACGGTCCAATCGTAGAGGCTACCCCAAAACTTTGAAAAGAGCCTCCCTACATGTAGATGAAGTCATCTATATGAAAAGTGATATGCAGCAAGCACCAGCATACAAAGAAAAAGCTAAACGAAAATCAATAAACTTCCTGAGAACCTATTGTGATGCCGTTTCATAGACCAAACCTGGTAGTTCAAGAGACCCCCATCATTTATATCCTCAGGTCAAAACCGTCTATGATAAATATATGGGCGGTGTTGACCTGAGTGATATGATGATGTACTGCTATATGGACGAGAGAAAGGGCCGTAACGGTGTCTTCACCACTTGCAATCCACATACTATTTATACTATAGGTATTTTAGATTTATTGTGACATTTCTTTTAAGGTTTTTATTACAAATATTTTGCATACCAAGTATTTTCATTTATTATTATATATATTCATTTTTTTTGTGCAAGCCACTTATTATTTCAACTTTTTTGTTAATTCGGAAGGTGTATACCCCCCAGAACGAGTTTTTAATTTCGTTGCCTCTCTATTCGCTTTCTTTTAAAATATTTAGGTTGTAAAATAGGACAACTAAATTCATATTTGTTATTGGGCCTTTATTTCTTTTCGACATTTGTGTGTAAAATCCACATAATATTTAATTGTATACTTAGAATATTGCAACATTTTATTACAAACACTTTACATATCATATACCAGATAGCCCGAATTGTTCTCTTGAATATGATCCCTAGAGCGTTAATTTTACCGCCTTCCTATTCCTCTTTCAGATACAAATTTTAATATAAATATTTGCGCGACAATCCAATCACGGTAAACGGTTTGCGGATTTCGACAATTTAGAAAGAGGGAATCATATATCGCCGCAACTCTTTTTTATTAACGCGTTAATAAAAAAAGAGTTGCGGCGATATATGATTCCCTCTTTCTAAATCCAATCACGACAAACTTTCAAGATGGCGGCTGATGGGACGCGCCCGTCGATACCGACTTTCGATCCATGTTACTTCCAGCTATGTATAAGATTAAGGACGTTATAGAATTCCTTTTCCTCTTGAATTCTAAATATCCTATAGACACTAGCAAGAAGTCACCTTAGTATGATATAAATGAGAAAGATTTAGTTTTTTTTTTCACAAAAATTTTCTAGGTGAAATTTCAGACGATTCTATTTTCTGAAACATTTTTTTTCGGGAGAGGACGAATAAAAACATCTCGATAGCATTTAATTACAGTAAATAATTGCCAGCAGAAGGCCTGATCAGATTCCATGAAAATTAAGCCAGTCATATGTTTAGCCTTTTTCTTTTGTTAAAATTTGGTACCGTCATAAAGTAAAGAAAGTGGACAGTAAGCTATATCCTGATGCTGGATATGTATCTATATCAAAAAGGTGTAGTTATTCCGTTCAATGAGAATTCCAATAATTACCGAAAATTAGCAAATTATCCCTGTGGATTTGAACAGTTTAAGTAGATTAAAATCCTGGAGTTAGAGTGGAGGATCAGAAGCAAATAATAACCACTCGACGCAGATAACTCTAGTGGACAATTATAGAGTTGGCTTAATGTAGGAAGGGAAAACTTGGATTCTCAGGATATTCGAGGGGCAGAATTTCAAGAATTGATAATACCAAAGATAATATTTACACAGGTATGTGAGGGTAAAACAGCTATTCAAACGAGATAAGAGGCAATCTTATGTTTAAAATACTTTCAATGGAAGTAAATACCACTGCAAAGAGTCGGTCCAGTAACCTCTCAAATTATGAAGTCATGCTTGACGAGTTTGACACGGGATTGACGCCTGAAGTGCCTTTCATTGAGATTAACCAAGCCTGCAAAGAACTAGGAGAAGTGAAGCATGTCACGCCAGTGTACTAAGATATAATGGAGGAAACTTATGTTGAGCCAATGGAATCTTTAGAAACAAGAGATCTTATTTTTTTGAATTTTATATTATTTTCAATTACGCGATATGGACGGCGTTATAAGTTGGGTGAAAGTGATTCGGCCACAATGGGATGGTCTCCTGGAGGTGGTACGATCATATATCGCTTATAGATTGCCGGGCGGGATCGCACGTAAAGATACTCAATGTCGTCAAGAAATGATAAGTAACTAAAGAAACACCCTAGAAGATTGGGGTTCGACAAGAAGACGACATAGAAAGGGCACAACAAAATACACTGGTGGCAGAATGAGACCCTGTTATTGTGTGGAGACAGCCACTTCTTCCTGAAATATGCAACGGATGTTGGTCCCAAAGTCAAGACCTTGAGGCGGCATTTCCCGTACAGATGACGTAAGGACGCATGGCAAAAACGGCCCATAAGTTTCTTTTTCTCTTCAATTCTTGTCATGAATTTAGTGGACCAACAACGGTAGAACCTTTATGGAACCTCCATACCCTGTGTGGATATTTAGTAAGAAATGAGCGGTCCAATTCCATGAGCCTCTATCCTGAAAAATCGGAGTTATATCCCATCCAATTTTCTTTAATAGTAGCTGGTAAGAGATATTCCCAGATTTTTTTCTCCGTCATATAATTCGAAAAATTAGGAAACTACACTATTTTAATATAGCTTATATCCAGCATATCTATGAACTCAATAAGACTGCCGAACGATACCCGAAGATTAATGAGTGAGCCAACCCAGGGTAAAATGAGTTTAATAGACCTACAAGTAATAGCAGAAACAAACTTTATCCAATTTAGATTATGCTCTAACTGATCTATAACGTTATAGGTTTCTTTGTTAACAAGGTGACTACCTCGCCGAGTGTATATAAGGGTTTAAAGATCATAGGCTATCAGAATAATATTACATTAGAGGTAATTGCAGTAAATGCAGTAAAGACAGTAAGAACAGCGTCCTTATCTGTAGGCTGCACTAGCTACCTGGTTTAAGTACATCCAGGAAGAGCTTAACTCCTCGAAGGGGAGATTAGGGGGTAGAACCAGTCCTGAGAATTTCCTCGAAGATTTGCAGTAGCTTTCGCCCTGAACAAATGTCAGACTTTAGCATAAAGCTGGCAGGGGAGGGGATAGCATACCAGGATAGCTTCAATTTGAAGAATAATAGTAGATCGGGATCCAATTCCCGATGACGGGTTTCGAGGAGACTCCTGAGGGATGAAAAGGAAGAAAAGGGTGATAAAAAGCGATGGATAGTGAAGATGAAGGGAGGTGAAGAGTGATGAAAAGGGATTAAAGGAGAGATGAAAAGGAAGAAAAGATGATGAAAGGTGATGAAAAGAGATGAAAAGGGAAGAAAAAGGTGTTGAAAGCGATGAAAGGAGATGAATAGAGATAAATAGAGATGAACAGAGGTGAAAGATTATGGAAAGTGTAGAAGCGATGGAAGAGAGATGCGAGAAAGGAGGTGAAAGGTGTTGAAAGCGATGAAAAGAGGTGAATGATGTGAAAAGAGATGAATAGGGATGAAAAGGAAGAAAAAGGTAATGAAAAAGGGCGATGAAAAGGAAGTAAAAGGTGATAGAAAGCGATGAAAAAGGAGGTGGAAATCGATAGAAAGAAAAGATAGAGAGCGATGAAAGGAGATGAAAAGAGGTGAAAAGGATGAAAAGGGTGATAGAAAGCGATGGAAGAGAGATGCATGAAAAGGAAGTAAAAAGGTGATAGAAAGTGATGGGAAGGTGATGAAAAAGAAGAAAGGGTGATGGAGATCGATGAACAGAGATGAATAGAGAAGAAAGGAGATGAAAAAGGAGGTGGAAATCGATAGAAAGAAATGATAGAGAGCGATGAAAGGCGATGAAAGGAGATGAAAAGAGGTGAAAAGGATAAAAAAAAGGTGATAGAAAGCGATGGAAGAAAGATGCATGAAAAGGAAGTAAAAAGGTGATAGAAAGTGATGGGAAGGTGATGAAAAAGAAGAAAGGGTGATGGAGATCGATGAACAGAGATGAATAGAGATGAAAAGAGATGAAAAAGGAGGTGGAGATTTATGGAAAGTTGATAGAGTGTTATAGAGAGAAGATAAAGGTTGAAAGAAAGACAGTAGAAAAATGATAAAGGAAGGTGTAATGAATGTATAAAGAGAGGTAATTATTGACTCTACCATTGCCTTAATAGAACAATTTTGACTCTTCATCATGTAGTGTTAATAGATAATTTTTTTAGCCTAGAGGCCAATAATTATAAATAGCACAAAATATGCACTGAGAGTTTGTATAAGCTGATTTGTCTAAAGTTCAGTAACTGTATGCACTAATTTATATGTATAAGTCCATATTAATTATTATGTTAAGGTTATATTAAATAACAGATATATAATCTCCTTTTTAAGAATCCAGAACTTTTCTTTCAGGCAGTTTTCAGTTTTTTTTTAAGTTACATTTTTTTTTGTTTTAATGTCAAGAGGTGACTTAAGATTGAAGTGAATCCAACAGTTTCTTTCATTTTTATTTTTGTTTGGTAAATAATATCTGAACTCTGGTTCAACTCTGAATATAGGTAAGGAAACTTAGATGCACCAGATAACTGCTGTGCTTGTAGCCAATTCCCTATGGGCAGGCTTGGAACATGCGTTGGGTATTAAAAGCCCTATAATTCCTTGTGTCCAGAAGGCAGTCCAAGGAGAATTTCTAATGAGAGTGTGTAGGGCAGTTGTGATCTAAGCGTTGATAAGTAGGATACCAAGAGTACTCTGTCGTTAAATCCAAAACGGGTTGGGTATTAAAAGCCCTATAATTCCAGTATCGGGGAGTTTAACTGAAGAGCAGAGAGAGGAAGACGCTAATGACCTTGGACAGGAAGTAAGGTCGGCAAACACTCGGGGATTTATCCTACATGGCAATGAGGTAAATGCTTGAAGTCCAATTCGCTCCAATTTAAGTGCTAGTTTGGATGATTCATTTTGTTTAGTCACCAAGTGTCAAGACAAGAAGGAGTATTTCAAACTGCTAAATGCACAATTTTAATGATAGGTTAGATTTCAGTATTTGATTGTTGACAATCAATTTTATTAATTTGTTTAAGTATAAGTATTATATATAGAGTTTGTATGAGGCATTTCTTTTGAGTAAACTAGGGCTTTAGTCCCTAATTTGTTAATTTTATTTGATTTCACATTTTTTGTACTGCAAGATTTCATTATTGTTAAGGCTTATTGATATTGATAAATGAGTATCTCGGCTTCTGTAGCAGCTTTTAACTTTAGTTTGAGTGCATTCCGCGAATGATAAGGGTGTATGAAAGAATTGGAATAATGAATGTGTAAAAGGTTAAAATCTATTATATTGTGAGTCCAAAGTACATTAGAATAGTGTTAGGGAATCTAATAGGATCTTTTGTTTAATTTTGATTTCTTTATTTGTTTGGATCGGAAGCCTCACAGGACTATACAACTCTATTAATAGGAAGGTATCCGCTCCTTTTGTTGGGCCTCCTTTTAAAGGAGTATAAGTATAATTTTAATTTATGTAAGTAATTACTTTATTTTCATTATAATCAACTTGAATTCTAAGGGTCGTAGGTAATGATCATATCTCGATTCTCAGACTGGAAGATTGCGGGAGGTCATGATCAGGCCAGAAAACCCACAAATCTTCTCTTCGCAAGAGGGAACGGAGAGGTATCAGGTGAACTTTGTGCTAGATGGGGGATTTAGTGGCCAATGTCGTAAAGTCAGGGGCATAGCGACAAACCTCGGGTAACCGATCTGACATCGTAGTTTTCGACGCTTTAAGTGTGACTGGGATGAGGATGATTCAGACGGGAGGTTGGGAGAAATTGGCACGTTTAGATGCTCTTCTATATTGCGCAGCTTGGAACCAATCCTCTATGGACAAACTTGGAACATGCGTTGGGTATATTGGATACCCTATAATTTTTGTCAGTTTATAAATAATCTAGTATAATCAGTAAATCCTTTGAAATACATTAAAATAGGATATTTATTTGTCGAAAGTACAACATATTTTGACACGTCTTAAATCCGACCTAACAGGAACAATTGAAACATTTGGGAATTCCTGAGCAATCATGAACTCCCTGAACTCCACATGTCCTGCATATTGGGGTGTTAGGGCATTCTGCCGTTTTGTGGGTGGGGTTAAATTTCAGACATTTCTGGCATTGTTTCACCAGAAACCGATCTACAACAACGCATCGTTCACAGTCAGTGTAGATTTTATTGTTTAATTTCTCAATGGTTTGATAAACTCTAGGAGAAACTCGTAAAACTATGTTGTGAGTAGAGGTGTTAGATTTAGTGCAGAATAGCACTTTAATATTGCTTTTCATATCCTTTAGTTCGTCGTTCATCTGACAGATTGTTTCTTCGAAGGAATTTACCTCGGTGATTTTACTAACGTTTTTAACCATTATAGTTGGATCTCTTTTGGTCGGTATGAATGTTTTGCATAGATTTGTAAGTTGGGTTGATTTGCATAATTAATCTTTTAGGAAATTAGATTCTTTCTCGTCCAAAGTTTTTATCTCTGACCCTCTTATTTTCCTCTCTTAACACTCTGATCCTATCAGCAAAAGCGTGGTGTACATCTGTAATGTTTCCTTCATTGAAAGGCTGCGCTATAATTACAAATTCTTTATCACTACTTTGTTTGTTATACATAGTTTCTCTCGCTGTTTGGGATTTCAAAACCTCTGAAAAGGAGGGTCTCAAGGTCTTGAGTTCTCCCTTGAATTTGTCCAGTTTCTGATCAAGGACATCAGACACTTGAATAGAAAGTTGATCCACAAAGTCCCGATTATTGATATCTCCCAAGGCCGTAATGCCTTCCTTTGTCTGCCTTACCATTGTAGATAGAAATTAAAAATCATTTTTTGTTAAGTTTTTCTGGTTTTGTTTGACTTTATTGTCAAAAAATTCATAGATTTTATCTAATTTAGCAGTTAGTGTTCTTATCAGTAAATCAATTTGCAATTTTTACTAATTTCAGTATACGTCTAGTCAGACCTTATCATATGAACTTTTCAGGAAAAACAAAAGAATTTTAACATTAAATAAAGGAAAAGGAGCGATGCGACAATCCATCCGTTGCAGCGCCGATCAATTTACATACATTATTATATATTTTTTATTAAATATTTTCTTATCTTTATTTTTCTGTGAATTTTTCTTTAATAATTTTTATATTTAATTTATTTAAAATAATTTAAAAAGATTATTTATATATTTTTTTCACAAAAAGAAGGATGATGCTAGCCTTGGGGGGGGGGGGGGGGGAGGGGGGTGAATCCAGCAAACGCAGGGAGCAAGGAAGCGGGATAGTGGGTAGAGTTTTGACTTTTTTTTACTCTGAAGCGGAGGACTGGGAAAAGCTGAAAATGCCGCTGGCCTGGCTGCGGCCTTGGCGGCTCTTTTTCTGAATCCTGGATTTGGGTTGCTGGATGTAGAGGTAGGTGGGGATATATGGCATTTTGGCATGATAGGCCTTTTAGTTTATATATATATATTGAACTCCTCCTTTTAAACCTTATATAAATATTATATGGTACCACTCCAGCACACACAACATTTTTCATTTTGCATCAAAACACTCGATTTTTTAAAACAAAAGTGCGATTTTTCACACACCATTTCTGTCCTTTTTTGACCATATTCATTAAAAAATAAAGGTATTTTGATTAAAAACAAAGGTTTTTTGAAAAAAAAAGTTAAAAATAACAAAAACAGAATTTAAGAAAAAAAAAACACAAAAATAAAAGTATACAAAAATAGAAAAATTGTGTCCTTTTTTGATCAAAATAGAAAGAAAAAGCATTAAATATTTAACCACTCGTTGTAATTTTCAAAGCATCGTTCTTTCATTTCTTTAATAAAATATATAGAAACTACTTTTATTAATATTTCTGATAGTGATTTTTACAAGTCTGACAAAGTGAATTTTTCTCTATAAATTCCAAACAAATCTATAATGTATATTGGGTTGATTCCAATAAATCTTTTCTTTAAATTCAACAACAAATTCTTCGGTATATATATATATATTTTTTTCAAACTTGTATTCTGAAATATACAACCAATCAATCTAATAACTAAACTCTAATGAATTCAATACTTAAATCTTGATATCCCGTCACTATGGTGAAATCCAAATAATTTATATTTTCAGGTATTTTTTATATTGACAAAGAGAATATGTTGAAATTGGTAAACAAATCAATTTAAAATAATCTGTGATGTCAAATATGTTCCATTTTGACTAAGTTTGTTTTGTTTATGTTTTAGTAATAGCTTAGAATATAAAAGCTCAACTTTTCTTCACACACATTTGTTAAGTTAATTAGTTTGTTTAACCTCTTCTTGTATTTGAATAATAAATTTGTTTAAATTAATATGCTGCTGTTATGCTAAATTAAAATTCAAAATACAACAACTGGTAGCAGAAGCCTAGTTAATTGTTATTGCGTCAGAAGAAAACAGAAGAAAACTTTTTGAAAGAAAGGTTGAGTATGATTATATATATTTTTTAAAATGGCAGAATATTTTTCGATGAATAGAATAGAGCCACTGACATATTCAAATTACTACATATGGGCGCTTAAAATATCAGCAATTTTGAGAAGCAAAAAATTGTTCAAAAAAGTGATCGATTCGCCTAAGGCTTACCGTGGAATGGCAGATTCAAAGGAGGAAGAATTTTTCAGAGAATGGGAGGATAAAAATGATGAGGCGTTTGGAATAATAATAATAAATTTGTCATCTGAGCAGGCTGGCATAGTTATAGGAGAGACAAATGCTAAAACTGTGTGGGATGAACAGAAGCGTATCCATACTGGAAATATTGAAGATAAAATAATCGATATTGGACTTGAATTGAAAAATATTCAAATGAGAAATAATGAAGGCATTGGGGCCTACATAACAAGGGCCAGAAATATTGCATCCAGAAGTGCTAACTTGGGACAGCCTATTTCACCAAGGGAAATGGTGTATCATGTAGTGAGAGGTTTGTTGCCAAAGTTTGAAAATATAGCAGCGGTTTTACGACCACAACGATCTGCGAGTCTCGAGGAAGTTTTCCAGGCACTTCAAAGGAAGAAATGAGGTTAAACTCAATGGGATTTCCTAAAGAAGGTCAATATGAAAAAGCTTTTAAAGCTCGAAATGACCGAGGGATACAAAGAACATGCAAATTTGAAGGGAAATGTCATACATGCGGAAAATTTGGGCACATGTCAAGAAACTGTTGGCATCGTCAATATAAAGCGAACTTCAATAAACCAAAATGCAAATATTCACAAAATAATATGCAAACTAAGTCTTCATCATCTTGGAAAAATAACTCAAGGGAACATGCTAATGTAGCGAATGGTTCTGCTAACACTGAACATGCGTTTACTTCAGCGGAAATGATCTACTCTTCTTCACAACTACCTGAGGAGGATGAGCACATTTGGAACCTTGATTCAGGATGCACTTCACACATGTCTCCTAGAGAAGATTGGCTTATCAACAAGATTCCTATTGACAGTGAAATTAACCTTGCAGAAGAAGAAAGGTTCATAAAATCTGAAGCACAAGGTGACGTGAAATTGTCTACATACACAAGTGAAGGTAAGCAAGATATTTGTATTAAGGATGTACTTGGTGGGATTGACTATTACGTTACAAATGGTAGAATAATGGGCCAAAGTGGCGACAATGCTTTATAGCCACTGACAAATCCCCAATCCTCTGTAAATAAAAATACTTATGGGCAAACTACTGTAAATAGACAACCTTGTTTTTCTTTTAAAGACGACACACAAGTGCTGTGTTGGAATGTTAATGGTTTGAAAAGGATGTTGCTGCAATTCGACCTATTCACACGTTTAGAAAAGTGCAGCATTTTTGCACTCACAGAAACATGGAAGGATCAACAACTGAAGAATAAACCAACAGGATTTCATCTGTATGAATCTCTTGCTCAGAGAGACCACAAGAAGGGTAGATCATCGGGGGGAATTATTGTTGGGATTCGAGAAGCTATAAAAGACAAGATTGAAAGGATTGAAACTGAAAAATAATGGATTATGATCTGTCTGAGGTTGGACGGTGAAATGCGAGTGTGTATGATCTTTGCTTACTTGCCACCAAACGAACACTATTTGACCAACTGCAAAAATTTACTCGACCAAATAGAAGGGAAAATAGTTGAAGGATATGAAGTTTTACTGGCTGGTGACTTTAATACACGAACGGGTGCAATGGGAATTCTTCATAATACATTAAACCTTCCGTGCTACTTGACTACTAGACGCACTCCAAAAGATCCTGTAATATTTACGCATTCAGAACAATTCATAGACAGATTGGATAATAATACTCTTACAATTTTGAACGGCAGAACAAGGGGTGACAGAAGTGGTAACTACACATATATATCAGCACGGGGATCCTCGGTGGTAGACTACTGTATTGTCTCCAATGGGCTGTTAGGTTACGTACATGACCTATACATCGAGGGATTACCACACTCAGATCACTTACCCCTAATTATAAAATGGATATGAGTTGGGGACCGAAACAAGTGACGAACCCGACTTCACGGGTAAAGAAAAAATATATATGGTTACCCGAAAGAGTAACGCTATTTGTATAGGACTTAGGAGGAGCTTATGGATTTTGGAATAACTCGATTGAGAATATAATGAACAACATGGTTAATCAGATCAAAAGCGCAATGGTACAAAATGGTATGCAAATTGAAATAAAAGCGAATAACTCACTGTCGAAGCCTTGGTTTGATCATGAGTGCTACATAGCGAAAAAGATTATGAAAGCAGCTCTGACAAAATATATTAAATCTAATATGGATCTAGATCGTTCGGAATATGTTAAAACAAGGAACAAATATACATCGATTATTAACAATAAAAAGGAAAAATATTTCTGTGAAATACAAGAAAAATTAAATAATACATACGATTCAAGTGAATTCTGGAAAACAATAGCTCGCTTCAGAAAAAGAAACTATACACAGGGAATTATCTCAATATCGGACTGGCAGCAATTTTACAATAAACTCCTGGATACAGAACCAATACCAGATTACGAACCCGTTACTCTGACCCTCCTAGATACAGATAATGAGCTAACTAAATGCATAACTCAATGAAATAAGCAAAGAAATTTCTCGAATAAGGCATGGCAAGGCGACTGGTTTTGACGACATAATGAATGAAGCAATAAAGGCCCTCCCAAAGGATTATCTAATCTCCTTAAAGGATATATTCAATAGAATTTTGAGAACGTCTGAATTTTCGACAACATGGTTGAAATCAGTTATTCAACCAATTTTTAAGAATGGTGATCCAGACGACCCCTCTAACTATCGAGGCATAGCGCTCTTAAGTAATGTAGCAAAATTATTTACATCAATACTCAAATCTCGTCTAGGCAGTTGGATCGAAAGGAGAAATATAGTTCCTGAGAACCAGGCGGGATTCGGGGCCGGCCCCTCTTGTCTGGACCATATATCCACTCTATCATCCCTGATTCAAAATGACTCTAAGCCGAAAGAGAAGAAAATGCTACATGTTCTTCGTGGATTTGAAAAAAGCCTTCGACACAGTGCCCCACTCATCATTATGGAGAAAACTGGTAGATGCAGGTCTCAACCACCGCGCGTTTTGTTAATTTAATTAAAGATTATTACACAAATATGACAGCGGTAGTGCGATGGAACAATTCATTTACTGCGCCAATAAAGGTGCGTTCGGGAGTTTTACGAGGGGAGCCGATGTCACCTTACTTATTTATACTTTTTATAAATGATTTAATCGGTCTCTACAATGGTTCAGATTTACCGGGAATATATCTCCCAAATTATGGATATGTTCATATTCTACTATACGCAGACGATATTGTCTTGATTGGAGAATCCAAACATAACCTTCAAATAAAAATCAATATGCTAAGAAAATATTTTGAAACAAATTTATTAACCCTGAATGAAAAAATGTCAAAAATTGTAGTTTTCAGAAACGGCGGTAGATTAGCACAAAATGACAAATGGTTTTGGGGTGAGCTGCAACTGTCTGTTACTACGAAATATCTATACTTGGGATATCCGCTTACAAGTGCAAATTCACTAAACAAGGTAGCTTCACACTACAAGGGCAAAGCCCTGGCAGCAATTGGCGCAGTGTGACAAGTTCTGACAAAATCCAAGATGAACTCTCTAAATGCGGCAATGAGATTACTTGATTCGACGGTCTTGCCTCACATGCTATACGCCGCACCCTGCTGGGCACTCAACCAAGTAAAGGTAGTTGACCAGGTTCAGAATATTTTCCTAAGACGCTACCTAAATTTACCAAAGTATACTCCGGGCTTTATGCTAAGAATGGAGTGTGGACGAGTATCACAGAAGGTTATCATAACTAAGCAGGTCCTGAGATTTTGGGTGAGGATTATGAAAATGGAAGAGATTAGGTTGCCCCGGGCATGTTTGTCACACCTCTGGACATTACACAGCAATCAAAGGGCTGGTTTAACCTTTGTCGAAAACCTGTCAACCATTTTAGACTCAAACGGTTTTTCGTTCCTGAAGGGTTGTCCGGATTACACTGCAATACTGACTGAAATCCCTGCTATTATTCGAATAGCAACCGAACAAAGCATCCAAAACGACATGGCGAAAATTCTAAATACTTCACATTACAGTCACTTCAAATACCTAAAAAACTCAATAACAGCAGAACGATATTTATTCACAACTATTCCTCTAGCAATTAAAAGATTTTTTGCACAACTGAGACTCCTTTGGACGATCTTCCCAGAAAATCGTTCAAAGCGCTGGAAGATTGATTTGACTCTAATTTGCGATCTGTGTAAAAACAGAATCCAAGACGAAATTATGCATATAATATTTGGATGCTCTTGCTTAGGGAAACAGAGGAAAGAAATTTTGGGTGACTTACCCTGGTCTCAACCTGACTGCCAACAAATTTGCAGCTGGATGAACACACTGATGGTTGATCAGGGTCTCTCCCTCGGTTTATATAAATTCTACAAGGCCGCAGTCAATGTCCGTTGGAGAATAATGGATTCGCCGAATGTCGTGGTTTGCTTGGAGGAAGAAAGCGAAGATTGAACGCGGCTGATTCCACACTAGCCCTCTCAATGATATCCTAACCTTGACATACTCTAAACATTGGTACTTTAATTTAAATATTTAATCATGTATGGTTCCTTTTGCTCTGTATGTTATTTTTTGTATATATGGCTATATTTCTTTTTGTTTGTTTTTTTTCTTTCTTCTCTCTTTTCTTTTTCCTTATTAATTCTTGTATTTTAGTTTTTGCTTTTGAAATATCTTCCTTTGCAAATTCCCGTAGAGGGGAATCATGCATAGGGCTGGATGCCCCAATAAAAAGGCTTGTGTGTGTGTGTGTATTAAGGATGTACTCTATGTGCCTAGACTTAAATATAATCTTCTTTGTGTCAGATGTCTGGTTAATAATGGAAATAAAGTATATTTTGAGAAAGGAATAGCTAAAATTTATAACTGCAAAGAAGATTTGATAGCTGAGGCTAATGAAGAAGATATAATGTTTATAATTAAAACTTTACATAGAAATTTTTAAGCACTAAAGATAATTGTTTAAAAGCAGAAGATAAATGTTCAGCTAAGACAATGTGGCATAGAAGACTAGGACACTTGAACGAAGAATATTTGGATAAAATGATGAAGAATAATATGGTAAAAGGACTTAATTTTGATTGTCAACATCTTGAAAAATGTGAACCATGTATCTTTGGTAAACTAACCCAAAACCCTTTCAAAGCTATAGAGAATAATCATTCTGAAAGGCCATTAGAACTTATACACATGGATCTCTGTGGTCCTATGCCAACCAAATCACTGGGTGGTGCAAACTATCTGTTTGTTATTGTGGATTATTTGTATACTTCTTGAAATCAAAGGAGGATGCAATTAATTTTTTTGTAGAATTTATAAATCATCGAGAAAATGAAACTAATGTTAAAATCAAAAATGTTAGATCGACAACGGAACTGAATTTGCAAATAAAAATTTTCATGAGTTTTTCAGAAATGAAGGAATACACCATCAAAGAACAGTTCCATATTCACCAAAAAGCAACAGAATTGCAGAACGAACCAATCGCACCCTTCTAGATTGGGCTAGAACTATGTTATTTGATGCTAAGTTACCAACTGAGTTTTGGACGGAAGCCATTGCAACAGCCGCTTATTTGAAGAATTGCACACTGGCCAAGAATGATAACATGAAAACTCCCATAGAGAAATGGACTGGACACAAACCATCAGTAGCACATTTAAAAATCTTTGGAAGTCTTGCCTACTATTACATTCCTAATAAATTTGACTCTAGAGCAAGAAAAGGAATATTCACCGGTTACTCGAGACAAAGAAAAGCTTATAGAATATATGATCCACAAGATGGAAAAATACATGAAGTTCAAACTGTCAAATTTGATGAAAATTCAAAAGGCTCTGATCTCTTGACTTCTAATGTTTTTGACCAACATGTCCAAGATCATAGTATCTTTAGAAATGAAAAACATGAATCAGATTTCTTTCAAATTACACATATCATGGGCTCTACTCCAGAAGAACTAAATACTCCAGACAACCCTGAACCAATACCTGAATCATCAGGATGTATTGCAGGAAGAACTAATGAAGATATTCAGGCAAAGCATCATCTTCATGCAAGAGCAGGAAGAGAGGCTGAGAGCAAGTGGTGTAAGACGATCTGAAAGAATAAAAGAAAGAAACGCAGCCAATGTAACCGAACTATCTTCACCATCCATGAACATACCTAAAATATATCGAGAAGCCATGAACACCCTATTTTCAGACCAATGGAAAGAAGCAATGGAAGAGGAATTCCATTCCCTAACTTCACATAATGTTTGGACCCTTGTACCCAAACCAGAAAATGAAAACCTGATAAAAGGAAAATGGATTTTTAATATAAAAATGTATCCAGATGGAAGCATTGACAAAAGAAAGGCTAGATTTGTTGCAATGGGGCATAATCAAAATCCTGGCGTTGACTATGAAGAATCTTTTGCTCCTGTGATGAAGCTGGACTCTTTAAAAACATTGATTGCCATTGTATCACAACAAAACATGAAATTTGAACAATATGATGTTAAAACTGCCTATCTCAATGCGGAACTAAAAGACGATGTGTACCTGGAACAACCTGAAGGATTTGTTCAAGCAGGACAGGAGAATAAAGTGTGTAAACTAAACAAACGTTTATATGGTTTACCACAATCCGGAAGATGCTGGAATGGAAAAATAACCAAATTTTTAATGATATTGGACTCAGACGTTTAGAAAGTGAACCATGTGCATACATCCTTCAAGAGAGAAGAGGAGAAAACTCTAATAATTGGGATTTATGTAGATGATTTTCTCATTATTGGATCGGAAAATACCATAATTAACAGAATAGTTAAGCAATTGGATGAGCAAATTGTCATTGTTCGAAAAGAAAAATCTTTATTTTTTCTTGGAATCAAAATTGAGGAAAAATAAAATTGTTTCGAACTTTCACAAGAAGCCTATGTAGAAAAGATTTTGAAGAAATTTAACCTTGAAGAATGCAATCCAGGAAAAACCCCTGGTGATCTTAATCAAGATCTGGATAATCACCCAGATTCTTCTTCTGTGGACCCTAAACTTTACCAAGAAATGATAGGTTCCTTGATGTATTTATCAGTGGGAACAAGGCCCGATATAACATTTTATGTTAGGCAACTCTCCCAATACAGCAAGGATCTCAAAGTCATTCATCTTACTGCACTTAAAATAATATATAGATACTTGAAGGGAACAAAAAGCTACAATTTATGCTTTAACAGAATGAGAGAAAAATTTGAAGTCTTTACAGATGCTAGTTAGTCCTCAACTAAAGACTCAAAATCTTTTTCAGAATATTTAACTAAATTAGGATCTTCACTACTTAGTTGGAAATCTCGAAAACAACCACTGGTAGCCCTGTCAACATGCGAAGCGGAATTAATGGCTATCTGTGAGGGCACTAAAGAGTTAAAATGATTTATGAACTTTCTTTCTGAAATAGGTCATCAATCATGTGTTGAAATACCACTTGTTCTGAAGACAGACAGTAAATCAGCAATAGACTGGATTAAAGGAACATCTCATCATTGTAGAACCAAGCACATTAACAGAAAATATTTCTTCGTGAAAGATGAAGTCTCAAAGGGAAATTTGAGGATCTCCTTCGTGAACTCAGAAGCTCAAGAAGCGGATCTTCTCACCAAGAGGCTGCCGGGAGACAGAATTCAGAGACTGCTTGTAAATATGGGACTTATTTTTGGACCTAATTTTGATTTGCTCACCAAAGGGGGGAGTTGTTGAAATTGGTAAACAAATCAATTTAAAATAATCTGTGATGTCAAATATGTTCCTTTTTGACTAAGTTTGTTTTGTTTATGTTGTAGTAATAGCTTAGAATATAAAAGCTCAACTTTTCTTCACATTTGTTAAGTTAATTAGTTTGTTTAACCTCTCCTTGTATTTGAATAATAAATTTGTTTAAATTAATAAGCTGCAGTTATGCTAAATTAAAATTCAAAATACAACAGAATCTATATACCACAGTTTATTAAAATATTCTGTAATAAAAGATATTCATATAATGTTGGATATTTACAAGATTTTCTCTTGGATAATATTCAATAAAATTATCATAATATGGATCAAACTAATCATAATACTCAAGCATAAAAGTTTCAGAAAGTGTTTGATATTGTGATATCAAAAACCATCTAAGATAATTTATATTTTCTCTCAAATTCTTCTGTTAATTTTCTTTTCTACAAATTATATCCCAATTAACATTATTACGATTAGCTGTTAAAATATCAAAATAACAATTTTCAGAAAAATAATCCCAATCTAAAAAACTTTTTTTAGATCGACAGAGTTCAATGAGGTGATCCATTTATATAGTTTATAAACTGTCAATAGTGCATAAAATTTCTCTTGTATATTATTAATTTTTTAAAATAAATACTGTAAACTGATCTGCATTCATAATGAATTGATTACAGGAATCTTCAAAAATAACTTTTGTTTCCTCACCAAAACAAATAAACTTAATTTTAAGATAATTTTGCACCTTGTTGATTATAGAAAGGTCCATTTATATAGTGTTAAAATCTATTGCCTCACATAATTTATTAAAATGATTAATAATTTCCTTATTATATGATTCTTTAATAAGTCTTCTATATTTATTATAATTGTCCATAAATATTCTTAATAAACGCTTATCTTTAGATTCATTATATATTTCAAGCAAATTAATTACTGATAAAATAAGAGAATAAGAATAAGCAAATAAATCACTTTCACGGCCAAAAATCAAACATTTTATATTTTCTAAAGCGTTTCCATTTATATAGAAATTGTTTTTATAAATATTTAATTTCTGAAGTCCAGCTATTAAAGCTATCAGGATATCCTAACCATTTAACAAAATATTAATTTTTTCCCATTTTCTTGTTCTACTTCTAATTATTTTCTCAACTTTATAAAAATCATCTTCTTTATCTATTTTACTAATTCTTCATTATAAAATCCACCTTCTACATCATTATTCTGATCTTTATTTTTATATGTGACAGGTTCAGTAGACAAAACTTTACTTATTTCAAACACTTCGTTTGTAAAATTAGGAAGATATCCTTTATCAAAATGACCTTTATGTTTTGGTATTCTAACCTTATCTCCTACATTATATTTTTAATTCGAACTTTTAATTTTATTAATATAAAGATTAAAATAGACCTTATTTTCATTTTCTGGTTTACTTGCTTCAACAGGGGTCATTTTTATAGAAGTATGAAAGGAATTATTTTAATTTTTAACAAGTGAAGGTAAAATATCAATCTATTTTATAGTATTATTGTGTGTTGAATATTTATTTATTAACTCTTTTAAAATCCTATCAAAACGTTCAACAATTCTAGCTTTTGTAACATTTTGTGTAGCAAACCATTCAATATTATGTTTATTTAGGAGGTTCTGCGTCACACTGTTGATAAATTCTGTGCCCTTATCTGTTTGCAGCCTTTATGGTTTCCTTTCTTTGAAGATCTCACGGAAGGCATTTGTAATTTCGTCTCCAGTCTTGTTTCTTATTGGTATTGCCCAAGCACATTTGGTGAATGCATCAATAATTGTTAATATATATTTAAAACCTTTATCTTTTTGCACAAAAGCTAAATCAGCCATCCATTGATAATCTTTATATGGTGCATATACTCTTCTGGTTTCAAATTTCTTTTTATAGGTTTATGATGTTGGGTCATTTTTTAATGTCCTATTTAAGAACATTCCTTCTTCGAACCTGACTAGCTCAGCAATAATGACATTTATATTTGTATACCACAGTAGATTAAATCTAGATACATACACAAAAGAAATATATCACACACCAAGGATACACACCTGTTTTGTATTTGATTAAGGATAAAAATATTACCAGACACTTTAAAATATTAAAACATTTAATTTTATTTAACTCGGTGAATTTACAATATTTCATTTGTAGACGACATGAATGGGCTTAAATTATGTTTTAGACAAATTTATAAAGCTTCCTATATATAAAAAAATGATTTTGAGAACAGGCGACTTGGTAATTCAACCAAGTTACCTCATCTGAATAAAATGATCAATAAAGATGACTAATATTTTGTAAAAAGAATCATAAAGGCCAAGTCCTCTGTTCACTATATACCTTAAATAGTAGAGTCTACCAGAAAATTACTATCTATCAGGACTAATTCTATTCTTTTATGAACAGACCTCTTTAGGTCTACACACTAAATTCTATTAATGTCTTTGGACTTACCCTTATCTTTTCTACATACCATTTCCAAGTTTGTCTTGGCAACCCCATCGTCCCGGACCTCCCGTCTTGTCGCGTCTCTCGTTCAAAACTGACCGTTATTTTTCAAACAGCCCCCCAAGATAAAAAATCATCTTCCTACAGAGTAAAAAAATAATTACATAAATATTCTTAGAATATTTATTTAAAAATAATAGTAATAAAGAAAATATTATTTTTTAAAAGAATATTTAAGAAAATAATAATAAGGACAATAAAATATAATTTTTTTTAATTTAAATTAATTTCTTCTTTAAGAAATTCGAAATTAGACTTCTTCTCATATTATAAGAAGAGTTTGAGATAATAATAAAAATTGATAAACTAAGGATAATAAAATATAAAAATTTTTCTTTAAAATTAAAGTAATTTCTTCTTTAAGAAATAATATATAATATATTCGAAATTAAACTTCTTATATTAAAAGAAAAGTTTGAGATAATAATAAATTGATAAAATATAACACGTCTATCCCTTAAATTTTATATAGTAATCCTTTCCTTAAGAGAATTTGAAGCAGAGAAATATGCAAATTTATCTGGGTATGTATTTAATTGGTTTTATTCTTTTTAGAATAAAGAATGAACTTAGAAATTCCCCTAAATGGTAATATGATTTTGGACGCTTCATTGCATATAAAAGGGTGAATGACGAATTCATCTATTTACATATCTACATGGTTTGTATATCCTCCTCTGGGTCTGTCTGCTTCGGGCTTCTGGATACTTAGACAGGGCCGATGTCATCTCCAGCTTTTCACCTTCCCCGGTTCTGGTCTTAAAGGCATCGTTGAGATTACTCGTTGGGAATTCTCCATCTTTCCATAGCGGGTCTTGGGATACACGTCCAGGGCTGCTTCCAGTTCTTCATTTATAATCCGCCTCTTTGTTGTCCTTCTGTGGAGGGTTGGCCGGTATCTCGGTCACGGTACCACCAGTGTCACCTCCGATTGGGCGTCCTCCCCTGCCTTGACCTTTAGAGCACCGTCGGCCATCGTTGTGGGATTTACATCTGGACAACAAACATTCCCGGCAAGACACTGTGTATATTGTTACATCATGATTAATGGCGTATTTCTTATATTAGTTTTAATATATTTGAAATTTAAATTATATATTTATTTATTTTTATATAAAATATTCTATGATATTTATTTAAAACAGATTATTAATTTATCATCATTTGTATTTAGGTACACTGTGACTTCACTGCTCTCTTTGATGTGAGAAAATAAATAGAGGATTCTGGTGGCTGCTTAAAGAAGACTTATCTCGTTATTCCCTTTTATAAATTTGTAGGATGGTTGAAACACGCTCTGGTAAGATGCAAGACCTAGCACAGGAGAGAATCCAGGCTGAAGAGTCTGCCAAGCCGCAACCTGGTGTAACAATTGGTAGAGATGCTAGTTCCGACCCAGTTGTCCTGAATCCCAACATCGACATCCCCAAGTATGATGGAACGGAAGACCCTCGCCCATGGATTGAATCTCTTGAAGAAATTGGCTTCTTGTACCATTGGGCAGACTACATTATCTCTCGTTATGCCGCCATGAACATGACGGGAAGCGCTAAAACCTGGTTGAATTTACACAAAGCTAGTTTCACGAGCTGGGAAAATATTAAAATCCGCCTCATTCAGGATTTTTCTTTGGACGCGAATAAAGAAGAACTTAGAATGAAGCTCAACAGAATGCAACACTGGAATAACCAGCAATCAGGTTCGCGGAAGACATTCTAGTGTTGTGCAACAAGGTTGACCCCGCAATGGAAGAAGAAACAAAAATTGAACATATAGCATCTCCTTCTCATTCATGTCAATACCTGATGAAGGACGGCTGACGTCCGAAAGCTCGTATACCACTTAATAAAGAAACTTACCACGTTCCTCTTAATCTCTCTTTTTATATTCCAAACGTGGCTTATCATGTCTGATGTTATTGGAGGACTGAAAAAAGAGTACTCATTCGCGCTCTACCTGAACCCTCCTAAAACGACCGATGACCTTCTTGTCGTGTGCAAGAAAATGGATTCTTTTGAAAAGAAGTATCGGGAACGTGTGGAGAAATCCAGAAACCTATATAACGGTCCACGCTATTCTAGACCCCAACAACAATCGAGGTACGTGCCGCCGACTGCCGCACGAAACTACCAGACCACTTCCAGGCCCCAAGCCCCTGTTTCCAATAATTACAAGAACGACTCCCCTCCTACCCCCAGACAGTATCGAAACAACTTTCCCCAGCCCTCTACCCCTAGACGTCCTTATAATCCTAACTTTGTGCCGAAACCAAACCTTCAGAGAAACACTTACAATAAAAGCCAAGAAGTGAGCAAAAATAGGACGGAAGATGGAAGACCAATCTGCTTTAAATGTAACAAGCCAGGGCACGTGGCCCGTTATTGTAGGGTCAAGTTTATAAGAATCCTAGAAGAGGATCCAGCAGATACCCAAGAGAAGGTCGAAGAAAAATGCCAAATGAATGAAATATCAGAGAAATCAGGACCTCGGCTTTATGCTGATGTATGTCATAGCACACAGACAAATATTCCTACCCGGAATAGATATTCCGTGTTGGAAGATTTAAACTAAGCGTCGCGCCTGAATCTGTCAATCAAAGCAAGTCGACCATAAACGGAATCAAGAAGTTGGACCCTAAATACAAATTAAAAATTAATGTGGACAAGATAGGGACTTTTGAAGCTTTGGTTGATACAGGTGCTGACCTCTCAGTGGTCGACCTCAGAACGGCCCTCGATACAGGCCATGGTATAAGTAAACTCGCAAAAATTTGTGCAGGACCCGATGGAAAAAAATTGGACATGGTAGGAAGTATATTTTTAAATATAAAAATTGATGACGAAACATTATCACACAACTTTGTGATATTGAAAACGCATTTACGGACATTAATTCTTGGGAGAGATTTCCTTAAGAAAATGAACGCAAAAATAGATTGTAAGCAAGAAACTATAAAATATGATTTGACGAATAATCATGACGAAATCAATTTTGAAATGTTGAAAATAAAGAGTGCCAAGGATTCCATTGTACCGGAATGTTCCATGAAATTGATCAAGGCATTGGTAGAAACAGAGGAAGGAGAATATATTATCGAGGAGAGCAGCAAAATGTTTCAAACAAATGGACTTCGTCTAGCAAGAAGCTTGATCAATGTTATAAATAGGGAAACACACATCTGGATAACTAATCCGTATCCTCGACCGTTAAAAATAATGAAAAACCAAACATTGGCTTTTGGAAGTAGTCCAGCGAAAATAAATGTGAGTCGAGAAAGAGAGGTAGAAGAGAACGAATAACCTAGATTCCAAATAAACGAAAATCTTTCACCAAAGGAACAGAAGGAGTTGAAACAAGTTTTAGAAAGGTATGGAGATCTTTTTTCATCGAGATTAGGGAGAACCAATTTGGCAAAACATCGGATTGAGACAGAAGACGCGAAGCCAATTAAACACAAGCCTTACCGGGTAAGTGCTAAAGAACGAGATATTATAAAAGAGCAAATTGACGAGATGCTTACAGAAGGCATAATTAGGCCATCTTCTAGCCCCTGGTCTTTTCCAGTAATATTGGTCAAGAAGCGAGATGGTAAATACAGATTTTGTGTGGACTACAGAAAACTGAATAATGTGACAGTAAAAGATGTCTATCCGATCCCTAGAATAGACGAAGTTATGGATACTCTCCAAGGATCTACACACTTCTCAGCAATAGACCTCAGATCTGGATATTGGCAAGTTGAAGTCGAAGAAAGAGACAAAGAGAAAACAGCTTTCACTACAGCGCATGGATTATATGAATTCAACGTGATGCCTTTTGGACTTTGTAACGCGCCTGCTACCTTTGAGAGAAATATGGAGAATATGCTTGGAAATCTGAGATGGCAAATTTGTTTGTGTTATCTGGATGATGTTATCATATATAGCCCGGATTTTCCAACGCACCTCAAAAGACTTGAAGCTGTTTTTAGATGTTTTCGTGAATCTAATTTAAGGTTAAACGACAAAAAATGCCGATTTGCTTTTGAAGAATTGGAGATTCTCGGCTATATAACGAGCAAACATGGTATAAAACCCGCGGAACATAACATCAAAGCTGTCAGAAATTTTCCTCGACCCAAAAAGGTCAAAGAAGTACAATCCTTTTTGGGAATGTGTTCATATTATAGAAAATTTATCAAAGACTTTTCAAAAATTGCCGACCCTTTGACCAACCTTATAAAAAAAGTGTATCATTTACCTGGACAGAAAGACAAGAGGAAGCGTTTCAAACCCTAAAAACAGCACTATTAAGTCCACCAATTTTAGGTCACTCTAATCCAAATGCACCTACTTATGTTCATACTGATGCGTCCAACATCGGCATAGGTGCAACACTTGTCCAAGACATCGGTGGTGAAGAGAAGGTGATCTCATATTTGAGTCGTACCCTAAGTAAAGCGGAGCAAAATTATTCAACCACTGAAAAAGAATGTCTGGCCGTTGTCTGGTCAATGTCAAAATTACGACCCTACCTTTATGGAAGACACTTTAAAATAGTAACAGACCATCACGCCTTATGCTGGCTCAAAAACTTGAAGGATCCAACAGGTCGATTGGCAAGATGGGCTTTGAAAATTCAAGAATATGACTTCGATATTATACATAAATCGGGAAAGAAGCATCTGGACGCCGATGGCTTATCTAGGGGGCCCTTACCAGAGACTGATTGGGATGAGGATTTTGAAAGGCTATTTTTAAATCAAATAACAGACGAAGAGGATAAATTTATCGAAAGTGTTAAGAAAAACCTTAATGGAAGCAGGCGATCAATTGCGCAAAACTTTAAAGAAGAAGATGGATGCCTCTTTAAGAAAAACCCGAACCCTGAAGGCAGGGCGTGGTTGCTTGTGGTTCCAGAGAATAAAAAGAGAGAAATTATGAAAGAATATCACAATCATATGTCGAATGGCCATCTGGGCGTCGCCAGAACCATGTACCGAATAAAGAGTAAATACTTTTGGCCATCCATGCTAAAGGATGTCTCAGAATTCGTTAGGACGTGTCACCTTTGCCAAAGTAGGAAAGGCTCAAACCAATTACCTTGTGGACTACTACAGCCCATCCCCCCAGCCAACTTTCCTTTCGAAAGAATTGGAATTGACTTTGTTGGTCCACTACCATCTACGAAAAACAGGAAAAAATGGATAATCGTGCTGTCGGACTACTACACTAGATATGCAGAAACAAGAGCAGTCTCGGAAGCAACAGTGAAAGAAGTTTCTAAATTTCTAGTGGAGGATATTTTTCTTCGGCACGGAGCCCCACAATATCTTATTAGTGACAGAGGCTCTCAATTTACCAGTAATTTAATGAAAGAGGTGATGAAAACGTGCAAGATTAAACATTGCTTCACAACGAGCTATCATCCCCAGACTAATGGATTGACAGAGCGGTTAAATAGAACATTGATCAATATGCTCAGTATGTATGTGAACACTGATCAGAAAAATTGGGACGAAATACTCCCATTCATCACTCACGCTTACAATACTACAATTCAGGAAACCACAGGATATTCTCCCTTTTTCCTGATGTTTGGAAGAGAACCCACGTCTCTTTTGGACGACAGGAATATCTCGGTGGACATTGACAAAGATGATTATGATGAATACATAAAACATCACTTAGACAAAATAAACAGAACAAGAAAATTAGTTATTAACAACACAATAAAGACTCAAGAAAGAATGAAAAAGAACTATGACAAGAAACACATGGAAAGAAGCTACGAACCAGGAGAATTAGTAGCAGTTTGGACACCAATTAGGAAAATAGGAAAGTGTGAGAAACTACTGAGAAAATATTTTGGCCCATATAGAATATTAAAGAAGCTGTCCAACGTAAATTACTTAATTGAACCAAAAGATAATCCTGGCCAAGACCCATTGATTGTCCATGTCTCAAGAATCAAACCCTATTTTGAAAGAATTGATGAGGTCAATCACGAGGACGTGACGACCTCTGGAGAGGGGGAAGTGTTACATCATGATTAATGGCGTATTTCTTATTTTAGTTTTAATATATTTGAAATTTAAATTATATATTTATTTATTTTTATATAAAATATTCTATGATATTTATTTAAAACAGATTATTAATGTATCATCATTTGTATTTAGGTACACTGTGACTTCACTGCTCTCTTTGATGTGAGAAAATAAATAGAGGATTCTGGTGGCTGCTTAAAGAAGACTTATCTCGTTATTCCCTTTTATAAATTTGTAGGATGGTTGAAACACGCTCTGGTAAGATGCAAGACCTAGCACAGGAGAGAATCCAGGCTGAAGAGTCTGCCAAGCCGCAACCTGGTGTAACAATATATATGATGTAAATGTTTACATCATTGTTGGGTCTATTTTGAGAAAAATCTGGCCCAACAATTCCTTCCCTGACAGGGTGAAAAAAAATGCGTCTTTCAATTCAGATCTGTTTATACTCTATGATAAATATGAATTAGGAAGAAATGCATTTTTTTCTTTAGGATACTAGTATGTACAATCACTGATACTCAGGCAAAGGGGGAACTAACGCGCCATGGTGCCTAGGACAGGTTAACTCGTAGTATTATTGGACGGAGATCTTATCCTACCATTTAGTGGGCAAAGTACTAAGCCCATCTTTCGCTGTCTGTATGCCAGAGGGTCTTGGCCCAGATGTGAGGCGAATTCACACGTTCCCAAACGCAGTTCCTATAGGTGGAGATGGGGGTGGTCTATACACAGATTCTGTACAAACAGATCCTTAGACCGTTCTGGATAAACATAATC
>CP092874.1:50042351-50147045 GCA_030710605.1 Cordylochernes scorpioides
CGTTATTGTCTTAAAGCTCTCCAAGCTCAAATCTCTTCAATATTGGCTGCCTTAAAACAGTTTTGGCTAAGATGGTCATCCTTGTCACAAAATAAACACGGCAAGCTGGTCCTTCTATCAAATAATACTTGATTCGCCATTGTGTGGATCTTAGGGGGATTATTTTCTTCATACTGCTGCGCCAATTGTGAACCCAATTCAGATATCTGTTCATCTTTCTTCAAATTTTCTTCTTGCAAGTCAGCAACTCTAGAATCCACATTGATTTTTTCCATTTCGATGCTTTTTAGTTGGTTCTCCAATTCTTCCAGTTTAACTCTATATCCTTTTTCAGTTTCAGAAAAATTCCTTTTTATACCTCTTAAGGTCACTTGAAGACTTTCTTTAAGCTTTTCAACATCTATGGATTTCGCCTCTTTATCCATGTCATCCTGAAGAATATTATAATCACATTGCGAACTTCTCAATTTTTCTAAGAGAGTAGTGCTTTCTTTACAGTAATGTTCCAACTGTGATTCCAATTGGGCAATTTGTTCATCTTTCTGAAAAGTTTCTTTCTGAAGTTGAGCCATTCTAGAATCAGAGGCGTCCATACAAATGAATGCTTCTTCCTCAAGACGAAATTGCAAATCTTCAATCTTCCTTTTATCTTTCCCAATTTATTGGAGCAAAGATTATTTTGTCATGGAATTTTCTTCAATTAATGTTTTAACCTGTCCCTCCGATTTATTAGTTTCTCTCTTTAAATTGATATATTAACACAAAGCAATAACGCGCCATCTATGCATATAAAATGAAAGGATTTAAAAGCACGAATGTTTCTTTTATACATAATACAAACTTGATATATTCTTGATCAATATTTGATATATCTGATTCTGCCTTTTCTGCTCTTGTCCTAACTTGTACAACCTTCTGTCTTTCCAAGTCCCTTTCTTCTGTGAGTGTTGCAATATAAGCTTCTGTGGACCTCGAATCAGCCAATAAGATTTATTTTATTCTATCATCAATCGACGTCAGTCTATCATTAAGAATGCTCAATATTTCAAATTTGGCCCTTATCAAAACTATATCCACTTCTTCCATATCTAGACCTGACTTTATTTCGCTTGAGGTACGAGTGATTATATTCCTCAAGGGAGCTCTTTCTCTTTTAAGCTTTTTCATCCACAAATTGCACGAACACCACAAGGTGAGATCACGTCCGGCTCACCAAAAATGTTGAAAATAAAAAATAAAAAAATGGAGTGACTCACCAGCCGTGTTCGCGCAAGTCGCGGAAATGCAAAATAGACCAAATATGGCATAAAATATATCTCTTTATTTTGCCTATCTGCAAATTATTGATCTTAACAGGTTTTAATTACATATATACATTCCACTTTAACTTCTCTAATTTTATCTTCTCTAGCTTTAACTTTGACTTATTTATATTTATTTTCTTTATCTTTAACTTCTTTGAATTCTTTAACTTTATCTTCAACTTCTTTGAGTTCTTTAACTTTATCTTTAACTTCTTTGAGTTCTTTAGATTCATCTTTAACTTTGAAACGAAGGCGATAAAACGTGGTGATTTTCTTTAAAAAATTTAAAAATAAAAGAAATTCACCACGTTTTTATCGCTTTCGTTTCAAATATTATTGCGTGGCTACGTCATGTATTATCTTTAACTTCTTTGAGTTCTTTAAATTTATCTTTAACTTCTTTTGAGTTCTTTAAATTTATCTTTAACTTCTTTGAGTTCTTTAAATTCATCTTTAACTTCTTTGAGTTATTTAAATTTATCTTCTTTAACTCCTTTTACTTTATCCTTTCTAATTATTTACCTCTGATCCATCCTCTGTCACACACCCCATTCCGATCTAATGCCTTCTCCTCGCCTCTACGACTATGCCCTGTCCTCTCTTCACCCCTTTGTTCCACCTTCCGCCGCACACCTTACTCTGATCTAATACCTTCTTCCTCCGCTCTTTCTCGCCGCGACTTTTATAGTTGTATAAAGGGTCACGTGGACGGACTCTGTGGATTTACTCTGTGGCGCATCCCGTGATGCACGCCATCTAGAGCCGTTTTCCCCGAATCAAAGTTTAAAATTATACATTTCCAACAATGTAACAGACTGGAAGTTGCTCTGCCAAGAGCTGAAAGACCTGTGCACAGATAAATTCGAATTCACGATCTCAGGAAATAAGCACATTATCAAGGCCAAAAATATTTCAGACTTAAAAAAAATCAGGGAATATGTTCAAAAAAACAATGGCGGCTACACTTATAGACTCCAAGAAGAAAACCGCTCAAAGTGGTATTAAAGGGCGTGACAACAGCCTACTAGACTGAAGATATAGCAATAGAACTTGCAACAATGGGCTTTACTGAGACCTCTGTGAAGAAACTTCTTAGGCAATTAACTAAAAGGCCAATGAACTTAGTACTGGTAGAATTACCGAAACACTAACATAACAAGAAAATTTACGGAATAACTGAACTTCTCTATCAGAAAATTGCAGTAGAATCTTTCAAAACAACAAACCGTGTGACTCAATGCTTCAACTGCCAGGGTTTCGGGCACGGTCAACTTAACTGCTTCCTGAAACCAAAATGCGTCAAGTGTGCCGAGGAGCACCATTCGAAGGACTGCCCAAGAAAGTCAAGACAACTTCCCCCAAAGTGTGCAAACTGCGAAGAAGCGCACACAGCCAATTACCGCGGATGCCCTAAGTTTACAAGAGTACATCAGCAACAGCCAAGATATCCTGGTCAGTACAAACTTAACAACCCAATTCCGATTTCAAAAATATCAGAAACACTGCCGATAATTGTAGAACAACAAGACCAAAGCAATGCTGAGGTTGTGACATGAAAAACTTCTCGTTCTGAAACTAAGGACCTGTGTGAAAAATTGATGCAAGTAATCAAAACATACCTACAATGAATTTCAAATTACCTTTAAAAATTATTGCTTGGAATTGTAACGGAATAAGATCAAGGAAAGAAGAATTATTGCACTTTTTAGAATATTACTCAATAGAAATTGCTCTGCTCAGTGAAACTCACCTTAAACCCCCTCAATTGATTTGAAGTTCAGGAACTATCAAACCATTAGAACTGACCGAATTACAGGAAAGGAGGGGAACAGTCATCATTATAAAATCCTTTTTTAAATTTATAAATATGCTGATTCATACTTCAAACTTGGAAAATACTTCAATTTTGATTTAAAAAAAAAACAGATGGAAAAAACCCTCTTGCAAATCTCAGCAATTTATAAGAAGCCTGATGCACCATTATTGGAAGAAGATTTGAACCAACTGATAAAACACAACCACGTAATAATCGTTGCAGGAGACTGGAACTCCAAACACCCTCTTTGGGGTTCAAGGACTTCTAATAACAGTGGAATCGTGCTGCACAATTTCTCTGAAAGAGAAAGCCTCGACATTGTCGCACCTTCATCACCCACGCATTACAGTCCACTCGGCAATCCCGATTTCCTAGACTTCGCTGTTTTTAAAAACATTCCCTGGACCCCAAAGGCCAGAACATCCGACGATTCATCATCTGACCATCTCCCTGTAATCTTTTAATTGAATTGTCCAAAGGATGAATTCACAACCCTGCTCAGCCGAGTACTAATTGGGTTCATTTTCAACAAGATCTAATCTCCACCACGCCCCCCAGACTCCCATTGAAAACTGAAGTAGACATTGATTCAGCAGTTGGAATTTTAAACGAGAAAATTAATAATAGCTACTCGAAAAACACCATAGTCTCATCTTCCAAACTAATAAAGAACCCAAAAACCAAAGCCTTAATGAGGGAGAAAAATAAAGCTAGTAAAAGATGGCAATCAACCTGGGATCCAGCTCATATATATATAGAGCTACTTACCTCAATCTTCAAGGAAAGGTAAATCAAGCCCTTGAAGCAGAGAAATCTGAAATTTGGAATAGTTTTTTAAGCAAACTTGAATCGAGCCCAACAGACTTCTGGAAAAAAACAAAACCCATTAGGAAAAAAACTGACAAAATCACTAGTTCAAATGCAAATGGAAAAACCTTGCTGACCGACAAAGAAATTGGAAATGATCTTGCAGAGAATTTTTCCAAACACTTTTCCAAGGCGGAGGATGAGGCTCCGTTTTACCTAACAGATAACACTTGCCATCATCCCCAAGAGAATATACTATCAATTGGCAACGCCAAATGAAGTCAAGGAAGTGATTAAAAACCTAGGTATTCACAAACCTCCAGGCCACGACAATATTACGCCGCAAGTGACTAAAAACCTCCCCATCAAATGGATAGTTTTCCTCGCTGGGATCTTCAATGCTGCATTACACCTGTGCTACTTCCCGAAAAGACATGGAAACATGCCATTATCATAACCATTCCAAAATATTCACCTGTCAAATCACCTGAAGATCTCAGACCAATCAGCCTTCTCTCTACCATCGGTAAGTTATACGAGAAGATTGTTCTTCGCAGATTGCAGACATACATGGATTATATTAACTTTATCATTCCTCAACAATTTGGATTCAGAAAAGGACACTCCACAACCCACCAGCTAATCACAGTAATGGATTACATCCAAATAAGAAAGTCCCACAAGGAGGCAGTAGGTGCTGTTTTTATAGACTTTACAAAAGCCTTTGATAGAGTATGGCATGATGGCTTGATAGCAAAAATAACAAAAAAAATCAATTTCCAAGGGATTTTATCAAATTCTTGAAAAACTATGTCCAGGACAGGACCTTTTCAATTAAGCAAGGGAATTATATAATCGCGACAAAACCAACCCAGATTGGAGTTACTCAAGGCTCTATCCTTGGACCCTACCTATTCAACATCTACATCAACGATTTCCCTCCACATCCAAAATGTCAAATAAAACTTTTCGCAGATGACGCAGCAATTTTAGCAAACTCCAAATCAATAGGAATAATAACTACACAACTCCAAAATTAAATAAACAGTATAACCAAATGGTGCAATGATTGGAAATTAGACATCAACCCAAAAAAGTCTCAGGGAATAATTTTTCTTCCACTAGTCAATAAAAAATTCAAGCGACAATCAATCCTAAAGGTAAACCAAAGCCCTATTAACTGGACTGAAAGCGTTAATAATCTTGGACTTACCTTAGACTCCAAGTTGAAATTCAACATGCATGCCAAAATATCATAAAGAAAGCAAAAATCGCAAAAATAACATTATCAAGCCTGTTCAACTATAGAAGCAAATTGACTACAAAACAAAAGTTTACTCTATACAGAAGTTGTATCCTCCCGAAGTAACATACGCACTCCCAGTTTGGTGCGAATATATTACAACCACAGAAAAAAATAGGATAAACGCATTTATGAGAATCTGACTTCGGACAAGTATAGGAGCTCCATTCAACCTATCAAACAAGATACTGAAGGAGGACTTGAACCAACCCGATCTAGAATATATGTACCAAACTTCCGTTAATAAATTATACCTTCAAATGCGATATTCAAATAATCCAACCATACAAGATATTCTACAAAATAAAGGAGATATCAATCCCCGATTCCGACGACCCGGCCCTGACACTTAGTCAAGAGCTCATCGCCCAACAGCTGACCTCCTGCAAGGCCTAGGGGGACCACCTCTACTCCACCAACTTGCCATGTGTAAATAGCCAGGACAATGTGACTCGCGAGCTGTGCTCTAATGTAACACCTGTAAATTGAGACGAAATAAATAAATAAATAAATAAATGTAAGAGAGTTAGTTATGAAAGTAAATTAAAAGTATTAATTTCGTAGAGGTTTTGGTGATTATTCTGCTCGATCGTAGAATAGGAAAGTCTTAGCTCCCAACAGGTTATGGGCCCAGCATAAGTGTGTTAATTTGGGTTGAGTTAAAAAGATAACCTTTTTTATATCAATAATTTTTTAAGATCCAATTTAAAAACAGGAAAGTACAAAAATATTATAAACTTCTTGTTTACAATTTACCAGTTAGAAGAGCAAAATCACAGAGTTGTCAAATCATTTTTTGTCATTTATATATATATTCACAATTGCCCCCAGTAAATGACACAAAATGATGATTGATTATCAAATTATATACATATTTCAAATAACTAAGAATTTGCGTCTAACTAGAGATTTTCAAAACAGTTTCAATAGCCTCCGAAAGATGGCGGGACAAGTCCAGGGAATGTTAGAGCTAATTAAATCAACAGCCATTTTATTTGTTTACAAAATTAAATATATAAGAAATATATATATAACATTACATATTTATATTAGTCCCTTTGAATTATAAAAAACAATATGGCAATATTATCACACAAATTGTACTGTTCAAATATATATCTAGACTTTAAACATTTTTCTAAGCTAAAAACACATTTCAAAGTCCAGTCAAAATCAAAATCCCAGACATTCCAGAGCATTAGACAACTTATTTTTAGTTAAAGCTTTAGTTAAAAAATCAGAAAGATTATTTTCAGATTGTATATATTCTAAAATGAAATTATTTGAAATAATTTGTTCATGTAAGTAAGAAATAGCTCCAATCATATGTGCTGAATTGGCAAATATATTGAAATTTGTACTAAGTTTTATAGCTGAAATATTGTCACAGTATATTTTAGTGAGTTGATAGCCATTTTCTAATTGAAATAGTTCCTCAATAATGTATTGTAAATGGATTGACTTCTTATAGCAACTTAACAATGCTTGTAATTCACTATCACAAATAGAAAGTGAAGGTTGTGCTTGAAATTTAGAGTTCCACAAGATATCAAATTGTCTCCAACACACACAGTAAACAAATATCCAGTAACCAGTAAGTTGGGTATTACCTTTATTGTAACATAAGGCAAAGTTAATAGTTTTTTTCAAGTATCGAAAATTCCTTTTAATGCTTTAAAATGAACATCCCTAGGATCTTGTGAATATTTTGAAAGCTGTGTGTGTCAGAGGAAAAGATAGGTCAGGTCTTGTCTTTACACTTAGAAACAGCAAATTTCCTTGGATTTCTTGGTATATTTTTGGATCACATTTCTTGGAGTTTTCATATTGTGAAAAATCAATATTTACATCTAAAGGTGTTGATTTAGTTTTGCAGTTTTCCATTTCAAATTTTATTAAGATATTTTCAATATAAGCTTTCTGGTTAATGAATATTTTGCCATTTTCTTTGTATATTTCCATTCCTAGCAAATTGGTATTTTTAGTATTTTCCTTGAGTTTGAATTTATTTTCTATTTTTGATATGGCTTGATTTAGTATATTTGAATCTGAATATATGGCTAGAATATCATCCACATTTATTCCCAGAATTATCTTAGAATTGTTCTTCTCATATATAAATACACATTTATCTGAGGTTAGATTTTTAAAACCTTCATCTAAAAGATGACTTTTGAGGGTGTCATAAAATATTTTGGCTGATTGATGAAGACCATATATTGCCTTTTTGAGCTTGCAAACCATGTTTTTTTCACCCATTTCAAAACCTTCAATATATGTTGTAACATATATTGTTTTTCTTGGAGGTCACCATACAAATATGCTGTTTCAATATCATAATTTTTAAAATCATAATTTTGCATTGCAGCATAACAAAGTAATATTCTGAGTGTATCAGAACTTATAACTGGTGAAAATGTTTGATAGTAATCAATTCCATATTTTTTAGAATAACCAGCTGCAACCAATCTGGCTTTGTATCTTTTTCCTATTATGGGGTCATTTTTAATGATAAAAATCCATTTGCTCTTGTTTGGTTTTGTTCCTTTAGGAAGTGGTTCAATGTCCCATACATGGTGTTCTAATAAAGAATTTATTTCTTTTTTCATGGCTTCTGTCCATTTACTTGCTTGTGGGCATTCAATTGCTTCTCTATAAGTTTTTGGTATATGATTTTGATACTGAGTCATTAATAGAGCATCATTTGGGGCTTGAATAATTTAATTTTCTTCATATTCTTCTTCACTCAAACTTGGTTCATAATAGAAGCCTGGTCTATGTGTGTGTCTAAAGTTGTATCTTGTATTTGATGCTGATTCTGAATTTCAACAGAGGATTCTTCATCTCCTGATGATGAATTTGCTTCTTCTTCTGCAGGTCCATCTATCTTGATGATTGAGTAATCTGTGCTGTCTTGTTCATTAGAAGTTAATAGTTCTCTGCACCTTTTTGATTTTCTAAAAAGGCAACATCGCTTGTTTCTGTATTTGTAAAATTTTCTGGGTTGCAAATTCTATATGCTTTTCTGCATGAAGAATATCCCACAAAAATGCCTGTTTTAGTAATTTTTTCAAATTTAGATCTTTTATGTTTAGGTGTCCAGAATTCTACTTTGAATTCAAAAACCTTTAAGTGAGAGACTGTAGGTTTTCTTCCAGTGAACATTTCTTCTGGAGTCTTGTTAGTATTATGGTAAGAAGGAGTTCTGTTTTTAAGGTATGTATAGGTATTCATAGCTTCAGCCCAAAATTTTATTGGTAATCCAGATTCTATTAATAGGGCTCTTGTTCCTTCTATTAGGCTTCTGTTAGCTCTTTCACATCTTCCATTTTGAGCAGGGGAAAAAAGGTAGTTCTTTGATGTTCTATTCCTTTCCTTTTCAGATAGGATTCCAATTCTTGGTTGTTGAATTCAGTACCATTATCACTCCTGAATTTTTTAATCCTTTTATTGGTGGTGTTCTCTATATATTCTATAAATTCTTTAAGTATTTCTTGAGTTTCTGATTTTGCTTTTAAGAATCGAGTGAATAATTTCCTTGAATAGTGATCTACTCTAGTAAGAATGAATATTGCTTTACCAATAGATTCTTCTTTTATGGGCCCAATTAAATCAATATGCAAAAGTTCTAATGATTGTGAGGTTTGAATTTTCTCAATTCTTTTAAAAGGTTTTCTTGAGTATTTAGATTTAATACATGCAATGCAATCATTTAAGTCTTCTTTAGATATGCAATCAAATTTGTATAGTAAGTTTTTATTTTTCATTATAGTCATGTAATTTTCATTAGGGTGGCCCAATCTTTTATGCCAACTATCCCAATTAACTTTGAAGACTTTATCTTCTTCATCCCTTGAACCAGAGGAGTTTATTATATGAAAATCATCGATTTTTGGAGCTTCCAATATGACTTGATCCTTGAAATCTATTATAGTACATTTGTGCTGGACCGTGACAGCGGGCGGTTGGCTCGGTAACACTGGAGCTGACGTTACTTACTGTTGATGTAACCCTGCAAGGCGGCGTCGCCACGCGACTTATTCTCTTTCTCCATGTTTACCATGTACTCTCTATATATTCCCTTTACCTTGTAGCTAATTAAATAATAATTAACGTTGAGCGCTGTGTGTAATCAATTGGAATACAACAAATATTATGAGACTGAAGAAGGGCAAGGCCTAAAACGTGAGACTGAAGAAGCGCAAGACCTAAAACGTCAGACTGAAGAAGTGCAAGGCCTAAAACGTGAGACTGAAGAAGCGCAATACCTAAAACGTCAGACTGAAGAAGCGCAAGGCCTAAAACGTGAGTAACCAAATTTCCTTTGATTACTTGGCCCATCCTTTTTTCTACTTACCAAATATTTTGTAAAATGGCAAACACGACGATTACAAAATTTAATGGTGCTAATTACTCCAGCTGGAGCTTCCAGATGAAACTCGTTCTAATCGAAAACGACTTGTGGAGTTTGATCAATCCAGGAGAGGCTAAGCCTGACCCTAGTGACCTTGTTGCAACAAAACTTTTTTTGTCGCGGGAGGGTAAGGCGTTTGCAAAAATTTGCCTCGGGATTAATGATGAACAACAATTGCATGTTCAACATTTGAATACTCCGAAAGAGGTCTGGGAGGAACTGGAAAAATTATACGCACCAAAGGATAGTAGATATCGAGCCGTACAACTAAGAAGGCAGTTATATGGCGAAAGGTTGACTCAGCACAGCAATATGGGAGGGTATATGGGGAAGATAAACCACATTGTTAACAAACTGGCCCAAATTGGCGACAAAATTGATGATGGCGATTTGGCTATGGTTCTTTTGGGTGGATTAGAAAGAGGATTAGGACTCCGTTGTCTCAACCATATGTAACTTGCCTGATTAAGACTCCACGACCGCCACAGTTAAAAGACGGCTGTTGGCAGAAGCAGAAAGGCGTTCGTCAAATCTACCAAAATATGTGGGTGCCATGGTCGTTAATGCCTCTTCGAAGCCCATTGAAACATAAAAACAATTTAAAGCAAAGGTTGTTTGTTTCAAATGTGGAGGTAAAGGCCATTATGCAAGGGAATGCAGGAAGAAAGGAAAGAATGAACAAAGACCAAAGAGGTTTGACCAAAACAAAGGCGTAAATATGTCAGCAATGTGCAACACTTTGTTTGGAGCTACCGCCGAGACCTGGATCATAGATTCTGGAGCGACGCACCATATGACTCCCAAGAGAGATTACTTCACATGTCTGAAAGAGTGCACAAGCAATATGAGTTCCATCACTGTTGCGAATGGCTCTTCTATAGAAGCAGGTGGTATCGGTACTGTCAGTGCCAATATTGTTGGACGCAAGGGAGATGCCAGCAATATGCCCAGAACACCTTGTACGTTCCAGATATGCGTCACAGTGTTCTGTCTGTACTCCAAATGATAGAAAACGGTAGAAAAGTTGTATTCAACAAGAGTGGTTGCTACATTATGGACATGAAAGGTAAACTCTTGATAGAGGGAAAGAGGCTGTGTAGACCTTTACTATGTCCAGCCTACTCCATCCTCTCCGATAGATCAGAATAATCGTGTTTCTCTTGCATCTGAATGCAAGGAAGAGCTTACACTGGAACTTTGGCACAAAAGGCTGATGCATGTAAATGCATATACGATAGCAAAGATGGCCAAGAACCAAAGCGTAAGAGGACTTGATTGCAGCCCGGCAAAGCCAGAAAAGTGCGAAGACTGCTTGATCGGCAAGTGTTACCGTCTGCCATTCCTTCAACACTCACACAAGGAGGAAAAAGAAATCATGCCGTTGGACTTGGTGCATACGGACTTGATGGGTCCACTCGACGTATTGAGCTGGGGAGGAGACAAGTACGTCTTAACCATCATTGATGAATCTACGAGATATACAAGTGTATTTTTCCTGAAAAACAAAGGCGGAACCCTGGGAAAAGTCAAAGAGTGGATTCAAGAATCTGAGAAACAAACCAGCCGGAAACTAAAACGAATACGTACGGATAATGGCTTGGAATTTTGTTCCAAGGAATGGGACACTTTCTGCACGAGCGTTGGAATAGTTCATTAACACACTATGACGTATACACCTCAACAGAATGGTGTGGCAGAAAGAATGAATAGGACACTCCTAGATCTTGTCAGGAGCACTATATCTGGAAGTGGTCTGCCAAAGGCTTCCTGGGCGGAGCTGACTTACACCGCAGCCTATGTCAAAAAACAGAGTTCTCAACAATCACAAATGTTGAAAGCACGCCATATGAACTGTGGACAGGGAACAAGCCTAGTCTTAAACACATAAGAGCTATTGGCTGTCAAGTATTTGTCCATATTCCAAGACAAGTCCGTAAATCCAAACTCGAAAGGAGAGCTGTCAAAGGTAACCTTGTGGGATATGCACTCAGAGGACGTGGCTACAGAGTGTGGATTCCTGAGATGAAGAAAGTGGTGCAGTCTCGGTACTGTGTCTTCAAAGAGAGTGATGTATCGAGGAAGGACAGCAACCAGGAGGTGCTTCCATCAGTTGAACACTACAGCTATGGGACTCAACGGGAGATTGAAGAGTATCCAGTGTCTTTATTAGAACAAGAAGACGTGATACCTACAGAAGAGGACAGCCATAATGAAGATACTGTGAAGCCTTCTCCTACTCGATCTCATCCAATGATTCTAAGGAACCAGAGAAATGCTCAGAACTCAATTGAACTCCTCAGTACTGAAGTAAATAAGGGAGATCCTACTTCGTATAAAGAAGCTATCCAAGGCCCTGAAGCTGAGAATTGGCTTGAATCAATCGAAGAAGAATTGGAATCTTGAGAAAGCACAAAGTTTGGGAACTAGCAGAACTACCAAAAGACTCTGCCCCAATTGCTTGTAAGTTTGATTCAACTGGACTATGTTACAAGTGGAAGAAACCTAGCGGACATTTTGACCAAGCCACTGGGGAGAAACCTACACGAACTTCATCGTTCGAGACTTATGGATGGCGAAGTAAACCATAAAGAGGATTACTTCGAGGGAGGAGTTTGCTGGACCGTGACAGCGGGCGGTTGGCTCGGTAACACTGGAGCTGACGTCACTTCCTGTTGATGTAACCCTGCAAGGCGGCGTCGCCACGCGACTTATTCTCTTTCTCCATGTTTACCATTTAATCTATATATATTCCCTTTACCTTGTAGTTAATTAAATAATAATTAACGTTGAGCGCTGTGTGCAATCAATTGGAATACAACAATTTGTCTTTGCTAAAAATTATTCTTTGGTAGTCTTGTACTAATTTTCTTACAGACAACAAATTTCCTTTGATTTGTGGAACAAATAGTACATCTTTGAGGATAAGTAAATTTTCTTCTTTTGTTTTGATTTTCACATTTCCTATTGCTTTGGATTCAATTTGAGTGTCATCAGCAAGGATTATTTTCTTTTCCCTATTTTCTGAATATTTTAAAAGTTCAAAACAGGATGTCATATGGCTTGTAGCACCACTATCAATTATCCATTCCTGTTCACTCTTTTCTTGATTTTTGGCTATCAGACAATTTGCTGCCTTTTCATTATGTGAATTATCAGTTTGTTTCTGCTGATTTCCAAATTTAGGTTTATAGCCACTTGTGCTGGGTTTGTTGAGATCTTCTCTTCTATTATTATTGCCTTCATTTTTTGGATTATGCCAGCAGTCATTAGATTTGTGTCCTATTTTGTTACAGATATAACACTCAGGTTTATATTCAAATTTATTTTTTGGATAAAATTTCTTTGATTCACTTTGTGATGCTTTATATGCAGATGAGGATGAAAAATCTTTCTCGTGGTACCTTTCTTGATACAGGGAAAACTGTGATTTAATATCTGAAATTGTAGGATTATTCATAGTATTTATTTGCATGGCAATAATATTGTATTTTTGTGGCAGGCCTTTAATTACCGAATAGATAAATTCTTCATCAGCTATGGTGGCTCCCATAATTCTGGCATTTTTTAAATAATTTTTCTGATCTATGAAGGTAGTCTTTCCAACTTTCTTCAGGATACATCCGAAGACGAGAAACATTATTCCCCCCCCCCCCCCCCCCCGTGCCTCAATACTTTTCTTTTTAATGTCTCCTTCATATATTTTGGTTAAGGATGCCCATATTTGTTTTGATGTTTTGCATGTGAGAATTAATGAAACCTGAGAATCTGTCATGGCACAAGTTATAATACCTTTTGCTTGTGAGACTTTTATTTTCCATTTCTGTCTTCCTGATTCTTCTCCTGGAGGATCTTCAATCAAAATATTGATCAAATCTTTGCTTTCCAAAATCGATTCAACCCTATATTTCTAACTTGGAAAATTATCACCATCAGAATTTGCAATTGGTATTTCGTTCATTTTATTTTCCAACAATTTTTAGTTTATATTGAATATTAAAAATAAAAAAAAACAATATTTGGTTGAAGATTTTCTCTAGAAAACAAAAATTATTTTGCTTTACGCATAAATACCGATTAGGCTTAAGTCTTTTGCTATTATTTCCCTTTTTTACAATATTCAAAAACAACCACGGACTGCTACCATTTGTGTTAATTTGGATTGAGTTAAAAAGATAAGCTTTTTTATATCATTATTTTATTTAAGATCCGTTTTAAAAACAGGAAAGTACAAAAATATTATAAACTTCTTGTTTACAATTTACCAGTTAGAAAGGCAAAATCACAGAGTTGTCAAATCATTTTTGGTCATTTATATATATATTCACAAGAACGCTTCCACTGCGCCATAGAAGGTAATTAGAAGTTAAAGCCAAAGAAGGTAAAGAAGAAAAAACTGAAGTTAAAGCCAAAGAAGAAAAAATTGAAGATTGAGCTAAAGAATAAAATACTGAAGGCTAAAAAGGATAAGGACAGGGAATATAGGGCTAAAGAAGAAAAGTTGAAGTTAGGCTAAAGAAGATAAAGCTAACTAAGATAAAGAAAATAATCTGATTATTAGAAGTTGAGCGATTTAAAAACTGAACTTCATGTAAAGAAGAAGAAATAATTGAAGTTTTAATTGTTTGCGGAGATTTTGCATAGCTAGAAAATGAATGGCTGATGAATTGAGAATACCTAAACTAGACGGTAATAATTACTATTCCTGGACTATAAGAGCTAAATCAATTTTGATTCAGAAGGACATATGGGATGCAATTGAGCCTGGCTTTCCTAGTGAAACTTCCGAAAAGCAAAAACGGAAAGATAACTTGTGTTGACTTTGCTTAGAATAATTAATGAAACTGATTCCAATAATTATTAATTAAACATTATATTTATTGATTTACAAGAGAGAGGACAAAATATAAAAGGGAAACTAATATTGAACAAAGGAACTTTTTTTGTTTTGGTTAGCGCCTATTTACCTGTGAGCTTACACACACTCTGTGGTAACAATTAATTAATATATATACAACATACGCTCCCCTGTGTGTAAGCCCTAATCAGCAAGTCTAAGGCTATCTGCATATTTCCGTAGTTTGTCCTTAGGTAGACTCTTCGTTAGTATATCCGCCTTCATGTCTTCACTTTTAGTGTATTCCAGCTTGATTCCATTTTGAATTTTATCTTTCACAAAATAATACTTTCGGTTTATGTGCTTTGTTCGTGAAGTAATCTTGTCAGATTGTATCCAGTTTATTGCAGCCTGGCTGTCACTTTTCAAGGTAATTGGGAAAGTTAAATTTTCACAAAGTTCTTCTAGTAATCCCTTTAACCATAATACTTCTGAAATGCCTTCACATATTGAAATAAGTTCTGCTTCACATGTAGACAAGGCTACTAAATTTTGCTTTCTACTTCTACAGTTTATTAAGTTGTTGCCAAGTTTGACTGTATGGCCTGAATAGGATTTTGCGTCTCGGGTTGTGCACCAGCTCGCATCAGTACTTATTGTGATGTTGTTGTCTTTTGACTTATATGCCAACATTTTATTTCTTGTTCCCTTCAGATATCTATAAATCCTTTTAACTCCAGTTAAATGTATTTCCCTTGGATCATTACTATACTGAGATAAATGGCTGACATTGAAGGATATGTCCGGTCGAGTACCTGTAGAAAGGTACAAAAGTGATCCAATCATTTCCTGGTATACAGTTTTATCTACTGGCTTAGAGTCCAAATATCCATCCAAATTTTTATTTTGATCTCCAGGTGTCTGCACACTGTTGCATTCTTCCAGTCCAAATCTGTGAAGAATTTTATCAATATAATGAGTCTGAGATAGATAAAATCCATCTTCTTCCCTTTTTATTTCAATTCCAATAAATGGTTTGCTATCTTTCTTTTCTGTTAGAGTAACATATTTTTCTATTTCTGAGGCTAGGTTGTCATTAATTTCCGTACTAGTTCCAGCAATGATGAGATCATCTACATATAGACCCAGTATTGCATACTCTTCTCCTCTCTGGAGTTTATAGACACATGGATCACATTTGGTTCTAATCATTCCCAACTGGTATAAAATTTCAATGATCTTTTTGTTCCAACATTTTCCTGATTGTGGTAGACCATACAGGCTTTTTTCCAATTTACACACTTTGTTTTCATCTCCTTTTTCCATAAAACCATCTGGTTGTCTCATGTATACTCTCTTCTAACTCACCATAGAGATAAGCTGTCTTCACATCATAAGTCTTTATGATTAAATTCTGTTGTGTTGCAAGAGTTACTATTGTTCGCAAGCTTTCCTTTTTGAGTATAGGTGAAAAAAATTTCTTATAATCCACACCATATCTCTGATAGAATCCAACAGCAACCAGTCTGGCCTTTCTTTTATATATGCCGTTATTTGATGTTTTCTTCGTACTGTAGACCCATTTATTATTGATGACTTTCATGCCATTTTCCCTTGGTACTAGTGTTCATACTTTATGCTTCTCTATCTCACTGAGCTCTTCTTCCATTGCTCTGTGCCATTCAATTCTTTCTCCACTATCCATTGCTTCTTTAAAGTTCTCCGGGATATAATGTTCTATTTACATAATTAAGTTTGCATCATTCCTATCTTTTATTCTTTGTGAGCGTCGATCTCCTTCTTTGATCAATTTTCTTTCTTGTTATTCAAGTCTTGCTTTGTGCCGTTCTTCTAAGATGCTCTTTGTTTCTCCTTTCTTTCTTCCTCCTTTTGCGCATCTTTCCTCTATTGGTTCAGTTTGTGTTGAGTCATTTTCAGTGTCACCACCTGGTTTTACTGAAGTATCCTCCTGAGACTTCATTTCACTCTCTGTGACAGGATTGTCTTCTTTCAAGATAAGAAAGTCTTCAACCATTTCTTCACAATTTATAGGTCAAATTATCACAATTAGTATCTTCCTGAATATCATTTGCATAATCAATTCCACTATTATCTTCACTATATTTTACTGATCTGACTTCATGGATTCTCTTTGTCATTATATCATATATTCTGTAGGCCTTTCTTTTAATGGAATAACCAATAAATATTCCCTTTCTACCCTTTGGTGAAAACTTGTTTCTTCTTGGTTTGCTCTCAAGCCAATGTGTGAAACATCCAAATATTCGAATGTGTTTGACCAATGGTTTCCTGCCATTCCATCTCTGCATAGGTGTATGGTGCTTGATAGACATGTGGGGTGTACAATTCTCAATGTATGTAGCTGTAGCAATTACCTCTGCTCAAAACTTCATGGGTAAATTTGAGTCAATTAGTAAGGTTCTCGCTGTATCTATAAGAGTCCTATTCACTCTCTCTGCGACTCCATTACTTTGTGGTGAGTATGTGGTGGTATGTTGGTGATGGATCCCACTTCACTTGAAAAGTCCTTCAAATCTAGAGTTTACAAAATTCAGTTCCATTGTCCGTTCTAACATCTTTTATTCTACGACTTAATTCGTTTTCGGCTCTTGCTTTAAATTCTTCAAATCTCTCAAAGGTCTCATCTTTTGATCTCAGGAAATATACAAAGATTCTTCTACTGTAATCATCTACTATAACAAGAAAATACTTAGATCCTCCTAAAGATTGACATGGCATTGGTCCACATAAATCCATATGAATAAACAGCAGGGGCTTAACTGTATAAATTTCTGTAATATTATATGGCTTCTGAACTAGTTTTCCCAACATGCATGCTTCGCACTCTGGTAACCTTTCAAATTTTAGATCCAATACTCTTACAATATGTCCTTGAATCATTTTTTTCATGTATTCTTCATTTATATGGTTTAATATTTCATGCCATAAACTTATATTGCTATTTTTATTTGATAAATGTGTATTTATAACCATGACATTTTCATTTTTTGCTATTGGTACATTTCTTAACTTTGTTTCCATCATAAACATTCTATATTTTATATATGCTTCAGCAACTAAATCATTACCTCAATTTTAAATTTTTGCTCCATCCTTATTGAAAATAACTGAATTTCCCTTGTTGACTAATCCATATACTGACATATGAAATTATTTCTTAGATTTGGTACATGTAAGATATCTTGGATGCGAATATTTTTTTGGCCTTCACTTGTGCATGTAGAAAGTCTCATATCTCCTTTGGCTGTGGCTTGGGTAGTTTTGCCCTTCTCAGCTAGGTTGATTTCACTTTCATGATCTGTCACATTTTCCATCAAAGTTAGGTTTGGGTTAAATGTGTGGTGCATCCTGAATCTATACACCATAATTGCCTATCATTTCTCCCATCTGGTGAATCTTCAAATTATTTTACATATGTTTTAAATGCTTGCTCATTAAATCCACTTTTCATAGTATCCACTAGGTTATTTGAATGTTCCCTACTGTATTTGTGATTTCTATAATCAGGAGTCCATTTCTTTTGATATCCTGCAATAACTTTAGTGAAATGAAGAAATAAAACTTTTATTGTTATATATTTTTATTATTATATATACATATTATATATATTTTGAAAATTTAATCAAAAATAAATAAACACAAACATATTAAATTGAATGAATGCAATAAATAAGAAAATATGCGAAATATATATTTCAAAACAACAATGATGATAACAACTTAAGAATTACAGAAGCAAAAAAATGTTCACAGAATATTTCACGCCGATTTATTACACCAACTTCCCGCTACATTCAAATATATCTTGAAGGAGGTCTCCGATTTCTTGGTGGGTTTCTTCTTGGGATGGGTCCTTAATTACTGGCTTCGGGATCCGGTGAACGAGACGACTCCCCTGAAATGCCTCCATCATTCTGGTCCACGAGTCCAGAGTTCCGCTGCTGTCTGGCTGTTTCTATAGGCGGCGATCACTTCTGCCTCTGTTGGGCATATCAGCCTTAGGAACGATGATATCAGTTTCTTCTCTTTGGCGTCCATATTGTCGATCTTTATCTCCACCATTCTCCCACCTCTTCCTTATTTGATCTCTATGATAACTTTTGACCTGTCAGTGTATCAAAACTGTATAGACTCGGGATCCTTTTCTCCCCACTATTCTGCCTGGAATCCATCGATCCCCGCCTCTGAAATTTCGACACCAAACCATGTCATCTATTCCAAACTCATCTTGTTGAAATCCGTGGTCGTATTTCATTTGCCTGGCCTGCTGCTCCTTCACTCTTGATTCCAGATTTGGATGTATAATAGATAGTCGGGTTCGAAGGGAACGCCCAATAAAGAGTTCTGACGGAGCCTTCTTGGTTGTTTCATGAGGGGTGCTACGATAAGCCAGCAAATTTTTGATAGCGTGTCCTGAATGGTATCCCCAGGTTTTCTTTTATTTTTGTCTAACGCCATTTTTATCATCTTGACAGCTCTCTATGCCAGGCCATTGCTCTGAGGATGGTACGCAGGAATCAGTGTTTGTTTTATTCCATTATTTTTTAAAAATATTTCCATTTCACTACCCGTAAACTGAGGGCCTTCATCTGACACTATTTCTTCTGGTAAACCATAAGAAGAAAAAAGTCGTCTTATTTGCTCAATTGTTTTTGCTGAGATTATTTCTCTCATTGGGAATGCCTCGACCCACTTAGAATGACTATCCACGACAATTAGCAAATTGATGTTATCTTTGTTTGCATAATCAATATGGATCCGCTGCCAGGGTCTAACTGCTCAAATCCAAGGTTGCCATTTCACTCTATTTGGGCCATCTTGAACCTGTTGGCAGTTTCTACACCTGTTTACCAGGAACTCAATCTCATTGTCTAGATTCGGCCACCAGAAATGAGACCTTGCCACAGACTTCATTTTGCTGATCCCTGAATGGGTCTCGTGTAAGCAACTCAACAAGTTCGGTCTGAGAGAGGAAGGAATAATGACCCGCATCCCCCACAATAGACACTCTCCATCCACAGTCAGCTCCAGTTTTCTCTGAGAGTAAGGTCTGAGGTGGTCTGGCACTCTCTCAGGCCAGCCATGCTGGGTATAGCACTTCACTATTGATAGCACTTCATCCTTTTGAGTTTCAATTCTAATTTCTTCAGCCGTGATTGGCAAATCCTCCATGTAGGACAGTGCATAAATGTTATCCAGTCTCGAAGTTTCCCCACTCTCAACTGGAAGACGTGAAAGAAGATCTGCATTTCCATGATCTTGAGTTTTTTTAAACTTGATATCGTAGGTATAAGCAGACAGAATTATCGCCCATCTCTGTAATCTCGAGGTTGATAAAGTAGGAATTCCCGATTTTGGGCCTAAAATAGACACTAGCGGCTTATGATCCGTTATCAGGGTGAAACGTCTCCCATAAATGAACTGATGGAATTTGGTCACTTCATAAATTATTGCGAGAGCTTCCCTCTCAATCTGAGAATAGTTGCGCTCGGCTCCTGATAAGGTCCGAGAGGCAAAACATGATGGGTCTTTCCTGGCCTCTGATGACATGAGACAGAACCGCGCCAATTCCAATCTGGGATGCATCCGTGGCCAAAAACAAAGGCAATGTGGTGTCGTACGGAACTAAAACCCTCTCCAAGGTAATGCTACTCTTGCACTTTTCAATAGCCTCTTCACACTCCTTGGTCCAGCTCCAGCAATTCTTTTTATGAAGCAGTTCGTGAAGAGGCCTCAATAGATCCAGTAGATTTGGAATAAATTTCCCATAATAATTCACCAATCCAAGAAATGACCTCATCTCAGAGATGTTTGTCGGACTCTTGGCCTTCTGTAAAGCTTGCACCTTGTGATCCAAAGGTCGGATGCCATCTTCCTTGATAAGATGGCCCAAATACTCGATTTCTCTTTGCACAAATTTACATTTATCCTTCTTCAGTTTAATGTTCTATTTTTCCAAACGCAGAAACACAGTTTTCAATACAGCTAAGTGTTTTTCCACTGAAACTGTAGCTATGAGGACATCATCAATATAGCAAATAACGCCCTCTATTCCAGCCAGAACCCTATCCATCACAGATTGGAAATAACCAGGGGCATTAGCCAGCCCAAAAGGCATTCTCCTAAATCTGAAAAGTCCCTTATGTGTGTTGATAGTTAAAAATGGCTGGGTGCTCGTTGCCACCTCTAGTTGCAGGTAAGCGCTGCTCAAATCTAATTTTGAGAAATATTTCCCCTTGGCCAAGATAGCAAACAAGTCTTGCTGAGTGGGGAGAGGATAAGCTGCTGTATCCAAGAATCTGTTCAAAGTTACCTTAAAATCACAACAAATTCGCATTTCCTTTTTTTTTTTTTTGGTACCACTACTACTGGAGTTGCCCACTGGCTACTCCTCACCCTATATAAGTATCCCTTTGTCACCATATTTTCTAAAGCTTCTGTAACCGCCATTCTAATCGCAAAAGGCACCGGTCGAGCCTTATGAAATATTGGGCTGACGTCACGAATATTCATTGAAAATGTGAATCCTTTTATGGGCTCTGCTGTGTCATTGAACAAAACTTGGTGCTCTTTTAAAAATTCAGCAATAGCAATTTCCGAAGGTATCTGGTTCACCGCAAAATAATCAATTTTCAACAAATTCATCCATTCTCTCCCCATAAGGGCCTTTTTTTCACCTTTGACTACTACTGCTCGAAGCATTGAAGTCTTGCCCTGAAATTCCACCTTAACGATAACTCCGCCCAGAATTGGTACTACTGTCCCGTCATTTGTCTTGATGATCATTCCGATAGTTTTTAACTGTGCATTTGGAAGATACTTCTTGAAATCATTCTCTGATATCAAGGTTAGACAACTTCCCGTATCCAATTCAAAATCTATAACATTTTTCTCGACTTTCAATCTTATGGTATAGGGAGGGTCACTTGTCGTAGTATTTATTCTATAATCGTGTGGTGTCCTCATGCATGTAATTTTTTGGATCAATTCCTCCGTCTCTCCCTGATCATCCATCTGATGTATCCTATTCTGTTGGCTCGCCTGTTCCCTAATAGGATATACTTCATGATTCCTACAAACTGGGGCAATGTGACCTTTTTTTCTGCACTTGAAACACACTGCGTCCTTGAATCTGCAAGAGTCTCTATGCAAATTACCACAATGTTTGCATTTTCTTTTTCCATTTTTCGAATCTCTTTGCATTTTAATGCGCAACTTATCCACGCTTTTTTCCAATTCCCCTGCATGAAATAATTTAATATTCTGTTCTGCCGCCTCCATGGACAAAGCAATTTCCATCACCCGAGCCAAGGAAACATCTCCCTCAGACAAAATTTTCTTTTGGATTCTTGAATCGCTTAATCCGCACACAAACTTGTCTCTCAGAGAGTCCTCCAAAAATTTCCCAAATTCACAAGTTGCTGCCAACCGCTTAATCGCTACCAAATACTGCGAAACACTTTCTTCCATTTCTTGCATCCTTTTGAAAAAAATGAACCGCTGGACTATGATTGAACGTTTTGGGGGAAAATGAGTATTTAATTTTTCAGTAAGTTCCTCAAAGGTCTTATTTTTCGGAAGTTCTGGACTGCATAAGTTTTTTAAAACCTCATAGGCTTTTGCTCCAATAAGTGTCAGGAGATACGCCTTCTTTTTGTCCTCGCTAGCGTCTTCCAAAATTAAAAATTGTTCTAAACGTTCAAAGAACGTGCTAAAACTTTCAACCTCTTCATTATATTCACTAAATTGGAAACGAGCCATTTGCAAGATTATCAAAAATTAAATCCAAAAACAAATTATTTTCTTCGGGTACTTACGCTTAGATCCTCGTCGCCATTTGCAATAACTTTAGTGAAATGAAGAAATAAAACTTTTATTGTTATTTATTTTTATTATTATATATATATTTATTTATATATATTTGAATATTTAATCAAAATAAATAAACACAAACATATTAAATTAAATGAATGCAATAAAGAAGAAAATATTGCGAATTATATATATTCAAAACAACAATGATGATAATAACTTAAGAAATACAGAAGCAAAAAAATGTTCACAGAATATTTCACGCCGATATATTACATATCCTTGTTTCTGTTTATCTCGAAACCAGCAATCATTAGCTAGATGTCCCTTTTTATTACAAACAAAACATATTTTTTGCTGAAATTGTTAAACTTTTCTAACTTTAAATCTGTATACTTGTTCATGCCCATTCTCAATCGATTGATTTAATCTCATATTTCTTCTTTACTTCTCTTCTCTTTGAGTTTGTTGAATCTCTTCTACTGTTGCCTCTCTCTTAGATCGTAAGACAATAGCAATATTTTCATACCTTGGATGTTAGCCTCTGACAATATGAAATGAAATGATGCCCTAATGATGAACTTCTAGCAGCAATATTTTCTGCCCTCGTTATATATTCATCTACAGTTTCATTTTTTTTATCTTTCATTCTAATGTTCTTCAATTCTAATACTATATCAATAATTTTATCTTCCGAATTGCCTGTGTATGTTTTTCACAGTGAGTCCAATTCTTTCTTAGCATTTGTTTCTCCTATGAACATTCCAGCTTGTTCATTAGTCAATGTTGTTATGATTATCCCAAAAGCTTCATCATTTTTATCACTCCATATCTCCCAAGAACTTTTGCCTTCCATATCAGGTTCTGGATCGGAAATTACACATTTAAATAATTTTCTTCCTCTCAGAACTGCGCCGATTTTCAACGCCCATATTTGATAATTTGTTCCTTTTAATGGTTCAATTTTTCTTTGGGATAAAAAATTATAAATGAATAAAACAAAGATTCGAGAGCTGCGTATCTTTTATTAGAACGAATATAATTCTAGCTTTCGGGCACATACGCCCTTCTACAGGAATTAATGAAACAATAATCCGACTAGTTTGAAATAGGTTTTATATACACGTAACTATTGTTTTGCATATCACGAGCAATTTGAAAATATTAAAAGGTTTAAATTTATATGCAGGTGTAATGATTTGGAAAAACTAATTCTAATTAATATGAGATAATATGATACATTTTGGTTGAGGTAATCTTATTTTGTATTTTATATTTTATATTTTACATATTTTTATAACTTGCAAGGAATCCCATCAGACATGTGATATCTTATACTGTGAATGACTTTGTTTTATCTTATTTTATTTAGGTCTATTGAATCATATGCTTCTGGTAAATCAATTCTGCGATTTATACTGCTATATTGTTTGGACACTATTGCTTCAATTATTAATCTTTAATATTTGTTATTGATATTGTTGTAATGTACTTTAGGTTCATTTAAGTTAAATGTGTGTCCTGTTTAATTGGAGTGCTGTACTATAAATGATAATGGGTCATTTCTGTTTATGTTTCTTCTGTGTTCAGTGATTCTATTATGTAATTTTCTTCCCGTCTCCCCCACATATCTGGCTTTACAGTTATTACATTCTATAGAATAAATTACCTCTTTTCTATATGATATAAATTCGGTTTGCCTGTTTTTTGTAATCGGGTTTCTTAGGATATCTGATAAATTGGGAGAGTTGCTATAAAAGGTTTTATTCCATATTTATCTAGTGTTCTGGAAATGTGAATGGTTTTCGGGGAATATGGGATGTTGCAATTTTGCCTGTATATTTTAGTTTTTGTGCTGACATGTTATATATGTGACCTGTGCCTGATAGAAATGTTTTAAAATAAATGTTTTGGGGTAACCAGCTGATGTTAAATTTTGGATAACGGTTGGTGTTTCATGCGTTTTGTATTGATTTAATGAACAATGAGTATAAATTCTTTTAGTTAACGTTTTCACTGTGTTAATTTTATGACTAATGGGGCAAAATGAAGAGAATTTCATATAATTGGGGGTGAATGAAGGTTTGTAGTAAACTGTAGTTTGCAATCTATTGTCTATTTTCATTATTTTAATATCTAAAAATGGCAATGTGCAATTATCTTCTTTTTCTATTGTGAAATGTAAGCTATTGTTATAATTGTTGAGTGAGGCTAATATGTTAGGAATCTGTTTTTCTGTATAAATGCAAAATATATCATCTATATATCGTCTGTATAATATGATGTCTGCCGGGTATGATGAAGTGATCCAATTGTCTATTTCTCTCATAACTATTTCGGCTAATGGAGTTGATAAAGGGCTTCCCATAGGGGAACCCTTGATTTGTTTATACTGTTTATGGTCAAAAGTGAATATGTTAACCTCAAGCCATAATGTTATTAAACCTATTATTTAATCTATTGTGTTAGAATCTATCATATTGTTATCTAAAAATGTTTTTGTAGTTTCAAGTATTAAGTTTTGGGGGAGACTGGGATATAAGGCCTCTACATCGAATGATATTAAAATTTGATCTCTCTGATAATTATAATTGGCTATTTCAGGGATGAATGTTGGAATATTTGCTATTGACATTGGAAATACGTTATTCTTAATTAATGACTGAGAAATTATTGTAACATACCTGGCTACTGGTGCTAGTGGTGAGCTGTGATAGGCAACTATTGGTCTTAATGAGATCCCTTGCTTGTGAACCTTGGGTTTACCGTATATATAACTTTCAGAGTCTAAATTAGACATGAATAATTTAAATTCATCATTCGATATCATATTGCTTCTGGACATCTTGTTTATTTCTTTCTTGAAATATGCATATTCTCGTTTCTTATCACTTTCGTTAACTATTGTAAAGATGCTTCTGTCTTCTAATATGTTGTTCATTTTGACTATATATTCTGTTTTGTCCATCACCATAGTCACCCCTCCTTTATCTGCACTTGCGATGATTATGTCCTTTCTATTTTTGAGATCATTTAAGACAGTTTTATCTCTCTGGTTGTTTGGCGGCATCTTATTTGGTTCTTTTAATATGTTTATTACGGAATTTATGATAGTATTCTTTTTGTAGTTATTGAGTTTGCAGATTGCTGCTTCTATTCCACTAATTATTTTGATGGACTGTGGTTTACCTATTGATCTATTTTTTAATCCTTTAGAGAGAGAGAGAGAGAGAGAGAGAGAGAGAGAGAAAGAGAGAGAGAGAGAGAGAGAGATAATGTATTGATTTCATCTTTGCTTAAAAATGTCTTGGAAAGATTGATCACATTAACTGCATTATCTTTTCTATTTGTAGCTGGGAAATCATATTTGCGTATCCAAAATTCTATTTTATTGTTATGCCTTTTTTCTATTTTTGCTTTCAATATTGCTATTTTAGCGTTAATACCAATCAGATTACCAGAACATTAACTAAAAATAATAACAGTCATCACAAGATCTGACAAAGGATCTAGAACTGTTATAATGAATACCACGGACTACGTATCAAAGATGAATCAGATCTTGAATAACTCGGAGGTATTCACCCCGGCCACAGCAGGAGATCAGACTACCTCGAACTCCATATACAAAAAAGAACTCAGAACCCTTTGCAGGAACAAATTGATAACAACCAATGAACTCCGAAACTTTCTATCGAATCTACATGGTCAAGCCTACATCTACGGACTACCTAAGGTACATAAGATAAATATCCCCCTCAGACCAATAGTTGCATTTCATCTCTCTCCTACAGCCCCGTTAGCTCAGTTTCTAGGTAAAATAATTATACCCATACTTAAAGATGGCGACGTCTCGACGTCCATTTCTTCCACACCTAAATTCTTAAACCATATTCAGCATCTACCGGTTATCCCCAACAGTCTAATGATATCTTTTGATGTAATCAATCTATACCCTAGTCTCCCCCACCCCCTCATCATAGAATGCACCACAGAATTCCTCCGGACGCATGGTTACTCTGCAGATATGATAACTAAATTACCCTCCTTAATATCGATTTGTCTGAACAATAGTATTTTTAATTTCGATAAACGTTACTACAGGCAATCTAAAGGTACTCCTATGGGCAGCCCTCTTTCTTCACCACTATCTGAAATAGTCATGCGGAGAATAGACAATTCAATAACAGATCATTTTCCAGTAGATATCCTAACTTGGTTTAGGTATATAGATGACATATTTTGTATAGTGAAAACTGATTCCTTAGACAAAATTAATGCCAAATTAAATTCACTATACCCAGACATACTTTTCACAGTAAAAAAAGAAAACAATAGTTCACTAGCCTTTTTAGACATTCAGATTACAAAACAGAATACAGATACATGACCAACGTTTACTACCAGCCCTCTTTCTATCCCTCCTATATACACTACACATCATACTGCCCCCTTAGCCATGAGATTAACACCGTAAAAACCTTGTCGAAACGCATTTTCACACACTGTTCTTCGCAAGAATTCAAACAAACAGAAACCCAAAACGTAATCGATCACCTGATGAACTCTGGTTACCCCAAAAAATTCATACTCAGACACTTTTATAATCCCCAGCAGCACCTTAATAGCCAAATTTATAGATCCACATGCACCATCCCATTCTCTACTAATAGTGTCAACATTTATAGATTCCTGAAAAATAACTATGGTACCCCCACATTTTACACCAACACCCCTAAATTAGAAACAATAGTCAGAAATCCCATAACCAGGAATAGTTTTCCCGTTACCCTACCTTTTTTCACAAACTCCGTATATTCATTGAAATGCTCAAACTGTAATAGCATATACATAGGAGAAACAGGCAGACGAATCAAGGACAGGATGGACGAACATTACAGAAACATCAGAAATAATGAACCCAAGTCCCTCATCGTACAACATATCAGACAAACAGGACATTCTTTTAATACATCCCACCCACATGCATATTACTCTAATATCAACAGCAAATTCACAAGATTAGTCGTCGAGGCGTTGCTCTCTTTAAAACACAATAGTATCAACCGACACATAGAGATCCCTGACGCATATAAAGCAATATTTCCATAAATAGTGTACCATAGTTGCCCACTTCCAGTTTGTTTTATTTCTGAAAGTTTCAACTTTGCAGATTTAATGAAAGTATCATAGTCCAGAATCCACTTTTGATGTCCCTACTTTGCATACTCAAAACTTATAGATATATCTTAAAATTATTTTTTTTACTTACATATGTTAATTTTCCTAGTTTTCTGATACATATATAAGATGCACATTTATTTGTTGGAGTGTAGTCCTGTAGAAGGGTTATAGGCCCGAAAGCTCGAATCTTTATTAAAGTTTAAAAGAAAAGTATCCTCGTTCGCTTCAAATCTTTTACTTATAATTTAGATGTAATTGGTCACTGTTGAGAGAGAGAAAACAAATTATGTCCTTTATAGTTTTGGTGATGATCCTGATTTTTGAATGACATTCTTTAGTTCTGGATCTTAATAGTTTGTACTGAGTTTCTTGGATTAATCTCTCCGAAAACGGGTTCTGGACTGGATCTTTGATTCTTAGGGTTGGCGGGATGAAGTTTGCTTCTTCGCATCGAATGTTGAATGCCAGGTGATACCTCCATCTCACGAGCTGCAATGATTTGTTTGTAAGATTCCTGATATAATATTACAAACTTGATGGCGAAAAATTCATGGTAACGTATATTAATATCGATTGATAAACCCTGTACGATTTATAAATGAATAAAACAAAGCTTCGAGGGCTGCGTATCTTTTATTAGAACAAATATAATACTAGCTTTCGGGCACATACGCCCTTCTACAGGAATTAATGAAACAATAATCCGACTAGTTTGAAATAGGTTTTATATACACATAACTATTGTTTTGCATATCACGCGCAATTTGAAAAATATTAAAAGGTTTAAATTTACATGCAGGTGTAATGATTTGGAAAAACTAATTCTAATTAATATGAGATAATATGATACATTTTGGTTAAGGCAATCTTATTTTGTATTTTATATTTTACATATTTTTATAACTTGCAAGGAATCCCATCAGACATGTGATATCTTATACTGTGAATGACTTTGTTTTATCTTATTTTATTTAGGTCTATTGAATAATATGCTTCTGGTAAATCAATTCTGCGATTTATACTGCTATATTGTTTGGACCCTATTGCTTCAATTATTAATCTTTGATATTTGTTATTGATATTGTTGTAATGTACTTTAGGTTCATTTAAGTTGAATGTGTGTCCTGTTTAATTGGAGTGCTGTACTATAAATGATAATGGGTCATTTCTGTTTATGTTTCTTCTGTGTTCAATGATTTTATTATGTAATTTTCTTCCCGTCTCCCCCACATATCTGGCTTTACAGTTATTACATTCTATAGAATAAATTACCTCTTTTCTATATGATATATATTCGGTTTGCCTGTTTTTTGTAATCGGGTTTCTTAGGATATCTGATAAGTTGGGAGAGTTGCTATAAAAGGTTTTTATTCCATATTTATCTAGTGTTCTGGAAATGTGAATGGATTTCGGGGAATATGGGATGTAGCAATTTTGCCTGTATATTTTAGTTTTTTGTGCTGACATGTTATATATGTGACCTGTGCCTGATAGAAATGTTTTAAAATAAATGTTTTGGGGTAACCAGCTGATGTTAAATTTAGGATAACGGTTTGTGTTTCATGCGTTTTGTATTGATTTAATGAACAATGAGTATATATAAATTCTTTTAGTTAACGTTTTCACTGTGTTAATTTTATGACTAATGGGGCAAAATCAAGAAATTTTATATAATTGGGGATGAATGAAAGTTTGTAGTAAACTGTAGTTTGCAATCTATTGTCTATTTTCATTATTTTAATATCTAAAAATGGCAATTTGCAATTATCTTCTTTTTCTATTGTGAAATGTAAGCTATTGTTATAATTGTAGAGTGAGTCTAATATGTTAGGAATCTGTTTTTCTATACAAATGCAAAATATATCATCTATATATCGTCTGTATAATATGATGTCTGCCGGGTATGATGAAGTGATCCAATTGTCTATTTCTCTCATAACTATTTCGGCTAATGGACTTGATAAAGGGCTTCCCATAGGGGAACCCTTGATTTGTTTATACTGTTTATGGTCAAAAGTGAATATGTTAACCTTAAGACATAATGTAATTAAACTTATCATTTTATCTATTGTGTTATAATCTATCATATTGTTATCTAAAAAGGTTTTTGTAGTTTCAAGTATTAAGTTATGGGGGAGACTGAGATATAAGGCCTCTACATCGAATGATATTAAAATTTGATCTCTCTGATAATTGTAATTGGCTATTTCAGTGATGAATGTTGGAATATTTGCTATTAACATTGGAAATACGTTATTCTTAATTAATGACTGAGAAATTATTGTAACATACCTGGCTACTGGTGCTAGTGGTGAGCTGTGATAGGCAACTATTGGTCTTAATGAGATCCCTTGCTTGTGAACCTTGGGTTTACCGTATATATAACTTTCAGAGTCTAAATTAGACATGAATAATTTAAATTCATCATTTGATATCATATTGCTTTTGGACATCTTGTTCATTTCTTTCTTGAAATATGCATATTCTCGTTTCTTATCACTTTCGTTAACTATTGTAAAGATGCTTCTGTCTTCTAAAATGTTGTTCATTTTGCCTATATAATATGTTTTGTCCATCACTACAGTCATCCTTCCTTTATCTGCACTTGTGATTATTATGTCCTTTCTATTTTTCAGGTCATTTAAGACAGTTTTTTCTCTCTGGTTGTTTGTCGGCATTTTATTTGGTTCTTTTAATATGTTTATTACGGAATTTCTGATAGTATTCTTTTCGTAACTTAATACTTGAAACTACAAAAACCTTTTTAGATAACAATATGATAGATTCTAACACAATAGATAAAATAATAGGTTTAATTACATTATGTCTTAAGGTTAACATATTTACTTTTGACCATAAACAGTATAAACAAATCAAGGGTTCCCCTATGGGAAGCCCTTTATCAACTCCATTAGCCGAAATAGTTATGAGAGAAATAGACAATTGGATCACTTCATCATACCCGGCAGACATCATATAATACAGACGATATATAGATGATATATTTTGCATTTGTACAGAAAAATAGATTCCTAACATATTAGCCTCACTCAACAATTATAACAATAGCTTACATTTCACAATAGAAAAAGAAGATAATTGCACATTGCCATTTTTAGATATTAAAATAATGAAAATAGACAATAGATTGCAAACTACAGTTTACTACAAACCTTCATTCACCCCCAATTATATGAAATTCTCTTCATTTTGCCCCATTAGTCATAAAATTAACACAGTGAAAACGTTAAATAAAAGAATTTATACTCATTGTTCATTAAATCAATACAGAACGCATGAAATACAAACCGATATCCAAAATTTAACATCAGCTGGTTACCCCAAAACATTTATTTTAAAACATTTCTATCAGGCACAGGTCACATATATAACATGTCAGCACAAAAAACTAAATATATACAGGCAGAATTGCTACATCCCATATTCCCCGAAATCCATTCACATTTCCAGAACACTAGATAAATATGGAATAAAAACCTTTTATATTAACTCTCCCAACTTATCAGATATTCTATGAAACCCGATTACAAAAAACAGGCAAACCGAATATATATCATATAGAAAAGAGGTAATTTATTCTATAGAATGTAATAACTGTAAAGCCAGATATGTGGGGGAGACGGGAAGAAAATTACATAATAGAATCTCTGAACACAGAAGAAACAGAAATGACCAATTATCATTAATAGTACAGCACTCCAATTCAACAGGACACACATTTAACTTAAATGAACCTAAAGTACATTACAACAATGTCAATAACAAATATCAAAGATTAATAATTGAAGCAATAGTGTCCAAACAATATAGCAGTATAAATCGCAGAATTGATTTACCAGAAGCATATGATTCAATAGTGTTGAAGATATTAATCTGTGATTTTAAATGTTTCTTTTTGACCAGTACTTTTTTTTTTTTGCTTTTCCAAAAATGTTTTTTTCTTCTTTTTCATTATTATTTGTTCTATATGTAAAGCTTTGTTTTTTGAAACCTAAATAAACAAATTCAAGTTTATTATATTTTGTATGCTTTAAAGTTAAAACACAACAGGTTATGGACCCAACCACGCATTCACTGCGAAATATAACAAAAACGAAGCAACAGTAAGCCTAAAAATAATTATATTTTGTTTATCACGTTAAAATTTATATTAGTAATGGCTGGAATGGATAATATTAAAATGGGTATGAATATTCTCAAATTGGAAGGATTAATAAACTGGCCAGAATATAAGAAAAATATATAATTGCTTTCAACAATAAACAAAGTAATAGGCGTTGTTGATGCAACATATAGAAAGCCAATAAAACAAAGAAATAAATGAAGAAAAAGAGGCATATGTAAAATGGGAAAGTGAAGATGCAATATCCCAATTGTTATTTACAACAAGTGTGATGCCTGATGTAAGTCAACTAATCATTCCCTGCTCAAGTGCTAAAGATATGTGGGACAAATTGTTAAGTGTCTATGAGCAAAGCTCTGGTCCAAGATTAAACATGCTCTATAATCAATTCTTTAATTTTAAGAAGGATCCTACAGATGATATTTCAAAGCACATTTCCAAATTAGAAAGTTTATGGAATGATTTGCAGAATGAACTTACTAAAAAAAAATTGAAATTGCCAGAATCCATGCTGATGTGCAGAATCATAAACACCTTGCCTGATGAATATTTTGATTTTAAAAGTGTTTGGGAATCAGTGTCTAAAGAAGAACGTTCTGTAGACAATCTCACACAAAGGCTTCGGTTACTCGAAATAAGAATTCAACAGCGAGATGAATGCAGCGCATCAAGTTCTACAGCACTAATGGCAATTGCATATGAAAATAAGCAAAATATGAAAGGAAGAGTTACCAAAAGTAATGAATATTTTCAGAAAACAAGAGAAATAAGAGAATGTTACTTTTGTCATAGAAAAGGACACTTGGCCAAAGATTGTAGGTATGCAAAACAGAAGAAATTAAAGGAAAAAGAAAAGGATGAAACTAAATTAAAACTTAATTCAAAATTTGAGTGAAAGTTTAATCAGTGAAAGATTCAATGAACAAGATGAAGACATTTGGATTGGTGACTCAGGAGCTACTAACCACATTACAAAAAATGCAGGTTTTTGTACTTCTTATAAGGATTTTCCTACCCAACAGACTGTTAAAGTTGGAAGTAATGAAATATTGATAGCTTATGGAAGTGGAACTATAACAATTGAAACTTGTGTAAAAGGTAAATGGCAAACTCACTACCTAACTGATGTATGGTATGTTCGTAATTTCAGTCGTAATGTGATTTCATTACAGTGCACATTGGATAAAGGGTTTGAAATGAAAATGGATAGAAAAGGTTGTAAACTTTTTAAGACAACAACTGGAGAAGTTATTGTAGAAGGGAAAAGACTACCAGGAGGCTTGTAAGGTATGTTAATAACAAGTATCAAACCTGAATATGCTGCAGAAGTCAATTTAGCCAAAACCCAAAATGTCAATATGCTACAACTATGGCATGAAAGATTTGGACATCAAAATAAAAGGCATGTTCAAAAATGGCTCAAAAACAAAGAATAGATGCAGTCATGGACAATGAACCTTGCGAGGCATGCATTTATGGCAAACAACATAGACTGAGTTTTGGATCAAGAGAACAATATGCTTCTACTCAACCTGGAAACTCAATTCATGTAGATGTATGTGGCCCTATGCAGGAGGTTTCGAAAGGAGGGATGAGATACTTTGTGTGTTTCAAAGATGATTTTACAAAATACCGATCAGTGTATTTCCTAAAAGAAAAGTCACAAGTCATTGAAAAGCTAGAACAATTTCTCTTGGAAACAAAGGACTACTGGACATATAGTGAAAGAAATTCTCACAGATGGAGAAAAGGAGTTTGTAAATAAAGAAACCTCAAAAATTACAAACAAGTATGGTAATATTCATAGGATCACAATGCCATATACTCCACAACAGAATGGTTCAGCGGAAAGAGAAAACAGGACTTTAATAGAAGCAGCTCGTTCAATGATATATGCCAAAAATATGAGCCTAAAGCTGTGGGCAGAGGCAGTTAACACTGCTACATATGTTTTGAATAGAACAGGACCAACACAAATTGAGGGAAAGACACCTTATGAACTATGGTTTTATTAAAAAAAAAACAGTTGATCATCTTCGAATATTTGGAACTGAACGTTTTGTTCATGTGCCTGATGAAAAGAGAAGAAAGTTAGATGCCAAAAGCGAAAAAGGTTATTTAGTTGGTTATTGCAGTAACAAGGATAGGTATCGAATCTGGATACCGAACTCAAACAAAGTTGTCTCAAGTAGGGATGTAATATTCAAGGAAACTATACCAACATTTAGCCTTGATATTGAAAAGAGAAATAAGGAACTTTCAAGTAATCAGATGGATGAACAAAATTATACTCAAGATATTGAGAAAATTGAAAGCAATGTTCAAACATCAGACGTATACAATCTAAGAGATCGATCAAATATATCAAAACCTCAAAGGTATATTGATGCTGAAATAAATATTGCAGAAGGTCTTGAACCCAAGACATACAAAGAAGCAATGGATTCTCCAAATGCACAATTTTGGAAAGAAGCAATGAATGAAGAAATTAATTCTTTAAGGTAAAATGATGTATACGAATGCACAACATTACCACCTGGCCAAAAACCAATTGATTGTAAATGGGTATTAAAGACCAAATTGAATTCTAAAGGAGAGATTACAAGATATAAGGCAAGACTGATGGCAAAAGGGTTTGCACAAAAGAAGGGTATAGATTATGAAGAAACATTTAGTCGTGTGGCAAGACATGACACCATAAGAACTCTTTTAGCAATTGCTGCTAATGAAGACTTGAAATTGGTACAGTTTGACATGAAGACAGCCTTTCTATATGGAGACTTACAAGATCAAATTTATATCAAACAACCTGAAGGATTCAACAATGGAACAGATCTTGTATGGAAATTGAAGAAAAGTCTCTATGGACTTAAACAGTCACCAAGATGCTGGAATCAGAAAATAGTCAACTTCATGAAAGAAAGATGTCTGAAGGAAAGTACAGCTGACCCCTGTTTATTCTTCAGAAAAACAAATGATCATCTACTCATTATTGCCATATATGTTGATGATGGAATCATTGCTGATACAAATGAACAGGAAATCAAAGAATTTCTTGATGAACTAATGTGTTCATTTAAGATCACAAGTGAACCATTAAATTACTTTTTGGGTATTGAGATAGAGCGGCAACCGGATGGGTCAATATTCATAAATCAAAAAGCATATATAAAAATAATTCTTGAGAAATTCAATATGTCTCAAGCGAATAAAGTGGGAACACCAACTGATAATTCTACTGTTCCTGGGGAAGCAGAGATTCTAGAAAATGTTCCCTTTCGTGAAGCGATTGTTAGTCTGGTGCATCTGAGCTGTTTAACAAGACCCGATATAACTTTTGCATTGAATAAAGTTTCTCAAAAACTTGCAGAATCAACAAAATATCTACTGGATATGAGGGACATTTGAAATCTGATTAAGGGGAAGTGTTGAAGATATTAATCTTTGATTTTAAATGTTTCTTTTTGACCAGTACTTTTGTTTTGTTTTGCTTTTCCAAAAATGTTTTTTCTTCTTTTTCATTATTATTTGTTCTATATGTAAAGCTTTGTTTTTTGAAACTTGAATAAACAAATTAAAGTTTATTATATTTTTGTGTGCTTTTAAAGTTAAAACACAACAAATAGACCTATATATATTTAAATAAAATAAGATAAAATATATCATTCACAGTATAAGATATCACATGTCTGATGGGATTCCTTGCAAGTTATAAAAATATGTAAAATATAAAATATAAAATACAAAATAAGATTGCCTTAACCAAAATGTATCATATTATCTCATATTAATTAGAATTAGTTTTTCCAAATCATTACACCTGCATGCAAATTTAAACCTTTTAATATTTTTCAAATTGCGCGTGATATGCAAAACAATAGTTATGTGTATATAAAACCTATTTCAAACTAGTCGGATTATTGTTTCATTAATTCCTGTAGAAGGGCGTATGTGCCCGAAAGCTAGTATTATATTCGTTCTAATGAAATATACGCAGCCCTTGAAGCTTTGTTTTATTCATTTATAAATCGTACAGGGTTTATCAATCGATAAAAAATTATATTCGGCCATTTTCGCCTTTTGAGCTAATATAAACAAACCAATATATTTCAAAAACAAATATATATTTTATATTTATTTAAATATTGGGTAGCTTTTAAACATGCAATATATAGATATAATTTAACTTAATCTGTATAAATACCTTTAATCTTCTTAGAAGTGTTTCAGTTTACCAATCATAATACACTTCTTGCTTAATCTTCAGATTAAATATTTTCGTTTTGAGCTTTATATCAAATAACCACGCTCTGCTACCAATTGTTGACTTTGCTTAGAATTTTTAATGAAACTGATTCCAATAATTATTAATTAAACATTATATGTGATATATAGCTAGCAATAAATATGTATATATATATGTTTCTATGAAAATGTTAATCTGCAAGACGCAGGTTATCATCATCCCTTTTTGATTTGTTTTTGTCACTTTTTGGCGTTTCGAATATAAACAATAAAAGGCTGTATCAGACTTTACTAAGACAATAAAGATTTGCTAAAAATAAATGTGTACGAAGATGTTGCATTTGGCGACGAGGATATAAGAGTAAGTACCCTCGAATTTTGAAGTAAATTTTTTTTAGAAAATATCTTTGATTTTGCATATAATTGAAAGTAAATTTTAAAAGACACAAATTGCAAAGTTTTAGGATGCAAATTTAAGAAAGAGTGAAAAAAATGGCTAGTTACCAATTTAAGGAATATAATGAGGAAACTGAAACTTTTGAAACGTTTTATGAACGATTGGAACAGTTTCTCATATTGGAGGAGGCAGGGGATGAGAAGAAAAAGGCTTATCTCCTAACCCTCATGGGAAGTAAAACATATGGTGTTTTGAAGAATTTGTGCAGTCCTATTCTACCTAAAGATAAAACTTTTGATAACCTAATAGATATCTTGAAAAGGCACTTCTCTCCAAAGCGCTCAATTGTAGTAGAGAGGTTCATTTTTTTTAAAAGAATGCAATTAAAGGAAGAAAGCATCTCGGATTACTTGGTGGAAATTAAGCGTTTGGCTTCCTCATGCAACTTTGGAAATTTTCTGGAGGATTCTTTACGTGATAAAATGGTTTGTGGATTATATAATGCCAAAATACAAAATAGAATTTTGTCGGAGGGCGACATTTCTTTAGCTAAAGTAATTGAGATAGCATTATATATGGAAGCGGCCGAGAAAAATACAAAATTATTTCACTTGGAGCAGGGTGAAGATTGTGTAGATAAGTTGAGGATGGAACGCAAGGTTGAATCAAATTTCCAGAATGGCAAATGTAAACATTGTGGTAAACAGCATAAAGAACTATGTAGATTTAAGGAGGCGATATGCTTTAAGTGTAATAAAAAGGGATACATTGCCTCAATATGTTGGAGCAGTAGAAGAAATCTAAGGCAACATCAGAATCAGCCGGGAAATATACATCAGATAGGAGACCAAGAAGAGGAGGAAGAGTATGTCCAGAAAATTATAAGCGTGACGATACCTGAGTATAAAATTAATTTTGCCTCAAGTGACCCTCCCTATCTGATAGAGTTAAAAGTAGAAGGAAACTTTATTAAATTTGAAATGGATACGGGTAGTCGGTCTAACACTGATATCAGAAAAGGATTTTAAAAATAGTCTTCAACACTTGAAATTGGAAAAAGCGAGTATTATTGTAAGAACTTATGATGGTACCGTGGTACCCATTCTGGGTAAAATCAATATCAAAGTGGAGTGTCAAGATATTACTTACAAACTTAGAGCGTTGGTGGTGAAAGGAGAAAAGAGGGCTTTGATGGGAAGAGAATGGATAAATAGATTGAAATTGGGCTGTTTCGCGGTAAAACATATGCCTGTGGAAATTACCATTGAGGAAATTTTGAAGGAAAATCAAGCCCTATTTGTGGAGACAACGGAACCAATAAAAGGTTTCACATTTTCAGTAAACATGTGTGATGTGAATCCAATTTTCCATAAGGCTCGTCCAGTGCCTTTCGCCATTAGGCCAGCAGTTACTGAAGCATTAGACAAAATGGTGGCTAAGGGTTATCTATGTGAGGTGGCGAGCAGTAAATGGGCCACTCCAGTGGTTGTAGTGCCGAAGAAAAATAAAGAGATCAGAATTTGCTGCGACTTCAAGGTAACTCTAAATAAATATTTGGACACTGCGGCCTATCCCCTTCCCACACAGCAAGATTTATTCTCCACATTGGCCAAGGGAAAATACTTTTCTAAATTGGACTTGAGGAACGCTTATCTGCAATTAGAGGTGGACCCAGGCACCCGACCGTTACTAACGAAAAATACTCATAAAGGGCTTTTCAGGTTTAAGAGAATGCCATTTGGATTGGCAAATGCGCCCAGTTATTTTCAATCTGTAATGGATAGGGTTTTGTCGGGTATAGGAGGCGTAATTTGTTATATTGATGATGTCCTTATAGCCACAGCATCAATTGAAGAACATCTGGCGTTGTTGAAGACTATATTTGCTCGCTTGGCGAAGTATAATATCAAACTAAAGAAAGAAAAATGCCTATTTTTGCAAAAAGAAATTGAATATTTAGGACATCTTGTCACGGAAGAGGGCATCAGACCTTTAGATCATAAGGTACAAGCAATACAGAAGGCCAAAACGCCTACGAATATCTCTGAATTAAGGTCATTTCTTGGTTTGGTAAACTTTTATGGGAAGTTCATACCCAATTTGCCAGAGCTTTTGAAGCCTCTTCATGAGCTTCTTCACAAAAAACGTCCTTGGGTTTGGACAAAGGAATGTGGAGAGGCCATTGACAAGTGCAAGAACAGCATTACCTCTGAGAGGGTGCTAGTCCCATATGATACGACTTTGCCATTGTGTTTGGCCACTGATGCATCGCAGATTGGAGTGGGCGCTGTGTTGTCACATATTATAGAAGGCCAGGAGAGACCGATTATGTTTGCCTCACGGACTTTATCGGAAGCAGAACAAAATTATTCTCAGATTGAGAAGGAGGCTCTAGCCATTATTTATGGAGTTACCAAGTTTCATCAATTTATTTATGGAAGAAAATTTATTCTTATTTCAGACCATAAGCCATTGGTGACCATTTTGGGCTCAAGATCAGGAATCCCCACCTTATCTACTTCAAGATTGCAGCGTTGGGCGCTTATTTTGTCAGCTTATACTTACAATATTAAATTTCGAAGAACTCAAGACCATGGGAATGCAGATCTTCTGTCACGTTTTCCTGTGGGCTGTGAAGAAATTCCAAGATTAAATAATGTCTATGCTTTATCCTATGTGGAAGAATTGCCGATCACAGCAGAGGAAATTGCCACGGAAACTGAAAAAGACGAAGTGCTCTCATTGGCCAAATTTTATACTCAGCAAGGCTGGCCTGAAAAGGTGGCTGATCACCTCAGACCTTATTTTCAAAGGAAACTTGAGCTAACTGTAGATGGGGAATGTTTGGTTTGGGGAATGAGAGTTGTCATTCCACCATCTCTCAGAATAAAAATGTTGAACTGTCTTCATGAGACTCATTCCGGTATGAACAAAATGAAGGCTGTAGCAAGATCACATTTTTGGTGGCCAAATCTAGATACCCAAATCGAGTTTTTGGTAAATAAGTGCAGAAGCTGTCAGCAATCCCAGGATGGGCCAAATAAAGGAAAATGGCAACCCTGGAGATGGTCAACCAGACCTTGGCAAAGAATTCACATTGATTTTGCAAATAAGGAAAACATTAATTTATTAATAGTAGTAGATAGTCATTCGAAGTGGATCGAAGCCATCCCAATGAGAGAGACCACCACACGCAAAACCATTGAGCAACTACGGCGACTTTTTTCTTCCTATGGTCTACCGGAGGAACTTGTATCTGATAATGGACCTCAGTTTACTGGTAGTGAAATGAAAGGTTTTCTGGAAGGAAATGGAATTAAACAAACATTGATCCCGGCGTACCACCCGCAAAGTAATGGCTTGGCTGAAAGAGCGGTTAGAACAATTAAGACTGCCCTGGATAAAAATAAAAGGAAAATTGGGGATACCATTCAAGACACCTTATCAAAAGTTCTTCTGGCATATCGAAGCACCCCGCATGTGACAACGGGAAAGACTCCATCAGAGCTCTTTATTGGGCGTGCGCTTCGAACCAGAGTATCGTTGATACATCCCAGCTTGGCATCTAGAGTTAGGGACCAGCAAGCCAGGCAAATGAAGTATGATCGGCGAACCCATTTGGAAGAATTCCAGATAGATGATTTAGTGTGGTGTAAAAACTTTAGAGGTGGTGATAAATGGATCCCAGGAAAAATTGTGGGCAAGAAGGGAACTAGAGTCTACACCATTTTGATCCACGGACAGGTAAAGGCCTATCACAGGGATCAAATTAGAAAAAGGTGGAGGAATGGTGAGGAAGATGAGAGTGGAGATGGAGAGCGTCAACCCGAGCACTCAAGAGGAGCAGGTCCCAGTGCCATAATCTCGGAGGTTGTACGAGACAGAGGTTATATGGAGTCGCTGTCGCCAGGACTAACTAGCCAGCGGTCGGATCAAGATTCAGAGGTTCAGAGTGATACAGACGATGGAAAGTCATTGGAGCCTCTTCGCTCGCTGGACCCCGAGGCCTTGAAAGAGGAGGGTCCTGTCCTAAGGCGGAACCCACCTCGAGCGAGGAGACCGCCTGTGAGATTTCGTGTTTGAAGAGAGAAGATGGTGATATATAGCTAGCAATAAATATGTATATATATATGTTTCTATGAAAATGTTAATCTGCAAGACGCAGGTTATCATCATCCCTTTTTGATTTGTTTTTGTCACTTTTTGGCGTTTCGAAAATAAACAATAAAAGGCTGTATCAGACTTTACTAAGACAATAAAGATTTGCTAAAAATAAATGTGTACGAAGATGTTGCAATATGTATTGATTTACAAGAGAGAAGACAAAATATAAAAGGGAAACTAATATTGAACAAAGGAACTTTTTTTTTGGTTAGCGCCTATTTACCTGTGAGCTTACACACACTCTGTGGTAACAATTAATTAATATATATACAACAACTTAGCATTATCTATCATATTATTATCAGTTGAAGATTCATTCTTAGATGATATCGGTGATTGTGAGCGATCGATCGATGCATGGCAGAAACTAGAGAACATCCACACAAAGTACGGCTTGCTGCACATATTACAGCTACTGAGAGAATTTTTCAGCATTATCAAAAAAAATGATGAAGATATGAAAGAATATTTCGCGAGGATAATGGAATGTAATAGAAAATTAGCAAAGTGTCACCAAGGATTTGGGGATTTAGAATTAGCGTTGATTATGCTATTGGGATTACCAAAGAGTTACGAACTACTAAGAGAAGCTATCAACTAGTGTGGTTAAATCCAAATTACTCTTAGAAGAAAAACGACAGAACGAACGTAAAATTCCTCAAGAAGATCTAAATAGTGCTTTTGCGATACGAAGAAATGAGGATACATGCAAATGACCCTGGCAAGAACGAAATGAATTTGAATATGACCAACCAAAAATATTTATCGTAATACTTGGACAAAAGGGAAAAAGGAAAATTAATTATTCCAGGCAGATAAGATGTTTCAGTTGTGGCAAATTAGGACACATAGCTAGGAATTCCAGATTTGACAACTCCTCGAGGAGAATTAACGAAGGTATGCTGAAACAAAGTACGTTAGACCTTAATCATAAAGCCCTATTTGCAAATAACTTTAAAAACAATAACTCGGAGAATATCTGGTTTCTGGACAGTGGAGCTATTGAACACATGACGTCGAACAGACTGAAAATGACGAACATAAAAATAATTCAACTTCAGTTGAAATGGCAAACGATGAAAAAATAAAAGTATCAGAGATGGGTGATGTAACCATCAAACTCGGTCACGAATATGGAGGTGAAAGCTTGTTCTTAGAAAATGTATTATACGTTCCTGAATTAAACGGGAATATTCTGTCTTTAGAGGAAGGATTGAGGAAAGAGGAAACAAGGTGTTATTCCAGAATGGCAAGGCCTCTGTTTTTGTAATTGATGGCGAATTAATTTTGAAATCTAATAGAAGAGGAAGGATCTATACAGTGGAAGAACTGGCTAAAGTGAAGTCACCTAGTGCAGATTTCTGGCACAGAAGGCTAGGACACATTCACAAAAGGGATCTCCAAAATGTGAGTGAAACAGCTGAGTGCGAAGTATGCCTTGAAGGTAAAATGCGAAGACTCCCTTTTCCTTCCAAACCCGTCGAAAGTAAGAGGACTTTATCACCCTTGGAGCTCATCCATTCGGATGTAGTAGGTCCCATTAATCCAATATCGAAGGGAGGGAACAATTATTTCGTGAAATTCATAGACGACTTCACTCATTACACTAAAGTATATTTCATGAGGTTTAAATCGGAGGTACTTGAAAGATTTAAGGAATATAAGAACAGTGTTGAGAATTATCACAGCAGAAAAATCAAAATACTAAGAAGTGAAAATGGTACGGAATATGTTAACAACGAATTTAATAAATTCCTTAATTAAAATGGCCTCAAGCGACATCTTACAGTTCCAAGAACACCTCAGCAAAATGGAACTGCAGAAAATATGGATCAAACATTGCTAAACACAGCAAAATGCATTTTACTTGAATCAGGGATTCTCAAATCGTTCTGGGCAGATGCGGTTAATACAGCTTGTTACTTAAGAAACAAATGTTCTAGCAAAGCGATAAGTAACAAAATACCCGAAAAAATGCGGACTGAACGGCCAGTGAATATTGAACATCTCCGAGTTTTCGGTTGTCAGACCTGGACATACAACGACCAGCATCGATCCAAATTTGATTCAAGAAGCCGAGAATGTTTTCTAACTGGTTATCCGGAAGGAGTCAGAGGATACAAGGTTTGGGATATCAGAAACAATAAGGTATTCGTAAGCAGAAATGTCAGATTTAGGGAAAACGTTTTCCCAACTAAGAAAGTCGATAAACAAATTTCACCTGAAACTGATTTTTTCTACAGGTTTTAAATAATAATTTTGAAGAAGACTATGAATCTATAAATGAGGAAGAGACGAAATTGGTGGAAAGGAATCAGAAAGACAAACTTAAGAAGGAAGAAGAAGAAGGCCAAAATGATGCTGCAATCCCAAGGAGATATTCAGGGACTGATGAAGAAACAATATCGGAAGAGAAAAATCTGAATAACTTGGAACGAAAATAGTACGCAGAGCAGGCCTATGAAGACGAAGAACTGAGGAGGGAAGACGAAGAGGAAGGCCAGGATGAAACTATAATCCCAAGAAGAACTTCAAAAATTGCGGCTAGGCAAAAGGAGGAATGTAGATCAGTCTTCCAACATGGGATATTTGAACATAAGAGCCATCAAAATGAAATACCGTCATCATACACACACAAAAGCCTTTATTAAGACACACTGGTCTTATAGAGGATTCTCTCCGAGATTACAAGAGAGATAGGCCTGTGAAAGTGGGGAATATACAGAAGAAGAAAAAGAAAGATTATGTAAGTATGATATATACATACACATACATATATACAACATAACAACAAAAGCCCCCATTAAGACCCAAAGTCTTACAAAAGACTCGATTGCAGGATCCAAGAAGCAAAGTAAGAAAGATATAAAGAAGTGAACAACAACAAAAATAAATACATAAATAAAATTAAAAAATAATATATATATACACATATATACACATTCGCTCAATTCAAAGTAACAGTAACGATGCCTTTTTATTCACTGCGTTGTAAAACCCACATAGATCCAATGAAAACTTTCTATCTGTTATGTAGTTTGTTAAGATAACCTCAACTGTGTCCGGAAATTTATTATCCTGTTTCGAAATAAATGTTTTTCTTTCATCTGAATACCGTCATCATACGAGGAAGCGCTTAATATGCCCAAAGTACAAGATTGGCTAAAAGCTATGAAATGTGAAATGTCATCACTTCAGGAACACCGAGTATGGGATGTTGTTGATTTGCCAAATAGTGTTAAGCCGATAAAATGCAAATGGATCTTCTCAACAAAACTAAATGAAGATGGAACACAAAAATATAAGGCAAGACTGGTGGCTTTAGGATGCAGTCAGCAAGTTGGGATTCAATATTCGGAAACTTTCTCACCTGTTCTGAGGGATGATAGTTTTAGAACCCTGTTAGCTTTTGCTGCCCTCAAGAACTAGAAGATAAATCATTATGATGTAGAGACTTCTTATCTTTATGGAAAATTGGAGGAAGTCATTTATTTGAAGCAACCTCCAGGATTTGAACAACGGACAAACGATCAAAGAGTGTGTAGGCTAAATAAGGCGATATATGGGTTGAAACAAAGTGAACGAATTTGGTTCGAAACTTTAACGAATTATATCATTAAGATGAATTTCAAACATCTAGGTTCTGATAAGTGCATATTCACTTTTGTCCCAGCTCTGGAAAGTTTCAATTGTGGGAAAGGCGGGAAAAAACTTTATTCATAACTTGAATAGCATCATTGACTCTAGGGGTTTTTCTTTTCTTAAGAACTGTGAAGATTATATGGTTGTGCGAGGAGAAGCGGGGAAGAAGCGGGGAAAGCGGGGAAGAAGTTTTTCCCGCCCTCTACAATCACTCTAGAGGGGAGTGAGTGTTGAGGCGTCTCTGCGTGTTGTCCTCCGTAGGGGTGCCACTGACTGACGTCCAGTGAAGCTGTAAGCTGGCCATCTTTCCTTGGTTGTCTGAGGCGAGGCACACGTGTCTTGAAACTCTTGGGTCTTCGCTCTGTGTGTGCGTCATTGGGAGCGCCCTTGCCGTGCGCGAAAATTGCACCAGGGCTAGGCCTGGTGTTGAAAAACCAAGGGGTGCACACAGTAGTACCACCCCCCCGCCTCCGCGTCGGTTCTCCGCGTCAACCTCAGAACCTCAGAGGTCCTTGATTCGACGGCAGATTCAGGGAGTACTGGGAACTAAGGGTTCGAGGGCTAAAGGGGGGGGAGTCCTATTGGAGCGTAGGACGGGTTCTTCTTAGTCCGACGAGAGGGCTCGGTCAGCAACCTTGCCAATGACTCTCGATGACGCCTGTGGGTGAGTGGTCAACCCCACAGAGCCAGACCATAATGGCGGGCGCGAGGGGCCTACCAATGGCCGCTCGGTGCATGGAGAATGCATCATTCCTTCTGGCTGTGTGTGGATCTAGATTTCAGCGAACTACAGGGGACGCAAGGGCCACTTTGAGCCTATATCGTCCCTGGCTTTGCCGAATTTCCTATCTGTGCGAGGAGAAATGCCTAGAATTATTCAAACCACAGTGGACCAGCTACTCCAATTTGACCGAGGTAAGATGCAAAACTCAACTCATTTTATTCACTACCAATCTCTAAGTAGCTCCTTTATGATGGAGGACTACTTACTATCAAACCTCCCTTTGAAAATTAAACGATTTATAGCCCGTCAAAGGATTCTATGGCTACTTTTCCGCGAGGATATCACGGGATTTTAGAACAGCGACCCTTTAAATTGCTACTTCTGCAATGTTGGCATCCAAGACAATTTTGGTCCACTATCTATTCCATTGCCCATTCCTACATGAAAAGAGAATGGAATTTGCGAAATTTCGGAGTTAACTCACTAAAATAAACAACATGTATATAAAAGATTTACTGATCTCCTGCTGAATAAAACATTTGTTTATATTGTTGCGCGGGATCCCAACCAATCTCTGGGCACGACTGCTTCCTCCGCCGCGGAGTAGCTCCTCCTTGCTGGCACCCCGATTTGGTCTCCTGAGTTCCACTGCTCGAGTGGAAACTCCCTTCTTCTGGCAGTATCTCTCGGCCTTACCACTGGTGGGGGGACACGAGAGACTTACCAGAAGAGTAGTAGCAGCTGCAGTAGCCCGGTGACGATGGCAGTGGCGGCAGTAATGACAGGAGGCGGCACGGAGATTTGAAGCACTTCTTTATTGTCATATATCACTAAACATTACATATAACTTGAATAATAAACAACGGGTATTTACATTACGCCACCTCCTGGGGCCAATATAAAAAGGTATTTACAGTCAGAAGAGGTGGCCTCCGCAGGAAACGGGACCACAGCAGTCGGCGACTTCCGCATCAGTTGCGGATGCAAAACAGGCGAACGCGCCATCTACTGGCAGAGGTTACAAGTGCTCTTCTCGTAACACTACCTCCCCCTTAAACCAGACGTCCCGATCAGGTCCAATTAGTCCTATATCCCTGGTAACCAGCCAGTCTTCCCAAATGCACCACCTTGGCTTTTGATCTAGAACTCCACTGGATACGGTAGACCAAATCATTGATCCTTTTGATGATCTTGTAGGGCCCTTCCCAAACCGGCATCAACCCTGGTGAAAGTCCCTTTTTTCTTTCTGGATGAAACAGCCATACTAAATCACCTTGTCCAAATCCATCGTGGTTCGCCCTTTGGTAATAGCGAGTCCTCATCCGGTGGCCTGCCATGCGAATCTTGGTCCCAACCAATCCGTGAGTCTCCAACAGAAGACCCCTTAAATTGTTCACATAACCAGCTACTTCTGCCGGCAGCTCCTCAGGCCTGCCGAACTCCAAATCACATGGAAGTCTTAATTCTCTTCCAAACATTATCTTGGCCGGTGTCTGCCCAGTTATCTCGTGAATGGCGGCTCGGTACGCCATAAGAAATGGCGGCAGTCTTACGTCCCAATCCCTTTTGTGCTGCTCCACAACTTTAGACAAATGTTCCTTCATCGCTTTATTGAACCTTTCATCCATTCCATCAGATTGGGGGTGAAGGGGAGCAGTTCTTGTCTTCCGTGTTCCCAACAGCCTACATAATTCTTGGAACACCCCTGCCTCGAAGTTTCGTCCTTGATCCGAATGCAGTTCCAGTGGCACTCCAAACCGACAAATTAGGTTGTCCATTAGAACTTTCGCAACCGTCGTAGCCTCCTGATTCGGGATTGCGTAGGCTTCAGGCCACTTAGTAAAATAATCCATGGCGACCAAAATATATCTGTTGCCGCCTTCTGTAACTGGGAATGGGCCGATCACATCGATCGCGATTCTCTCAAATGGTGCGCCCATATTGTATTCCCTCATCACTCCTCTGGACCTAGTTTTTGGTCCTTTGCTTGCGGCACACCTGTCGCATTCCTTGCACCACCTTTCCACATCCTCGTGATAGTAGACCCAATAGAATCTCTCTCTAACTTTCTTTAGCATTTTATTAATGCCAAAATGAGCCCCCGAGACTCCACCGTGTATTTCCCGAAGGACATTGGGAACCTGGACCTTAGGGACTACTAGCTGCATGATTCTACTCTTTCCATCGGCACTTTCCCAAATTTTTTTCAGCAGTCCGTTTTCTATACTGAGGGAGTCCCACTGTGACCACAAGGTCTTCAATTCGGGGCTCTTGTCGGATATCATTTCCCACCTGGTCTTTCATTCCCCCTTTCTTTCCATTCCAAGATTGGGCCGACGTTGGGATCCCGTTGCTGGATAGTCCTACAACTTTCAGAGGTCCAATCGTCGCTCGGCACCATAGTTGTCCTCCTTGAGGTTACCCCATGTTCATCAATTTTCTCACAATGCCTGCAGTCGCCACAAGGTCCTCTGGAGAAAGCATCTGCATTGCTATGTTTTCTTCCAGACCGGTCCATAACGTTGGAAGAATTTAGTTTCCCTGGCTGTCTCTGGTCGGGCAGCCTGACGGTGCACTGCCTCTTCAGATGACCATGTCGTCCACAGCGGAAACAGGGCCCAGCCGATCGTCTGCCAGGCCTGCCGGTCTCTTCTAGCTGTTCTAGTCTCTTCAGTATCTCCTTAATGGCGTCCGATTCCCCACCGCCTCCAGTGGTGCTTTGCTCCGCAATTAATTCTGCACCACGGACCCGTGGGTGCCCCGATTCGCTTACTCGGTAGGCCGCCTCCACCTCCAGGGCGCGAACCAGCGCCTCTCTTGATTTATCGAAAGAAGCAAGTCGTAGCACTCTCTGGACTTCCACGTCTCGAATACCATCGATAAACGTCTGGGCGGCCAATTGGTCAAGGAAATCAATGGGAGCACCAGGGTAGGCCAGATGACAGAGCCTCTTGACATCAGCTTCAAACCCCTGCAAACTTTCCCCGACTTTTTGTCTTCTTAGCTTAAGTTGAGCTTGGTATACTTGCCTTAGATGTTGTTCTCCATATCTCAACTCAAGTTATCCCATCAACATCGCATAACTCTGTTGATCTGCACGCGGAACCGCCTGAAGCAGATCTAAGGCCGGTCCCCGAAGAGCCACAATCAAATTTGTCACTTTTTCGGTCTCTCCCCAGCCATTGTTGAGAGTTACTGCTTCGAATTGTCGCCTAAACCCCTCGAGTGAAGTTTGTCCGTGAAAGGTAGGCGGCGGTATGTTGCGGCCTGTAGGGGAGATCAGAGCACCCTCTAGACTCTTCATGCGCGCCAGCTCGATCTCCAGCCTCTTGCACTCTGTCCGGACTTCGCCAATATTATTCTCTAAGGCTGCCTGGACCCCCCCGATCTCGCTTTGGAACCTAAACTCCAAATTTGTAACTTTTTGGTGGAATTCCTCCCTCTCCTGCTGTCGAAGAAGTCTTTCTTCCTCTTTCTCTTTAAGAACTCTTCTTTTTTCTTTAAGAAATCTTTCTTTCTCTTTCTCTTCTTCTCTAAGAAGCTTTTCTTTCTCTTTCTCTTCTTCTTTAAGAACTCTTCTTTTCTCCTTCTCTTCTTCTTTAAGAACTCTTCTTTTTTCTTTAAGAAGCTTTTCTTTCTCTTTCTCTTCTTCTTTAAGAACTCTTCTTTCTTCTTTAAGAAGCTTTTATTTTTCTTTCTCTTCTCGAAGCCCTTGAATCATCTGGGTGATTGTGGCCAGCACGTTCTGATCCGAGGCCATTTTTCGACCTCTAGTCTCGATGGGCATTCTTCAGCAACCGAAGAAATCTCACAGGGGGCCTCCTGGTGACCTCCACGAGGAAGAATCCCACCTCAGACACCAGTGTTGCGCGGGATCCCAACCAATCTCTGGGCACGACTGCTTCCTCCGCCGCGGAGTAGCTCCTCCTTGCTGGCACCCCGATTTGCTCTTCTGAGTTCCACTGCTCGAGTGGAAACTCCCTTCTTCTGGCAGCATCTCTCGGCCTTACCACTGGTGGGGGAACACGAGAGACTTACCAGAAGAGTAGTAGCAGCTGCAGTAGCTCGGTGACGATGGCAGTGGCGGCAGTAACGACAGGAGGCGGCACGGAGATTTGAAGCACTTCTTTATTGTCATATATCACTAAACATTACATATAACTTGAATAATAAACAACGGGTATTTACATTACGCCACCTCCTGGGGCCAATATAAAAAGGTATTTACAGTCAGGAGAGGTGGCCTCCGCAGGGGACGGGACCACAGCAGTCGGCGACTTCCGCATCAGTTGCGGATGCAAAACAGGCGAACGCGCCATCTACTGGCAGAGGTTACAAGTGCTCTTCTCGTAACAATATATATTTTAATTTTTTTCAAGGCGATTGATAAAATGAGAGAAGTGCTCAACTCCACAGACAACGGCTGATTGCTCCCCCTCCCCTCTAAATTGCTTTTCCTCCTCACTCATGTACATATATAACCTTTTAGGGGAATCCCCTTGTAAGATAATAGTATCTTAATAAATGTTTTTGTAGTTGTTGTTGTTGTATATTCACTTTTGAAACTCTAAATGGGAGGTTAATTTTGTCATTTTACGTTGATGATATTGTTACGACTCTTCTCAGCCGTCGATGTTTGTGTGCAAGGTTTCTGAGAAAACAATGTGGGTTCATTTTGGATACAGCTAAGTACTATGGATTTATTCGCAGAACTTTAAAAAGGATATTAGTAACTAGACATAGTAGAAGAACTTGCCTTCAATAGGGTAGGTTTCTCCTCGTCCTTCTTTGCACCGTCCTCCTCTTGTTGATCCACACAGTCCTGGAGCCCACTTCCTGTCGTCAACTTGCCGCGTCTGTCATCACCGCCGTTCTCCTTGCTGCAGATCCCGTTGTCACTAGACAGACTTCTCCCCCCAGATTGCCATGTCTTCTCGGCGCTTAAACCCCCGGCAGGCCGGCCGCTAACTCGACTGCTTGCTTCACGACGACACCAGCTGGACTCCCTGTCTGCCGCCCCCTCCTCTGGAATTTGTCAATCAACACTTCCTTGAAGGGGCCCCTGCATACCTTCTTCTCTTGGCTTGCCCACTCATTCTCTTCTACTTCTTTGCTGCACAGCTTCAATATGTTAATTATATCTACTAATGAATATGTTCTGAACGAAGCCATTAGCATAATTAATAACCAGTTTAAATTAAGAAAAGTAAAAAATTAAGTATTATATTGGGAATAGAAATAGGACAGGAAGAAAATTTCGTCAGCATGAATCAGACAAGATACATAGTACCATACTTGAAAATTTTGGTATGAAGGATTCAAAACCCATCATCTGTACCTCTTGACCCGAATCAAAATTTAGATAAATTTGATTCGTTGGAAAAATGTGACCAGAAACGATATCAAGAGCTTTTAGGAAGCTTAATGTATTTGGGAACAAAAACCAGGCCCGATATAGCCTTTCAATTATCAACATTATCAAGATATAGTAAAGATCCTAGGCAAATTCACATGGGAGCCCTAAAGCGAATCCTTAGATACTTGAAAGGTACTAAACATTTTAGTCTAGAATATAAGAATGACATTCCCGAACTGAGAGCGTACTCGGATGCTAATTGGAAGGAAAGATCAACAGCTGAGGTTAAATCTACCACAGGAATATCGTACCTACTTGGAAATAATCTCATTTCATGGGCTTCTAGATCACAGGAGAATGTAAGCTTGTCTACTTGTGATAGCGAAATAAATGCTTTAACGGAATGTGTGAAGAAGTGCATCTACATTCATTACCTATGCGAGGAACTATTCAATATTCTCGGGCCAAGATACTTTAAGGCCAAAATATTTTGTGACAATAAATCGGTCATCTTTTTAGCCCAGAATGGTCATGTGTCGAACAGATCGAACCATCTTGTAAGAAAGGTGGCATTCTTGCACAAATGCTTTATTGATGATACCTTTGAACTTCATCACGTTCGTTCTGATGATAATCTTGCAGATTTTCTAACTAAGGGAATTGGAAGAATTAAACTAACAAGGATCTTGACCACTCTAGGCCTCCGATGAGGTTATCAAAACAAAATGGGGGAAATTGTTAGCTTTAATAAGTTGTTTTTCATAGATTTTTATTTTTATATATTTGACCAGATGACCGGACTGCTTTGCATGTATATATTTGGTTTTGAAATGATGTGAGGGAGTTAGTTATGAAAGGAAATTAAAAGTATTAATTTCTTAGAGATGTTGGTGATTATTCTGCTCGATGGTAGAATAGGAAAGTCTTAGCTCCCAACATATTGTCAAGTAGCTCCATCCAGATGGAACAACTGTCAATCATCCCTGGACCCCGGGGGGACCACAGGTGTGGGGGCTTCTGGGAAGCTGATCTGTAAATAAGGAAAACGGGACGGTGGCTAACGCCGTTCATTCAGGATTAGCTTTAACTGGGGGTAAGTTGTACTTTCTCTCTCCCCCTATAATTACCCCTTATAATAAATTAATTATCCCCAAACTTGCCCTTGCTTTATTTATCTCCGCGACATATTTTGGTGGAGACGCTGGGTAGCGTGACGGAACTTCGAAGAAGTCGACGTCTACAGGGACGTGAACCAATTCTTCATCCTTTGCCACAACGAATAGAAATGAAAGACGACCACAGACCTACTGTTAGCGGATCCTACCTCCCTTGTCTGCGCCAACGAGATCCTTCTATCTTTTCTGGAGATGGAAATATAAACCCTGGACAGTGGTTGAAAGAGTACAAGAGAGTGTCGAAGTACAACAGATGAGACGAGACCATGCAGCTTGCCAACGTCGTAATTTACTTGAACGGAACTGCTGAAAGGTGGTTTGATAATAACGAAGAATCACTCAACTCGTGGAGAAGTTTTGAAGACGCATTCCGCGGTGTGTTCGGACTGCAGGAGGATTCTGCTCGACGCGCCGAGGAAGTTCTGAAGTCAAGAGCACAGAAGGCCGAGGAATCCAGCGAGTCATACATCCAGGAGATTCTTAGTCTCTGCCACCAGGTGAACCCTCGCATGGAAGAAGGTGAGATAGTTGCTCACATTATAAAGGGAATTTCGGAGGACACATACCAGGTGTTGGTGGCGAAAGACATACAGATAGTAGATGAGATCCTGAAGTTTTGCCGTCATCTGACAACCGTCAAGCAGCACAGGATCGGCCGTACGAAATTCGCCAGGTTGTCAAACGTAATGCCCATTTCGTGTGTTGACGACTCAGACGACTTGGTCGGCTTAATTCGCCGCATCGTTAGAGAAGAGATACAAAAGGTTTTCTCAGCACCTGAAGTGGTCAATCCTCTCCGAGAGGTGAACGCCCTGGAACAGACTGTGAGGGAAGAGGTCAGCCGTGCTCTACAACCTACCAGACCACAAGTCAACGTGGTACAACAACAACCACGAACGCCCTATTATAATATCGACCAACCAACCCAACCCAGGAAGACAGAACATTGGAAAACCTACGACGACAAACCTATCTGCTTCCACTGCTGACGACCTGGACATGTCGTCCGTTATTGTAGGGAACGACGGCAGGTCTTCGCTGAAGCCAGGTTAAGGAATGGCGGAGAAGGAAGAAATGTTGGATTTTCGAGTCGACCCCCGAGATATGACGCCGACGACGACTATGTAACGCCCTAAACCTCGACGTACTTCTACCGGAGCTCTTCCCCACATCCAAGCCGCGCAAGGTCGCTGGCTCGAAGACAATCCCAGTCGCCAGCCCGTCGTTTCAGCCGTTCTCCCAAGCCTCAGAATGTGAAAAACTAAGTGGCTTCTAACGGGGGTGAGGTCGCCATTGAGGAAAATCCTCCATGGTATATCGCCGCTAAATTAAAAGAAAATTTTGTTATGGTAGAAATAAATGGACGCAAAATTAAAGCATTGGTGGATTCAGGAGCAGACTTTTTGTTATTTCAGGCAAATTTCGACGCGAACTAAAAACACCTCTCTTCAAAGAACCAGGTCCCATTCTTAAAGCCGCAAATAAAAATTTAATAGCGACCCTAGGAAAATGTGTCCTGAACATAGAAGTTAATGGTCTGAAGATATCCTTTGAATTCGTTGTTATGGTGGAATGCAGCCAATATATCATATTCGGATGGGACTTCTTCAAGGCCACCGAAGCCGTCATTGATTGTGGCAGAAATGAACTCCATCTCGGGGAAACCTCCGTCCTGGAATCTCGAGAGGAGGAAAACCAGAGATTGTTTGCTTCCGACGACTTTGTCATCCCGCCTAAATCAATAAAGAAGATCAGTGTAATAAACGAAGAAGTATGCGGTGTTAGAGATGTTTTAGTCTCAACTTCTAAGGACTTATTATTAAGAAAAGAAGTTCTTATACCAAACTCATCGGTTACATTTCGACACGGCCGAGGTAGCATTTGGGTTGCGAATGGAGCGTCTTGGCCGCAACTGATTCCATCAGGAATGAATATGTGCACCATGGAAAGTTATGAGAATGGAAATATCTGCAGTCTTATCGAATCCAGCGATAAGTTACAAGAAACGTAGCTAAAGTCAAGTGAATGGTCACAGAAGCTAATCCTTACTCTAGATCCAGGGCTGTCTGAAATTCAAAGGTTACAGCTTGTTTCATGCCTTGACGAGTTTATTGACATATTTAACTTTGGGGGAACTCCTATTAAGCCCACCAGTACTGTGAAGCACAAGATAAACACAGGAGACCACTCTCTTATCAAACAGCGGCCCTATAGAGTAGCACCAAGTGAACGACGACTAATTCAAGATGAAGTGAACAAAATGTTTGAAAATCACATCGTGAAGCCCTCTGAAAGTCCTTGGTCATCTCCAGTTATTCTAGTTAGAAAGAAAGATGGGACCTGGAATTCTGCGTTGATTACCGTCGATTAAATAAGATAACAAAAAAAGATGTTTACCCGCTGCCACGCATTGACAATGCCTTGGACAGTTTAGCTGGCTCTAGTTACTTCTCCACGATGGATCTTCGGTCCGGGTATTATAAGATTGAAGTGGACGAAAAAGACAGGGAGAAAACTGCCTTCATCACTCCAGATGGGCTGTATGAATTCCGAGTAATGCCTTTCGGTCTATGCAACGCTCCAGCAATGTTTGAAAGGATGATAGATAGTGTTCTGGGCAGTCTTAAATGGAACATGTGCCTTTGCTACCTGGATGACATCGTAGTTTACGCACCTACCTTTGAGGAACATCTACGTCGTCTACAACTTGTATTAAGGTGCATCCAGAAAGCTGGACTAAGCTTGAACCACAAAAAAGTGTCTTTTTGGACAAGGAGGATAAAGATTTTAGGACACCTTGTTGACGCCAATGGAATTCATCCAGATCCAGATAAAGTTGAAGCCGTCTCTAAATTTCCGAGGCCAAAGAATATCTCTGAACTGAGGAGCTTTCTTGGATTATGTTCCTATTACCGAAGATTTATTGAAAATTTTGCTGACAAAGCTAGATCTTTGCATGACCTACTGAAGACTGAAAAACAATTCTATTGGGATGCAGCTCAAGAGAAAGCGTTTGAAGTCCTTAAAACAGCTTCAATTTCAGAGCCTGTCTTGGGACACTTTGAAGAATCCGCTGATACCCATCTACACACGGATGCAAGCGGACATGGTATTGGAGCTGTTCTTCTACAAATACAAGGTGGAAAGGAGCGGCCTATAGCTTATGCATCTAGAAGCTTGACAAAGGCTGAACATAACTATTCTACAACAGAAAAAGAATGCCTTGCTGTAGTCTGGTCTATTAGCAAATTCCGTCCATATTTGTTTGGTCGACCATTCACGGTTGTCACTGACCATCATTCTCTATGTTGGTTGGTAGGACAGAAAGATTCTTCTGGCCGTTTGGCAAGATGGGCGCTGAAGTTGCAAGAATTTGACGTGATCGTTATCTACAAGAGCGGACGCAAACATAAGGATGCCGATTGTCTGTCAAGGAGCCCGCTTGAGAACGATCAACCAAGTGCTGTGATGTCACTAACCAACGTCGATATAGAGCAGACTAAAGACCCGGATTTAGCTAAAATAATCGATAATTTAAACTCAGGCTACACCAGAAAGGAATTCAGCATTATCGATGGCATCTTATACAAGAAAAACTATAGCACAACTGGAAGACCCTGGCTTATTATGATTCCTAAACACTTAAGATCGGAAGTTATGGCAGATTTACATGATGCTCCTACAGCTGGGCATTTGGGTTTCGCCCGAACGTATGACAAAGTGAAGAAACGATTCTATTGGCCTGGCTTTTATAGAACTGTTCGCCAATATTTAAGCCATTGTCGGGAGTGTCAACGAAGGAAGAAATTACCTCGACGTCCGGCTGGACAACTTGTATCCATACCACCTGTAGATAAGCCATTCAATAAGGTCGGGGTCGATCACCTTGGAAGATTTCCAGTTTCTAAAGATGGAAACCGTTGGATCATTGTGTGCACCGATTATATGACAAGGTATGCCATAACGAAAGCGATCCCAGACGGAGGAGCAATCGAAACAGCTAAGTTCCTGGTTGAAGATGTTATCTTGAAGCATGGAGCTCCTGGAGAAATGATAACAGATCGCGGAAGAAATTTCATTTCTCAAGTAATAAAAGAGATCAATGCTCTGTGCGGAATTGTGCACAGATTTACAACGGCCTACCATCCCCAGACCAACGGCCTGACTGAATGGTTCAACAAAACTCTGGTAGACATGTTGTCCATGTACACAGGTGTGGAGCAGAAGGACTGAGACCAAGTTTTACCATACGTAACTTTTGCTTACAACACTGCTAAACAGGAGGCGACCGGCTACACTCCGTTCTTTCTTGTCCACGCCCGCGAGGCCGAGACCTACATCGATGCCGCACTACCCTACCTACCAGATGAGATCTCTGACGACTACGTTGGAGAACTTGTGACCAGAGCTGAGGAAGCGCGTCAACTCTCCCGATCACGCCTTCTACAATCACAGGCGAAAGACCGTAGACTTTACGACCAGAAACATACTCCAGTCTATTACCAGAAGGATGATCTTGTGTGGGTTTTTACTCCCATCCAAAAAGTAGGGCTCTCAGAAAAGCTACTGAAGAGATACTTCGGTCCCTACAAGGTGACCAAGAAGCTTTCAGAAGATATGTATGAAGTAGAGCCCGTGGACCTGTCTCCCCGATCACGGAAATCCAAGGATATCGTTCATGTCATTCGGATGAAGTCCTACCTGGACCCTGAAGAACAACATTCCATTCTGCTAGGGAACACAGGCCGTGATAGATTTCCTTCCAGAACAAGGGCTGAGACAAGCTAATCAGCGGGTCGCTGTTTTTTCTAAAGAGGGGGTAATGTCAAGTAGCTCCATCCAGATGGGACAACTGTCAATCATCCCTGGACCCCGGGGGGACCACAGGTGTGGGGGCTTCTGGGAAGCTGATCTGTAAATAAGGAAAACGGGACGGTGGCTAACGCCGTTCATTCAGGATTAGCTTTAACTGGGGGTAAGTTGTACTTTCTCTCTCCCCCTATAATTACCCCTTATAATAAATTAATTATCCCCAAACTTGCCCTTGCTTTATTTATCTCCGCGACAATATATACAGATGAATTATCTGTACCTTATATGGCTTGATTTAATTTTAGGATTTTGGAATAGTCAATCTTACCCGTGCCCTCATGCAAAGATCGGAGGGGCCACCTCTACTCCACCAACTCGCCATATGTAAATAGCCAAGACAAGGTGACTCGACACCTGTGAACTGAGACGAAATAAATAAAATAGATCCTACTCAAAATAAAATTTTGTTGCACCACCTCTACAACCTCACAAGTCACAGCTTTGTTAAAGCCAATGTTGCAAATTTGTACTATTTTACAAGATAATGTTATATTTTAATTTACACAAAAGTAAATAAATAATTTTAATTTAAATAAAAATTCACAAAAAAATAAAGGTTAAGATGGATTTTGTAATGCAGCTGGGGGAGTGAGCGAGTGTCGTCTGGGCAGCGACCTAACCTATTACCAGCCAAGTGGCCCCACAACGTGGGGCATGCAGACGAAGATTTGGGGGGGATCTGCACTACCTGATGGGACTTTGTGAGCCCACACGCTGAGGCATATTTCAATGGGTAAGTACATCTACATTGATGAATGACACATTGTTTATCTGTCATAGCAATTATTTAGACAGATGTCCGACACCAAAGATCTCTAAGAAACCTTCATAGGCCAACACAACATGGAAACAGGTCATAAGTCCAATTTAAAAGAATTAAAATGTCATTATATAGAGAAATATAGTATTAAAACCAGAAAGGTTAGAAACTTATATATCATCTAAATTCAATAGTATAAATAGAAAATTTGATCTGCCCCTGCAATTTGTAAATATAATAAAATAATAGCAGCTTTAAGAGTGAATTTTACCTAGCCTTGCAATGATTGTATCATGGATCAAGTCTAGTTTTTAGCTATCTCTCTCCTACATTATTTTTTATTCAAATAGGAACGTAGAGGAATGTTCTCTAAATATCCAATGGCTTTATTTATTTTATTCAAAGACAATTAGAAAATTTAAGAGATTTGTGCTCCAGCGAAGTTCTACACTAATCTCATCTAGACTCAAAATCTTGCTATGTTGTATTTTCACTAGTCTTGCAATGATTTTATCACGGATCTAGTCTAGTTTAAACTATATCTCTCTTTACATTATTTTTTCTTTAAATAGGACCGTAGAGGAATTTTCAGCTTCAAAAGTATTTGTTTATTTTATTTATTTATTCAAAGGCAATTAGAAAATCTAAGAGATTTGTGCTCCACCTAAGTACTACACGCATCTCATTTAGACTCAACATATTGGTATTGTTGTATTTTCACTAGTCTTGCAATGATTTTATCAAGGGCCTAGTCTAGTTTCTAGCTATCTCTCTCCTTACATTATTTTTTTCTTTAAATAGGACCGTAGAGGAATTGTCAATACTCAAAGTATTTATTTATTTTATTTATTTAATTCTGTTGTGTTTTAACTTTAAAAGCACACAAAAATATAATAAACTTGAATTTGTTTATTCAAGTATCAAAAAACAAAGCTTTACATATAGAACAAATAATAATGAAGAAAAAGAAAGAAACATTTTAGGAAAAGGCAAAAACAAAACAAAAGTTCTGGTCAAAAAGAAACATTTAAAATCACAGATTAATATCTTCAACACTTCCCCTTAAAAAGATTTCAAATGTTCCTCAAACCCAGTAGATATTTGAAGATTCGTTTAACTGCTTCCCAGTAATATATTGTTGGTGCTGCAAGTTTTTGAGAAACTTTATTCAGTGCAAAAGTGATATCGGGTCTTGTTAAGAAGCTCAGATGCATCAGACTACCAATCGCTTCACGAAAGGGAACATTTTCTAGAATCTCTGCTTCCCCAGGAACAGTAGAATTATCAGTTGGTGTTCCCACTTTATTCGCTTGAGACATATTGAATTTCTCAAGAATTATTTTTATATATGCCTTTTGATTTATAAAGATTGACCCATCCTGTTGCCGCTCTATCTCAATACCCAAAAAGTAATTTAATGGTTCACTTGTGATCTTAAATGAAAACATTAGTTCATCAAGAAATTCTATGATTTCCTGTTCATTTGTACCAGCAATGATTCCATCATCAACATATATGGCAATAATGAGTAGATGATCATTTGTTTTTCTGAAGAATAAACAGGGGTCAGCTGTACTTTCCTTCAGACATCTTTCTTTCATGAAGTTGACTATTTTCTGATTCCAGCATCTTGGTGACTATTTAAGTCCATAGAGACTTTTCTTCAATTTCCATACAAGATCTGTTCCATTGTTGAATCCTTCAGGTTGTTTGATATAAATTTGATCTTGTAAGTCTCCATATAGAAAGGCTATCTTTATGTCAAACTGTACCAATTTTAAGTCTTCATTAGCAGCAAGTGCTAAAAGAGTTCTTATGGTGTCATGTCTTGCCACAGGACTAAATGTTTCTTCATAATCTATACCCTTCTTTTGTACAAACCCTTTTGCCACCAGTCTTGCCTTATATCTTGTAATCTCTCCTTTAGAATTCAATTTGGTCTTTAATACCCATTTACAATCAATTGGTTTTTGGCCAGGTGGTAATGTTGTGCATTCTTATACATCATTTTCCGTTAAAGAATTCATTCATTGCTTCTTTCCAAAATTGTGCATTTGGAGAATCCATTGCTTCTTTGTATGTCTTGGGTTCAAGACCTTCTGCAATATTTATTTCAGCATCAATATACCTTTGAGGTTTTGATATATTTGATCGATCTCTTAGATTGTATACGTCTGATGTTTGAACATTGCTTTCAATTTTCTCAATATCTTGAGTATCATTTTGTTCATCCATCTGATTACTTGAAAGTTCCTTATTTCTCTTTTCAATATCAAGGCTAAATGTTGGTATAGTTTCCTTGAATATTACATCCCTACTTGAGACAACTTTGTTTGAGTTCGGCATCGAGATTCGATACCCATCCTTGTTACTGCAATAACCAACTAAAATACCTTTTTCGCTTTTGGCATCTAACTTTCTTCTCTTTTCATCAGGCACATGAACGAAACATTCAGTTCCAAATATTCGAAGATGATCAACTGCTGGTTTTTATTAAACCATAGTTCATAACGTTTCTTTCCCTCAATTTGTGTTGGTCCTGTTCTATTCAAAACATATGTAGCAGTGTTGACTGCCTCTGCCCAAAGCTTTAGGCTCATATTTTTGGCATATATCATTGAACGAGCTGCTTCTATTAAAGTCCTGTTTTCTCTTTCCGCTGAACCATTCTGTTGTGGAGTATATGGCATTGTGATCCTATGATTAATACCATACTTGTTTGTAATTTTTGAGGCTTCTTTATTTATAAACTCCTTTCCTCCATCTGTGAGAATGTATTTCACTATATGTCCAGTAGTCTTTGTTTCCAAGAGAAATTGTTCTAGCTTTTCAATGACTTGTGACTTTTCTTTTAGGAAATACACTGATCGGTATTTTGTAAAATTATCTTTGAAACACACAAAGTATCTCATCCCTCCTTTCGAAACCTCCTGCATAGGGCCACATACATCTACATGAATTAAGTTTCCAGGTTGAGTAGAAGCATATTGTTCTCTTAATCCAAAAATCAGTCTATGTTGTTTGCCATAAATGCATGCCTCGCAAGGTTCATTGTCCATGACTGTATCTATTCCTTGTTCTTTAAGCCATTTTTGAACATGTCTTTTATTTTGAGGTCCAAATCTTTCATGCCATAGTTGTAGCATATTGACATTTTGGGTTTTGGCTAAATTGACTTCTGCAGCATATTCAGGTTTGATACTTGTTATTAACATACCTTACAAGCCTCCTGGTAGTCTTTTCCCTTCTACAATAACTTCTCCAGTTGTTGTCTTAAAAAGTTTACAACCTTTTTTATCCATTTTCATTTCAAACCCTTTATCCAATGTGCACTGTAATGAAATCACATTACGACTGAAATTGCGAACATACCATACATCAGTTAGGTAGTGAGTTTGCCATTTATTTTTTACACAAGTTTCAATTGTTATAGTTCCACTTCCATAAGCTATCAATTTTTCATTACTTCCAACTTTAACAGTCTGTTGGGTAGGAAAATCCTTATAAGAAGTATAAAAACTTGCATTTCTTGTAATGTGGTTAGTAGCTCCTGAGTCACCAATCCAAATGTCTTCATCTTGTTCATTGAATCTTTCACTGATTAAACTTCACTTAAAATTTTGAATTAGGTTTTAATTTAGTTTCATCCTTTTCGTTTTCCTTTAGTTTCTTCTGTTTTGCATACCTACAATCTTTGGCCAAGTGTCTTTTTCTATGACAAAATTAGCATTCTTTTGTTTCTCTTGTTTTCTGAAAATTTTCATTATGTTTGGTAACTTTTCCTTTCATATTTTGCTTATTTTCATATGCATTTGCCATTAGTGCTGTCGAACTTGATGCGCTGCATTCATCTCGCTGTTGAATTCTTATTTCGAGTAACCGAAGCCTTTGTGTGAGATTGTCTACAGAACGTTCTTCTTTAGACACTGATTCCCAAACACTTTTAAAATCAAAATATTCATCAGGCAAGGTGTTTATGATTCTGCACATCAGCATGGATTCTGGCAATTTCAAATTTTCCTGTTTAGTAAGTTCATTTTGCATATCATTCCATAAACTTTCTAATTTTGAAATGTGCTTTGAAATATCATCTGTAGGATCCTTCTTAAAATTAAAGAATTGATTATAGAGCATGTCTAATCTTTGACCAGAGCTTTGCTCATAGACACTTAACAATTTGTCCCACATATCTTTAGCACTTGAGCAGGGAATGATTAGTTGACTTACATCAGGCATCACACTTGTTGTAAATAACAATTGGGATATTGCATCTTCACTTTTCCATTTTACATATGCCTCTTTTTCTTCATTTGTTTCTTGTTTTATTGGCTTCCTATATGTTCCATCAACAACGCCTATTACTTTGTTTATTGTTAAAAGCAATTCTATATTTTTCTTATATTCCAGTTTATTAATCCTTCCAATTTGGGAATATTCATACCCATTTTAATATTATCCATTCCAGTCATTACTAATATGAATTTTAACGTGATAAACAAAATATAATTATTTTAGGCTTACCGTTGCTTCGTTTTTGTTATATTTCGCAGTGAATGCGTGGTTGGGTCCATAATCTGTTGTGTTTTAACTTTAAAAGCACACAAAAAATATAATAAACTTGAATTTGTTTATTCAAGTATCAAAAACAAAGCTTTACATATAGAACAAAAAATAATGAAGAAGAAAAAAGAAACATTTTAGGAAAAGGCAAAAAAAAAGTACTGGTCATAAAGAAACATTTAAAATCACAGATTAATATCTTCAACAAATCCAAAGGCAATTAGAAAATTTAAGAGATTTGTGCGCCACCGAAGTATCACAGAAATCTCACCTAGACTCAAAATCTTGCTATTGTTGTATTTTGCAATGTGAAAAAGAAACTTTATTTCAGAGTAATGTAATATTTTATTAAGATAAAACGTCCATAAATTCGAGAAAATTGATAGATACAGTTATTTCTTTCACTATTTTTTTAAATTTTATTTCTTTACTGAATGTTTGTTACCATCGTCTTAGAATATGCTTAGCCCCTATATTTAATATTATAAATGTTTTTGGAAAAGTGAACTATTTACACTGCTTTCAGGCTTTGGCCTTCATCAGTATAGGCATAAATATATATATACTAGACGAATGGCCCGGGCAACGCCCGGGTTTTACCCGAGTGCGAATATATTTTAAAAACGTTGTCTTGGGTGGTCGCTATAGACAGGGTGGTCTGTATAGACAGGTGTATGTATCACACAGCCGATAACAGGGTTGTCTAGAGTGGCCGCTATAGACAGGGTGGTCTGTATAGACAGGTATATGTATCACACAGCCGATAACAGGGTTGTCTAGAGTGGCCGCTATAGACAGGGTGGTCTGTATAGACAGGTGTATGTATCACACTGCTGATAACAGGGTTGCCCAAGGTGACCGCTATAGACAGGGTGGTCTGTTTAGACAGGTGAATGTAACACACTAATGATAACAGGGTTGCCTAAGGTGACCGCTATAGACAGGGTGGTCTGTATAGACAGGTGGATGTGTCACACAGCTGATAACAGGGTTGTCTAGAGTGGCCGCTATAGACAGGTGTATGTATCACACAGCTGATAACAGGGTTTTCTAGAATGGCCGCTATATACAGGGTGGTCTGTATATACAAGTGGATGTAACACACTGCTGATTACAGGGTTGCCTAAAGTGTCCGCTATAGACAGGGTGGTCTGTATAGACAGGTGAATGTAACACACTAATGATAACAGGATTGCCTAAGGTGACCGCTATAGGCAGGGTGGTCTGTATAGACAGGTGGATGTATCACACAGCTGATAACAGGGTTTTCTAGAATGGCCGCTATATACAGGGTGGTCTGTATAGACAGGTGGATGTAACACACTGCTGATTACAGGGTTGCCTAAAGTGTCCGCTATAGACAGGGTGGTCTGTATAAACAGGTGGATGTAACACACTGCTGATAACAGGGTTGTCTAGAATGGCCGCTATAGACAGGTGTATGTATCACACAGCTGATAACAGGGTTGTCTAGAGGGGGGCAGGGAGGACACGTGTTCGCCGGCTGCAGCCAATGGGCGCGCATTCTATCCGTGAGCTTCAGAATAAGGCAATTATATAAGTAGATACTAGCGGATGTACCCAGCTTCGCCCGGGTTTTACCCGAGTAAAGGTTTGTCTAACGAATCTCTCGATAAAGTGAACATTTTTTCCCCGGTCCCTTGAAAAATACTCGATAAGTAGAATAAAATCAATATTAATTGGTTCCTTCGGTAATTGGAAGTTAAAGGAATAGTATCTTGCCTTGTAATTATATCATTATTCTTGTCTCAAATAAATTGCCGTGTCATCCTGAATTTTGTCTTTCCTAATTTTCTACATTACAAAATCATCGTATTATCATGATAATATTTAGAGCAGATTGTTGAATTATAACAGATAAATTAGAATATTTATCTTGATTATTTTTAGGTAAAAAGTTATTTCAAAAATTTTTTTTGCTAGAAACCTTCCCAGTACAATACTAAATAACTTCCCTATAGTTTAATGGCGTTCCAATTAGTGGTTTAGTCAGGCATAAAGGACACACACACAGGTGTGTTCAAAAAGTATCGCGACTTTTGAATTTTCTCGGGTTACGTATATTCGAATTTCGATATTTTTGTGGCTTTATGTTGGTACTCATGTCTCTCACTTATGCCGACAAGCTTGGCCATTTTGAATGTTCACTTAATTGTTGACAGCTGCTTTGCTTGCAAGTGTTTTGGATCGTCTTTGATTTTTACCTATTAAAAAAAATGGATCAAAGAACCTGTATCAATTTTTGTATGAAAAACGAAATTAAGTGCGCGGATGCATTCCGAATGTTGACTGTGGCATACGGAGAAGCTACCTTGGACCGAAGCAACGTTTATTGGTGGTACAAAATGTTCTCAGAAGGCCGAGAAGATGTGAACGACGAAGAGCGTGCCGGACGCCCGAGCACTTCAACAACAGACGAAAAAATTAATGAAGTGGAGAAAATGATATTGGCCAATCATCGAATCACCGTTAGAGAAGTTGCTGAGGACCTAAACGTATCGATTGGCTCGTGCCATTCGATTTTTATCAATGATTTGGGCATGAGACGGGTCGCCGCGAAATTCGTACCAAAATTGCTCAATTGCGACCAAAAACAGCATCGCATGAACATTCCTAATGAGATGTTGGACTCTGTCCGCGACGACCCAAATTTGCTCCAGAGGGTCATAACTGGTAACAAAGCGTGGGTTTATGGTTATGACGTGGAAACCAAAGCTCAATCATCTCAATGGAAGCTGCTGCACGAACCAAGACCGAAAAAAGCGCGCCAAGTTCGGTCGAATGTGAAAGTTTTGCTGGCAGTTTTCTTCGATTGCAAGGGCGTGGTGCATCATGAGTTCTTGCCACAGGGTAAAACGGTCAATAAGGAATATTACCTGCAAGTTATGCGCAATTTGCGCGAACCAATCCGCCAGAAACGCCCGGATTTGTGGAAGAATAAAAATTGGCTTTTGCACCACGATAACGCCCCTGCTCACACATCGTTGATTGTGCGTGACTTTTTGGCCAAAAACAACACACTAATGATGCCGCAGCCACCGTATTCCCCAGATCTGGCCCCCTGTGACTTTTCTTGTTCCCTAAACTGAAGAGGCCCGTGAAAGGACGACGTTACGCTACGCTTGACGAGATAAAGACGGCATCAAAGGAGGAGCTGAAAAAGATTTTTAAAAAATGATTTCTGAAGTGCTTCGAAGATTGGAAAAACCGTTGGCACAAGTGTATAATATCTCATGGGGATTACTTTGAAGGGGACAAAATAGGTATTCAAGAATAAATAAATAATTTTTGAAAAAACACAAAAGTCGCATCACCTTTTGAACACACCTCGTATATATATATATATACATGTGGTGAGGTCTGGTAAGCCTCTTGTAGAATCCTATCGACTAAATATGTGATGAGGTATCCAGTCGACTTAAACTATGGTGTGAGTCTCTGTCAACTCTCGCTATACTGTGTTGACCGAGAGGAACAGTCAGGATGGGGAGTTTTCCAGTACCTCTCTGCACCCTGTAAGACCTTTAAAAGTTCTCACGGAGTACAAGCAGTCATGGTCGAGGCAGAGTGGAAAGCTTGGGAATGTCCATACACAAAAAACGAAGACACAGTTGCACTAAGAAAGTTCCGTGAACAGATAAAATTGAGCTAGGAGCGAAAGATGGAGATAGAAGAGTTCTTACTGGGCTACATGGTCGATGAGGTGGACCAGGGGTACAACCGACGAGGGCTCACGCAGATGGTGAACTAACTGTGAAGTGACTGTATTTTTGGCTAAATACTGGGACTTTTATATATTTTTCGAGAAAGGGAGTGTTGCATTTAACCAGATGCGATAGGGGCGTGGATCGTCTGGTGAAATTCTACTGGCGCCGTCCTGACAGTTTCCAATCTATCTTTAGATGTTGCTTTGTGACTTCCATCTATCTCGATTTTAGACGTTTCTGACTTCTATCTCTTTAGCTCAAATCTTAATCAATTACAGAGTTTTATTTATTTATCCTCAGTTTGTACAAAGTACATTACATATGATGATGTAATGACACATGTCAATAATGCGTATAATCATTTACAGAAGTGTTTCAATTATACAACATGAAAATCTTGTTATAAGTTACATACAATATGGGGTTGTTGGCTTAAATTACCATATATATTGTTACATCATGATTAATGGCGTATTTCTTATATTAGTTTTAATATATTTGAAATTTAAATTATATATTTATTTATTTTTATATAAAATATTCTATGATATTTATTTAAAACAGATTATTAATTTATCATCATTTGTATTTAGGTACACTGTGACTTCACTGCTCTCTTTGAGGGGAGAAAATAAAGAGAGGATTCTGGTGGCTACTTAAAGAAGACTTATCTCGTTATTCCCTTTTATAAATTTCTAGGATGGTTGAAACACGCTCTGGTAAGATGCAGGACCCAGCACAGGAGAGAATCCAGGCTGAAGAGTCTGCCAAGCCGCAACCTGGTGCAACAATTGGTAGAGATGCTAGTTCCGACCCAGTTGTCCTGAATCCCAACATCGACATCCCCAAGTATGATGGAACGGAAGACCCTCGCCCATGGATTGAATCTCTTGAAGAAATTGGCTTCTTGTACCATTGGGCAGACTACATTATCTCTCGTTATGCCGCCATGAACATGACGGGAAGCGCTAAAACCTGGTTGAATTTACACAAAGCTAGTTTCACGAGCTGGGAAAATATTAAAATCCGCCTCATTCAGGATTTTTCTTTGGACGCGAATAAAGAAGAACTTAGAATGAAGCTCAACAGAATGCAACACTGGAATGAACCAGCAATCAGGTTCGCGGAAGACATTCTAGTGTTGTGCAACAAGGTTGACCCCGCAATGGAAGAAGAAACAAAAATTGAACATGTTATTGGAGGACTGAAAAAAGAGTACTCATTCGCGCTCTACCTGAACCCTCCTAAAACGACCGATGACCTTCTTGTCGTGTGCAAGAAAATGGATTATTTTGAAAAGAAGTATCGGGAACGTGTGGAGAAATCCAGAAACCTATATAACGGTCCACGCTATTCTAGACCCCAACAACAATCGAGGTACGTGCCGCCGACTGCCGCACGAAACTACCAGACCACTTCCAGGCCCCAAGCCCCTGTTTCCAATAATTACAAGAACGACTCCCCTCCTACCCCCAGACAGTATCGAAACAACTTTCCCCAGCCCTCTACCCCTAGACGTCCTTATAATCCTAACTTTGTGCCGAAACCAAACCTTCAGAGAAACACTTACAATAAAAGCCAAGAAGTGAGCAAAAATAGGACGGAAGATGGAAGACCAATCTGCTTTAAATGTAACAAGCCAGGGCACGTGGCCCGTTATTGTAGGGTCAAGTTTATAAGAATCCTAGAAGAGGATCCAGCAGATACCCAAGAGAAGGTCGAAGAAAAATGCCAAATGAATGAAACATCAGAGAAATCAGGACCTCGGCTTTATGCTGATGTATGTCATAGCACACAGACAAATATTCCTACCCGGAATAGATATTCCGTGTTGGAAGATTTAAACTAAGCGTCGCGCCTGAATCTGTCAATCAAAGCAAGTCGACCATAAACGGAATCAAGAAGTTGGACCCTAAATACAAATTAAAAATTAATGTGGACAAGATAGGGACTTTTGAAGCTTTGGTTGATACAGGTGCTGACCTCTCAGTGGTCGACCTCAGAACGGCCCTCGATACAGGCCATGGTATAAGTAAACTCGCAAAAATTTGTGCAGGACCCGATGGAAAAAAATTGGACATGGTAGGAAGTATATTTTTAAATATAAAAATTGATGACGAAACATTATCACACAACTTTGTGATATTGAAAACGCATTTACGGACATTAATTCTTGGGAGAGATTTCCTTAAGAAAATGAACGCAAAAATAGATTGTAAGCAAGAAACTATAAAATACGATTTGACGAATAATCATGACGAAATCAATTTTGAAATGTTGAAAATAAAGAGTGCCAAGGATTCCATTGTACCGGAATGTTCCATGAAATTGATCAAGGCATTGGTAGAAACAGAGGATGGAGAATATATTATCGAAGAGAGCAGCAAAATGTTTCAAACAAATGGACTTCGTCTAGCAAGAAGCTTGATCAATGTTATAAATAGGGAAACACACATCTGGATAACTAATCCGTATCCTCGACCGTTAAAAATAATGAAAAACCAAACATTGGCTTTTGGAAGTAGTCCAGCGAAAATAAATGTGAGTCGAGAAAGAGAGGTAGAAGAGAACGAAGAACCTAGATTCCAAATAAACGAAAATCTTTCACCAAAGGAACAGAAGGAGTTAAAACAAGTTTTAGAAAGGTATGGAGATCTTTTTTCGTCGAGATTAGGGAGAACCAATTTGGCAAAACATCGGATAGACACAGAAGACGCGAAGCCAATTAAACACAAGCCTTACCGGGTAAGTGCTAAAGAACGAGATATTATAAAAGAGCAAATTGACGAGATGCTTACAGAAGGCATAATTAGGCCATCTTCTAGCCCCTGGTCTTTTCCAGTAATATTGGTCAAGAAGCGAGATGGTAAATACAGATTTTGTGTGGACTACAGAAAACTGAATAATGTGACGGTAAAAGATGTCTATCCGATCCCTAGAATAGACGAAGTTATGGATACTCTCCAAGGATCTACACACTTCTCAGCAATAGACCTCAGATCTGGATATTGGCAAGTTGAAGTCGAAGAAAGAGACAAAGAGAAAACAGCTTTCACTACAGCGCATGGATTATATGAATTCAACGTGATGCCTTTTGGACTTTGTAACGCGCCTGCTACCTTTGAGAGAAATATGGAGAATATGCTTGGAAATCTGAGATGGCAAATTTGTTTGTGTTATCTGGATGATGTTATCATATATAGCCCGGATTTTCCAACGCACCTCAAAAGACTTGAAGCTGTTTTTAGATGTTTTCGTGAATCTAATTTAAGGTTAAACGACAAAAAATGCCGATTTGCTTTTGAAGAATTGGAGATTCTCGGCTATATAACGAGCAAACATGGTATAAAACCCGCGGAACATAACATCAAAGCTGTCAGAAATTTTCCTCGGCCCAAAAAGGTCAAAGAAGTACAATCCTTTTTGGGAATGTGTTCATATTATAGAAAATTTATCAAAGACTTTTCAAAAATTGCTGACCCTTTGACCAACCTTATAAAAAAAAAGTGTATCATTTACCTGGACAGAAAGACAAGAGGAAGCGTTTCAAACCCTAAAAACAGCACTATTAAGTCCACCAATTTTAGGTCACTTCAATCCAAATGCACCTACTTATGTTCATACTGATGCGTCCAACATCGGCATAGGTGCAACACTTGTCCAAGACATCGGTGGTGAAGAGAAGGTGATCTCATATTTGAGTCGTACCCTAAGTAAAGCGGAGCAAAATTATTCAACCACTGAAAAAGAATGTCTGGCCGTTGTCTGGTCAATGTCAAAATTACGACCCTACCTTTATGGAAGACACTTTAAAATAGTAACAGACCATCACGCCTTGTGCTGGCTCAAAAACTTGAAGGATCCAACAGGTCGATTGGCAAGATGGGCATTGAAAATTCAAGAATATGACTTCGATATAATACATAAATCGGGAAAGAAGCATCTGGACGCCGATGGCTTATCTAGGGGGCCCTTACCAGAAACTGATTGGGATGAGGATTTTGAAAGGCTATTTTTAAATCAAATAACAGACGAAGAGGATAAATTTATCGAAAGTGTTAAGAAAAACCTTAATGGAAGCAGGCGATCAATTGCGCAAAACTTTAAAGAAGAAGATGGATGCCTCTTTAAGAAAAACCCGAACCCTGAAGGCAGGGCGTGGTTGCTTGTGGTTCCAGAGAATAAAAAGAGAGAAATTATGAAAGAATATCACAATCATATGTCGAATGGCCATCTGGGCGTCGCCAGAACCATGTACCGAATAAAGAGTAAATACTTTTGGCCATCCATGCTAAAGGATGTCTCAGAATTCGTTAAGACGTGTCACCTTTGCCAAAGTAGGAAAGGCTCAAACCAATTACCTTCTGGACTACTACAGCCCATCCCCCCAGCCAACTTTCCTTTCGAAAGAATTGGAATTGACTTTGTTGGTCCACTACCATCTACGAAAAACAGGAAAAAATGGATAATCGTGCTGTCGGACTACTACACTAGATATGCAGAAACAAGAGCAGTCTCGGAAGCAACAGTGAAAGAAGTTTCTAAATTTCTAGTAGAGGATATTTTTCTTCGACACGGAGCCCCACAATATCTTATTAGTGACAGAGGCTCTCAATTTACCAGTAATTTAATGAAAGAGGTGATGAAAACGTGCAAGATTAAACATTGCTTCACAACGAGCTATCATCCCCAGACTAATGGATTGACAGAGCGGTTAAATAGAACATTGATCAATATGCTCAGTATGTATGTGAACACTGATCAGAAAAATTGGGACGAAATACTCCCATTCATCACTCACGCTTACAATACTACAATTCAGGAAACCACAGGATATTCTCCCTTTTTCCTGATGTTTGGAAGAGAACCCACGTCTCTTTTGGACGACAGGAATATCTCGGTGGACATTGACAAAGATGATTATGATGAATACATAAAACATCACTTAGACAAAATAAACAGAACAAGAAAATTAGTTATTAACAACACAATAAAGACTCAAGAAAGAATGAAAAAGAACTATGACAAGAAACACATGGAAAGAAGCTACGAACCAGGAGAATTAGTAGCAGTTTGGACACCAATTAGGAAAATAGGAAAGTGTGAGAAACTACTGAGAAAATATTTTGGCCCATATAGAATATTAAAGAAGCTGTCCAACGTAAATTACTTAATTGAACCAAAAGATAATCCTGGCCAAGACCCATTGATTGTCCATGTCTCAAGAATCAAACCCTATTTTGAAAGAATTGATGAGGTCAATCACGAGGACGTGACGACCTCTGGAGAGGGGGAAGTGTTACATCATGATTAATGGCGTATTTCTTATATTAGTTTTAATATATTTGAAATTTAAATTATATATTTATTTATTTTTATATAAAATATTCTATGATATTTATTTAAAACAGATTATTAATTTATCATCATTTGTATTTAGGTACACTGTGACTTCACTGCTCTCTTTGAGGGGAGAAAATAAAGAGAGGATTCTGGTGGCTACTTAAAGAAGACTTATCTCGTTATTCCCTTTTATAAATTTCTAGGATGGTTGAAACACGCTCTGGTAAGATGCAGGACCCAGCACAGGAGAGAATCCAGGCTGAAGAGTCTGCCAAGCCGCAACCTGGTGCAACAATATATATATATACTCATGGACAAAACTTAAGGTAGTTGTACCATTTACCATATATATCGAGATTCAGAGAATATCTCTGAAAGATATTACAGTTACCTTTATTGAAGGCACACGAGATAACCAAGTATGAACAAAATTGCCTCTGTCTCCTTCAAAATAACAGACGACCGGCGACATCAAAGACTTTCCACTTCCTTAAGTTTTATGCATGCGTATATATGAGACACGAACAGAATTTTAAATTGTAACGTTTTTGGGTGTTTCCTCCGAAAATACTAAACTTTATGTACCAGTCTATATACCAAAAGTTTTCATTAAGAGTATTACCAATGATAACAAAAATATATTATAAAGCTAAAACTTTAACAAAACTTAGACTAGTTCTATATAGTTCTTGGGTTTTCGTTCGTTTAATGGACAATCAATTCGTTTTTTGAAGCACCTTGTTTAAATTATTCTATATGTTTAAAATATAATATAAACTTGCAGTAGGATATGGTATTCATGTACCTAAAGAGGCACGTCTCTCGTGTTAAAAACATCCTCTCGTAATATGTTATGAAATCGAAACTTCCATTGCACTGATGAGGGTCAAAGCCTGAAATCATGATAAACAGTTTGTTGGCTTTTCCCTGAATTTGTTTAAACTGGTGTTGTAGTTTATTCTTTATCACTACCTTAACGTTATATACTGGGTGATGACCCAAAACGTTTTTTTTTTTTAACGGGTGAAGTGACTCTTTTGGTACATGTTTATAAGTATTTATTGATTTAGTGATATTTTGTGAAAATTGAATTTTCTAATTCAAATATCAAGAAGTTTAAGTTATATTATGTAATGCAGGAGGAGTCGTCTGGGGAGGAGCGACCTTTCTCACCATCTACTGACACCAACCGCACCATGAGGTAGGACCTTTGTATACAGATTGGCTTAATTTGCATAAACTGGTGTTTTGTATCATCTTTTCTCACTACCTTAACGTCCTATGCTGGAGTGATAAACCAAAAATATATAAATTTTTATATTAATGTTGTGTTTTAACAGAAGAGGTGAATTGAAAAACTGAATTTTATAATTCAAACCAAAAGAAGTTTAAGCTATATTTTGTGATGCAGGAGAGGCAAGGAGTCATCTGGGGAGAAGCGACCTTTCTACTGACACCAACCGCACCATGAGGTAAGACCGGAAACCATGGTATACATATTGGATTTTGCCTTAATTTGCATAAACTGGTATTTTTCAACATTTTTATCACTACCTTAACGTCCTATGCTGGGTGATGAACCAAAATGCCTTGTTTTTACTTTTTTTTTTAACAGGAGAGGTGACTATTTTTGGTATATGTTTATAAGTATTTATTGAATTAGTAATAGTTTGAGAAACTGGATTTTATAATTCAAATATCAAGAAGTTTAAGTTAGATTTTGTAATGCAGAAGGAGTCGTCTGGGGAGGAGCGACTTTTCTCACCATCTACTGACACCAACCGCACTATGAGGTAAGACCTTGGTATACAGATCGGCTTAATTTGCATAAACTGGTGTTTTGTATCATCTTTTCTCACTACCTTAACGTCCTAAGCTGGAGTGAAGAACCAAAATGCTTTGTTTTAATGTTTTTTTATGGGAAAGGTGTCTCTATTGGTATATTTTTATAAGTATTTATTGAATTAGTAATAGTTTGAGAGAAACATACTGAATTTTCTAATTCAAATATCAAGAAGTTTAAGTTATATTGTGAAATGAAGAAGGAGTCGTCTGGGAGGAGCGACACTTCTCACCATCTACTGACATCAACAGCACCATGAGGTAAGACCTTGGTATACAGATTGGCTTAATTTGCCTAAACAGGTGTTGTGGATCATTTTTCAATCATAACTTAAACGTCCTATGCTGGAGTGATGAACCAAAATGCTTTTTTTTTAACCGTAGAGGTGACTCTCTCTCTCTCTTTTGATTCCTATTTTTAAACATTTATTGATTTAGTGATACTTTAAAAACTGTATTTTATCATTCAAATATCAAGAAATTTAAGATATATCTTGTATTGCAGGAGGAGTCGGCTGGGCAGCGGCGACCCCAACCACTAACACCAACCGCAACACGGGACAAGACCGGCAAAGATTGGGGGGAATCCTTTCCGGCGATGTATTTGCGGAACTATGGCATGGCACACGCCGGGGAAAATTTCTATCTGTAAGTAGAACTGAGTTGCTCAACCATACTATTTTGCATATAATTACTGTATCCAATATCAGATACTAAAGTTCTAGTCTTCTAAAAATTGTTTTTCGGTCTTTCGACTAAGTTCAAAGTGTAGCTTGGACTTGTGAAGGATAGTATTTATAATAAGCATATGTTTTATTAATGGGGGGGATGCTTTTTTTGAAAAATTATGATACCATGCATCATATTATTTGAAAAAAAAAAAGCATTCAGGAATAGGGGTTTTTGTTTTAGCAGAAATTTTCACTTAAGAACAACACCTAGCTGCAGAGCTAAATTGCCTTTAGAAAGAAGTATTCTCTTACCTAAGAGTTGCTAATTATTAAAAATGGTAATTTCGGGAATAAAAGCTGTCCTTTATAGAAAAAGGTGTCCTCTAGCGTGAGGGTAGTGTCCTCTTATGGAGGTTCTAATGTATAAATTAACTCAAAGAAAGCCATTCTACATTAGTATTTCTGTGTATAATAATATATGTTAAATATAGTTAGTCAAGGTAATGTATTTTATTTTTTTCAGGAGGAATTGGAGTCGTTTGGGCAGCGGCTCTCACCATCCTACTGGCATCGCACTGTGAGACAAGACTGACGTATTCGTCAGAGATTCCTTGAAGAACTGAGTCGTCACTTATCGAGCATCTTACCAAACGTAAGAACCTCTTACTTGAACCCGACGCTCTGCTTATACGTCGAGACAATAGTATCATATACGAAACCATCTTTTCAGATATCAAAATCTGAGCATTGCATATTGAAGCATTCTCAAGATATTAAAATCAAATTGAACTCAAATGACTTTTAATATGCCAAATCAATGTATTAAGCATTGTATGCACCTTTAGAAATTATGGGAAATGAAACTTCAGCTCCTAATCTGTAAAGATATACTGTAAAGATTATGATCCATTAAACTCTTTTTGACTATGAAAACCCCACTTTATGGATTTCTTAACAATTTGGCCCAGTTTGAAACACTCGTTTGATAATCAGAAAATATTTCAAGCTTCAAAAGAAGTGCAAATATCATGATATTCTGTAAAGTTTGCTATCACGAAACTTTCAATTAAATCTCATGTTCAAGAAGATTGTGTAAAGGAAATCGTAATATGGCTTGATATTGAATGCCATGTTTCCAGCATCCTTTAATTCGCCCCATCAGCTGCCCACAATGTTATTGAACCATGTTCCCAGCATCCTTTGATTCCCCCCATCAACTGCCCACAATGTTATTGAATGGCATGTTCCCAGCATCCTTTAATTCCCCCCCCCCCCCCCCCCCATCAACTTCCCACAATGCTATGTTCCCAACATACTTGAATGCAACCCATCCTCTAATTTCTAGCAATGCTATGTTTCAAATATCTATATATATATATATATATAAATGTTTGTATGTTTGTTTGTATGTCCGGTATACAAATTCGCAGTAGTTCACTAATTCAAACCAAAATTTCCATACATCGGTAAAAAAATACGGGGAAGACGATAGGCTATTTAAAAAAATATATAAATCAATTATTTGTCAGAGGTGATCATCTTTTCATTAAATGTAAGTTACTTTAATATTTGTAAATTATATTGTTTAAATAATTTGTATTTTTGATTTTAATTTTAAAAAATTTGTAAATTTATATATGTAAATTCTTGTGCAAAATTAATCAATAATAGAGGATTTGCATATGTCTAGTTAGTTAAAAAAAGAAAAGTGTAGTTTTGTTTGGGCAGAGAAGCTAGATGCTCTCAGGGCTTCAAGTATTAAAAAGAAAATATTTTAAAAGGGGTGTGTGCCATCTGTCCTCCTTGCACCCAAAAAAGGTTATGGGCCTACTTGCAAGCTTTTACCTGAATAATATAGCTATTTAAGAAAAAAATTGGCTAAGCTTTTGGGGCCGTATTAAAAGTTAAAAATGAATTATTCAAATTTCACATTTCCTAAGCTGAATGCTTTTAACTACAATATCTGGAAAGTGGATATTGTTGTTTATGTTGTTCTTTGTGCCTATTTGATCACGCAGAATGCAACTGAACTAAGTTCTTTATTTATTAACTTATCTTTTTATAACATGGTTATATATCTAAGAATGTTTACAAGTCGAGTCTGCCGTGTTGCCGGATCAATCATAACATGTTTCCTTTAAACAAAAATAAAAAAGGATTGCAGTTCTCTTAGTCTCTATAACGCAAAGGTTTTCTCACTGTTCTACCACTGCGGGTTCGCACACTAGGAGAAGTAGATGATTCTTCACCTTTCTTGGCAACGTCCTTCCTTGGATCATATGCTCTTCTGTTTTCGGAAGTGGGTCTTCCATGATCTTGTATGTTGTCATCCATGGCTGTCCCTGCTTGAGATCCAGGAATGCTTGGACTTTGAATTGTTGGGGCAGAATCTTCTACACTGAACTTTCTCGGTCTAAGGAGAGACCTGTTCCTGCGGTATTCAGACCCACTTGGTGTTTTCACCATATATGAGCGTGGAGTTTCATGCTTTGCGGTCACTGTTGCCGGAACCCATTTTCTATGCATTTCCTGCAACATGATGTTGTCTCCTACTTCCAAAGGTCTCAAAATTCTCTTTGGACTTCCTGCATACTTTTGTTGATGGTCTCTCAATTTTTGGTAATTCTTTGTTGTGTCAAACAGTGGTTTCAACTGTTGTCGGGTGTATGTCGAAAGAGTTCTCACAGATCTTCCCATAAGCATTTGGGTCGGAGATGGCAAGTCATACTTAGGTGTGTTGTTGAACTCCATCAAAGCCAGATTGGGATCTCTACCTGACTTCACAGCTTTAATTATCAGTCCTTTGATGGTTTGAATTGTCCTCTCAACTTGTCCATTAGATTTTGGATATTTGGGACTGGAGGTTTGGTGTTTGAATTCATATTTCTGAGCAAAATATTTGAATCCAGTAGATTTAAAAGGGGGGTCCATTATCCGAAACTAGAGTTCTTGGAATTCCATGAGTCCTGAAAATGGTTTTCAACTGCATGATGGTTTTGGTTTCTCTTTTGCTTGATAATTTCCGGATTTCAGCAAACTTTGAGTGGTAATCGACAACCAAGATGGAACTGGTTCCACTCACCTCCATGAAATCTACAGCAATTTTTTCCCATGGAAATTCAGGGATTTCATGAGCTATTATTGACTCCTCAGGATTCTTTCTTGAATATTCCTGACATGTTCTGCACTTTTCCACTTCATTTTCTACTTGTGTTATCATGCCTGGCCAGTAAAATGCTGATCTTGCTTTTTCTTTGGAAGCTGCTATGCCCTGGTGTGATGAATGAACAACCTGCAGGATTTCTTTTCGAAGAGTCGATGGCACCATGATGCAATTTCCTTTGTAAACAATTCCGTCACTCACATGAATTTCATCTTGAAATTGCCAGTAGGGTTTTGCTTCATCACAGACCTTAGTTTTATATTTCGGCCATCCATTCTTCGCATACTCTATTAGTTGTATCAAGGTGTGGTCCCCATGAGTTTCCTTTTGTAGTCTCTTTATTTTTTCATCTGTGGTAACCAGCAACATGTGCACTGATTCAGTTTGACCTTCTAAATAGCTTGTGTCCACCTCATCTTTTAATGGATCTCTAGACAGATGGTCAGCTACAAACATGTTTTTCCCTGGTGTAAACTTCAAAGATATTTGAAATCTCATGAGACGTAAGACCATTCTTTTCAGTCTTGGGGAAAGCTTTTCTAAAGGTTTCTTAACAATACTCAGGAGAGGTTTGTGGTCAGTTTCCACAATAACATCATTTCCCCAAATATAGTACTGGAAGCGTTCACATCAAAAGACTATAGCCAAAAGTTCTTTCTCTATCTGTGCGTATTTTATTTAGGTTGCATTCAGGCTGAAGGACGCATACTCAATTGCATGTCCCCCTTGCATGAGCACTGTACCAATACCATATTGGCTTGCATCAGATGAAATGGTGATTGGCTTGGTTGGGTCAAAAAATATCAATATTGAAGCATTCGAGACCATATCCTTGAGTTTTTCAAAACAATCAATTTATTCGCCTCCAAATTTCCATTCACTCTTGTTGTTTATCAATTTCCATAGAGGTGCAGTCTTGCCAGAAAGATTAGGAATGAATTTGCCAAGGTACGTTACCATACCTAAGAATATTTGGACTTCAGTCTTGTTCTCAGGTCTTTTCAACTTTTGTATTGCCTCTGCTCTTGAAGCTTGAATGGCTATTCCATCTCGACTGATTATATGGCCTAAGAAATTTACTTTGTCGACAACTATCTGCTGCTTCTTAGCATTGAGCTTGACATTATTTTCTTCCAACCTTCGAAGAACTGATTCAAGGTTTCGGTTGTGCTCTTCCATTGTGCTTCCATAGATCAAGATGTCATCCATATATCAAGCAGTTCCCTGGAGACCTGAAAGAATACTGTTTATGCATCTCTGGAATATCTCCGATGCACTGTTCAATCCATAGGGAAGTCGCTTGAACCGGAATCTTCCAAAGGGAGTCGCAATGGTGCACAGGTTGGTGCTTTCTTTGTCTAATGGGACTTGCCAGAAAGCAGATGATGCATCAAATACAGAGAAAACTGTAGCACCTTTCAGTTCAGAAAATATTGTTTCAGCTGTTGGCAGAATATAGCGCTCTCTCTGAACATACTTGTTCAGTTCCCTGGGGTCCATGCAAATTCTGACATCCCCAGAAGGTTTTTGTACCACTACAATAGGGTGTGTCCATTCGCTTGGTTCTTGAACTTTTTCAATAATGTCAAGTTTTTCCATCAGTTCCAATTCTGCTTTAACTTTTTCTCTAATGGAAAAAGGAATTTTTCTGCTTGGAGCAATAACTGGAGTTGTATTTTCATTTAGTCTAATCTTGTGTTCTTCAATTGGCAGTCTTCCTATGCCTTCAAATATATTTTTGTGCCTGTTCAAAATTTCTTTTGCGAATTGTTCTGCTGTATTTGACAGCATCACATTTCTTAATTAGTGAAAGCTTTTCAATAGCTTCTATTCCTAAAATTGGTTGATAGTATCCCTCAGCAATGAAAAATTCTAGACTTTCTGTCTTATTTTTAGTTTTGCAATTTAGTGTGGCAATTCCTTTTATCTTGATTTCATGTCCTGTATATGATGTTAGCTTTCGGTTAGTCTGAAATATTTCCAAACCTTTCATTTGTCTGGTGAATGTGTATGGCAAAACATTTACTTCTGCTCCAGAGTCCAACTTGAAACATATTTCCTTTCCATTCACTATGATGGATTTTTTCCAATCCAAAGTATAGACTACTTTTGCTTCATGTATTGACCATACAGTTTCTTCTGTTTCATCATTCAGACTTCTGATAGCTGAACTTTTACAGAAAGCTGCAAAATGATTCATCTTTTTGCATTTGGAGCATCTTTTACCCCATGCAGGACAATTTTTTGCTCTGTGAGACTTCCCACACCTTTAGCATTTGAATTCTTTTTCAGATTCTTGATTTTGTTTTGGACTGTGTTTCTTTTCATATTTTCTTATTTGACAGATGTTCTGGTTGTTCTGCATGATCTTGATCTGTTGCTTGCTTATTTCATCTGTTTTGCACATTTCAATGGCTTTGAGAAGAGTTAAATTGGGCTCTCTTAAGAGGCGTTCCTGCAAAGCCTTGTCTTGTATTCCATACACAATGCGATCCCTAATTAAACTATCCTTTTGTGATTCAAATTCAAATGATGTGGATAATCCACATGTTCTGTTATAAAACTATCGATGGATTCACCATCCTTCTGTGTCGCTGAAAAAAATTTGAATCTTTCAAAAATGACGTTCTTTTTAGGCTCGCAAAAATCATCAAATTTGTTTATTACAAGATCGAAATTTTCTGATTCATCTTCTTTTAAATGAAATGTGTTAAAAACTTCCAAGGCTTCTTCGCCAATAAAATTTAATAAAATGGCAACTTTCGGTTTATCAGGCTTTGTGGCTTTTTCTGTTGCTTCAAGATAAAGCATTAATCGCTGTTTGAACCTTCGCCAATTTTCCGCTACATTTCCGTGCAAGGCGAGTTCGCTAGGCCTAACAAAGTCCATGTTTTCTTTTTTTTACTAATATTTGTCAATAATATATTTATTTGGAAAAGTACTCACTTTTCCGCTGCCACCATGTTGTTTATGTTGTTCTTTGTGCCTATTTGATCACGCAGAATGCAACTGAACAAAGTTCTTTATTTATTAACTTATCTTTTTATAACATGGTTATATATCTAAGAATGTTTACAAGTCGAGTCTGCCGTGTTGCCGGATCAATCATAACAGATATGAAGGTCCTTCTAATCGATAGAGGAAGCTGGGATTTTATCATAGAAGATGAACATGATCTTCCAGCTGAGGCAACAGCCAAAGATATAAGGGAATTTAAATGGAGGAAGGATAGGGCTTTCACTACAATTTACCAAGGAGTAGAAAGAAAATACCAAACCTTGATTGCCAATGCTGCTGATGGAAAAGAAGCTTGGTATATATTTGTTATGTATGATATCAATATTCATTGAGATTTATTTATCATCATCATTTATTGTATAAATGCTTTGTTTTTAATTAAAAGATTAGTATGTAAAAATAACTAGCGTTGCGTCGTAAATCTCTTGAACTAAAAGATACATAATAAATTGGCGACGAGAAAAAAAGAATTATTTTAAGATGGCTAGTTTCGGAAATATTGAGAATTTTGATCCTTCTAAGCCAGAGAAATGGACAACGTACGTGGAGAAAATGATCTTCTTTTTCCTTGCAAATGGAATTGAAAAGATCACGCAGAAAAAAGCTATTTTTCTCACTTTAATAGGCCCTGAAACTTATGCATTGGCAAGGTCATTGGCCGCGCCAAAAGATTTAGCTCATGTAAATTATGAAGAGATAGTTAATATCTTGACTGGACATTTTTGCCCTAGGCCCAATTTGATAGTCCAGCGATACCATTTTAACAAACATAATCAAGGTAATGAACCGATTGCTACTTATATAGCAGAATTAATAAGATTAAGTGAGAACTGTGAGTTTGTTGTTCTCGATGATCGTTTAAGAGACAGATTAGTGTGTGGCTTAAAAAAAGAGTCACTTGTGAAGAAACTATTGTCTGAAAAAGACTTGACCTTTGAAAAAGCCATGGATATAGCACTATGTGATGAGTCGGCAAGTGCAAACGCTAGTGTTTTGATGGAGACGACTCCTGATGTAAATATATTAAATAAAGCTAATAAGAGTGAACCATTTTATTTCAAATCGAAGCAACCTGAATTCAATAGAATTGCGAAAGGATTAAATAAGAAAATTATTTGTATACGATGCAAAGGAAATCATTTGCCTCATGTATGCAAATTCAGAAATTCAAAATGCTTCAAGTGTGGAAAAATTGGTCATCTGCAGAAGGCATGCCTGACTAGAGTAAAGAAATTTGAATACTTGAATAGAAGTAATAGTGATACATACCTACACTGTCTTGGAACTGAAAGTTTGAGTAATCCTTTTTACATAATGGTTAAATTAGATAATCATGACGTAGCAATGCTTATAGATTCAGGAAGTGCATACTCATTACTAAACAAAGAAACATTTTTAAAGTATTGGAGAGTAACCCAACTTGAGAAATCTGAAGTGCTATTGAAGACATGGTCGTCAAGTAACGTCAAGATTTTGGGAAAGCTTTTTGTTAAAGCAAAAGTAACAAATGGTTTTAAAAAATTATCAATCTTAGTGGCTGATGGTCTGGGTCCTAACATTCTGGGAAGGCAGTGGTTTGAAGCATTTCGCCTGAGGATAAATTTTTTGAATCATATCGAAACAAATCCTTTTTCTTCTGAATTTGAAGAAGTATTTAAACAGGAAATTGATGCCTATAATGGACCTTTGATCCATATTGACATTCCTGAGAATGCAGAACCCAAATTTGTAAAGGCCAGAACCGTGCCATTTGCTCTGAGAGAACTAGTAGATAAAAAATTAAAATCACTGGAAGAGCAAGGGGTTGTTGAACCTGTTAAATTTACCAAATGGGCATCACCAATTGTGACGGTCCTAAAGAATGAAGGCACTATAAGAATATGCCACGATTATAAAAGTACAGTGAATTTGTATAGTAATCCTGATAAATACCCACTGCCCACAATTCCGCAACTTTTGGATAGATTGAGAGGTGGCAGAGTGTTTACTAAGTTGGACATGGATCAAGCATATCAGCAGTTGAAAGTGGATGAAACATCTGCAGAGATTCTCGCTATTAATACACCTAGAGGTTTATATAAGGTGAAGCGTCTTCCTTTTGGCTCAAATTCAGCCGTGGGAACATTCCAGAGATTCATGGATACTCTTCTGAGTGGAATTGATGGAGTTGCAGTGTATTTAGATGATGTCCTAATTTCAGGAAGAGATTGTGATGATCTTAAAAGAAAAACTGAAAAGGTACTGCTACGCTTCAGAGAATCTGGACTTCGTCTGAAAAAAGAAAAATGCCATTTTTATGTTCCAGAAATTGAATTTCTAGGAATGATTATTGATCATAAAGGAATTCATCCATCCGAAGAAAAGTTGAGAGCAATTAAAGATGCCAGACCACCATCTAATAAAAGGGAATTGATGTCTTTTCTTGGACTTCTTAATTATTATGAGAGGTTTTCGAATAATAAAGCCACAGTAGCTGAACCCCTCCATAGACTGTTGGACAGTAATAGTCCATGGAAATGGAATAAAGAGCATCAAAGATCTTTTGCAGAGGTTAAAAACTTGATTAGCTCTAAGTCTGTTTTAGCACATTTTAATGAAGATTTGCCTATCTTGGTCAACTGTGATGCGTCGGAGTATGGTGTTGGAGCCATTTTGTCGCAAATAGACCATGGTGTTGAAAGACCAGTTGTGTTTGCCTCCCGAACTTTAAATAAAACTGAGAGAAGATATGCAGTAATTGATAAAGAGGCATTAGCAGTCATTTTTGGTGTATCAAAGTTTTCACAGTATCTTCTAGGGAGAAAATTTAAAATTTTGACGGATCATAAACCCCTAGTTGGAATATTCAACCCCAAAAAGCCGATACCTCAAGTGCTATCACCGCGCATGTTGAGATGGTGTTTGACTCTGGCAGCGTATACTTATAATATAGAGTATAAACCGGGAAAAGTGAATTGTAATGCCGATGCACTAAGTAGACTTCCTTTAGATGAATGTCCAAGTGTAGTTCCGAACCCTTCAGAGGTGTTCTTTATAGAATCGGAACATGCTGCAATTAATTCTTCGGAAGTGGCAAAACTAACTAGTAGGGATCCAATCCTTTCTAAGGTTAAATTCTGGGCAATGAATGGGTGGCCTGAAAGGAAAGTTGATGATAAATTTAGGGATTTTGTCTCCAAATCTAGTGAAATATCAGTTCATAAAGACTGTTTATTGTGGGGGAGCAGGGTGATTATACCTGAAAGATTAAGAAAGGATATTTTAAATATTTTACATGATACTCACATTGGCATAGTGGGGACAAAAGCGTTAGCTCGAGGATTGTGCTAGTGGCCCAAGATGGATGGAGATATTGAGCGGATGATATCCAGTTGTGCGGTTTGTTTGTCGTGTAGTCACGATCCGCCAAAAACTGACGTATATCCTTGGATTTGGCCATCAAGACCTTGGTTGAGACTACATATTGATCATGCGGGTCCCTTTCAAGGAAAACTTTTGCTCGTTGTAGTAGATGCCTATTCTAAGTTGATTGAGGCTAAAATCGTATCTACAACATCTACTGAAACTACCATCAATTGCCTAAAGGAAATATTCGCGACCCACGGGTTGCCGGATGTGATAGTTTCAGATAATGGTACGTCCTTCACATCGGAACTTTTCAAGACTTTCTTAAAAAGAAATGGCGTAAGGCATATCTTGTGTGCGCCTTATCATGCAGCGTCAAATGGGCAGGTGGAAAGAGCTATTCAGACGCTTAAAAATCTGCTAAGAAAGAACAGCTCGGGAAATTGGACGACTAGGTTATCTAGATCGTTGTTATCAATGAGAATAACTATAAACAGCACGACGCAGAAATCCCCAGCACAGTTGTTGATGAACAGAAACCTGAAGAGTCTCATAAATAAATTTCATCCTGAAGGTGTGTCGGAGGGAAGGATGCGACAGGAGGACAGGTTCATAAGAAATTGGAAACCCCATAGAGTGGTAAATGAAGGACAGGCAGTTATAGCACGAGGGTACCATGGCCCCAGATGGCTACCAGGTGTAGTGCGGGAAAAAAACTGGTCCTGTTTCTATTAAGGTAGAGACAAATGACGGAGAAATTGTAAACCGGCATTTAGATCAAGTCAGGAGTTGTGAGGAAAGTGAAGCCTTACCATCTACATCATCGACCCCTCAAGTGACACCTGATTTTGAAAGACCTCCGGCTGTTCAAGAAACTGATTCTTCAGAAGGAACCCCAAGGCCTGTGTTGAGGAGATCCTTAAGAATAAGGAAACCTCCATCGTTTTTTGAAAGTTAAGTTATCTCTGGCTAATGGGGAGGAGTTGTTATGTATCATTGAGATTTATTTATCATCATCATTTATTGTATAAATGCTTTGTTTTTAATTAAAAGATTAGTATGTAAAAATAACTAGCGTTGCGTCGTAAATCTCTTAAACTAGAAGATACATAATAATATTAAAGCAGAATTTTTAGCCAAATTCAAGGGCCAGACTGGCTGGATTGATTGACGAATTTTATGAACTGAAATTTGCTCCTGATGAAGAAATTATTGGAATATTTATAAAAAGAGTCCAAGAGAAAAAACAACTGATTAAAGAAGCTGGATTTGATCTACCTGAAGTACCTGTGTGTTTTCAGTTGATAAGGAAATTACCTCAAGATTATGATGGCATTGTCCAAGTTCTTTACAGACCAGAAGAAAAACAATTCAATGTTGAAAACATTGAAGCCCACTTAATAACTGAATCGGGAAGAGTTCAACAAAAGAAAAAAGATGATGGACTTGATATTGTGGCAAACGCTTATCAAACAAAAACTCCCAGGATGTACCAAGGAAATAAAAAGAAAAATTATTTTTCTGCAAAAGCACAGTATAGCAGTGGAAGCATGCTGGAGCCAACAGTGCATCCAAGAACAGGAAGAATCCATGATATAAGGAATTGCTCCTTCTGTCGGAAAACTGGCCATCTTTTAAAAGACTGTTTTCTTAGAAACAAAAATTCTCAATGGCAACACTATAGAAAGGATCAGAACTACGAGGGAAAATCTTCTGCATTTCATTCAGAAATTCTAAGCTTTCACCACACTTATGAAAGATTAAGTGATCCAACTAGTGAATGGGGAGAATGGCTGATAGACAGCGCAGCTACATCTTATTTTTGCAAAGAAAAGGATTGGTTTGTGAACTACCAGGATATCCCCCCGATGGACGCTTTGATTAGAGATGTCAACTGCAAGTCAACAATCTTAGGTAAGGGAGATATCAACTTTGTTTTAAGAGACATAAATAACACATTTGTAGAGGTAACTCTACTTAATGTTTTATATACACCAAACATGAGAAGGAATCTCATTAGTGGATCATGCATAGACATAGCAGGAAATAAGATTATATGGAAAAATTGTAAAATGACAATCTTTAAAAATAATGGGGAATATTTATTTACAGCAAGACGAGTAGATAAATTATACATTGTAAATGGATACCCTAATAAAGCTCAAAATTATTCAGTTTCTTATAACTCAAATCTTAATTTTCTCCATAAGAGATTTTGTCATATTAATTCAGAAATACTTAAATTTATGAGTAAAAAGAATACTGTCAAAGGATTTAAAAAAGTTCAGGGTAATCCAACCATATGTGATATATGTAAAGTAGCTAAGATCACCAGATCATCATTTAAATTTAGTTATACAATTCTGACTAGAAAACCTTTAGAAAAAGTGCATATGGATATCTGGGGTCCTGCACCAGTGAGATCACTTGGTGGCAGTAGATATTTTATTTCTATCATAGATGACTACTCTAGAAAGGTTAATGTTTATTTCCTAAAAGAAAAGTCAGAAGTTTTTAACTATTTTAAGCAATACTTGCATGAGTCTGAGAGAGCATTAAATGCCAAATTAAAATGTATTAGGACATATAATGGATTAGAATTCTGTAACAAAGAATTTGAAAATTTTCTAGTAAATTTGGGTATTAAAATAGAAAGAACATCAACTTATAGTCCTGAACAAAATGGAATTGCTGAAAGGTTTAATCGAACTGCTATTGAAGGTGTTCGAGCAATGCTTTTAGATAGTGGGTTAACCCAGATTCTGGGCAGAAGCCCTAAATACCTTTGTATATACTAAAAATAGATGTGAACATGCTCTAACAAAAGGAGTAAGTCCAATGGAATTATGGTTAGGACATAAACCATCTGTAAGAAATTTTAAAATTTTTGGCTCATTAGCTTATGTACATATCCCTAAAATGAAAAGAAATACAGTATAACCTCGTTAATTCGACACACCCCAATTCGACACTCGGCGATAATTCGACCATGTTCCGATGTCCCGACCTCCGGCCTATCAAATAACAAACCGTAATTCGACAGTATCGATAATACGACAGTTCCGATAGTTCGACCATTTTAAAATTCGAATTTCGACAGTTGAATGTTATTTTACATGCAACTTTACCGCTAAACGGTATTACGGCGGCGACGATCGGCATCGGCGGGCGCCGATACGATCGCGCCTGCGCACTTTTGGTTTCTAGTTAGTTTAAGTTTCACTTTGCAGTGCCGTTGCGCAATTTCGCGGATGGTATTGTTGTTTTTTTTTTTACGCGGGAATTTCGGCATCATGCGCTAACTAATAATAATTTTTATTTTTTTTTATTTTTAACATTGAAATATTTTAGCTATTTTAAATTTATAAATAATTTCTTTTTAAATAAATAAATCTTTATAAAATGATCCAACAATGATTATGATAACATTTTATTTCAATATTCCATTTCTGTGTTATTATAAAAGATTTAAACACAAAATCAATAACACCTGCAGCAGCAGTGGATGCCTTTAATACATTAAAATTTATTTATTAAAAGACATTTCAGAGGAAGAAAGGCATGCATGTTTTTTTTAAAATGCCATCTGGAATACATCCTGAATAGGATTTCAGTGCAAAAACAGATATCTATAAAGGAATTTTTTAAAAGATCTCTTCATGATTATTTTAAAATAATATTTTAAAATTTTCTTTTTATATATTTACCATATTTATTTCCTTTCAACTGCTATATTTTTCCAATTAGAATAAAATATTATTTAATATATTATATTTAATATTTTAATGTCTGTAGAGTTAATATTTGATTATATTACTGAAAAGAAACACATTGCCAATAAATTTATTTGTTACAATTATTTATGTTTCTAAAATATGTATTAATGCCATTTTGTCACTGATACTAAAAGTTAATCATGAAAATAATATAAAAACACACAATGGTTTCAATTAATATCATTAATTTATATTACAAATCTATTTAAAAAAAATATTATTTTAGCGAGTTAGATGATTACCTAATCATATAACCTTAATTCAACACTTCCTTTAATTCAACCGAAAGCTCTGATCCCTTGGGGTGTTGAATTAAAGAGGTTCGACTGTAAGTTACAACCCCTAAGGCCAATTCAGGCATAATTGTAGGTTATGCAACCAAAACAAAAGGTTATAGAATTTGGTTACCAGCAGATAGAAAAGTAATAGAAACCATTCATGAATTTATTGATGAAACTAAGAAAGGTGTAGATACTTTATTTGGTACTGCTTCTAGAGTACAATATGTTTTTTATCCACAGGATGATAACTACCCTTATGAAAATAATGATAGTGATAACCATAATTTACATACACTTACCCCAATAGACATAACTAAATGGAAAAGACTAGAAGTACCTAGAAAGACAGGACCACGAGTAGACGTATATTATTATCCACCTTCTAGTGATCAAAAATTAAGATCATTTAATGATGTACAAAAATATTGCGAAACACAAAAGCTTGAATTTAATTCTGAAATGTTTTCATTTAGACCACAAAAACCTGATATAAGTGAGGAAAATGAAGTTAAAATAGAAACAAATTGTTTAGAAGATGATTTGTACGAAAGTATTTTCCATGAGGAAATCTATAATGTAGAACTTCCTAAAAACTTTAATGATGTACAACAATCACACACAGGAAAAAAGGAATTGGATTAAAGCAATGGAGGATGAACTTAAGGTGATGAAAGATAGGAAAGTATGGAAATTAGTAGATCCCCCACCTCAAGGTGTGAAAATATTAGGTAATAAATGGGTATATAGTGTAAAAAGGGATGATAAAAATAATATAAAAAGATATAAAGCTAGGCTTGTGGCACAAGGTTATAGACAGAAATATGGATTAGATTACACTGACATTTTTTCACCAGTTGTAAATTTTCCAATAATTAGATTCCTAAAACAACACTTAAAGTTTCACCGCTTAAGTTTCTTTTCTGTGAAAAATCAATATTTATTTCAAAGAGAAATATTCGCCATTTCTAACCTTTTTGGATGAAGTATGAAAGGGTGAAAATATGAAGAGTAATGGCGAACGGAAAAATAAAAGTGTCCAGGGGCGAGAATCGAACCCACAACCTTCCGCTTACCGGGCAGATGCCATGTCCACTAGGCTACCCTGGACGTATTTTTCCGTTCGTAAATAATACTTAAAGTAACCTGTTACTCTTCATATTTTCACCCTTTCATACTTCATCCAAAGAGGTTAGAAATGGTGAATATTTCTCTTTGAAATAAATATTGATTTTTCACAGAAAAGAAACTTATGCGGTGAAACTTTAAGTGTTGTTTTATAATCATACGCCGCAGTCCTTTATAATGAATTAGATTCCTGTTTATAATATTAGTATCTTTGCTAAGATGGAAGCATGTCCAGTTAGATGTTAAATCAGCCTATCTTTATGGAAATTTGAAGTGAAAAATTTACATGCAACAACCTGATGGATTCAAAATAAATGGTAGTGAAGATAAAGTTTGTCTTTTAGAAAAGACTATTTATGGGTTACATCAGAGTGGAAGAGAATGGAATAAAGAATTGGATTAAATTTTGAATTCAATAGGATTTGAGACCATTAAATGGTGCAACTGTGTATATAAAATGAATAATAGTGTTATCTTGATAGTATATGTTGATGATATCTTGTTATTTGGAATAGAAACATCTGTAATTGGAAAAAACTATTCAAATTATTAAAGAAAAGTTAGATATAGAGGAATTAGGAAAGGTCAAATATCTGTTAGGAGTTAACTTTGAAACTACAGACAAGGGCATATACTTACATCAAGAACATATATAAACAGACTTATAACTAGTTTTACAGATCTACCTAAGACATTGGTAAATTTACCTTTTAAAACAGGGTGATGGTTACTACCAAAAATTAAGGAAGATGAAATTATTGAGACTGAACTTATGAGAAAATACCCATATAGATCAATAATAGGTTGTTTATCTTTCCTTTCAGACAGAAGCCGACCAGATATTTCTTTTTCAGTAAACACAATGGCTCAATTCTGTAATGGATACACATATCAGCATTGGAAAATCATTGTAGATTTAATGAATTATGTCTTCGGGACAAAACATTAAAAAATAAACCTATCAAATGTTAATAGAGGCATCTTAAATGCATATTCTGATGCAAACTGGGGAAGTCATTTGACCAATAGACACTCTACAAGTGGATACATACTATATCTAGATGATACTCCATTTACATGGAAATCGAGAAAACAAAAGTGCATTGCATTAAGTTCTATGGAATCCGAATTTATAGCCTTAACTGAAAGTGTAAAAGAAACAATATGGTATTTTAATATATTAAAAGAAATAGACGTACTACCTAATGTGGGAAAACCTATTCAATTTTGTGACAATCAGTCAGCTATATATTTCTGTAAGAATAGTGTAGAAAATATAAAAACAAAGCATATTGATATCAGACTACAATTCATTCGAAAACTTGTTGAGTGATACGTTTCTATTAAATGTTGAATATTAATGGTGAAAATTATTTTATAAGAAATTTCACTTTATATATATTTAAAGATGAATGAAAGATACACCCATTTTTAAGCTACTATAATTATTTTATTCTTTTTTACAATTCTTGCACACGTGCTCATTATATGTCGAACATTTTGTTGTCTACAAGATGATGATAAAAACAAGATGATCAGAACAGAGTAAAGTAATAATATATCACTGATATATTATCTTTAAAAAAAAACAGATCATTCCTCCTTCCTTATATTGTACATAGTTGGAGAAAACCGGCAAGGAGGGCATCGAGGTCGGGTAGATCTCCTAGGCGGAGGTGACGTGGAAATTTGAGGGTCTTGTTCCAGTCGGTGAGGTCCTACTCCAGCGTTGTCCAAGGTCCAATCAGAATCTTCAGCATATTTGGTATCTGAACCTGTCCTCATCTGATTGACATGCACTTTAAATGTGGCTTTTAGGTTCTTTACTAGATAAACATTGTAACCTAGTCGTCGTATCACCTGGGCCTTGAACCATTTTCGCCTATTTTGTATTACTCTTGTAAACAGCACTTTATCTCCAACTTGAAAATGTCGCCTTCCACACTCATTCCTCCCAAAAGTCCTCTGGATGAATTGAGAGTTCAAGCAATTCACAAATGTTCTAGGCACATAACTTAAGAGACGTTCTACAGGAGGCGTATCTAAAGAGGTAGGCGTATTTCTATAATTAAACAGAACATTTTGTAAAATACAGTCCATATTTGAGTTTGGAGATTCCTCTAACGACTTTTCCAGAGATTTTTTTATTATTCTTACCGAAACTTCAGCAATTCCGTTAGACGAGGGATTATATGCTGGCGAGGTTAAGTGGTATACATTATTTTTCCGTAAGAACTCCTTAAATTCAAGCGAATTGAAGGGGGGCCATTGTCAGACACTAAGCATTGCGGTAATCCATACCTGGCGAAACACTCCCGTAGAAGCTTAATATTTTCTTGCGAAGTAGTACCTCTAACTGGGAATACTTCAATCCAATTTGAATTTGCATCTACTACCAATAAATAACAATCACCTCTGAAATAGAAATGGTCAACATGAACTCGCTGCCACGGTTGGTTAGTCCTGGGCCAAGGTGTGTTCTCAGCAGGAGGAGCTGTCTGATGATACATACAGGGAGAACATTCCTTCACAAACTCTTCAATTTGAATATCCATTTTTGGCCACCTAACCGAAGATCTGGCTAGAGATTTCATGCGATTGATTCCTATATGACCTTGATGAAGTAACTTCAACATTTGATCTTGACAGGTTCTTGGAATTACTGCCCTAGAATCAACAAAAATGCATCCCTGCAGTATAGAAAAATTGTCCAATTTTGAAAGGAATGGTTTCATTGTTTCATCCTTTTTTGCTAACTGAGGGTCTTCTAATAGATATTCCTTGAGCTTATTTAAAACCGGATCTTTATTGGTTTCTTCTTCAATAATGAGGTGGTCCAATTGAGTTACATTTAAAAATGATATATCATGTGTCACCAAATCAATGTTGTCTTCCCTTGAATTTATTTCCTCAAGTGGAAGTCTTGAAATGCATCCGCACACAGAGCATGGTATCTTTATTTGTATATCTAATATCGAAATCGAAATTTGACAACTCTAAAGCCCACCTATGCAAGCGATTTGCAATTAATGGCGGAAGAAGTCTTTTGTTTCCAAAAACAGTCGTTAAAGCTTTATGATCACTCTTTAACACAAATTTTCTCCCAAACAAGTATTGTCTCAGTTTGGAAGTTGCAAACACAATAGCAAGTGCTTCTTTCTCAGTCTGAGAGTATTTGGCTTCTGCACTTGACAATGTTCTGGAAACAAAGGTGATTGGCTTCTCTTCCCCTTCCACAATATGACACAAGACCCCACTCATGCCATAGGCAGATGCATCGCAGGTTAAAGTTAATGGAAGCTTCATTTAATAGTGAATAAGCGCCTGGGAATTTAATAGAGTTAACTTCAAATTCAGAAATGCCTTTTCGCATTGGCTAGACCATTTCCAACGATTGTCCTTCTTTAGGAGTTGATAAAGAGGACCAGCCAAGGTTGACATATTAGGTATGTATTTTGAATAGAAGCTCAACATCCCTAGAAAACTCTTCAATGATGTTTTGTCGAAAGGCTTTTTACACCTTTCTAATGCTTCCAATTTCTTTGAATCTGGTCTAACACCATCTTCATTTATAATATAACCTAGAAAACAAATTTATTTTTTTAAAAATAGGCATTTTTCTTTATTAAGGGTGAAATTTAGCTCTTTCAATTTAACGAAGATCATTTTTAAAATTCTGTAATGTTCTTGTTCATCTTTAGAACCAATGAAAATATCAATTAAGTATATCACCATGTTGGGAACATCATGAAAAAGACTGTCCATACACCTCTGGAAAATGGCTGAAGCTGGACTGATGCCAAAGGGCAATCTATTATATCGGTAAAGTCCTCTATGGGTAGATACCACTAGCAGATTTTTTGATGCTTCATCCATTTCAATTTGATGATATGCGGAGGAGAGATCCAATTTGGTAAAAATCTTGTTTCCTCCTAGATTTCCCAACATAGTTTCTATAGTAGGTAATGGATATTTCTCATCTTCAATGCAATTATTCAAAGTATTTTTAAAATCACCACACAAACGTAGTTCTCCATTTGACTTTATTACCGTTACTAAAGGCGTGGACCAATCACTAGCATTAACCTTTTCAATTATTTGACTTTGTTCAAGTCTGTCTAGTTCTTTGTCTATCTTCTCTTTAATGTAAAAGGGTACTGGTCTGAATTTAAAAAATTTGGGCTTTGCATTTGGCCTCAATTATATTGAACCTTTAATGCCCTGAATTGGTAAATCTTTATTTTTTAAATACTCTTTTATATGCTTCTAAAAACAGTTCTAAATTTGAAATTACATTTATATTATTACAGATATCAAAAACGCAATTGGGCCAATCAGCTTTTAAAATTCTTATCCAATTTCTGCCCAGTAACGGCGTTTGGTTATTAAACTGGCCTGTCACAATTAGAGGTAGATTTTCCTGATAGTTTTTGTAACTAACATTTACCAAGCATTTTCCAAAAACTGGAATCAAATTTCCCGAAAAACTTTTCAAATGTCCACTGTATTTCTTTAGAGTGACATTTTTGAGATTTGTGAGAAAAAATTTCTTTGAAACTACAGACACGTCTGCACCAGTGTCAACCTCCATTATAGTGTCTGCATCTTCAATTTTAACGTTTGCCAATATTTTTGGTGCGTTTTCTAATGTGTTGCACTGAATAGTATTCAATTTATTCAGATTGGGTTTATTCATTCCAGAATTTTGGGCTGATTTTTTTATTCCAACATACTGGAGCAATGTGCCCTTTCTTATTGCAAATATAACATTGAGCATTTTTAAATTTGCATAACTTCGTATCGTGGTTAGACTTTCCACAAATTTTGCAAGGATTATTGTATTTACATGGGAATTTAAAATTATTAGATCTGGCTTTCAACTTATCAATATCATGACCAGGATTTTTCATCAAATTTACTTGTGACTTCGCTGCGCCTCTACAGAATTTGCAATATTTATTGCACTATCAAACGTTAAAAAAGGTTCACTTAGCAGCCTTTTAAGCGTAGCTTCATCGTAGCAACCACTTACAAATTGGTCAAACAAATTTTCATTTATGTCAGTAAATTTGCACTTGTCTGCCTGAGATTTAAGCCTCAAAACAAATTTTCCCACAGGCTCATTTTCTTTTTGTACAATCTTGTGAAATAAATATCTTTCATAGTGCTTATTTTTTATTGGATATAAATGGTTGGTTAAAACCTCTACTAAATCTTTATATTTAAGGTCACTTGGCCTACTGGGTACCAACAAATCGCGCAAAGTCTCATAAACATTAACATCAATAGACGTTAATAACACAGATACTTTGTCTGCTTCTAATGTTTTGTTCAATTTAAAACATTCTTCTAATTGTTCCAAATAACAATTTAGATCTTCACCTTCACGAAACCTTGGATAATTTGAATTAGTGGTGGCCATACTTACATTAATTCTTCGTCGCCATTTGATACGTTTCTATTAAATGTTGAATATTAATGGTGAAAATTATTTTATAAGAAATTGCACTTTATATATATTTAAAGATAAATGAAAGATACACCATATTTAAGCTACTATAATTATTTTATTCTTTTTTACAATTCTTTCACACGTGCTCATTATATGTCGAACATTTTGTTGTCTACAAGATGATGATAAAAACAAGATGATCAAAACAGAGTAAAGTAATAATATATCACTGATATATTATCTTTAAACAAAACAGATCATTGAGGAGGAAGAATTCACTTTAAAATTTGTTCATAGTAATTTAAACTTAGCTGACTTCCTAACTAAACCTTTATCTAAAGATAAACTAAGTCGTTTCATCGAGAATCTGTTTTGGAGATGAACTATCTACGAATTAATTCAAGACTCATCTTCAGACAGGACTGGACCCGAAGCAGGAGGGAGTGTGAAGTCCACTACTTGTACAAGTCGACAAGGGACTCTGCATCATCTGTAAATTCCTTCACTGTGTTGTCCTGTTTATTAAATTCTATCTCATTGTACTTTTGTGTAAATAGAGCTATGATGTTGTAAATCATGAGAAATGATGATCATGGGGCCGATTGTTAGAGGTGATCATCTTTTCATTAAATGTAAGTTACTTTAATATTTGTAAATTATATTGTTTAAATAATTTGTATTTTTAAATTTAATTATAAAAAAATTGTAAATTTATATATGTAAATTATTGTGCAAAATTAATCAATAATAGAGGATTTGCATATGTCTAGTTGGTTAAAAAAAGAAAAGTGTAGTTTTGTTTGGGCAGAGAAGCTAGATGCTCTCAGGGCTTCAAGTATTAAAAAGAAAATATTTTAAAAGGGGTGTGTGCCATCTGTCCTACTTGCACCCAACATTATTAAAACTATATATTCAAATTATTCTACTTAGCTCACGAACAGCGCCCTCTATCAAAGATTAGATTAAATTATGCTGATGCAAACAAATAGATATATATATATAATGCTAATAACAAACAATTATAAAAAATCTTATCAAAATATCTATATATCACTCGGGTAGATATGCACACGGGTCAATCCCGGGGCGAAGCCCGGGTCACCCGTCTAGTTTTTTATATTTCCCATCGCCTACCGGATCCTTATATTGCTAAGAATGCTATTTTCTAATATTTTCACAACTAAATATTAAGCCCAATCTATAAAGAGGAATTCTGCATATATCTTTAATAAAGTTATATCTTTAATTGCAACGCTTGCTCGCATACCAGTCTATCAATGGCTGTCACAATTGTCACGCTTGCTCGCATACCAACCTATCAAAGGCTATCACAATTATAACGCTTGCTCACATACCAACCTATCAACGGATGTCACAATTGTAACGCTTGCTCGCATATCAACCTATCAAAGGCTATCACAATTGTAACGCTTGCTCACTTACCAACCTATCAACGGATGTCACAATTGTAATGCTTGCTCGCATACCAGCCTATCAATGGCTGTCAAGATTGTAACGCTTGCTCGCATACCAGCCTATCAATGGCTGTCACAATTGCAACGCTTGCTCGCATACCAACATATCAAAGGCTATCACAATTATAACGCTTGCTCGCATACCAACCTATCAACGGATCTCACCATTGTAACGCTTGCTCGCATACCTACCTATCAAAGGCTATCACAATTATAACGCTTGCTCACATACCAACCTTTTAAAGGCTATCACAATTATAACGCTTGCTCGCATACCAACCAATCAACGGATGTCACAATTGTAACGCTTGCTCGCATACCAACCTATCAAAGGCTATCACAATTATAACGCTTGCTCGCATACCAACCAATCAACGGATTTCACAATTGTAACGCTTGCTCGCATACCAATCTATCAAAGGCTATCACAATTGTAACGCTTTCTTGCATACCAACCTATCAACGGCTGTCACAATTGTAATGCTTGCTCGCATACCAACCTATCAATGGCTGTCAAGATTTTCACGCTTGCTCGCATACCAACCTATCAATGGCTTTCAAGATTGTAACGCTTTCTTGCACACCAACCTATCAACGGCTGTCACAATTGTAACGCTTGCTCGCATACCAACTTATCAATGGCTGTCAAGATTTTAACGCTTGCTCGCATACCAACCTATCAATGGCTTTCAAGATTGTAACGCTTGCTCGCATACCAACCTATCAAAGGCTATCACAATTGTAACGCTTTCTTGCATACCAACCAATCAACGGATGTCACAATTGTAACGCTTGCTCGCATACCAACCTATCAAAGGCTATCACAATTATAACGCTTGCTCGCATACCAACCAATCAACGGATTTCACAATTGTAACGCTTGCTCGCATACCAATCTATCAAAGGCTATCACAATTGTAACGCTTTCTTGCATACCAACCTATCAACGGCTGTCACAATTGTAATGCTTGCTCGCATACCAACCTATCAATGGCTGTCAAGATTTTAACGCTTGCTCGCATACCAACCTATCAATGGCTTTCAAGATTGTAACGCTTTCTTGCACACCAACCTATCAACGGCTGTCACAATTGTAACGCTTGCTCGCATACCAACCTATCAATGGCTGTCAAGATTTTAACGCTTGCTCGCATACCAACCTATCAATGGCTTTCAAGATTGTAACGCTTGCTCGCATACCAACCTATCAAAGGCTATCACAATTGTAACGCTTTCTTGCATACCAACCTATCAACGGCTGTCACAATTGTAACGCTTGCTCGCATACCAACCTATCAATGGCTGTCAAGATTTTAACGCTTGCTCGCATACCAACCTATCAATGGCTTTCAAGATTGTAACGCTTGCTCGCATACCAACCTATCAAATGCTATCACGATTGTAACGCTTGCTCGCATACCAACCTATCAATGGCTGTTACGAATATAACGCTTTCTCAAATACCAACCTTTCAATGTCTGTCAAGATTGTAACGCTTGCTCACATACCAACCAATCAACGGCTGTCACGATTATTATTATCCTATCCCCACATTGCTATGAATATCCTATTCCCAGCATTCTTCAATGCCTGCCATCAGCTGCTCATTCCCAACAATTGCTATTCAATGCAATCCTCTCTGTATCCTTTAATTCCTTACATCAATTAATTCTTATGATCCCAACAATCTTACAATCCATTCAATTGGTTGGGATAATCTCTATTGATTACTACATATTCAAGGCAAGCAGCAGGCACTAGAACTGCCATTTCCAGTATAGCATTATATTAACACAAAGCAATAACGCGCCATCTATACATATAATGATGAGCCAAGCCCTCCCATTATATATTTTTTTCATCGCAGTAAGGACAGTAGAAGTTCGTTTTATGTATAAAAGAAACATTCGCGCTTTTAAATCCTTTTATTTTATAGCATTATATATATGATCCTGGAAAACCTGTCATTACCTCTTTTGGATACCACAGGAATTCAAGCAAGCATTTTCAAAAATAAAACTCCATATATTTTGTAAAAAAAAAATTTGGGGAGATATATGCTTTTGTATTTATTTTAACAAACCATCACATCGTCTTTTATATAACATTTTAAAAGCGATATCGTCACTTTTAAAAATGAATTTGTTACCTTTCAAAATGAGTTTGTCACCTTTAAAAATAAGATTGTTACGTGTAAAAATAAAAAAAGACAATATCCGAAAGATTAATTAAATACATTTGACATTAAGTCCAAACACTAATATAGGTACAAATAACCACAAAATAAATTAGAAACAGATTTTATTGGATAAACTGGTGTTCTTGTGTGGCCAGGAAGCAATTTTTGCGAATGCGAGCAAACCATCCTTCACCGTCTACTGATGTAATTATACTGATTGCATGAGGGATAAACTCACCTAACGCGATGTCATGTCGAGGAAGCAGCGACCTTACCAATGTTTTAATTTTGCTGAATGAAAATTCGATTGGATTTAGCATATATGAATATGGTGACAAAAACGTCACACTGCTTCTTAGCAGAATAACAGATTGATATAGGCTTAGCAAAAAATACGATGTTTCTTTTTAAGGATTTCAAGTTGTTTTTGTACTCACGTATGTTGTAGTTACGAGGACATCCCTTTTGATAAAAACAAATATATATTTATTTAAGGAACGACTTGTTCCATTACAATTGTTAAAACAATCTAGCGATAAAACATAACACCAAGGTTGAAGGAAGAAGTTGGAAGTGTCGTAATAGTAGTGACGTCAGCATCTATGATGATTAAAGTCAAAGTTTGCGTAACAATTCCCTCCTTACTTTGTCTTTATTCCCACGATGCTGAGGTTCTCCAGGTGTTTCTTCATCTGGTCTCGGGATAGGTCCTTTGTGAAGATATCCGCCTCCAGGTCCTGGGATGGCTTGTACAGAAGGCAGATGTCTCTGGATTCATAACAGTCTCTCAAGAAGTGGTACTTTCTGTTGATATGTCTACAGCGACTGCTTTGTTTAGGGCTGGAGATCCAGTTGATCAATGACTGACTGTCTGTATAGATCGCAGTTGGTTTTTCCATGAAATTCCATTCTTCCAGCTCTCGTAACAGGTTTATTATCCACTTAATCTGACAGCAGCTTTCACAAGCAGCTATCATTTCCGCTTCCATTGTGGAGAGGGCGACGAGTGGTTGTTTACTACTTTTCCAGTCTATAGTTACTTCGCCGAGCTTCAATACATATCCGCCGTAGGATTTTCCATCATGAGTGGTCGACCAGCTGGCATCGGTGTAGGACTTCAGGATTCCAGTCTTCCCTCTTTCAAATTTCACTCCTAGGTCAATTGTTCCTCGTAGGTATCTCATCACTCTTTTGATTGCTGTCCAGTGCATCTGTTTTGGTTGTCTGGAGTACTGTGAAAGTTTGCTAGTGATGTAAGCGATGTCGGGTCTGGTGTTAACAGCTAGAAACATTAGCATTCCAAGGGCTTCTTGGTAAGTGTGCTGATCACAATTGTCATCTTCAATATGATTGTCCAAATTGATTTCTTTGGAACCTGGTGTTGGAACTCCCTTACAATTTTCCATTCCATATTTCTGCAATATTTGTTGTACATAGTGGCTTTGCTGTAGCGGAATTCCCTCCTTGTCTTGTATGATCTTGATTCCCAAAAACATGCCTTTACATGTTACATCCTTTATTTCCAGGTGATGTCTCAATTTATTGATGAATATGTTTGAGGTATCTTCAGAATCTGAGACAGTGATAAAATCATCAACATATATCTCTAAATAGAAGTATTTATCTTCATTCTTCCATTTAAATAGGCAAGGATCAGATTTAAGATTTTCCAGTCCACAGTCATGAAGTATTTGGCTGAATTTCTCATACCACGATCTTCCGGATTGAGGTAGACCGTAAATACTTTTGTTGAGTTTGCAAACTTTGTTTTCATCTAGGACAAATCCAGCAGGTTGTTCCATGAATATTGCATTTTCAATGTTTCCATTTAGATAGGCTGCTTTCACATCAAGTTCTGGACATCCTTATTATCCGCACTCCACACAGATTGCACACAGCAGTTTATTACAAAAAGAATATCCCACCCCTATACGCCCATTTCTCCTCCAATAGCCCGGTAGCCTATAAAGTAAACACAGTCAGGACTTTAACCAAAAGAATACATACGCATTGCTCATTGCCTATATTCAAAGCCATAGAAAAAACAGAATTACCACCCTTCTAACCACTGCAGGATACCCAAGAAAATTCATAGATAGACACACGTTTGATCCCACTGCTCCGAGGACCTCCACGACTTATAGAGCAGTCTGCTATCTTCCATATTCCTCCTTCTCTGTTGCCATTTCCAGAGTCCTTCGCCCATATGGAATTCAGGTTTATTTTAACAGCCCTCCCAATCTTGCTGCCCTCCTCAGGAATCCTATCACCAAAGCAGACGTACCCAATAATCCCATCCACTCCACCGGAGCAGTATACGCGGTTTCTTGCCAGGATTGCCCAGCCTCCTACGTGGGGGAGACTGGCAGAACCGCGTATATCAGAATCACCGAACACAAACGAAACATAAACAATAGAGACCCGAAATCACTTATATACCAACATATTTCAAACACAGGCCATAACTTCAACTTAGATCAACCTAAAATCCTATATCAGCACATAAACAATAAGCAGCACAGATTGGTACTGGAATCTATCATATCAACACAAACAAACAGCATCAATAGGAAAATAGATCTACCGGAAATATATCATATATTATCTCAATAGTTATCCCCTAATATCCTCTGGAGAGTGGTCGGGTTGGAGTGGACCCCCTCTTGGCTTTTCTGTGTTGAGGTGTTTCAAATTTTACTAGTTTTAAACTTTACAAATTTCAAAGTGTCACACTACTTGTATACAGTGAATATCATAATTTTACTTAACTTCTAGCGTATATTTTCCAAAAAAAAAAATTTTATCTAAATTTTAAATCTTTAAATTCATTTGCATAGTTTTATTTTATATTTCATAGTCATAATTCTTATTTCTATTTTAATTTATTATATTTGAAATATCACTTCGCATGTAAATATATATGTTGTATATAATGGCTCAAGCGCGCTTATACCATGTTAGTATAGTCATACTAGCCACGCCTGTCGAAGAACCGAAAGGTTCGAAAGCTAGCAAATGTATAATAAAGAGGCTCCTCCGCAAAACTTTAGATTTGTTATACTTTTATACTAATTTATACGGAGTTTACCGGTAGAAACTGAATCTTTTGTTGCTGCTATTGACAAAATAGTCCTGAGGGTGGCATTTTTAATTACAGGGCTGAAACTTTCGTTGTAATCTCTTCCTGGGAATTGGTTGTATCCCATTGCAACAAGTCTAGCTTTGTAAGTTTTGTTTTTGGTTTCTTGGTCTTTAGATATTTTGAACACCCATTTACCTTTGACAACTTTAGCGTTTACAGGTCAAGTACCAGTTCCCATACTTGATGCGAGTACATGTTCTGTATTTCCTCAAGCATTGCGTTCTCCCAATGTTTCTTGTCTTCGCATGCGATGGCTTCTTCATAGTCTTTCGGAATGGTTTCATTCGTAGTAGCCAGAACGTAGTCATCGAATCTTTTAGGTATTGTTCGAGTTCTTTGTGGTCTGTCTGATCCACTTGACTCTGTCTGTCTGTTGATCATGGTATCTGGTGCTGGCTCTTCAATATCAACATCTGATAGAACACGATTGTCCAGTTGTTCATCCTCCTGAATGAAGAAATATGTGTCAGTGTCCGTATTATTATCACTTTGTTTTTCTTCCGAGATGACATTATTGTTCTCTCTGAAGTGAATGTCTGCGGTTTCAAGAATAACTCTCGCTGTGATATCAAATACTCGATAAGCTCTTCTGCATCTTGAATAGCCCACAAATATTCCTCTCTTAGATTTAGCTTCTAGTTTGTGTCTTTGATGATTCTCGAGTTTATAGAAGACTTCACAACCAAATCTCATGATGTGAGAGACGGATGGCTTTTTACCTTTCCATTTTTCCATAGGGATAGTGTCTGGGTCATTGGTTGTGGGAGTTAGATTGTACATATATGCAGCTGTATTCACAGCTTCTGCCCAGTAGTGTAGGGGTAATTGGGAGTCTGCCAGAAGTGTTCGGCCTTTGTCTAATAGTGTTCTGTTAGCTCTTTCAACTCTCCCATTGCTTCTTGGGGTGTATGGTGTAGTTAGTTCATGTTTAATTCCTTTGGATTCTATGAAGGTTTCAAGGTTTTTATTGATAAATTCTGTTTCGTTATCTGTTCTAAGTCGTTTTAGTTTTGAGTTTAGCTCGTTTTCTCTCTTTACAATAAACTTCTTCAAAACTTCTGCTGCTGAGAGTTTATCTTTGAGAAATTCTACAAATATTCTCCTAGAAAATCCATCTACGATGGTCAAGAAATATTTACTTCCGCCCAAGGAGTTTATTCTCATTGGACCACAGAGATCGACATAAATGGCTTCAAAGGGGTAGCTTTCCTGATTGCTATCTGTGTGAACATAGGGTACTTTGGTCATTTTTCCCAAGGAGCAAGCATCACATAGATCAAGGGTACCATTTATAGAGTCCAAGCCTTTTAGAAGATTGTTCTTCAAAATCAAGTCTAATTTGTTGTCACTAGGATGTCCTAACCTTCTGTGTCATGCAGTCCTAGAATTGTCCTTTGAAATCAAGCAATGTTCATTTGGAAAACATGAGTTGCTTCAAATGAACGTGATAGGTTCAATGTGTACATGTTACCATCAAAGTTGCCTGTTCCTATTAGCTTGTCATCAGAAGAGTATATGTATGCTCCTTCAGAGTTCAAAAGAACAGAGTTCCCTCTTCTTACTACGCTTGGAATGGACATTAGATTTCCTTTCAGGTGTGGTACATGGAGGACATTATGCAGGGTTACAGCGTTGTTAAGTTTGTCCTTACCTTGTACAGTAGCTTGGATTGATCCTGATGAGGTAGATTCGATGTGTCTCCCTTCTTCCGCCACTTGTATGCTTCTTCTATCCTCCGTCTTGTGCTCGATCCATTCACCATGGGAAGTCATGTGGCTTGTGCACGCAGAATCAATTATCCACACGTCCTGAGTCGTCGGGCGTTCCTCCCTTGTGATTACATGTAGTGCGTATTCTGAAGTGGAGTCTCTTCGTTGGGATGGTTCCTCCGTTCGTTCTTGGATTGCTGATCTGGCCGTGTCTTTGTTTTGTTTTGGTCCTTTATGGTAGTTCCTTGTACTGGCCATGTTATTTTTTTGTTGTTGTATTATTTTGATTTCCTTTGTTGTTAGGGTTGAACCAACAGTCTTTCTTGAAATGTCCTTTTCTTTTGCAAATGAAGCATGACTTTACTTTGAATTGGTTGTCTGATGATCTGAAAGCATTTTCATGATTTTTGCTTCCGTCCTGTCTTTTCTTCTCGAAATCCAGTAGAGATTGTCTCAAGTCTGGTAAGGAGATTTCTCTGTTTATTGACAGTGCTGCTGCGATCGTGTCAAAGTTAGGTGTGAGTCCTTCAACAATGTATCGTACAAGTTCCCTTTCTGTTACAGTCTTTACTAGCTGGGTGATCTCTTGTGCCAGTTTCTGTGCTCGTACAATATACATGTTAACATTTTCATTTGGGTTCAATTTTAGTTTGGCTAGATCCAACATTAGGTCTATTCTTTTATTTTCTAGAGATCCTTCAAACCTTTTCTTTATGTCGTACCAAATTCTTTTTGCTCTTTTATCGCCTCGAAAGATTGTTAAGTCATCCGAAAGTGACAATATTATTAGGCTGTATGCTTCCCGATTCTTTTTCTTCCAAATATCATATTCTAGTTTATTATTTGTAAAGTCTGGCTCGTCATTAACAGTTACGTCCTCGAAAAGATCTTTTGAATCTAGAATTGCTTCCATTTTCATGGACCACGTTGTATAGTTATTTTCTGTTAACTGTTCGATTTTTGCTAAGTTATATGTATCCATTTTCATTCAATTTTTATTTCTAAATTGGCGGTTAGTCCAATTATTTAATTTCTTTTTGATTTAAATGGATCAATTGGCGGTTAGTCCAATTCGCGCGCCCAAACCACACTCTGCTACCAAATTGATATAGGCTTAGCAAAAAATACGATGTTTCTTTTTAAGGATTTCTAGTTGTTTTTGTACTCACGTATGTTGTAGTTACGAGGACATCCCTTTTGATAAAAACAAATATATATTTATTTAAGGAACGACTTGTTCCATTACAATTGTTAAAACAATCTAGCGATAAAACATAACAGCAAGGTTGAAGGTAGTAGTTGGAAGTGTCGTAATAGTAGTGACGTCAGCATCTATGATGATTAAAGTCAAAGTTTGCGTAACACAGATGCATATCTTTCTGCGGATGTGCGCGCTCTTGCATTATCAATATTGAAACAGGCATCATTAAATCCATATCGCGTGGCTACAATTTCCATCAATCTCGCATAAAAATTCAAGGAAATTGTGCTATTACAACCGCCAACACATGTTTGACGACAAACTACAAACTCATTTTTAAATGTGACGAATTCACACTTTAAATGATTTATATGCATACCCAGTTCTGTAGATCTCTGGCAGTCATCTCTTCCACAAGAGACAACCTCTTATTAACTTCTTGAAAATTCCAACCCCACCAGTGAGTGCAAGTAACCAAAACAGGGCTATCTGGCATATTTGTAAGTGTAAAACTACTTTCTACATATGCAGACATGTGGTACGCTTAGAGTAAAAGCAGTTGCCAACTTCTACCCACCATGATTATCATGGCCTATATCTATAAACTTGGGATAAGTTGAAAGAAAAAATAGGAGGGGTGAACTGCTATGGAATCATTTTGTAACTTGTAACGTTCAATGGCAGTGAGAGATAAACTCTAAAAACATAATATTAGCATGTGTAAATTTACTAACATGCACTTACTAACAAAGGCAGCTTTAGGGTATTTAGGAAACCTATGGACATGTTGTTATTTCTTATCCCCTTGTGTAAATATTACATGAGTCCATGCTCCTCATGCTGTGTGATCTCATGGAATGGGGTTTAGGGATGCAGCTTTCGTTGATCATGGCACCATGGGACACTTTGGTGAAAGTCTGACTTTACCTGTAATTTGAGTCCATTTATAACATGGAAGCCTTTGCTGCCAACTCTAACATGAGTACAGATGCAGCTTCTCCGTATTCCTGGAGTGGGACCCTTGCTGAGGTCTATCAACCAGGTCAGTTGAACTCAGAATTTTTAAAAAGGTCCTTCACCTCTCTCTCTCTCTTTCTAACAATGTTGCTGTTGGTCCGCGACTGCTTATTCGTCAGAGTTATTCTGCTTGTTTCAGCCACATGTGGACGTGCCCTGTAGCAGTCAGCTCTGCTGAGGGACCTATGGACATAAACTTATTGAACATAATGTTTCCATATTTAGGTTTCTACAGACCCCTAAGTTATCTTCTTTAGTAAATGCAGGGTTTATAAGAAAAAAAATCCAATACAATAGTGAAGCAGTCAGGAGATTAATTTGGTGAAACTACTGAGAGGGGTCACCACTGATGAGCCAAGCCTAATACGTAATTTATATCATTGTAGTAAGGGATAATTATTTTTTTAATAATATCCACTCAAGGACAAAACTTCAGGAAGTTGTACCTTTTAACATGTATATCGGGATTCAGACAATAACTCTGAAAGATATTTGATACACTGTAACCTTTAATGAGGGCACACAAGATAACCTAGTGTGAATAATATTGCTTTTGCCCCGTTAAAAAAATAAGATGACCGGTGACATCAAAGACTTTCCAATTCCGTAAGTTTTGTCTAAGAGTGTATATTGAGAATATAATTTTTCTTTCACAGATCCAGGTACGCCTTT
>CP092874.1:50147145-50238782 GCA_030710605.1 Cordylochernes scorpioides
GATTCTTGCAAAAGTTAGTTCAACCCCACCAGCAAGTGAAAGTAACTAAACGGGGTTCTGGCACATTTGTAAGTGCAAAGTCGAACTACTTTTTTCATATGTATACATGTGGTGCACTTACAGTAAAAGCAGTTGCCCACCATGATTATCATGGCCTGTACTAGGGATAAGCAAAAAAAAAAATCAGGAGCTAACGGTATAACAAACAATTAAAAGTAGATCAGAACCTCCATATGAAGACATATCTATACAAAAGGACAGTTTCCATCGCCAAAATTGACATTTTTACTAATTAGCAACTCTCAGGTAAGAGATCACCTCTCTTTAAAGGACATTTTGGCTCTGCAACTAGGTTTTGACCTTTACAGAGAAGTTCTACTGTATAAAAAAGCAAGTATAAGAACAAAAGAATTTCCATGAGAGGGCATCCCATTACAAAGGACAGTTTGTATCACCAAATGTGACATTTTTACTAATTGGAAACTCTCTGGTAAGAGGACACTCCCCCCCCCCCCCTCTCTCTAAAGGGCATTTTGGTTCTGCAACTAGATTTCGACCTTTACAGAGAAGTTATACTGTATAAAAAAGCAAGTATAAGTAAAGAAGATCCTCGTGAGAGGACATCTCTTTACGAAGGACAGTTTCCATCGCCAAAATTGCCATTTTTACTAATTGGAAACTCTCTGGTAAGAGGAGACCCCCTTCCCCTCTCTAAAGGACATTTTGGCTCTGCAACTAAGTGTTGACTTTTACAGAGAAGTTCTATTGTATAAAAAATCAAGTACAGAAGTACCTCCATAAGAGAACATCCCTTTACAAAGACAGTTTGTATCACCAAAATTGACCATTTTTACTTATTGGCAACTCTCTGGAAGAGAAGACACCTCTAAAGGTCATTTTGGCTCTGCAAATAGGTGCCAACCTAAAGAGAAGTTCTACTATATAAAAAGCAAGTATAAGAACAAAAGAACCCCCATGAGAGGACATCCCATTACAAAGGACAGTTTGTATCACCCAAAGTGACATTTTTACTGATTGGCAACTCTCTGGTAGAGAACACCTCTCTCTACCACCTCTCTCATCTCTTTGGCACTGCAACTAGGTGTTGTCTTTTACAGAGAAGTTCTATTGTATAAAAATAAAGTATAAGTGCAAAAGAATCTCGATGAGAGAACATCCCATTACAAAGGACAGTGCTCATTAATTCAGTCAGACCTCACATACTACAAAGACTAGTCCCACAGTTACTCAATAAGAACAAAATATTCTTGGAATTGACCATCCTTTCTCATGAGAAAATATCAGACACAGTCCACAGTTGATACAGAGCAGAGGGAACAAGCATCAAGTCCATTCTCCCAAGAAGACAGCCTTCTGTGATTTCCAGACTTGAATCTGGTCATTTACAATCACCTTCAAGAGCAGTTGCAACATTTTCCTAATACAGTATAACCTCTTCAATTCAATAGACTTTATTTATTTATTTCAACACACAAAAGGCGATATCCCGTCTAGAGATAATTGTGTAGATTTAGATTTTTTACAGAGTTATAAGCATATTATACAAGAAAAAAATATTTTTTTTAAAAGAGAAACAATAATACATATTAGGAACCTGAACTTTTCAGGTTAGAAAATTAATTCAACAGTTTTTCAGAATCATAATTAGCCTATTTACATTAACCTACTATAATTCAACACCGATTTCAACCTAAATTTCTGATCCTTTGAGGAGTTAAACTAAAGAAGTTGGAGAACTGTATGTACCAAATGTAACTTCCAACCTGGAACACCAAAAACCCCATCATTGACTGAATCGTCACCTAATCCAATGAGGAAGCTTTATCCATTCCCCTCGTTGATGCCATGGTAAAGTTGCATAGGTTAACCCTTTGATGAGAGTGAAGATAAGCAATTTGAAGAAAAAGATAAGCAAAATCTAATCAGCTGACAATATTTGGGGCTCTTCTGTCACATTTGCAACTATTTTAAGTCCAAAGTCATCCATCACATTTCTCTACCAGCCATGTTCTAATATATTGATTCTCCACAAAACTCTGCAGCGCTGGCAGAGATGCCATGTTCATTGAACATAGTGTTATATATATACAGTCGAACCTCTTTAATTCAACACCCCAAGGGATCAGAGCTTTTGGTTGAATTAAAGGAAGTGTTGAATTAAAGTTATTCAGATGATTAGCTAATCATCTAACTCGCTAAAATAATATTTTTTTAAAAATAGCTTTGTAATATAAATTGAACATATTAATTGAAACTATTGTGTGTCCTTTTTTTTATTATTTTTAAAATTTTCATTATTAATTTAGTACCGGGGACAAAATGGCAATAATACATATTTTTGAAACATAAATAATTACAAATAATATTTTATTCTAATTGAAGAATATAGCAGTTGAAAGGAAATAAATATGGAAAATAAAAAGAAATTTTAAAAATAATATTCTATATACAGTTACGAGCGTCTTTCCTCATCTCCTAATCAGTCATCTCTCTCTGTCACCGTTTGCTTTTTTTTTTGGAATGGCGCCCTCCTATTGGTTGGCTACGGTCACGCCACCTTTGCCCCCCCCCCACTCGCTATTTATGTAACTATTGTGTTGGAGCGGGTCGCTCCCTAAATAAATGCATATATTAGATAATAACCAAATGGAATCCTCTTTCTTTTTCCCAGTAAGAGACGCCTACGGAAGCCAACAGTACATAGACAGATAAAGCACATAGGCTATAGTTATTAACTAACATAGGCAATTAATTAAGGCGCCAATTTATAATTGTAACAAATAGTATTTGAATCAAAACATTCAATCGGGTAAAACACGGGCGTTGCCCGGGTCATTCGGCTAGTTTAAATATAATCATGAAGAGAGAGATATTATGGATGTCTGTTTTTGCACTGAAATCCTATTCAGGATGTATTCCAGATGGTCCATTTTAAAAAAACATGCATGTCTTTCTTCCTCTGGAATGTGTTTTAAATAACAGAGTTTTTAATGTATTAAAGACATCCACTGCTGCTGCAGATGTTATTGATTTTGTGTTTAAATCTTTTAATAACATGGAAATGGAATATTGAAATAAAATGTTATCATAATCATTGTGGCTACATTTTATCAAGATTTATTTATTTAAAAGGATTTATTTGTAAATTTTAAAATAACTAAAATATTTAAGTGCTGAAAATAAGAAAGAAAATAATATTATTAATTAGAGCACGATTCCTAAACTCCACGTAAAAAAAAACAAACAACACTCGCGACATTGCGCAACGGCACTGCAAAGTGAAACTTAAATTAAGAGAAACCAAAAGTGCACAGGCACGATCCTATCGGCGCCCGCCGATCGCCACCGCCGTAACACCTTTTTAGCGGTAACGTTGTATTTAAAATAACATTCAACTGTCGAAATTCAAATTTTAAAATGGTCAAACTATCGGAACTGTCGTATTATCGATACTGTCGAATTACGGTTTGTTATTTGATAGGCTGGAGGTCGGGACATCAAAATATGGTCGAATTTGCGTGTGTCGAATTAACGAGGTTATACTGTATATATATATATTGAAGTGGTGCAGCAAAGAAGATGAAGAGAATAAGTGGGCATGCCAAGAGAAGAAGGTATGCAGGGGCCCTCCACAAGGAAGTGTTGATTGACAAATTCCAGAGGAGGGGGGCGGCAGACAGAGTCCAGCTGGTGTCATCGTGAAAGAAGGAGCCGAGATAGCGGCCGGCCTGCAGGGGGTTTGTGCACCGAGAAGACATGGCAGTCTGGGGGGAGAAGTCTGTCTGATGAAAATGAGATCTGCGGCAAGGAGAACGGCAATGACAAAAGACGCAGCAGGTCGGCTCCGGGAGTGTGGCCGTATGGACTGACAGCAAAGATGGTGACGAGGAGGATCCCTCTAGTAGCGGACAATGAAGGCAAGTCCATCTACTGTATATAGTTACTTATCTACTCTTTAAAGCTCTTATAATAAATATACCGCACTAAGCTGTGTCCACAAAGAATCCACATTGTTTTCTTAGAAACCTTGTATGCAAACATCGACGACTGAGAAGCGTTTAAATAGTGCAGACTGTGCACTTTTCATGTATTGACAAGATGTCAATAAAATTATTTTAATTGTCAATTGTCTAATATATTGATACAACTTCTCTCTGAAGTCCTAGGAATTTTGTTCCAGGTATTACCATTAATTTCTTTAAGACCTTCTCTGATATTTTTATATATGAATATGGAGAACCTCCATGGAAGGACACTCTTAGTATAGGAAACCTCTACAAAGGACAGTTTCATCACTAAAATTACCAGTTTTACTAAAAACAGCTTTCCCTAAATGACATTTTGGCTCTTCAACTAGGTGTTTTTTACTAAAAATAGCTCTCCCTAAAGGAGATTTTGGTTCAACTAGGTGTTTTTTACAGAGAGGTTTTACTGTATTCAAGTACAATAGAACCTCTCTATAAAAGACAGCAGTAGTTGAAGAACTATAGTGTCTTTAGGGAGAGGTGTCCTCTTACCACAGAGAAGCTAGAGTAGAACTACCTCTCTATAAAAGACAACACCTAGTTACAGAGCCAAACTGTCCTTTAGGGAGAGGTGTCCTCTTATCAAAGAGCTGCTAATTAGTAAAGCTGGTAATTTTTTAGATGAAAACTGTCTCCTTTGTAGAGAAGTGTTCTCTAGCGTGAGTGTCCTCTCATGGAGGTTCTACTGTATAGCATTATTATTATCATTGTTGACCCCTTTAATGGTATAAGTTTACTTTATTTGAAAAGAAACATTCATTTTTTAAAGGTTTCATTTCTTGTGTAAAGTTAAGGTTGTTTTAAAAATGGAACTATATCTGCTTGCCCCGAATAGTCTTAGTGCAGAATAATAAATTGGCAGACTTGTTGACATGGTCCAGAGAAATGAATATCTCACCACACTGTCTTTTAAATAAAATATTGAGAACCTTTGTTATCCAACACAATTGTGTGTCTTCTTCTTCTTTCTTATCTCTACTCAATCATATTAGGGTATCAAGTTGTGTCCCTTGATGTGTCTGTTTGACAACCATCATGACTGGGAGAAGTAGAATGTGTCTGCCTTTGTCATTAAGACTGGGAGCACTACTCAGTGGCAGGCCGACTTAGCTCCAAAAGAAATGGCCGCCTCTGACAAGAGGAACAGACGCCATGTACAACTCTCCTAACAAGGAGTACAAATGCGGCTCATTCTGTATCCCTGGAGTCCTTACATGGTACTATCAGCTGGGCCCAGGTTTTTTAGCGAGCGTGTTAATGCTCCCCCTCCTTTTTCATCCGGGCTTGGGACCGGCAAAGGCGGAGTTCTTCTTCTTTCATATCTCCACTCAACAATCATATCAGGGTATTAAGCCTGTAGAGCTTGAGATGGTGTCTGCTGGGGATGAGTCTCTTCTTCTTTCTAATCTCCACTCAACAATCATATCAGGGTATCAACCCTGTAGAGCTTGAGAAGGTGTCTGCTGGGGATGAGTCTCTTCTTCTTTCTTATCTCCACTCAACAATTATATCAGGGTATCAATCTTGTAGAGCTTGAGATGGTGTCTGCTGGGGATGAGTCTCTTCATCTTTCTTATCTCCACTTAACAATCTTATCAGGGTATCAAGCTTGTAGAGCTTGAGATGGGTCTGCTGGGGATGAGTCTCTTCTTCTTTCTTATCTCCACTCATCAATCATATCAGGGTATCAAGCCTGTAGAGCTTGAGATGGTGTCTGCTGGGGATGAGTTTCTTCTTTCTTATCTCCACTCAACACTTATATCAGGGTATCGAGCTTGTAGAGCCTGTTGATGGTGTCTGCTGGGGACGAGTCTCTTCTTCTTTCTTATCTCCAATCAACAATCATACCAGGGTATCAAGCCTGTAGAGCTTGAGATGGTGTCTGCTGGGGATGAGTCTCTTCTTTTTTATCTCCACTCAACAATCATATCAGGGAATAAAGCTTGTAGAGCTTGAGATGGTGTCTGCTGGGGATGAGTCTCTTCTTCTTATCTCCACTCAACAATCATATCAGGGTATCAAGCTTGTAGAGCTTGTTGTTGGTGTCTGCTGGGGATGAGTCTCTTCTTCTTTCTTATTTCCACTCAATCATATCAGGGTATCCAGCTTGTTGTTGTTGTTTCTTATCCCCTTGTGTAAAGATTACACGAATTCTATGAGTTCATGCTTCTCGAGCTGTTTTATGATGAGCAGCGACCTCTCCCAAAGGTCCTGTTTAGTGCATCTAATGCAAGCCAAAATGTGTTCTGGAGCTGCAGGTACCAAACTACATTTTGGGCAAGAGGGATAAATTTTGTTATTATTTTCTATCTTCAATGGCTTGAGATGGCCTGTTCTAAATCTTGTTAGTGTTGTTTGATGCTGTCTATTTCGAATGTTCAGAGCTCCTCTTGGGTTCACTCCACTGTACCAACTGTGCTTAGGTGGGATCCTCCAGTTCTTGTTTATTTTAGTTTTGGCTATTGTTTCTATTTCTTTAAAAGTAAATTTATTTTTCTGTGGCAAGGGTTCTCTTGTGCCTTTTTTCGCTAGCACATCAGCAGCTTCATTGCCTTCAATGCCAACGTGTGAGGGTATCCATTGAAGGTGAATTTTTGAGGTTTTTGAGAGTTTTTGGAGATAACCAATTATGTTCCAGCTTACTTTGTCTCTGAGTTCCCCTGTGTGACTCAAGTGAGGTATGGCACTTCTACTATCAGTAAAAATCCAGATATCTTGATAATTAGTATTTCTGATAGATTTTAAGGCTTCATAGATGGCTAAAAGTTCTGATCTGAAGACTGAGCAAAAATCTGGGTTTTGGGGTTTTAGGTTGAGAATTGCACTAAGTACATAGTGGGAAGACCTTGCAACCATTCTGGAAAGTCATTGTCCATAGATGACCAGACTTACTTCTGGAAAATTATGGAGTGCTGTTCCCTTGAGAGGACAGAATTGGTGTTTGTCCCCACAATTGTATATGACAATGCCAAAATATTATCATTTAGTAAATTCTTTCTTTTTTTTTTGTAGTATAAATATATGCCTACATTTTTTGTAAGACATCTTCTCTTTCTTATAAACAGCTGTTTGGTCATATAGTATAACCTCATTAATTAACACACGCCAATTCAACACTCGGCAATAATTCACCCATATTCTGATGTCCCGACCTCCAACCTATCAAATAACAAACTAATTCGACAATATCGATAATACGACACTTCCAATAGTTCAACCATTTTAAAATTCGAATTTTGACAGTTGAATGTTTTTTTACATACAACTTTACCACTAAAAAGGTATTACAGCGGTGGCAAGCGGCGACGATCGGCGGGCGCCGATAGGATTGCGCCTGCACACTTTTGGTTAGTTAAAGTTTCACTTTGCAGTGCTGTTGCGCAATATCATGAGTGTTATTGTTTTTTTGTTTTTTTTACGCAGGAATTTAGGCATCGTGCGCTAATTGATGATATTATTTTATTTTTAACTAGCGGATGTACCCGGCTTCGCCCGTGTTTTACCCGAGTAAAGGTTTGTCTAACGAATCTCTCGATAAAGTGAACATTTTTTCCCGGTCCCTTGAAAAATACTCAATAAGTTGAATAAAATCAATATTAATCGGTACCCGAGTAAAGGTCTGTCTAACGAACATTTGTTAAAACAATTCTCTATAAACTTATAAAAAGAAATAGATATATTTTGATAATTTGAAACTGATAAAGTGATCATTTTTTCCCGGTCCCTGTGTGCCGTGTCATTCTGAATTTTGTCTTTCCTAATTTTCTACATTACAAAATCATCGTTTTATCTAGTGAACATTTTTTCCCGGTCCCTTGAAAAATACTCGATAAGGTTGAATAAATTCATGGTTGTTTATGGAAGATGGATTAAGTTCCCGGAGGTCATCTTGGGCAAGCTCCCGCGAGGCTTTTTTTCTTGTCTACTTGGCACAGCTGTGTCACCAATTCTGCCCTGATTGGTCGGTGGGTACTTAGACTGTCCTTGAACTTGTCCTTGGACTGCCGCCGGCCGGATGAATCCATTCTCGTCGCAAGGTTGCGCTGCTTGCGAGTTAAAGCTACAAATCTGCAAATAACTCTAAGGATATTAAAGATATTCAAGATATTATTTTTCGTGAACCTTTCCGGGGATATGCCTAATAATATCCCAAAATTTCACAGCGATTGGATGTACGGTTTTTGAATCTATAGAGTACACACAGACCACAGACAAACGGACAAGCAGACAGACAGACAGACATTCAATTTTATATATATAGATTTTCAGCATTGAAATATTTTAGTTATTTTAAAATTTACAAATAATTACCTTTTAAATAAATAAATCTTTATAAAATGTAGCCACACTGATTATGATAACATTTTATTTCAATATTCCATTTCCATGTTATTATAAAAGATTTAAACACAAAATCAATAACACCTGCAGCAGCAGTGGATGGCCTTAATACAATAAAATATCTTTGTTATTTAAAAGACATTTTAGAGAAAGAAAGACATGCATGTCTTTTAAAAATAGGCCGTTTGGAATACATCCTGAAAAGAATTTCAGAGCAAAAACAGACATCTATAAAATTGATAAGGCACAATTTGGATTATAGATTATAAACACAAGGTAATAAGACCAAATCCAAATAAATAAATATGTTTATTATATATTTATTTATTTGGATTTGGTCTTATTACCTTGTGTTTAGACATCTATAAAGGAATTTTTTAAAAGATCATGATTCTTTTTAAATACTATTTTTAAATTTTCTTTTTATTTTCCATATTTATTTCCTTTCAACTGCTATATTCTTCAATTAGAATAAAATATTATTTGTAATTATTTATGTTTAAAAAATATGTATTAATGCTATTTTGTCCCCGATACTAAAAGTTAATCATGAAAATAATAAAATAATTACAAAAAAAGTACACACACAATGGTTTCAATTAATATCATTAATTTATATTACAAAGCTATTTTTAAAAAATATTATTTTAGCGAGTTAGATGATTAGCTAATCATCTAACTTTAATTCATCACTTCCTTTAATTCAATTAGAAGAATAACAATTATTTTAAATGAAAAGACTAGAGAAAATATTATACAGCCATCACAAGAAACAGAAACATATATAATCCTCTTTTTCTCTCTCTCTCTCTTGATTTATCAAGAAAATGGGTTGGCTAAATATCACGGAACAAGTTGAATCAATGTTCTAAACTTATATTTTAGATGTCTCAAGAGAATCTTAAGACCAAACTGCCTTAATAAATGCTGAGTGAATATTTACCAAAGCTGGTGTTATTGTTAGGTCAACACATCAAATCCTTCTAGATTGCTGAGGGTGCATACTGTTTGGACAGGTCATGAACTCTTTCTTTTTTGGATCAATTTCCTCCTGGCAAAATTTCTGCCTCATTTAGTATTGTTACAATAAGGCACAATTTGGATTAGAGATAAGAGAAATATAAGGTAACAGGACCAAATAAATAAATTATATATGATGTTTTGGTAACAGAGCTGTTACCATCTTGCTACCTTGTGTTTTGATCTTGTTACCTTATAACATGCATATAGAACCTCCACGCAAGGACATCTCTCTAAAAATATAGTTTTTATCGTCAAAATTATCATTTTTACTAATTAGCAGTTCTCCAGTAAAAATATACTTTATCTCTGCAACTAGGTGTTGTCCTTCAGAAAGAGGTAGTTGTACTGTACATATTTGTTAGGTGAGATTATTATCTTAGCTGTGCTGAAGAGAAACTTCCAAATCCTCCTTTAATCAATTTATTGCAACAACAACAACAACATCGCCGCTGTAATATATTCCAACATGGCCCCATTATAAAAGAATAATTTTGCAGGCGTTGTAACAACATGGGACTAGAGAGAGAGTTTAGACAGGGAAGGAGAGTCTAGCCTCCGTTTACAGGAGGAATGATGGCCAGGACATCTCCACTCTTGAGGTTCACCTGCTGGGTAAGATCCAGGTACTCCTCGTTCAGGGCCAGCATGGCATTGTTCACGCTGTGGAGGCTCTCGAAGGAGCTGAAGATGGTGTCGCGGAGGGCTTCCCCGCTCATCTGGGCTTCCTTGATGTCCAGCACCTTCTCCTGGGAGTTCACCAGCTCCCGGGCCTTGCCAAAGAAGAGCACCTTCACCTTCTGGGTGGACATCCTGTGGGGGGAACACACATGGGTGCATCTGGGTGGTGGGGCGTGGTGGGACATGGTAGTCACGTAGTAGTACCTCAGAGACAACAATGTGGCAACCTGGAGACTGTTGGAAACACTCATTTAGCTGCTGGCCTTTGAAAGATACACTAAAATATCCTACGGTTCATCCGATTAATTTAATAAAATCAACAAGCAATCCAGGGCTAGGTTTCTTTAACAATTTTCATTTCTCTAGCTTTCGGGCCAATGTACCCTTCAACAGGAGAACTAGAAGTATGACTTCCAGCTAATGAATGACAACCTCCCCTTATTTTAAGATAACTTTTGAAGGGCACTTGGTCACAAGGCTAGAGATCTGTATAATATAATAAGAGGAACCATCACTTTAAAAAATAATGAATTGTATAATTAATAAAGACCTCCCCTTGATTCCTTTAATCCTTCATTTATAGATATAGTACAGTGGACCCTCGGTTTGCGAGCATAATCCGTTCCAGAGCCATGCTCGTACTCCAAAACGCTCGTAGTGCGAAACTAATTTCTTATTTTTAATAATTGAAACTCGGGCAATTCTTCTTGCTACGAACAATTGCACAGTTTCCCACATTTTACATATTTCCCGAATCTAATCTGAAGGGAGGGATCCCAGTGAATTTTCATCCATCACGATTACGGGCAACCATCACGAGTTGCTCGTAATGCGAAATTTCACTCGTAATCCGAGGTAAAATTTTTCAAAAAAATTTGCTCGTACTGCGAAAAGCTCGTACTCCAAGGTGCTCGTAAACCGAGGGTCCACTGTATAACCTCATTAGTTTGAAACCCCAAGGAATCAGAGCTTTTGGTTGAATTAAGTAAGTGTTGAATTGAAGTTAGTCAGATGATTTCATCACAACATTCACTTCGATTGGACATTTTTCTAGGATAACCAAATATCTAATTAAAATAATAATTTATAAAATACTTTTGTCTAATATTTTAATTATTAATGCGATTTTGATACTATTTTTTAAACTTTTTATTTATTTTTTTTTTTCAGAATGTTTCACGATTACCTTTAAGGGTATAAAATTGTATTAATACATTTGTGAACAATGAAAAATTATAAATATAATTTTAATATAAGTAAATTAATGCAATGATGTGAAAAAAAACAAATAAATTTAGAAAATAAAGAAAAGGATAAAAGGAAAAGGCTCTAAGACATTTGTTTACATCAGTAACTCCGCCTTTGCCGGTCCCAAGCCTGGATAAAAAAGGAGGAGGGGGAGCAGTAACAAGCTCGTTAAAAAACCTGGGTTCAGCTGGCCCGGCTGATAGTACCCTGTAAGGGCTCCTAATCCAGGGATACAGGATGAGCAGCATTTGTACTCCTTGTTAGGAGCGGCTGCACATGGCATCTGTTCCTCATGTCAGAGGCGGCCATTTCTTTTGGAGCTAAGTCGGCCTGCCACTGAGTAGTGCTCCCAGTCTTAATGACAAAGGCAGACGCATTCTACTTCACCCAGTCATGATGGTTGTCAAATACCATCAAAGATCACAACTTGATACCCTAATGATTGAGTGGAGATAAGAAAGAAGAAGAAGAAGTAATTTGAAGGCTGTTAAAGTTAGGCCTAAATCATTCATTGTTGGCACTGATTTTGTGACATACGTATTTTAAGACTTATAAGCACGGTGCACATACACTAGCTATGGTTGCTGTGCCAAAGTATTGTATTTTTAGCAACAAATTTATATTTAAACAAGAATTGTTTAATGATATGGTACAATTTGGATTATAGATTATAACTACAAGGTAATAAGACCAAATCCAAATAAATTAATAGTGTGTGTCATTTCAGTAACAGCGCTGTTACCATTTTCAGACAAAACTAAAAAAATATATATATTTTTTTTAGTCTTTTGGCTTATGATGGGTACAATGCCGAAACCACACTAATGATTTATTTGGATTTGGTCTTATTACCTTGAAGAATATGTCAAAATTTGATTTTAAAAATTGGTCAAATTATCGTTTAGTCAAAATTGAAATTCATTTGATAGGCTGAAAGTCGGAATATGAAAATGTGGCTGAATTATCCAAAATGTCAAATTAACTAGGTAATAGTGTAAATATATTTCTGTTGTTACAGAATCCATAGTTTTTTTAAGCCCCCCCCTACTTTGTATTTCCTCAACAAATACAGACTATATGACATAATCTGATTTATTCAATAGTGAAGTGGCAGGGAACTAGTGGAACTGTCAGGAGAGTTTCTTGTAATGAGCCATTTCAACTTTTATTATTACAGTACATAACATATGTAGGGATATAAATAATTATTATATTATACTAGCGGATGTACCCGGCTTCGCCCGGGTTTTACCCGAGTAAAGGTTTGTCTAACGAACATTTGTTAAAACAATTCTCTATAAACTTATAAAAAAAATAATATATTTTGATAATTTGAAACTCGTAAATTTGAATCTCTTGATAAAGTGAACATTTTTTCCCGGTCTTTTGAAAAATACTCGATAAGTTGAATAAAATCAATATTAATTGGTTCCCTCGGTAATTGGAAGTTAAAGGAATGGTATCTTGCCTTGGAATTGTATCATTATTCTTGTCTCAAATAAATTGCTGTGTCATCCTGAATTTTGTCTTTCCTAATTTTATACATTACAAAATCATCGTATCATCATGATAATATTTAGAGCAGATTGTTGAATTATAACAGATAAATTAGAATATTTATCTTGATTATTTTTAGGCGAAAAGTTATTTCAAAAATTTTATTTGCTAGAAACCTTCCCAGTACTATACTAAATAACTTCCCAAAGTTTCATGGCGTTCCAATGAGTGGTTTGGTCAGGCATAAAGGACAGACGCACACACACATACATTCATTTTTATATATATAGATATACAGTAAAACCCCTCTATAGTGAACCCCAATGGGACAGAGCTTTTGGTTCACTATAGCCACAGTTTGGCTATCTTTTTTTACTTTTCAAAATTTTTAGACCGTATAATTAAAGGACAGCCATACACACTGGAAGAGGCTGCCTCTTAATAGTAGTCCCTTTGTTTTAATTCTTTAATTGACCAATTTCCCTACATTAATACTGAATAATAAAAGGAATTATTTGATGACAGGTTCTTCTTATCATTAGCATACATGTACCTCTATGTCTAATTTTAAAATAAAGACAAATCCTAGGCAAAGTTTTATTAAATATATATTCAAAGATATAAAACGATTTTAAAACATATTTATCACATTATATAATACAATTTTTACTTGAAAATATGGTTCTAATACCTTGTTGCTTCAAAGCACTCTTCAGGCATTGCACCTTTCAAATAAAGTTAATGTGTTTTTCTTCTATTTCATGTTTCCACATATTCTTCTTAAGTCTAGAATTCCATTTGTTTTGAACCTGTCATGCAAACCATTGCTGGCCTTAAAATCGCCAGAGTTCATTGCATAAAAAGTAAATTTGGTAGTATCACAGGCCCGTTTATTATTTAATTTTTTTTTTTTTTTTGCCCTAGCACATACAATCGCAGCAAAAATTGAGGTTGATTCCTCTTTGTAAACAATTTTAATAGCCTTCTATTTTATATTATAAAATAGAATATTATATTATAATAGAAAAGTTATATTTTTATTTTAACATGTTCTTTAATTTTTTGCATGTGTTGTTTCACTTTGAAAAGTTTTGAAAATGGCTTTTTTTTAAAGTAATAACCTTATTTTTAGAATGCCTTTGTTTTCCTTATTTTGGAAGCCATTCTTTTTTTTCTATTTCAAATTTGATGGATGCAAAGATATTATATTTAATAAAAAGTATAAGGTGTAAAAATAGAATGTAAATGAAAACAAAAAATGCCGGTAAATTTATTGTTTTGAAATCGCGATCAGCGAGCTGAAATATGATCAAAATTTTGTTGTTTTAATTTTATTTTTTAATTTCAATTTTAGGTTCATTATAAGCATAGTATTTTTAATAGATTTTATTATTTTGGGAGCGAAAATAGGTTCGTTATAGGGGTAGTTTGTTATTTGAAAAATCGCAAAGTTCGTTATAACGATGGTATTTTCAATGGAATGGAATCGGGAATCGCCTTAGGTTCGTTATAAGGGAAGGTTCGTATCCAGGGTTCGTATGAGTGGGATTTTACTGTATATATAAAATGGAATTTAAAATTTTCACCTTAATTTTTTGATTATACGAGGGTTGTCCGTTAAATAAATTCCACGGGGCACCACTGTCATGAGGATCGCTTTTAGGCGCGAGCCAACTGCACGGGTTCGTAGCTTGTTCTCTCCACTCCAATTTCCCACCAAGGCCATGTCGCTGGTAAGCTTAGTCTTGGCTGAGCAGCTGTTAGTGAGGAGCTTCCCCTCGTGTCTCCCGCCTGCTGCGAATTACGGTCAGTTTCGGTTTCATACGAAACCATTGCCAAAGTCGAAGCGGCAATGCCTGAAGATCGACGGGTTACTGTGCGATTTAGTTCCTGATGTCAGTAAAACCACCATCGACAAGATTTTGCGTGAACATTTAGGGTATTCAAAGGTCTGCGCAAGATGGGTTCTGAAAATGCTGATTGAAGACCATAAACTGCAGCGGGTTGAAGCGGCCCAGAAATTTCTCAATTGCCAAAAACTGACGGAGAGGAATTCTTGGATTTGATCGTTACTGGTGATGAGACCTGGGTACACTACACCACACCAGAGACAAAGGAGCAATCCAAGCAGTGTAAGCACACTTCTTCGCCGAAACCTCTAAAGTTTAAACAAACGCTTTCTGCCGGGAAACTTATGGCTACCGTCTTTTGGGACCGAAAGGGCCTATTGTTGTGTGACTACGCGTCAGGGTACAACAATGAATTCCGACCGGTACTGTGAGAACTTAAAACAACTTCGATGCGCAATTCAGAAGAGGAGAGGGATGTTAACCAAAGGGGTGCATTTTCACACGACAACGCTCGGCTGCACACACTGCCCGTCAAACCACCGCCCTCATCAAAGAATTTGGATGGGAATTGGTGTCACACCCACCTTACAGCTCGGACGTAGCTCCTAGTGACTTTCATCTCTTCTCCAAGTTGAAGAAAAACCTGGGTAGAACCCAATTCCAGGACGATACGAGTTGGAAGAAGCAGTTTTAGGCTTTCTACGCTGCCAGGCAGCAGAGTTCTTTGACTCTGGGTTCCATAAGTGGGTGTCCCGAATGCAAAAATGCATCGAAAGAAACGGGGAATATGAAGAAAAATGAAAAAGTCTGATATTTTTGAAAATGTATAGTTCAGGGCAAATAAACCTGTTTTTCTGTATGAAAAACCTCTGTGGAACTTATTTAACAGACAACCCTTTTATTAGTTTGGTAGTCTAGGTTGAGTAAATTTTGGTTGCAAGTGCCTGTATCCAAAAAAGAAAGAGAAAAATTTTGTGACCTCTCGTATTATCTTAGCATTCTAAAAAAGTTTCATGCTTATTATTTGTGAACTTAGTTATGATAATTAACCCTTAACTGGACGGGTTGGGTTGATTCCGCCCATGCATAAACTTAATATATGAAAAATATATATTCTTTGTTTACTGAGAGCTACCAGCTTTCATGTATTCTAATTTTACAGTGATACAAACATTTTCCATCCATCATTTATAAATATCGATTTTAGAGAGGGGTTAAATTTGCATGTGGGGGCGGATTCCGCCTAGGCCATCCAGAAGCGTGAGAATTTTTCCTGTCAGTATTAGTTTGTGGTTCATACTTGAGTCGCTATCTTCCGCTATTTTTAGCTTCCTTTTATAAAATAACACTTCTTTCTTTGGATAAGTAGAATTATTAATCAAGTCAACAGAGAGAACTATCCCTGCCAGCACAAAAAATATATGTTTTAGAGATTGGTCGACCACTTTGGAAGAGTAATAGGAATATTACAGCAGACAATTGGTTCACTTCATTAGAATTAGTTGATAAGTTGAAAGAACATGGTCATACATACAGTATAACGACACTCTACCTTAATTCGACCATATTCTGATGTCCCGACCTACGGCCTATCAAATAACTAACCGTAATTCGACAGTATCGATAATACGACAGTTCCGATAGTTTGACCATTTTAAAATTCGAATTTAAGTTGAATGTTTTTTTTACATACAACTTTAACGCTAAAAAGGTATTACGGCGGTGGCGACGATCGGCGGGCGCCGATAGAATCGCACTGCGCACTTTTGGTTTCTGTTAGTTTAAGTTTCACTTTGCAATGCCATTGCGCAATGTCGCGAGTGTTATTATTTTTTTTTTTTACACGGCAATTGAGGCACTGTGCTCATATTATTTTCTTTTTAATTTTCAGCATTGAAATATTTTAGTTATTTTAAAATTTACAAATAATTTCCTTTTAAATAAATAAATCTTCTTAAAATGTAGCCACAATGATTATGATAACAATTTATTTTACTATTCCATTTCCGTGTTATTATAAAAGATTTAAACACAAAATCAATAACACCTGCAGCAGCAGTGGATGCCTTTAATACAATAAAAGCTCTTTGTTATTTAAAAGACATTTAAGAGGAAGAAAGACATGCATGATTTTTTAAAATAGACTATCTGGAATACATCCTGAATAGGATTTCTGTGCAAAAATGAGACATCTATAAAGGAATTTTTTAAAAGATCTCTTCGTGATTATTTTTAAATATTATTTTTAAATTTTATTTTTATTTTCCATATTTATTTCCTTTCAACTGCTATATTCTTCAATTAAAATGAAATATTATTTGTAATTATGTTTTATTTTTTCAAAAATATGTATTATTGTCATTTTGTCCTTGATACTAAAAGTTAATCATGAAAATAAAAAAATAAAGAGAAAAAAGTACATACAATGGTTTCAATTAATATAATTAATTAATATTACAATGCTATTTTTAAAAATATTATTTTGGTGAGTTAGATGATTTGCTAATCATCTAACCTTAATTCAACACTTCCTTTAATTCAACCGAAAGCACTGTTCCCTTGGGGTGTTTAATTAAAGAGGTTTGACTGTATTTAGGAAGGATGGGGAAGAACACACACACACAAACCTCAGATTCCACCACAATTTCAACCACACCCTAAAAGAGAATCAGGAACATCTATTTTTGGTTTCTCTGGGGCAACCACATTAGCTTCCTATGTTCCCAAAATAAGAAAATCGGTAATCAGATTGATAGAAAGAATAAAAAAGAAAGGAGAATTTTATTGGTGATCTTGGGGAAGCATTGACTGATGAACACCTGGGAACATGTAAGCTCAATTCTCTCCCGCTGGAATTACATATGACAATTCAAGAAGAATTATGGTTCAAGTACACCAAAGGAATCTACAATGGCACAAGAATCTGATACTCCAAAAAGGTGCTACAAATGTCTATCAAAAAATGCGGTAAAAAATTAAAACCCTTTGCTCTGTATGTCAACTAAGCGTTTGCAAAAAACATTTCTTAATAATTTGTGTAAACTGCAAATAGGTTATATTTAGAATTTTATAAGTCAAAACTCCCCATATTAACATTTGTATCAATTAAATATTTTTTAATATTGATTTCAATCAATATTTAGCGCTTATTTCATAAAGTTACATAAGTGGGTTGAATCAACTCAACCCATCCAGTTAAGGGTAAAGAAAAACTCTTACAACTGATCTTATTCATCAATTTATACTGTAAGTGATTATAAAGTAATTATATTTCTAGTGTGATTATATATATTTGAAGGTGTTTCTAAGTTTTCTAAAGAAAATTGATGATAGTATATATAATTTAGTTAATATTGTATTTTAACTCAGCAACACTGTTGAGTTCTGTATATAGAATGTAAGCAGAAGAACTTACACTATCTATCAATAACAACAACCTGTAAGTAAATAAATCATCTAATACACGAATAAATAAATCTTATAATACGTTTGTTAATTATATTACATAAACAAAGGTTTTACATGGTGTCAGAAGTTTAAAATATAAAATACTAGACGAATGACCCGGCTTCGCCCGGGAATTCCCCCGAGTGCAATTTCCTTCATACTGAAAGAACATTACTAATAAATAGTATTAGAGCCATAGAATAGCAACACCGAAGTAATACATTATCACAGGCAAAAAGTATGTGTGATGTCAAAAAATGCAATATATTAGTATTTAGGTATTTTATTTATTTATTTTTCAATCCATTTAGGTGTTTTAAATATAGTTCAAATAGTTGGCAGATTTTCCACCCAACCTCCGAGGTACCCGCCCCAGCGTGTTAACTCTTATACAGTAAAACCCCTCTATAGTGAACCCCATTGGGACGGGACTTTTGGTTCACTATAGCCACGGTTCACTATAGCCACGGTTTGGGTATTTAAATTTTTTTTGAGGATATAATTAAAGGGCAGGCGCAAAAAAAAAAAAAAAAAAGGCTACCTCTTAATATTGGCTGCTTTTTTCCCCCTAAATTAACCTATTTCTATATATTAAAGCTGTATATTAAAATAAAAACAAAATTATGTGAAAATATTGCCTTTTTGATCAGTTCCTCTGATAATTTAATTAGTATAAATGCAACCTGCCCCCCATATGTCAAAAAAATCTAATAAAAGTATACCTATTTATAAAAATTAAATAAAAACTTTATTAATAATATTTTAAAAGGTATAAAATATATATTTTAAATAAATATTATTATATTACAATATAGGATACAAAGGCTTACTTGAAGAAGTCTGTTATTTTTTTCTGCTTTAACATATTCCTCAAAAATTTGGTTTCATATCTAGCAAAGAAATCTTCATTTTTTAAAATGAAGCCTAGCTTGTACTAACCACGTATACAAGGCTTCTTCTAAAAGTGTATAATGACACTACCGATAGCGGCAATAGTTGGGATTGATTCCTCTTTGTAGCGGTTTTTTTTTTTTTATAGTCTTCTTTTTTGCCATATCGTAGAAATGCTACTTTTGCTCATTTTCATTTTCTTCCGAAGTTCCGCTTGCGATGTACCACTCTCAATAGCTTTTATGATGGTTAATTTCTTTTCAAGTGATATCTTGGTACGAGCGACTTTTTCTTTGGCACTTCCATTATCTTTTAAAACTGGTTTTAATAATTTAATCATGTTTTAAGGAATTTTCCTAATGTAGAGTTAAGAAATTTAGTTTTCAATAAGGCATGAAAAATGTATAAAACTGCGCAGTATAAAAATAGAACGTAAATAAAAACACAATGTTAAAAATTCTTTGTTTTGAATTGCGATCTGTGAGCTAGAGCTCACACAAAATTTTAATTAGTTTTGAAAATTATTATTTTGGAATTTTAGAATTAAAATTAAAAGTTCGTTATAAGCATGGTATTTTTGATAGAATTTAATATTTTGGGACCAAAATTGGGTTCGTTATAGCGATAGTTCGCTAGTTTGAAAAGTGAAAAGTTCGTTATAGCGATGGTAATTTTAATGGAATGGAATTGGGATTTTCGATGGGTTCGTTATAAGGGAAGGTTCGTTATATCCATGGTTCGTCTTAGCGGGGTTTTACTGTATATAGTGGTGCATCCTCTGTAGGTCTATTACACTATTTGGGTAAAAAGGGATAGGGATTGAAATTGCTTGAGAAGAGTGACCGTGATTGACCAAGCCTGGCCAGCAGCCTGTAATCTAATGTTTTCAGACCCCAGTCAAACATTCGTAGATGTTTTTCTGAAAAAAAAAAACTAATATTAATATAAATCATAATAATCTGCAACTGTCCTTACATATTCTAATTCTAGAGATGTTACCTTTCAAATATATTCAGTAAATCCCCTCTATAGCAAACCCTAATGGGACGGAGCTTTTGGTTCACTATAGCCACGGTTCACTATAGCCACGGTTTGGCTATAATTTTTAATTTTCACAAAATTTTTAGACCATATAATTAAAGGACAGCCATACACACAGGAAAGGGCAGCCACTTAATTTAGAGAATATTCTTTAAAATACAAAGATATTTTATTCTTAAATTGTTCAATTATAAAGGCTAGAACAAAAATTAATTAAAATACGAAATCCATTGTGTACATAGTAACGATATTTTTGTAAAGTTTTTTAAAATTGCATTTTTGTGTGCACTTACCGTAACTTAGTAATACGAATTTCTATCTCAATACTTAATACTAAATACTTTTGTAAAAAAATGTAACACTCTTATAAAAAGATATTTAAAAAAAAAAGTTGGGCAAGCGATTTGGAAAATATGCAGAACGCTCATTGGTCGGTTAATTCGCCTGGTGTTGTCACTTCGCCTCGTATTTACTGCCACGCAAAAAATAGTTCTGGAGATTCTTTACACTTTATTAAAACAATATCGAACTTTCGAGTATTTCTGCCTTCCTGCAGGAGTACATAAAAACGAATAAACGCCGTTAAGATGCTAATAATATGTACATTTAAATATTAGGAGAGATTTTGCATATTGCTTGATATTAGAATATTTTATTAAGTTAGTTTGTATTTTTTGCATATTGACTATTGTTTGTTTAATTTTAAGAATTATATCATATTGACTGTAACTTTTATTTATTATTATATAAAAAAAAAGCAAAGGCCAGAACAAAAATTAATAAAAAATACGAAAGCCATTGATACAGTAACGCAAATTTTGTAAAGTTTTTTTTTAAATTGCATTGTGTGCACTTACCGTAACTTAGTAATATAAATTTCTCTCTCAATACTTTTGTAAAAAAAAGTGACACTCGTATAAAAAGATATTTTTAAAAAGTACGCAAGCAACTTGAAAAGAAATGCAGAACGCTCATTGGTCACTTAATTGGCCTCGTGTTGTAACTTCGCCTCGTATTTACTCCGCTTAAAAAAAAAATTCTTCAAATGAAAAAAAGAAATAGCCAAAAATACAAATCAAAATGCAGCCGAAATTTTTCCTCAGGTTTATAAAAAGCGACATGCAAAATTTGGTACCAGTTGGTTCAGTAGTTTTTGAGTTTATCGCGAAACAGACAGACATTGACTTTTATATATATAGAGAAATAAAGGTAGCGTATTTCGCTAACCCTAGTTCTAAACTGAAAGGGTTAACAAAATAACTTCCAAACTTAAAAATAAGCAAAAATAAATAGCTTTGAGAATAATATTTAAATAACTAACCATGGAGGCACCAAAACATTTTGATCCTAATAAAGGTGGGAAGATTGGCTTCAACAATATATTCTTGGTATGAAACTGCTATGGAGATGAAAAAGAAAGAACCAGAAGTTCAAGTCGCGTCATTCATGACAATAATAGGAAGCGATGCCCAAAAAATATACCGTACATTTGTACCATCTCCAGAAAAAACTGAAAAAGTTGAAGAAATCAAAAAACGTTTCACCAACTACTTTTTGCCAAAAAAGAATTATACTATGGAACGTTATAACTTTAACAAATTACAACAAAGCATGGTGGAAACAATTACAGAATTTATAACAAAATTAGGCCTACAAGCATCAAAGTGCAAGTTTGAAAGTTTGGAAGATGAACTAATCAAAGACAGGGTTGTTGTTGGTATTTATGATGACCACACAAGAGAAAAGCTTCTAAGTGATCCTGATTTGGACCTGGATAAGGCAATACAAATATGTATGGCCGCAGAAAGGGCAAACAAAGAAATAAAGATCATGCAACAGCGTTCGGATCAAGAAGTATCAGTCATTAAAAAGAACTTCAGGCCAAAACAGAATGTAACAATGGAAGAAGTTCCAAAATTAATAGACAATTGCAAAAAAATGTGGCGGCACACATCCAATTAGAAGATGTCCCGCATATGGAAAAATTTGCAAAAAATGTAAAAAAGCAAATTATTTTGCAAAATGTTGCGGATCAAATTTCAGGTAAAAAAAAAAAAGAAAATCAATACCCTAGAAGAAGAAGGAACAGAAAATGATGAATTTAGTCTTCAAATTAATTCATTGTCGGAATTCACTAGTGAACTGATGGAAAAAATCCAAATAAACAACACTGAACCTTTCAAAATAAAATTGGACACTGGAGCTCAGTGCAATGTCTTGCCTTTGGAACATTTTCAAGAAAATAAATTTAAAACTTAACCGAAGTTCTGTGAAAAGTTTAAAATCATTCTCAGGCCACAGAATTAAGGTGGAAGGAGAAATTATTGCCTCATGCATAATAAACAACATCAAGACAGACATTTAGTACATTGTCACCAAAACAGAGACCACACCAATACTGGGCTGTAAATCTTGCTTTATGCTAGGACTACTGAAGAGAATAAATCAAATAAAACCAGTAGAACAAGAGTTTCACCAGCTGTTCAACGAAGATGGTTGCATAAAGAATTTTGAATACAGAGCAGAATTCACAAAAGGGGACCACAAGTTGGAAATAAAACCCCCCAGGAGAATACCCCTAAAAATAAAAGATGAGGTCAAGAAACAACTAGACTTAATGGAGAAAAGTAGGGTGATAAAAAGAATGGAAGAACCGACACCTGTCTAAAGCCACATGGTGGTAGTGAAACAAGGCGGGAAATATAGAATTTGCATTGATCCATCAGATTTAAACAAGATTCTGCTAAGAAGACACTACCCACTAAGAACAATAGAGGACATAGCTTCCAATATCAAAAATTCAAAATACCTCACAAAGCTTGACTTCTTAAAAGGCTTTTGGCAATTGAAGGTCGCTGCGGAAACACAACCTTACATGACCTTCAGCACACCTTGGGGGCATTATGCTTTCCTTAGAGTCCCATTTGGAATTAAAACTTCCCCGGAGATTTTCCAGAATACCATATCCAAGATTGTAGAGGATATACCTGGCGTAGAAAACTCAATGGACGACATACTCATCCATGCTGAAGACATCCAAACATTGAGAGAAAGAACTAAAATAGTCATGACTACTCTTCAGGAAGCTGGAGCAAGACTCAATAAGGACAAGTGTGAATTTGAAAAAACAAAACAAAAATAAAGTTCTTGGGACATATCTTCACCAGTGATGGAATAAAAACAGATGAATAAAAAGTCAAAGCCATTGACAATATCAAGTCACCATCAAACAAAAAAGAACTACAAAGACTTTTGGGAATGGTCCAATACTTACATAAATTCATCCCAAATCTCTCAATAACATACAGAATGAGATTGCTTCTGAAGAAAAACACAGAATGGCAATGGGACAGCTTGAGGGACAAGGATATGGAAAGAATAAAAGACTTATTAAAACAAGTGCCAACCCTAAAGTATTATGATCCTAACAAAGATGTGGTACTTTCGGTCGATGCAAGCCAACATGCCATTGGAGCAGTCTTACTCCAAGAAGATCGACCAATTGCGTATGCTTCTTCTGCATTAAATGATGCTCAGAGGCATTACCCTCAAATAGAAAAAGAAGTTCTGGCAATTAAATTTGGTTGCAAGAAATTCTATACCTATATATACGGTAAATCTCTTTTAATAGAAACAGACCATCGACCGTTAGTATCCATTTACAAAAAAACAATGGATAAAATGCCACCAAGACTTCAAAAAATATTAATGGAAATTAATCAATATGGACCAAATATTAAATAAAGAGTGGAAAGGAGCTCTTGATTGCAGACTTCCTGAGTCGAGATTGCAAATCATATGAGATTCTAGAAGAAAATCCAATAGAAATCCTTTTAATCAACAACCAACATCATGAAAGTTACAAAGGAAGATGCAGAATTGCAACTAGAAGAAACAATAATCCAAGGATGGCCAGATCAAAGATCACTAGTTCCTCTATCTTGCAGAAGATATTGGAATATAAAAGATATACTTTCCATTCATGAAGACCTAGTTCTGAGGGGAACCAAAATAATAATACCTGAATCAATCAAAAAACAAGTTTTCAAACAGATACATGAAGGCCACCTAGGCATTATTGGTTGCACCAAAAGAGCCAAAGACTCCATTTATTGGGAAGGGATGTCCAAAGATATCTCTGACATGGTAGAAAATTGCAAGACATGCATAGCTACACAAAGAGACAAACAAAAACAACTTTTAATGCTAAAAGAAATTCCTGAGCTACCATGCGAAATTGTCGCATCAGATATCTTTCAATTTGAAGGGAATGAATACCTTGTGATTATAGGCAGTTATTCTGGATTCATAAACTTTGAACCTATTAACACCATAAATTCAAAAGATAGCAATGAATTTTTTAAAAGAAACTTTAGCATACATGGAATTCCAAAAGTTCTGGAGACAGATAATTGGAGAAATTATGCTTCAAAATAGTTTGATGAAATCAGCAACAAATGGAAGTTCAATCACAAGACTTCAAGTCCACATTATCCTAAATCAAATGGACTGGCTCAAAGAGTTGTGCAACTAGCAAAAAACATTTTCAGGAAATGCAAACAAAGTGGAAACGATATCCAGATTGCATTATTCAACTATAGAAACACTCCAACAGAAGACAGGGGATCACCAGCACAAAGAATACTTTCAAGAAGAACAAAGACAATCTTGCCAATCAGCAAAGAATTGTTAAGACCTTGCATCCAAAAAGATGTCACTTTAAAGCTAAGAATATCCAGAAACAAGCAGAAATTCTATGACAAAGGATCAAGAGACGAACCAACTTTCAAGATCGGACAAGTTTATCTAAGAGAAAACAGAAGAAACTGGAAACCAGCCACAATAGTTCAAGAATATGGTCAAAGGTCCTATACAGTTCAGAACAACAAAGGACTCTACAGAAGAAATCAATCACATATTACAACTAACAAATCCCAAAAGGACCATGAAAGCATCCTTGAGCAAGAACCTAGTTTATTTTATGCTTATGATGTGATACAGCAACATCTTTACAATTAAGATGTTGCTGTATCACATCATAAGCATAAAATAAACTAGGTTCTTGCTCAAGGAAGTGGAAGTGCATGTTCAACTATGGAGCAAGATCAAGAAACTCAGCCTAAAGATTCTGACAGGATGGAGCTGCAGTCGGAAACTGATAGTTCAGCTGGAGAGGAGGAGACCAGAGAGGAGCGTAAGTTCATGAGAAGCGGTCACTAGGTGAAGCCACCGAAAAGAATGGATTTATAAAAAAAAAAAAAAAGGAGAGATGTAATATAGTTAATATTGTATTTTAACTCAGCAACACAGTTGAGTTCTGTATATAGAATGTAAGCAGAATTTACCCTATCTATCAATAACAACAAACTGTAAGTAAATAAATCATCTAATACCCGAATACATAAATCTTATAATACGTTTGTTAATTATATTACGTAAACAAATATTTTACAGTATATCAATATAAATTTATATATATTAAGTGTACGTTAGTTTTGGAATCGTTTTATTGATCAAATATATATTTTCTTTGAACGCCTTTAAAGATAAGGACTATCGCAACAAATATGAAATTTTTTTAGTGGCTTAAAGAAGCAAAATATCAATTACCCTTATAAAATTATTAGTTGTTCTATAAATAAACAAAAAGTTTTTAAAATTATAAAGATTATTATATATGAACAAAAGAAAGAGAGCAACGAGCAAATGATTTAAACTTGTTTTCTAAATTTGTTATTGGTTAGATCTATTTTGGAAAAGTTCGCAAGTTTCTACGATATTTGAAAAAAGAAAAAAAAGACAAATATTTTTATTCAATCCAATATATGCCTTTTTATTTTCTAAATATTTTAATAAAAGAATTCATATTTATTTTACGGAATTTTACAATAATTTAATTTTATATTTCATCTTTCTCTAACAATATAGATTTAAATTCTCTCTCTTTTGTGTTAAAATCGGGATGTTTTTATAGGTTTTACGTTGCTGTTGTACTTTAATAACTATTTCCAAATCTCTACATGTACAAATATTCGGGCACCAGTGGCGCAGAAAAGCAGACCACAAATTTATTCATCAATGGCACATGTAGAGACCTAAAGCTGTGCCAGCTAGCAATAAATGTTGGGAGTGAAATTGGCCAATCATTTTTTACTGAACATATTTTATTTATTCTAATAAAATAAATTTTCAATGTAGACCATAGAATAGATAAAAACAAAAATAAATATACTTAAATAATATTATGGTACATAAGATATTTTAAAAAAGGATTAAAAACTATATATATAAGGTTAAAAGGGAGCAGTTTAAAAGTATATATAAATATAAACTTTATACAAAAGGCCTATTATGCCAAAATCCCCTATCTCCCCACCTACCTCTGGATTCAGCCACACAAGTCCAGGATCTGAAAAAGGGCGCAGCCAGCGGCCTGAGCCCTCAACAACTCCCAGTCCTCAGCTTCTCAGGAAGAAAATTCTAACTTAAACTATCTAATGTAAATATCCCTTTTCCTTGCTCCAGTGTTGCTGGACTCACCCCCCCCCCCCCCCCCCCAGGCTATCATCATCCTTCTTTCTGTTTAAAAAAAAAAGTAAAAAAGTATCTCTCTTCAAAATAAAATAATAAAAATAAATTAAAAATAGAAATTATTAAAATAAAATTCACAAAAAAATAAATGAAGTTAGAAAATATTGAATAAAAATATATATAATTAATATTTTAGGATCTGGGCATCTTGTGGTCATCTTAGGAAAGGTTCAGGGCTCGTGGTGGAGCTGGTGTTCAGCCAGAAGATGGCGATTTCAACAACCACCATGGGCTTGTGGCTTGCCCATAGGCATGCTGGAATCTGGCTTGGTACTGGTGGAGTCAAGTCAAGCACCATAGGTCAGTGGCTTGACTACAGGGAAGGTGATATATAGCTAGCAATAAATATGTATATATATATGTTTCTATGAAAATGTTAATCTGCAAGACGCAGGTTATCATCATCCCTTTTTGATTTGTTTTTGTCACTTTTTGGCGTTCCGAAAATAAACAATAAAAGGCTGTATCAGACTTTACTAAGACAATAAAGATTTGCTAAAAATAAATGTGTACGAAGATGTTGCATTTGGCGACGAGGATATAAGAGTAAGTACCCTCGAATTTTGAAGTAAATATTTTTAGAAAATATCTTTGATTTTGCATATAATTGAAAGTAAATTTTAAAAGACACAAATTGCAAAGTTTTAGGATGCAAATTTAAGAAAGAGTGAAAAAATGGCTAGTTACCAATTTAAGGAATATAATGAGGAAACTGAAACTTTTGAAACGTTTTATGAACGATTGGAACAGTTTCTCATATTGGAGGAGGCAGGGGATGAGAAGAAAAAGGCTTATCTCCTAACCCTCATGGGAAGTAAAACATATGGTGTTTTGAAGAATTTGTGCAGTCCTATTCTACCTAAAGATAAAACTTTTGATAACCTAATAGATATCTTGAAAAGGCACTTCTCTCCAAAGCGCTCAATTGTAGTAGAGAGGTTCATTTTTTTTAAAAGAATGCAATTAAAGGAAGAAAGCATCTCGGATTACTTGGTGGAAATTAAGCGTTTGGCTTCCTCATGCAACTTTGGAAATTTTCTGGAGGATTCTTTACGTGATAAAATGGTTTGTGGATTATATAATGCCAAAATACAAAATAGAATTTTGTCGGAGGGTGACATTTCTTTAGCTAAAGTAATTGAGATAGCATTATCTATGGAAGCGGCCGAGAAAAATACAAAATTATTTCACTTGGAGCAGGGTGAAGATTGTGTAGATAAGTTGAGGATGGAACGCAAGGTTGAATCAAATTTCCAGAATGGCAAATGTAAACATTGTGGTAAACAGCATAAAGAACTATGTAGATTTAAGGAGGCGATATGCTTTAAGTGTAATAAAAAAGGACACATTGCCTCAATATGTTGGAGCAGTAGAAGAAATCTAAGGCAACATCAGAATCAGCCGGGGAAATATACATCAGATAGGAGACCAAGAAGAGGAGGAAGAGTATGTCCAGAAAATTATAAGCGTGACGATACCTGAGTATAAAATTAATTTTGCCTCAAGTGACCCTCCCTATCTGATGGAGTTAAAAGTAGAAGGAAACTTTATTAAATTTGAAATGGATACGGGTAGTGGTCTAACACTGATATCAGAAAAGGATTTTAAAAATAGTCTTCAACACTTGAAATTGGAAAAAGCGAGTATTATTGTAAGAACTTATGATGGTACCGTGGTACCCATTCTGGGTAAAATCAATGTCAAAGTGGAGTGTCAAGATATTACTTACAAACTTAGAGCGTTGGTGGTGAAAGGAGAAAAGAGGGCTTTGATGGGAAGAGAATGGATAAATAGATTGAAATTGGGCTGTTTCGCGGTAAAACATATGCCTGTGGAAATTACATTGAGGAAATTTTGAAGGAAAATCAAGCCCTATTTGTGGAGACAACTGAACCAATAAAAGGTTTCACATTTTCAGTAAACATGTGTGATGTGAATCCAATTTTCCATAAGGCTCGTCCGGTGCCTTTCGCCATTAGGCCAGCAGTTACTGAAGCATTAGACAAAATGGTGGCTAAGGGTTATCTATGTGAGGTGGCGAGCAGTAAATGGGCCACTCCAGTGGTTGTAGTGCCGAAGAAAAATAAAGAGATCAGAATTTGCTGCGACTTCAAGGTAACTCTAAATAAATATTTGGACACTGCGGCCTATCCCCTTCCCACACAGCAAGATTTATTCTCCACATTGGCCAAGGGAAAATACTTTTCTAAATTGGACTTGAGGAACGCTTATCTGCAATTAGAGGTGGACCCAGGCACCCGACCGTATACTAATGATAAATACTCATAAAGGGCTTTTCAGGTTTAAGAGAATGCCATTTGGATTGGCAAATGCGCCCAGTTATTTTCAATCTGTAATGGATAGGGTTTTGTCAGGTATAGGAGGCGTAATTTGTTATATTGATGATGTCCTTATAGCCACAGCATCAATTGAAGAACATCTGGCGTTGTTGAAGACTATATTTGCTCGCTTGGCGAAGTATAATATCAAACTAAAGAAAGAAAAATGCCTATTTTTGCAAAAAGAAATTGAATATTTAGGACATCTTGTCACGGAAGAGGGCATCAGACCTTTAGATCATAAGGTACAAGCAATACAGAAGGCCAAAACGCCTACGAATATTTCTGAATTAAGGTCATTTCTTGGTTTGGTAAACTTTTATGGGAAGTTCATACCCAATTTGCCAGAGCTTTTGAAGCCTCTTCATGAGCTTCTTCACAAAAAACGTCCTTGGGTTTGGACAAAGGAATGTGGAGAGGCCATTGACAAGTGCAAGAATAGCATTACCTCGGAGAGGGTGCTAGTCCCTTATGATGCGACTTTGCCATTGTGTTTGGCCACTGATGCATCGCAGATTGGAGTGGGCGCTGTGTTGTCACATATTATAGAAGGCCAGGAGAGACCGATTATGTTTGCCTCACGGACTTTATCGGTAGCAGAACAAAATTATTCTCAGATTGAGAAGGAGGCTCTAGCCATTATTTATGGAGTTACCAAGTTTCATCAATTTATTTATGGAAGAAAATTTATTCTTATTACAGACCATAAGCCATTGGTGACCATTTTGGGCTCAAGATCAGGAATCCCCACCTTATCTACTTCAAGATTGCAGCGTTGGGCGCTTATTTTGTCAGCTTATACTTACGATATTAAATTTCGAAGAACTCAAGACCATGGGAATGCAGATCTTCTGTCACGTTTTCCTGTGGGCTGTGAAGAAATTCCAAGATTAAATAATGTCTATGCTTTATCCTTTGTGGAAGAATTGCCGATCACAGCAGAGGAAATTGCCACGGAAACTGAAAAAGACGAAGTGCTCTCATTGGCCAAATTTTATACTCAGCAAGGCTGGCCTGAAAAGGTGGCTGATCACCTCAGACCTTATTTTCAAAGGAAACTTGAGCTAACTGTAGATGGGGAGTGTTTGGTTTGGGGAATGAGAGTTGTCATTCCACCATCTCTCAGAATAAAAATGTTGAACTGTCTTCATGAGACTCATTCCGGTATGAACAAAATGAAGGCTGTAGCAAGATCACATTTTTGGTGGCCAAATCTAGATACCCAAATCGAGTTTTTGGTAAATAAGTGCAGAAGCTGTCAGCAATCCCAGGATGGGCCAAATAAAGGAAAATGGCAACCCTGGAAATGGTCAACCAGACCTTGGCAAAGAATTCACATTGATTTTGCAAATAAGGAAAACATTAATTTATTAATAGTAGTAGATAGTCATTCAAAGTGGATCGAAGCCATCCCAATGAGAGAGACCACCACACGCAAAACCATTGAGCAACTACGGCGACTTTTTTCTTCCTATGGTCTACCGGAGGAACTTGTATCTGATAATGGACCTCAGTTTACTGGTAGTGAAATGAAAGGTTTTCTGGAAGGAAATGGAATTAAACAAACATTGATCCCGGCGTACCACCCGCAAAGTAATGGCTTGGCTGAAAGAGCGGTTAGAACAATTAAGACTGCCCTGGATAAAAATAAAAGGAAAATTGGGGATACCATTCAAGACACCTTATCAAAAGTTCTTCTGGCATATCGAAGCACCCCGCATGTGACAACGGGAAAGACTCCATCAGAGCTCTTTATTGGGCGTGCGCTTCGAACCAGAGTATCGTTGATACATCCCAGCTTGGCATCTAGAGTTAGGGACCAGCAAGCCAGGCAAATGAAGTATGATCGGCGAACCCATTTGGAAGAATTCCAGATAGATGATTTAGTGTGGTGTAAAAACTTTAGAGGTGGTGATAAATGGATCCCAGGAAAAATTGTGGGCAAGAAGGGAACTAGAGTCTACACCATTTTGATCCACGGACAGGTAAAGGCCTATCACAGGGATCAAATTAGAAAAAGGTGGAGGAATGGTGAGGAAGATGAGAGTGGAGATGGAGAGCGTCAACCCGAGCACTCAAGAGGAGCAGGTCCCAGTGCCATAATCTCGGAGGTTGTACGAGACAGAGGTTATATGGAGTCGCTGTCGCCAGGACTAACTAGCCAGCGGTCGGATCAAGATTCAGAGGTTCAGAGTGATACAGACGATGGAAAGTCATTGGAGCCTCTTCGCTCGCTGGACCCCGAGGCCTTGAAAGAGGAGGGTCCTGTCCTAAGGCGGAACCCACCTCGAGCGAGGAGACCGCCTGTGAGATTTCGTGTTTGAAGAGAGAAGATGGTGATATATAGCTAGCAATAAATATTTATATATATATGTTTCTATGAAAATGTTAATCTGCAAGACGCAGGTTATCATCATCCCTTTTTGATTTGTTTTTGTCACTTTTTGGCGTTCCGAAAATAAACAATAAAAGGCTGTATCAGACTTTACTAAGACAATAAAGATTTGCTAAAAATAAATGTGTACGAAGATGTTGCAGAAGGGGTGTCCATCTTGGACTCTGGCTTGGATTCAAGTCAGCCACCATGGGACATGTGACTCAAACCACCTGGAAGGGGTGTCTGAGTCCATCTCAGACCAGCTTGGTAGGGCCAGGTCATACACCACAGGTCAGGTGGCTTGACCAGAGGAAGGGTATCTGAGTCCATCTTGGACTCTGGCTTGTTGTTGTCAAGGCCGAAGGTGGCCTCAGGCTCCATCTCTACACCTCAAAATCACTGAGGTTTGCGGTTTAGATGGACAAAGATGGGACATGGTTAGATTAGGTGGGGTTCTGGGTGATTTTGGCATACTATGGTCACGAGCTGTCCTAACAATCCTCCCTGCCAAAAAATTAATTTTACAAAAAAAAAAAGGAAAATTAATTTCCAACACCTAGTGACAAGGTGAGGACTCTTAATAAAATTCCAAAAAAAAAATTATATTGTGACGGTGTTTCGACCCACCGCCAATTTTGAACAGCCCTTTCAACCGCTACCACCTCAGCCGGCCGTATACGCTAAGTCGGCGCATGCGCGGCGGCGGTGACGTGGTAAGCATGGGAGGAAACCATTGTTTTGACGCCTCCACCAGCCAACGGCCATTTTCATCAAACCTTTTTAAACTCTCTTTAATATATTTTAATTTGTAGTAATAATACGCACTAATAATTAACATTGATATTTATTTTATATTATATCTGTATTAATTAAAATACCTTGGAATGAATAATTGAATCATTTCTTAAAAAAACCAGACAAACCACCACATTTTTGGCGAAGCCGGCAAGTATTTTCAATTATTCAAGCATCAAAAATATTTTATTCATTTGAATATTATATTTATTTCAGTCATATTGTGAACATAATTGGGATTTAATAATTTTGAAGCAAAAAATTAAATACTGAAAAAAAAAATTTTTTTTTTAGAATAAAAATAATAACTAATATCATTATGTCGAAAGAAAATATTTTAAAATTGCAAAAATACAGCGGGGATCAGAAGGATATTTGTGCCCAGAGCTGGGTAAAACTGCAATAACTTTAGTGAAATGAGGAAATAAAACTTTTATTGTTATATATTTTTATTATTATATATATCTTATATAAAGAAAAGAGATTTTCTGCTTGAATTTAGATTATGTTGAGGATTATTCCATGGTAATGCAGTCGTGGTTAAAATCTTGAAATAAAAATAATAATGGTTTTGATCAGAGGTTGCTTTAATTGAGCTTATGAGATATATAAAAACATAATTTGATAAAAGTACTGCCTGTCTTAAGGCGTAAGAATAAAAAAGAAAAGCTTATTTACATAATGTACAAAGATTAGAGCCGACCAGCGGGGAATTATTTATTGTTGTTGAGACTAATTGGCCATAAGAGAATGGTCTTCTAGTCCGTCAACTGGCTGCACCAAGCAGACCGATCAAGATGCACCGCGGCGATGAACCAAGCCAGCGGCGAGCCACCAGTGCTGCAACGCAGGTGAGTGTCCCCGGGTAAGGGAGTGAGAGAAGAAGGTGCAAAAGAGCTGAAAGGGGAAGAAAAATAAAGTAACAATAGTAATAATAATAGTAATTAAATAAATCGAAGAGAGAGAGGAAGGGAAGTTAGAGAGAAAAAAAAAATTAATGATAAAAATAATAGAGAAAAGGCGAGAAAAAAAAAAATTAAATGTGCATGTGAGACAAATGATGGTCTATGGGGAACAAAAAGAAAATTGTCCTATATCTGGTGGGAGTGCCCATGATTAAGCTATTGAAACTATTGAAAATAAGAGAACCATCAAAAAATGGGTAAATTTAAATTAAAATTTAAAAAATTCACGGCGGCCAGCCAATGAAAATGAGCGGCCGTCGAGCCACATGACCCAGCGGTGACGTCGCGCGATTAGTCGACCAATCAGAGAGCGGCGTCCAATTCCGACCAAGCTCTCTAGCTCTTGGGTAACTAGAGACGGCCCTGTCGAAATCCGTCCGCCCAAGAATGGCAGACCAAAGAGTTTGACCTCACACGCACCAAGTGCATGCACGCAGAAACTGGTAACAGTACCAACTCGTGATTAGGAAGAAACAGAGTCAGAGACCTCCTCTGAATCCTCCTCGCGGATCCGTGGTTTCAATCTGTCACTAGCCAGGAGAAAATCAACGCAGGCATGCCAGGTTGATTTACTGTGGATGAAGTCGCGGAGTGATCTTGGCGTATGACCAAGTTCCTTTCCAGCGATAAATAGCAGGCGAGTTCTAAGGGAATCGAGACTGTCACACTCGAGCAAAATATGTTCAAGAGTTTCCTCCGCCCCAGAGTCGCAGTAGGGACAAGCGGGATCGTCAATAAATCCCATTTTGTGGGAAAAGCTGTCTGTCCAAGTGTGTCCGGACAGCAAACCTACAACAGCGTGCACGCTGGGAACAATGAACGCATACTTTTTGTCTAGGAGACTCATTGGAGTGAGGCCAAAGCGGGTGCAGATGGGGCGAGTGGTGGAGCTGAATCTGCTCTGCCAAGCCGCCCACGCCAGTTTGCGCGCTGTGGATTCTAGTTTCGACAGCGGCGCGAGGCGGTAGCAGCTCGGGAGGTCAGATCCAGCGCCAGACTTCGCGAGCGCATCTGCAACGTCGTTGCCGACGATCCCGCTGTGACCTTTGATCCAGCGAATGGAACATCTATTCCCATTGCGGTTCAGTTGTGAAATCAACAGCAGAGCCCTGTTAATCAGGAAGTTGCCAGTCCTGCAGTTAAGGACTGAGTTCACAACCGAAAGATTGTCCAGGAGAACCTCAACAGTGGTATCAATGGGGAGCTCCGAAGCGTTCTCAAGTGCTTTGATCAAACCAAATGCTTCAGCTTGGAAAACTGAACAGTAACGTGACAAAGGATAACAGACACGCAATTCATGAAAGTTGTCATTCACACACACTCTATATAAACCTGCGCCAACTCCATCATTGGTCTTGGAGCCGTCTGTATAGTAGGTGACCTCGGGTGGTAGTTCAGGAATATTGCTGGGAAGGAATAAGAAAGGTGGATAAGGCAGAGGTTGAGGAGATGGGGGAGGTTCAACCGGAAATTCAGCATCCACGTAACCATATTTTTTAAGATACAGTTGCGTTTTGACATCAATTTCCAGGTCAAGAGGGAGAACACGAGATAAGGTGATAAGAGAGGAGTTGTTTGTTGTTCTAAAAGCACGACAAGCTAAGATAAGGAAAAAACGTTGCGTGCTTAATAAGAGCTTTCTGGAGCGTTCAAAAAGATTAGGAAACCATACTGGGGAGGCGTAAGCCACCACGGGAATAACAACCTGCAAGTACAGCATTCTCAAGGCTCGGAATCCAAAACCGAAGTTGAAGTTAGCGGCTGCTGACAGGCGCGGTAGCATGCCGCGGACTTTGGAGCAGACCTCAGCAACGTGCTGGTGGAAAGTCAAACGGTTGTCGAACCTCACACCAAGCACCCTGATGGAGTCGCACCATTGAACGACCTGGCCATTGCTGACCAGATCGCGTCGCAGCACCCTAATGCGCCCGAGAGGTTTTTGCACAAACATAGCCTGGCATTTGCTCACACTGAGCTCAAGTTTATGTAATCCACACCAGTCAGAGATCAAATCGATGGCGTGTTGTGCCTTAGACAGTTGACCGTGCCTCAATCCCGAGATCACAACAACCAGGTCGTCTGCGTAGGCCTGTGGAAATACACTATTCTTGTACCCAAGTGTGAGCAATTCATCAAAGACGATATTCCAGAGGAAGGGCCCGAGAACTGAACCTTGTGGACAACCTTTGGAAACGCGTCTAGTGACAGTGCATCCATTTACAGACAGTCTGACAGAGCGATGGGCCAAGAACGAGCGAATTAAATCGTGAACGTTCTTGGGACAGTCGCTTTTACGCAGGGCCCGCAATATACTGGAGTGCAGTACATTATCAAAGGCACCTTTGACATCAAAAGAGAGAAGAATAGCAGATTTAAATAAGTCTAGCGACCGGGAGAGGGTATTTTTTAATTTTAAGAGTGCGGCAATGGTTGATTTACAGGGTCTGAAACCGAACTGGTTTGGCTGGGCTTTACACATTCTCTCAGCCCTCCACGACAGCCTAGCCAGGATTAGACGCTCGAGAATTTTACCTAGACTAGGCAGCATCGTGATAGGCCTGTGAGACGCGAGAAAGTCCTCACCACCTTTTTTGGGGATCAAAATTACATCGCCCAATTTCCAGGGAGCTGGAAAGTGGCCAGTCACAAGACACCTGTTAAAAATTTTCAGAAAAAACGGCCGGAATTTTTTAATTAACTTAACACAAAGAACAGGTGGCATGCCATCACTGCCTGGGGAAGAAGATAAGCGAACCTTATCCGCGGCCAGCTGCAACTCGACTTCTGAGAACGGGGGATCGTTATCAGAAGTTGACTGCAAGGCTCTATGTAAATTACTATGCCCTAACATGGAATCGGGCGGGACTCGGCCGAAATAGTGCTGTAATACGTGATCTAAGGTGTCCTGCTGACTGTCAGTGAAGCCGGCGCCTACCGAGAGGGAGGAGAGAGGTTTTTTCTTGTGCTTTCCTCTGATGAATTGGTAAATACCGCCCCAAGGGTTGACTTCGCACTGCGAGCAGAGTCTTTTCCACTCCTCCTGCTTAGCTTTTCTGATCGTAGCACGAAATCTGTTATAAAGCTTTTTGTGAAAGACTTTTAACACACCTCTGACGGCTCCGCGGGCGCGTCTCCACGCACGCTCGGCTTTGAAAGTAGCCCTTTGGAGCGGATTAAACTCCGGTTTCCACCAAGATGCATTTTTTATTTTGCCAGGTTTATTTGGCTTGGAAGGAATGGTCTGTATGCATGAATGAAACACTTCGTCACTAAGTAATGTAATAACATTATCTAGTTGAAGTGTGTCACTCACGCTATCTAACAAAAACTCTAGATGAAAATTTTTTTTTTAAAGTGTGAAAAAAAAAAATTCCCAGTCGGGACCAGCGGGGAAGAACAACAATGAGATTTTATATGGGAAGCATGACCTCTGGCGGTCGATTTAAACAGAGTGTTTATATCTATGACATTATAATTTTAAATAAAATAACACTTTAACATAATTCTAAATAAAATATTTTAATTTAACATTTAAAATAAATTATTTTAATATAACATTTTTAAATAAAATATTTCAATATAACATATATATATATTTATTTATATATATTTGAATATTTAATCAAAAGAAATAAACACAAACATATTAAATTAAATGAATGCAATAAAGAAGAAAATAATGTGAATTATATATATTCAAAACAACAACAATGATGATAACAACTTAAGAATTACAGAAGCAAAAAAATGTTCACAGAATATTTCACGCTGATATATTACACCATCCCCGCTACATTCAAATATATCTTGAAGGAGGTCTCCGATTTCTTGGTGGGTTTCTTCTTGGGATGGGTCCTTCATTACTGGCTTCGGGACGAGACGACTCCCCTGAAATGCCTCCATCATTCTGGTCCACGAGTCCAGAGTCCCGCTGCTGTCTGGCTGTTTCTATAGGCGGCGATTCACTTCTGCCTCTGTTGGGCATATCAGCCTCAGGAACGATGATATCAGTTTCTTCTCTTCGGCGTCCACATTGTCGATCTTCATCTCCACCATTCTCCCACCTCTTCCTAATTTGATCTTCATGATAACTTTTGACCTGTCCGTGTGTTAAAACTGTATAGACTCGGGATCCTTTTCTCCCCACTATTCTGCCTGGAATCCATCGATCCCCGCCTCTAAAGTTTCGACACCAAACCATGTCATCTATTCCAAACTCATCTTGTTGAAATCCGTGGTCGTATTTCATTTGCCTGGCCTGCTGCTCCTTTACTCTTGATTCCAGATTTGGATGTATACTTGATAGTTGGGTTCGAAGGGAACGCCCAATAAAGAGTTCTGACGGAGCCTTCTTGGTTGTTTCATGAGGGGTGCTACGATATGCCAGCAAAATTTTTATAGCGTGTCCTGAATGGTATCCCCAGGTTCTCTTTTATTTTTGTCTAATGCCATTTTTATCATCTTGACAGCTCTCTCTGCCAGGCCATTGCTCTGAGGATGGTACGCAGGAATCAGTGTTTGTTTTATTCCATTATTTTTTAAAAAAGTTTTCATATCACTACCCGTAAACTGAGGGCCATTATCTGACACTATTTCTTCTGGTAAACCATAAGAAGAAAAAAGTCGTCTTAATTGCTCAATTGTTTTTGCTGAGGTTATTTCTCTCATTGGGAATGCCTCTATCCACTTAGAATGACTATCCACGACAATTAGCAAATTGATGTTATCTTTGTTTGCATAATCAATATGGATCCGCTGCCAGGGTCTAACTGCCCAAATCCAAGGTTGCCACTTCACTCTATTTGGGCCATCTTGAACCTGTTGGCAGTTTCTACACCTGTTTACCAGGAACTCAATCTCATTGTCTAGATTCGGCCACCAGAAATGAGACTTTGCTACAGACTTCATTTTGCTCATCCCTGAATGGGTCTCGTGTAAGCAACTCAACAAGTTCGGTCTGAGAGAAGAAGGAATAATGACCCGCATCCCCCACAATAGACACTCTCCGTCCACAGTCAGCTCCAGCTTTCTCTGAAAGTAAGGTCTGAGGTGGTCTGGCACCCTCTCGGGCCAGCCATGCTGGGTATAGCACTTCACTATTGATAGCACTTCATCCTTTTGAGTTTCAATTCTAATTTCTTCAGCCGTGATTGGCAAATCCTCCATGTAGGACAGTGCATAAATGTTATCCAGTCTCGAAGTTTCCCCACTCTCAACTGGAAGACGTGAAAGAAGATCTGCATTTCCATGATCTTGAGTTTTTTAAACTTGATATCGTAGGTATAAGCAGACAGAATTATCGCCCAACTCTGTAATCTCGAAGTTGATAAAGTAGGAATTCCCGATTTTGGGCCTAAAATAGACACTAGCGGCTTATGATCCGTTATCAGGGTAAAACGTCTACCATAGAAAAACTGATGGAATTTGGTCACTCCATAAATTATTGCGAGAGCTTCCCTCTCAATCTGAGAATAGTTGCGCTCGGCTCCTGATAGGGTCCGGGAGGCAAACATGATCGGTCTTTCCTGGCCTCCGATGACATGAGACAGAACCGCGCCAATTCCAATCTGGGATGCATCCGAGGCAAAAAACAAAGGCAATGTGGTGTCGTATGGAACTAAAACCCTTTCCGAGGTAATGCTACTCTTGCACTTTTCAATAGCCTCTTCACACTCCTTGGTCCAGCTCCAGCAATTCTTTTTATGAAGCAGCTCGTGAAGAAGCCTCAATAGTTCCGGTAGATTTGGAATAAATTTTCCATAATAATTCACCAATCCAAGAAATGACCTCAACTCAGAGATGTTTGTCGGACTCTTGGCCTTCTGTAAAGCTTGCACCTTGTGATCCAAAGGTCGGATGCCATCTTCCTTGATAAGATGGCCCAAATACTCGATTTCTCTTTGCACAAATTTACATTTATCCTTCTTCAGTTTAATGTTGTATTTTTCCAAACGCAGAAACACAGTTTTCAATACAGCCAAGTGTTTCTCCACTGAAACTGTAGCTATGAGAACATCGTCAATATAGCAAATAACGCCCTCTATTTCAGCCAGAACCCTATCCATCACAGATTGGAAATAACTTGGGGCATTAGCCAGCCCAAAAGGCATTCTCCTAAACCTGAAAAGTCCCTTATGTGTGTTGATAGTTTAAAATGGCTGGGTGCTCGTTGCCACCTCTAGTTGCAGGTAAGCGCTGCTCAAATCTAATTTTGAGAAATATTTCCCCTTGGCCAAGATAGCAAACAAGTCTTGCTGAATGGGGAGCGGATAAGCTGCTGAATCCAAGAATCTGTTCAAAGTTACCCTAAAATCACAACAAATTCTCATTTCCTTATTTTTTTTGGTACCACTACTACTGGAGTTGCCCACTGGCTACTCCTCACCCTATATAAGTATCCCTTTGTCACCATATTTTCTAAAGCTTCTGTAACCGCCGTTCTAATCGCAAAAGGCACCGGTCGAGCCTTATGAAATATTGGGCTGACGTCACGAATATTCATTGAAAATGTGAATCCTTTTATGGGCTCTGCTGTGTCATTGAACAAATCTTGGTGCTCTTTCAAAAATTCAGCAATAGCAATTTCCGAAGGTATCTGGTTCACCGCAAAATAATCAATTTTCAACAAATTTATCCATTCTCTCCCCAGCAGGGCCTTTTTTTCACCTTTGACTACTACTGCTCGAAGCATTGAAGTCTTGCCCTGAAATTCCACCTTAACGATAACTTCGCCCAGAATTGGTACTACTGTCCCGTCATATGTCTTGATGATCATTCCGATAGTTTTTAACTGTGCATTTGGAAGATACTTCTTGAAATCATTCTCCGATATCAAGGTTAGACAACTTCCCGTATCCAATTCAAAATCTATAAAAATTTTCTCGACTTTCAATCTTATGGTATAGGGAGGGTCACTTGTCGTAGTATTTATTCTATAATCGTGTGGTGTCCTCATGCATGTAATTTTTTGGATCAATTCCTCCGTCTCTCCCTGATCATCCTTCTGATGTATCTTATTCTGTTGGCTCGCCTGTTCCCTAATAGGATATACTTCATGATTCCTACATACTGGGGCAATGTGACCTTTTTTTCTGCACTTGAAACACACTGCGTCCTTGAATCTACAAGAGTCTCTATGCAAATTTCCACAATGTTTGCATTTTCTTTTTCCATTTTTCGATTCTCTTTGCATTTCAGTGCGCAACTTATCCACACTTTTTTCCAATTCCCCTGCATGAAATAATTTAATATTCTGTTCTGCCGCCTCCATGGACAAAGCAATTTCCATCACCCGAGCCAAGGAAACATCTCCCTCAGACAATATTTTCTTTTGGATTTTTGAATCGCTTAATCCGCACACAAACTTGTCTCTCAGAGAGTCCTCCAAAAAGTTCCCAAATTCACAAGTTGCTGCCAACCGCTTAATCGCTACCAAATACTGCGAAACACTTTCTTCCGTTTCTTGCATCCTTTTGAAAAAAATGAACCGCTGGACTATGATTGAACGTTTTGGGGAAAAATGAGTATTTAATTTTTCAGTAAGTTCCTCAAAGGTCTTATTTTTCGGAAGTTCTGGACTGCATAAGTTTTTTAAAACCTCATAGGCTTTTGCTCCAATAAGTGTCAGGAGATACGCCTTCTTTTTGTCCTCGCTAGCGTCTTCCAAAATTAAAAATTGTTCTAAACGTTCAAAGAACGTGCTAAAACTTGTTGGGACGAGTTTTTATCTATTTTATTGCCCGGCTGTCCCCCTTTTTTTAGACTGCAGAAAGCCAACCTTTGAAGCTAATTGTCACAATATTTATTACATTTTGTACCCATTAGGTGTCAAGGTTGTGCATTGAATAGGCTAGCATTTATTTCATCTGACAAAATTTATTAACAAAATTGATGTAAGAAAAAAAAGGGGAATAATATTGAAATATATATTCAATAAAAAAAAAATATATATATATTCATACATAAAACCTATGATGGACTATTTCTGGTGGTTAAACAAATTATAAATGCAATAGAAAGAATGACTTACTGTAGGGGGAAAAACCACCGACCAAAAAAAAAAGATGGCCGGCGGTACGGTCAGCTGCCTCGTTCTTTTTTTAAATTTTTGGCGCCATCTACCGTTCAAACCATGCTGCCCCCTATGAGCGAACTCTGAGAGCCTTTTAATAAAATTTTAAAAAATGCTTAATATTATTACGGTTTTACAATGAATATATATTACGTTCATTTTTTTTTAACTCTGATATATTTAATAATAATAAAAAAAAAAAAACAAAGAGCAAAAGACAATTTCATGCCTGTCTCCATGGGTGATGGGATCTTGGTCCTCTTTTCAGTTGAAGGCCGAGGTTGTTGGTGGTGGTGGGGGGGGCCCACAGGCTTATCCATTGCCTGGTCATCTCCAGGCTGCTGAGCGGGTCGGCCTCCATCGCTGAGGGACTCTTGGCATCTCACTGAGGGGCTCTTGACATCTCACTGAGAGACTTTTGGCATCGGGGTGTAGCAGGTCACATGGGGAGTTTAGACCGTAGGAAGGCCAGGGAGGTCTATAGGCCTTTTAAAATCTTCCTTCAGCCACACTTTCCAGCTCCCACACTAGGCTTGGTGTAGTTCCTCACGCACACTTTCTGGTTAGTGGTGAGCTCCAGTAGCATGCTACCTCCTTGAAGGTGTCCATGGGGTTCTGGACCTGGAGTAGGGTTGCCTTGTAGTCCAGACTGCATGCTACAGTAGTCAGTTGGCTGTCAGAATTGGTCCTCAGGGACTCATGCCTCCCCTGCCACAACACTCTCACATACAGGTGAGCTCCACTTTTTCTTTTTATTATTATTATTAACATTGTTCCCCCTACAGCAGACATCCTTTCATTCCATTTAAATTTATCTAGACCACCAGCTAAGCCATTTGCAATCAATTACAATATATTTGTCTTCCGCATCCTCAACAATCCTCCCCTGCCACAAGCATCAAAAACTTGGGGAGGATTATTGAAGAAAAGTTTTTGGTGCTCCCAATGCGGAAGACAAATTTATGGATTCTTAAGCATCACACCTTAAAGAACCAAACAATAAATAAATGACTCAAAATGCTAAAAAAAAAGGTATATATAAAAAAAATTAGCCACTTATATCTTAAATTGCTTCACAAGTTCATGACATCATTATACATAACATAGAGTATTATGAACAAATATTCTACTAGATATCCTCTTTATAAATGTATTAGAGCACAAATCCAAAATATAACAAGAAAATAAACATGGGTTAATGATAACTAAAACTATCTAGCCTATTTTACACAACCTCTACAGAAATAGTGACAATTGTACAAATTGTGACAACCAGATTGGCAAAATTTAAAATATCAATATGACTATGTTGATGATCAATCTGAATGATACAAGTCTAGGTGAGGTGGTTTCATTCCTCTGAGGAGTTGGTTGTCTAACTCTGATTCCCCTCTCTCTCTCTCAATTACACTACTTTGAACAGGTCTACTCGCAGTTCAAGTCTTCTCTAACTCTGAGCCACCTAACTTCTCAAAGTGGCTGCTGATGGAGTCGTTGCCGAACCTTACACATGAACAACTCTCTAGAGGTTATGAATATAGTTTTTGAGAAACAACCTGTAGTTCTTCACTCCCTACGCATCCTATTAAACACCTTGACTGCTTCTTCATACCCATTCAAATATGGGACCAGAAGGAAATCATTGCTACTTTAGACACCCTCCCCAACCTCCATAGACTGATTAAAATAAAACTTAACCAAAGAACAGGGACTACATCCGCTGCCCATCAAAATTTAATGATCCCATTTAAACAATTTAAAATTTGTCTCCTAAAGAAAAATAAATAAAATTAAATTACTAATAAACTGAGCTCAAGTTTTCAGATGTCCAGAATGGTTGAGTCTTTCAAAAAAAAAAAAAACTATTGAATGAAAAAAAAAATTCTTTAGACAACCTATTATTTTCCTAGTATTGACAATTGCTAAAAGGTCAATTCACATTGCCTATTGCATAAATAAATGGGGCGCCATGCAATTTTTTTTTAAACAAGGTAATGGTGATATTTAAACCTTTAGTGAAATTGCAAAAACACTTGCATTCATATACATATAAACAAATAAGCCACAACATTCACATTTTTTTTTGACGTGACAACGTCTTAAATTAGGTTGCGGCTGGGAGTCAATTATGAAAAAGTGTAACGCCCGGTAACGTTACGATGAGTCACCGAACGAGAGTGCTGCGCGCGCAGCGCTAGAGAATTAGGCGCATTGAATCGGCGCATGCTTGTCTCTGTCTTTGTCTTTCTCGAACGTTCTTGGCATTGGAAAAACAAGAAAGCGTCATAATACAAGTTCACACGTGTGGTTAAAGTATCGTCAGCTGTGTCTGTAGTGAAAATGTGGAGTGCTTAGATTCGTCATTTACAACAACTACAACAATAAAGGTAAATAATTGTACACTGATATTTCATTATCGTAAACTATGATTGATTGATTAATTGTTAGATTGACACAAAAGTTGAGAAACTGAGTTTATAGGTTATGTCATACTATTGATAAATGTTGATAGTGTTAAGTAAATTATTAGTTTAAAATTAATTAATTAATTAATTATTATTTTACAAATTTTAAATAGTTTCAAATTTATTTAGCAAAAATTTGAACCTTCGATCTGAATAAATGTTTTGATTTTCGAATTGATTCTTTAAAATTACAAATATTAAGAAAAAGTGGCAGATATAAGAAAACTTTATTTAAACTGTGTTGAGCAAGAATTTTAACATCTAATTTAAGTAAATGTTTTAATTTTCAACTTCATCATTTACAATTACAAATTTTATTTAATTTCAAATATATTTAGCAAAAATTTGAACCTTCGATCTGAATAAGTGTTTTGATTTTCAAATACCAACGCGGCTGGTGGAGTGGCGATCTATCGTAAATTATCATCGACATCTACGGCGGAAGTGTTCCAAGTTGCGATTACAGACGTAACTCGTGTCATTAAAACCAAGGGTGACATGTGCATGACTGAAGTTACTTGCTTCGCCGCTAATACTAGCTTCAAGTTTATACTCGGTGCTGTATATATTCATCCAGGAGCTAGTATGCAGGATATTGGAATGTTACTATGGCAAGGACTCGGTCCGTACATTCACAACAGCCAGTACGTGCCACCGTTCGTGCAAGTTGATTCTAGTATACCGATTCTTCTGTGTGGTGATTTTAACAAAAACGTAAAGCCTGACAACTCGTTTCTTAATTTCATGAAAAATACGTATAATCTTGATTGCGTATCAAACGTTTCTAAGTCAACTACGTTAAAAGGAACAACTATCGACTTGACTTTCGCAAGACACATTACAGCAGAAACACTTCCTTTCATTTCATATTTCTCCTATCATCGTCCTATCCTCAACAAAATCACTCAAATAGGAATTAGTTAAGTTTAAGTTTACATGTACAATGTTTTAGTAAACAAAATATATTTCTATAGTTAAAATTTGGGCAATTCTTATTTTCATTCAATTCCTTGTTCCTATTGTGCAATTTAATTATATTCATATCAATAAATATTCTACCGTTGTCACGTAAAATCTTCGCCCATAAAACCGACTTTACAGGCAACCATTGTTTTTTTTAATGAATGGATATACTAATTGAATAATACAGACTTCATGTTATATATATGATAGAGATGTTGACTACATTGTGGACTGCCTGGATTGTCTACAGTCATTCACTAATAATTCAAGCCCAAACAAGGCATTAAAGCATTATTTGACAGTAATTCATTGCCACTATATTTCCTTCTTTCCACCTATATCAAAGTTTATCTGTGCCAGTCATCCTAATTCACTCTAGATTGTAGTATTTGTATAAAAATCTTAGTATGTTATACCTAGTGTGACTTGATACACTAAGTGCGACATCATCCCTATACATGAGGGGGAAGAAATTGAATAGAATTAGAACCTCAATATATACTCTACTTAAGGTGTTTATAAATGTCTACTCTTGGCCTATTCTTCCTAATTTCGAATCTGACCCATTGGCTCGTTCTGGCGTCTCGTTCGTGGTTCTTATAGTTAACTAATACTTTAAAGTCTTATCCTAACATGGAACGAGTTTAAACTCGTTGAAGGTCCTATTAATTACTCATTCTGCCTCTCGAATCGGTCTTATGCTCGAATTCATTCCAACAAAACGTATGGCAGGGCGAATCCTTTATTAGAAGAAACTTCCGCTAGCTATGGGGGATCAAACTGGTACCAAAAAAAAAAATCAATAGACGGAAACTACTTCGTCTAGAATAACTGGGCAATCTCTGCCTACATGCCAATCTTACAGGACCTCCCGTCTGAAACACCCTCGCTCCAGCCACGCTAAAAGCGTCGAAAACTACGGTGTCAGATCAGTTACTCAAGGTCGCGCCGTTATGCCCCAGGCTATACGGCATGGCTAAAACAAATCCCCCATCCTGCATAAAATTCAATCCATACCTCTTCGTTTCCTCTTGCGAGGAGGAGATGAGTGGGCATTTCGGCTTGATCCTTGCCTCCCACTATCTCCAGTCTGAGAATCGAGACGTGATCATCATCTACGATTCTTAGAATTCAAGCTAAATTAAAATAAAAGGAAATCAAAAGAAATTATATCCTCTAACGAGGGACCTAACAAAAGGGAGCGAATATTTTCTATCTAGATAGAGTTTGTAGTTGTCCTGTTTGAGGCTTCTCGTTCTAACAAAATTAAAAAAAAAATCGATCCTATTAAAGTCCTTAACCCTATTTTAATGTAATTTGGGCTCACAATATAATAGTTTTTAACCTTTTTCTACATTCATTGCACCAATTCATTCATACACCCTCCCCCCTATCATTCGCGGTACGCATACAAACTAAGGTTGAAAGCTGCTACAAAGGCCAAAATACTCATTTATCTATATCAATAGATCCTAACAAATAATAACATCTTTCAGGACACAATGTGAAATCAAATAAAATAATAAAATTAAAACAAATTGGGAACTAAAGCCCTAGGTTACTCAAAAGAAAATGCCTCTGTACAAGCTCTATATATACTAATACTTTATACTCGATAAATGATTGTTAACAATAATTGTTAACAATTCTAAATAATCTGGAAGCTAACCTACCAAAAAAAAAATCAGTGTAACTTCAAAAACTGCCCTTGCCTTGACACTAAGCGACTATTCACGACAATTCTACAAATACACACACAAAATATAAGGGCGAATAAAGGACCATTAAACGTGACACCTCATAAAAGCGGATTGAGTCATTCCCCTAGCCACCGTGGGTGAAGTCACTTTCTTCTTACTTCCTCGTGCGTCTGCCCCCTTTGCAGTAGTCCGACCTCAACACTCTATTGAAAGATGGATTTATAGGGTTTACGATTCACTACCCAACACTAACATTCTCAAGTGCTTTCCAAGGATCGACTACAGTCTGGGCCTACTTAACTTCTACCCCAGGCATATTCTCTTTGGGACCCCCACTCCTTTGACAGACTTCCCCTCCGTTGCATCTTTGGCCTGACATCTCTTGACATGAGTTTTACAGGGCTTGGTTATTACCCAACTCGTTATCTAAGAAGTCCTTCCGGCCTACAATTTGCCTGTTTTTCTGTATCCCTCAGCTGCCTTGACTACTGTTACTATGGATAATAATTACAGAATTCATTAACAAATTAAATATACTATGAGTAATAATATGTATTTCTGCAGTGTCACAAAATCTGTATTTAATTAGCTTCTTCAATCTGGTATTCTGTCTCAATAGACTCATTAAATTCTAATTCTCTGGTAAATGGATCCTCATCTGTAAATTAGAGCTGGTGGGGATGGAAGAAGTTGACCAGAACAGATTAACAACTTCTCTGCTGCTACATTCACTTGGTAACAAAGGTAATGGGGTGTGATGGTTTAAGTACACCATCAGAACATATAGGAATGTGGGCTATACCCTGTTATAATGTTGTGTATTATAGAAATTTGGGACATTGCATAAATCCATGAGTTGACGATATTACCCTACGGCACTTTCTGAGAAAATTTATTTTTGATGATCCAGTGATTTTCTTTTATTCTCCAAATAATAATTTTTTTTAAAATTGATTTTTAATATTTTGTCTGATTATGGCAACAATGCTGTTACCAAAATGTGACACTATTAATTTATTTGGACCTTTTGGATTAGGTCTTATTTTTTTGTAAATATATTAACAGTTAAGTATTCGGTGAAGCAAAAAAATCTCATTATAGGACACTAGATACATTAGAAAAAATATATATATAAACTTAAAGCATCTAAATTTAAATGATCAAATGGAAGCGAGCACTAACTTATTTATTTGTTACCTTTGTCTGAAGATGGTAACAAGACTGTTACCAAAACATCACATATAATTTACACATTTGGATTTCCTTGTTACCTATGTGGATATGTTTCATATAATACAGTGTGTGAAAACACTGGTGTCTGTATTCAACTCTGTAATATGTAAAGGTCCACTATATAAACCCAATTAACTATAATGGGGAAGTGCAGTTCTGGTAAAACACATACTAAAATGTTTGGATTACATGCATGCGAGGATAAAAAAAAAAGAAACATATATAAGATAATAATAAATAAAAATGACTTTATAACATATCAAAATTGAGCTTTTATGAACAAAATATTCTTCTATATCTAAACTATATATATTTTTTTAATTATTAAATTATTTATCAACATAAAAGTATATATAATAAATAAATTATAAATATAAAATGGAGACTGATAAATTGGCCTAAAAAAAATAGGATTGGCAAATAATCAAAGAAAAGTTTGGCAAAGGAACCAAGAGGAAGTTGGGACACCATGCATGTTGGTGAGATATTTTAGGCTTCTTCCTTGTTGTTGAAGCTGGGGGGAAGAGGCTGCCATTTGTCATGTCAATCATGTCTTAGGGGAGATTCTAAATTTAACTTTGAAAGCCCTTTACTGGTAAACAACTTTGCTTAAAGTATGCTGTTCATACCATGTAAATAACTTTCATATTATGAAATCTAAGACTTCATGTAGGCCAGTATGTGCTTCAAGGGCAGTCCATGAACATGCTAACACTTCTGTAAGAAAATCATTATAAACCAAAAGGAATGTCTAAGAAATGTACTTTTTTATACACTCATTTGCAATATTCCTGAAATACCTTATTAAAATAATAACAATTCTTGCTTTTGTTATTTCAGACACTTAAAAGGAAAACATGCCTTTTTTTTATTCAATAAATTGCCCTAAAAAATTGTTTCAACCAATAAAGATGAAAAAAAAAGACATTTAGGCCTAAAAATAACAGGTTTATTATTAGTGTATTTTCAATAATATTTGTAAATATAAACGTGTATTTTCTGTTAAAAAAATAGAAATGGTAATTAAATTTAATTATTGTGTTGAACCACTTGGCTGGGGTTCATAATTGTACGTTACATTCTTAAGAATTATAAAACACAGCATTAAATATATCAATCGACGAAGCTATAATATTGTAAATAAAAAAAATAACGGTTGTTATTTACCTAACTCCCATATATAATAATACCATAAATAGTATAAAGTAATAAATATAAATGTTTATTAAAACACAAAAATTAAACTTAAACTCACCAAAACAAGTTTTAGGAGAAGCATTAGATTTGTTTACTTACTACAGAGTGGATATATTGGATAATTATTATCATTTAAAATGATTTAAAACACTGAAAAAAATATTTTATCAGTCTCATATTCCTAGGTTTTGATTGTTCTTAATCTCAGGGTCATGTGCTACTTGACGTTTCACTATGTAAACCGAAAATTGAAATTATACCGCGAATGTTTCTTTTATAAAAATCGAAATTTATTTTCAAAGAGAAATAGCGACATTTCTAACTTTGAGGATGAGGTATGGAAAGGTGAAACATGAAGAGTAATGGCGAACTGAAAAATAAAAAGTGTCCAGGGGCGGGAATCGAACCCACACCCTTCTGCTTACCGGGCAGGTGCCTTGTCCACTCGGCTACCCTGGACGTATTTTTCCGTTCGTAACTAATACTTAAAGTAACATTTAAAATACAATATAACGCGGCTGATGATTGTAAACCGAAAATTGAAATTATACCGCGAATGTTTCTTTTATAAAAATCGAAATTTATTTTCAAAGAGAAATAGCGACATTTCTAACTTTGAGGATGAGGTATGGAAAGGTGAAACATGAAGAGTAATGGCGAACGGAAAAATAAAAAGTGTCCAGGGGCGGGAATCGAACCCACACCCTTCTGCTTACCGGGCAGGTGCCTTGTCCACTCGGCTACCCTGGACGTATTTTTCCGTTCGTAACTAATATTTAAAGTAACATTTAAAATACAATATAACGCGGCTGATGATTGTAAACCGAAAATTGAAATTATACCGCGAATGTTTCTTTTATAAAAATCGAAATTTATTTTCAAAGAGAAATAGCGACATTTCTAACTTTGAGGATGAGGTATGGAAAGGTGAAACATGAAGAGTAATGGCGAACGGAAAAATAAAAAGTGTCCAGGGGCGGGAATCGAACCCACACCCTTCTGTTAAGGTACGATAGGTCAGATTGAAGAAACCTCCTCTTAACAAGTAAGACTTTTACCCAAAGTCTTGATATTGATTGGACTGCTTCGGGTGATCAAGCGAGAAAGAAAATAACGAAGACAAAAACCAGCGGCTACACACGTAAAGCTCTCGCTCTACTAAGAAACTCTTTATTTCAACAACACGGCTCAGTTATATACAAAAGGAAAATTCACATAATAATAATCCATTCAAAATATATTTGACATAATAATAATTCATTTGAAAGATATTTACATTCCAAGTTATACACTCAAAAAGATATTTACATATTCTATGCTACGACTTTCAACATACCCTCACCTTTCTTTTTTGTAAAAAGAAAAAAATCTGTTCCCCCGTGATGGGGGGATCCAGGCAGGTGGGACACCGTTGCAGGGAGCCCAGGCTCTCATCCAGGAAAACCATCCTCTCCTCGGCACACTGCGGCACCCTCTCCATACACACCACCGGAGGTTGCCCCATAAGCGTCCATCTTCTTCCTCCAAAAAAATCGGAGGTAATCCCAATCATTTTCCCTGATGGCCATCACCTGGAAATATCTCCTCACATCGGCCAAAACTCCGTACTTATTTTTCCCAAGTTTTATCCCTATTTCCGGGATTCTCCTCAGTAGATTGGGTATCTCCTTTAAATATCGCCTCAAGGATAGTCCGCTGCGTCCTCGACAGGACGCGCCGTCACATACTGGCCGTATAGGCGTCGTTTCGGACTCACACCCAAATACAGGGCGATCAGGAAACCAGTATCCTTTTCCCTCAGGTGGAATTTCATCAACTCCTTCGATGAACCCATCATTCAACCAATCCTTTGTATCAATAATCCCTTCCTCCATCCTTGATTCAGTACCTTGTTCTGCATCTGGGTTTTCTTCCACCCTTGAATCAGTACCCTGTTCTGCATCTATCTTTTCTTCCACCGCTGAATCAGTACCTTGTTCTACATCTAGCTTTTCTTCTTCCACCTTTGAATCAGTACCCTCAGCTACTGCTCTAGAATTGCTCACCGGTTTATAACCTTTAATTGCAGTCTCAGAATCCTTTACTCCGTCGCCCTTAGGCTTCGCTTCAGAATCCTCCTTATCCTTTAAATTTGCCTCTTCATATTTTTCATTGGCATTATTTCTACCAAATTGCCCCCACCTTGAGAGTCAATCCCCTGGGTTGCCCTTACGTTTTTGTAGATCTCCCTTATTCTTTATTTTAGATTCCGTATCTCCAGTTGGTCTTGCTTCAGCATCATTTACTCCGTCGCCCTTAGGCTCATCTTCAGAATCCTTTACTCCGTCGCCCTCAGGCTCACCTTAAGAATCCTTTACTCCGTCGCCCTTAGGCTCATCCCTAGAATCCTTTACTCCGTCGCCCTTAGGCTCATCCTTAGAATCCTTTACTCCGTCGCCCTTACGCTCATCCTTAGAATCCTTTACTCCGTCGCCCTTAGGCTCATCCTTAGAATCCTTTACTCCGTCACCCTTAGGCTAATCTTCAAAATCCTTTACTCCGCCGCCCTTAGGCTCATCTTCAAAATCCTTTACTCCGTCGCCCTTAGGCTTTGCTTCAGAATCATTTACTCCGTCGCCCTTAGGCTCATCTTCAGAATCCTTTACTCCGTCGCATTTTACTGCCGCTTCTGTTTCCTTCCCTTCACCGCCTTCAACTGCCGCGTTCAGTTCCTTTTCTTTAATAGCATTCACAGCACCTTTTTTGCCCTCATATTCAATATCTATTATAGAGGGAGCTGAACAAGCTTCCTTTAGTATTCTAGCTTTAGCTAGAGCAGGCTTCACATCCGTAGCTTCAGCAGTTTTTACAGAATCCTCTTTTTCCACGCCTTCAATTTCATTTTTCATGGACTCTTCCGGGCTTTTCGATAGAGACGTAGAAGTAGTCTGAAGTTTGATAACTTTCTGATTATCGGTTTCTGAATTCGGAGAGGCACTAGACGCCCCTGGTGGAATTTGAGAAGTCTTGACCTGAGCATCCCTATCGTGCTCACGCATTACGCGAATTCTAGCCTTCAAATAATATCTTTCCGTGATGTAGACTTCACAATCCTCAAATTCTTTATCAATTTCATCGTCAGTAGCCTCATCTTTGGCCAATAAAATTGCCTGGCATCGTTCATTCAATGCCACCAGCTCCAAATGGAGAGATTCTAATCTATCAAATTTGGCATATATGCCACTTTTATCAATAAGAGGATCCCTTAACTCTGTATTTATATCATTTACCACCTCGGTAAAAACGCCTCTTATCGCCTTTCTACGCCTTCTGCTAACTTCCTCCATCTCACCTTGTAGTTATCCTCTCACCTTGTAGGTATCCTTTTTACCTTGTAGGTAGCCTTTCACCTTGTAGGTAGCCTTTCACCCTGTAGCTTCTTCAACTTCTTTGCCTTTGAGCTCCTTTAAACCTTGAGCTTCACTGAACTCTTTTTAACCTTTAACAAAGGGCCTTTTGAGCTCCTTTAAACCTTGAGCTTCACTGAGCTCTTTTTAACCTTTAACAAAGGGCCTTTTGAGCTCCTTTTAACCTTTAACAAAGGGCTTTTTGAGCTCCTTTTAACCTTTAACAAAGGGCTTTTTGAGCTCCTTTAAACCTTGAGCTTCACTGAGCTCTTTTTAACCTTTAACAAAGGGCTTCTTGAGCTCCTTTAAACCTTTAACAAAGGGCTTCTTGAGCTCCTTTAAACCTTTAACAAAGGGCTTCTTGAGCTCCTTTAAACCTTTAACAAAGGGCTTCTTGAGCTCCTTTAAACCTTTAACAAAGGGCTTCTTGAGCTCCTTTAAACCTTTAACAAAGGGCTTCTTGAGCTCCTTTAAACCTTCAACAAAGGGCTTCTTGAGCTCCTTTAAACCTTTAACAAAGGGCGTCTTGAGCTCCTTTAAACCTTGAGCTTCACTGAGCTCTTTTTAACCTTTAACAAAGGGCTTCTTGAGCTCCTTTAAACCTTGAGCTTCACTGAGCTCTTTTTAACCTTTAACAAAGGGCTTCTCGAGCTCCTTTAAACCTTTAACAAAGGGCCTCTTGAGCTTCTTTAGCTTCTTTGCCTTGAGCTTCCCTAGCTTCTTTGCCTTTGAGCTTCTTTAGCTTCTTTGCCTTTGAGCTTCTTTAGCTTCTTTTACCTTGAGCTTCTTTAGCCTCTTTTACCTTGAGCCTCTTTAGCCTCTTTTACCCCGAGCTTCTTCAGCTTCTTTTCCCCTGAGCTTCTTTAGCTTCTTTTACCTTGAGCTTCTTTAGCTTCTTTTACCTTTGAGCTTCTTTAGCCTCTCTTCCCTTGAGCTTCTTTAGCTTGGGAGACAGCGCTACCAGGTCTTCCCGCCTTCTGTTCCCCGGGAGACAGCGCCTACAGGTCTTCCCGTATTCTCTACTTGACCAGCCCACGCAGCCCACCCGGGGACGCCACTAAATGTTAAGGTACGCGAGGTCAGATTGAAGAAACCTCCTCTTAACAAGTAAGACTTTTACCCAAAGTCTTGATATTGATTGGACTGCCTCGGGTGATCAAGCGAGAAAGAAAATAACGAAGACAAAAAACCAGCGTCTACACACGTACAGCTCTCGCTCTACTAAGAAACTCTTTATTTCAACAACACGGCTCAGTTATATACAAAAGGGAAATTTACATAATAATAATCCATTCAAAATATATTTGACATGATAATAATTCATTTAAAAGAAATTTACATTCCAAGTTATACACTCAAAAAGATATTTACATATTCTATGCTACGACTTTCAACACTATTAAAAACTATATATGCCTTCTAACCTATAAACGAGCCTTTTGGCCCACACAAGAAAATTTTTTATAGGATATAGCTAACTTACCATTGCTGTCTATTCTTCTACTCACCAAAAACCTAGACCATCTTTCTCGGCTTGAATCTCGACCTCCATCCCCATTGCCTTTTTTAGGTTCCAACCCCATCCAGTTATTGATCTCAACTGACTCAAAATTAAAAAAAATCCCGTGCCTCAAAATTTATCATCTTCTTTTTACAGAGTAAAAGGAAAATAATTTAAGTTCGCAGAATATATTCGAAAATAAAAAAAAAATAAAGAAAATTATTCTTTGTAATACAATAAATTTAAATTAAGAATAAAATAATAAAATGTATCTGGTTCATTCCTTGAGATTTTAATTTAATAATTCCTTCTAAAAAAATGTTATATTGTTATCTTAAAAAAATATCTAATCTATCTAGAATATATGTATAATTAAATTTTTATTCTTTGGAAAAAAAAATTAAAATTTCGAAGTGGTAATAAAATTTTAGACCTTTTATCTTGCATATAAAGGGGATTGGTTATAAACATATATCACATATGTACAATCTGATATGTACATTCTGTACAATCTCCATCTAGGTCTTTCTGCAGCGGGCTTTGGGATACAAGCCCAGATCTAATTCAAGTTCTCCATTTCTTAATTCTCTTCATCGCTGTCCATCTGTGGAGGGTTGGTCAGTTTGGAGAGGGTCAGTGCCATCTCCAACTGGGCGTCCTCCCGGGCTTTGGTCTTCGAAGCATCGTCGACCATCTTCTCGGCCTTTCCTCGGTGGGGAATTCTCCATCTGGACAACAAGCACTTCGTCGAGACACTGTACATATATGATGTAAAATGTTTACATCATTGTTGGGTCTGTTTTGTGAAAATATGGCCCAACAATTCCTCCCCTGCCAGAGTAAAAAAAATGTGTTTATTCCAATTCAGATCTGTTCATGACCCATGATAAATATGATTTTTTGGAAGAAAATACTTTTTTTTTTACCATACCAGTATGAGCAATCACTGACACTCAGGCAGAGGGGAAACAAACAAACAGGCCAAGGTACCTAGAACAGGTTATCTTATAGTAGCATTAAAAATAAATTTTATCCTACCATTTAGTGGGCAATATACTAAGCCCATCTTTTGCTGTCTGTATGCCGGAGAATTTGGTCTAGTTGTGAAGTGAGTCCATACATTCCCTGCTGCAGCTCTTATAGGGGGAAAATGGGGAAGTGGTCTATATCCAGGTTCTGTACAAATAGACATTTAGACCATTCCAGATAAAACATAGTTATATGGGCGCCAAGGAATTGTGAGTGTAAACGTAGATATGTCCAATTCCTAAAACATATCTTAAAAAAAATTCTTTATTAACTATAAGTGATGAGGTACATGAGGTAATTATAGAATATAAAAAAATGATTATACAAGGTTATATAAGGCAAAAAAAATTAAATTGGTTTATAAGATCAAAATAACAATAATAATATTGTAAACAAAACGAGGGGAATGGATATATGTCAAAAAATATTGAATGAATATGATATATGTAGAAAAGAAATGACGTTGATATTTAAGATATACAATGATAAACAAAAAAAAAAATATGCTGTGGTTAAATTTTTCATTCAGTACATTTGTCTGAAGATGGTAACAACGCTGTTACCGAAATGTCACACACTATTTATTTATTTGGATTTGGTCCCGTCATCTTGTGTTTATAACCTCTAATCCAAATTGTGACTTATCTATATATATATATATATACATAATATAATAAAAGAAATATACATGACAATGGTGTATTAATGAGTAAATACTATATCAGAATAATAAATATGCCAAAAAAAATTGAATGAATATGATATATGTATATGATATATATGATATATACAGAAGATATACAATGATAAACAAACAAAAAAATATATATATGCAGTGGTTAAATTTATTCATTCAGTACATTTGTCTGAAGATGGTAACAACGCTGTTACCAAAATGTCACACACTATTTATTTATTTGGATTTGGTCCCGTCATCTTGTGTTTATAATCTCTAATCCAAATTGTGACTTATCTATATATATATATATATATACATAATATAATAAAAGAAATATACATGACAATGGTGTATTAATGAGTAAATACTATATCAGAAAAATAAATATGCCAAAAAAAGAATTGAATGAATATGATATATGTATATGATATATATAGAAGATATACAATGATAAACAATCAAAAAAATATATATATGCTGTGGTTAAATTTATTCATTCAGTACATTTGTCTGAAGATGGTAACAATGCTGCTACCGAAATGTCACACACTATTTATTTATTTGGATTTGGTCCCGTCATCTTGTGTTTATAATCTCTAATCCAAATTGTGACTTATCTATATATATATATACATAATATAATAAAAGAAATATACATGACAATGGTGTATTAATGAGTAAATACTATATCAGAAGAATAAATATGCACTGAGGTTCGTGGGTGTTTACGAGCATTTTTTTTAGAATACACATACACTAATTAAAAGTTTGCTCTCACTAATTTGTCACTGGGAGTATGTGTCTGGCGTTTTCTCCGCCTCTCTTAACCATGATGGTAGTCAAAAAAAAATCCTAGTAGTCAATAATTCTCTAAACCAGATTATTCCAAATTTACCTTATCTAGGGTGACAACCTTACTTCTCTATGTTTTTATTTGATCACTGTTACCAACCACTATTATCCATTGTTCGACTTATCTATATAATGTGTACTTATATATTTAAACCAATAAAATTCACTTTAATAAAATACCTATAGTTAACCTCAAAGAGGATAAATGTTGATGACTAACAACCTATGTCTTACTTCTACCTTATGATATATCTTCTCACACTTGAGTTCTTAATATCTCTCTGTAATTTGACCCTTTTGTTCCAAAAAAAAAAAATAAAAGCTTACTATTCTGGGCTACTTCTCAGTCCAAAAAAAAAAAAAATTGATATTCAATCTTCCCTTAAAATTTCCTCCTTCTTCAAGTCTGGAATACTGGCCTGTTCTGGCAATCTGCTCAGAAGTTCGTTTTTGTTGTCCTACTAATTTAAACTTTATCTTATCATAGAATGAGTTACTCTCATTAAAAAAGAAAAAAAATCTACTTACTAAATGGTACAGTAATCCCTCGTTAAGACGAACTCAACGGGAGAACGAAATACCCTTTTCGTCTTAAAAGAATATATACCGAATTCGTATAAACCGAATTCGTATTAGACGAATTGAATTCGTGGTATCTGGGGGTTGTACTTATGTACTACTGATGAGTAAGAAAACGACATTTCTGAGGAATAACGAATAAATTTATTTGAAAACAATATTAATGAAAATATTTTATAATTTTAAGGAACAACAATTATGTATATGTATGTACATAAAGTATTTTATTTTAAAAGACAATATGGATAATATAATCACAATGTAAGGCAATAACATGAGAATATAAGTTTATTTTAAAACACAAATAAAAAAGAACAACAAAAGAAACAACTTACATAATATACTTGGTACATACAATGTTTATGTGTATGCAGCATATGCAGTATGCATAGTCTCCTATATCTGGGTTTTCTCTGCAGGCTTCAGAAAGTCTGTTATAGTTTTTTGGTGGTATTTGATTGGGCACTGTTTCAGACACTCCCTTCTTATTTTATCCAGTCATCTTCAAAATGAACATCAATATCCGCAGAGGTTTTGGACAGCTTCTGGAGGGTTTCGAGGGCCGCGAATACTTCCCCTCTAGTAGGCATCAATATCTCTTCTTTCACCTCATCGTCTTCTGTTTCTTCTTCTTCTTTTCTTCTAATTCGGGTGAACCGCAAATTTCCAACCCTTCATCCAGGCAACATACTCCAGGAAAGTCAAAGTCTCAGCTGGGTTTGTAGCTGAAAGGAGTTTGGTCCATTCTTCAGGCTCATCAAGCATTGTTTATGGAAGTGAAAACGAATCAGCTGTTTTTTCCACACCCAATGAGACACTTATTTCTTTAGCCTTTTCTTTGACAAGTGCGCCGGATACAGGAATATTATTTTGTCTACTTTTTTAAAACCATTTTAAAAGCTCATCTTCCACGTCTTGATGGGATGCTTTTCGAAGTCGTTTTGAAGAGCTCGAAGACCCTGAGGCAACAGCCGCATCTATTTTTTCTTTGTTTTTTAGAATGTTTGATAATGTGGATTTCGCAATTTGAAAATTTTCGGCAATTTGCGACTTAGATAACACTCCACGTGCAACTTCGTCCAAAATTTTCCTTTTTAAGGCAAGATCAATGGCGTTTTTTTTTCGCGGTTTAGATGACATGTTTATGTAGGTTTTTTTATGGAAGCTCAAACAATTCACATTTCGATTATTTAGAATTTAATAATTTTTATTTCAAGCGCATTATTTTATAATACAATCATTATTATTTATTTAGGTAACCCGGATTCCTGGACTATACTAAAGTCGCCAACTATCCGGGTTGGTCTTTAGACTTCACGTCTAATGGTGGCAGCAGACATCCAGTTTATCAGGTGTCGCCAGGCTGACTTGTGATTGGGGATGTTCTGCAGGTCTTCAGGGGCAAATATATTTATTCCTAGGAGGGTGGCTGATGGAACCTATGAAGGTGGTAGGCGGGACATCTGAAGAGAAGGTGGTCGACAGTTTGATCTTCAATTTAGTCGGTTATAAAAAAGATATAACAAATAGAAATAAGTCCTTTTTCTTCTGAGAGCTCGATTTACACAGATTATTATTCACAGAATATATTTAATATTTTTAAATATATGTTTTGTATAAAAATAAGAATAATATAATATTCTGTGAAATTCCGTGAAAGCGTGCGCTCCTTGGCTGCTGGCTGGCAGGGGTCACCATGGCCCCACAATTTATCAGTCGAGAAAAACATCAATACTGGCACAATAGAGTCGAAATTTTCCACTGATTGAGTACATGGAAATACCCCAAGGGGATAGTTTCATAGAAAATGAGTCATCATAACAAACAAAGGACGAATGTTTACATAAAAGACAAAGAGAGCCAATACTTGATATCAACGGCGTTTTTGTTGTTTTAAAAGTTTATTGTTTTACAGTATTTGTTTTGTTAGAATTCGTTTTAACCGATTGATTAGTTCTGCTGGGGGCTAAATTTAATTCGTATTTCGTCATAACCGAATATTTCGTCTTAACCGGCAAAATCGCTTTGGAAAGCATTGGAATTTAACGGGGGAAAAGAAACGGTTCGCGCAAACCGAGAGTTCGTATAATCCGAGTTCGTGATAACGAGGGATTACTGTATTTAGACTTGAACTCATTCTAACTAAACGTATGGCAGACAATAGTCTTTACTGGGTGATTGCCTTTGCTAGCCTGGGGCGATTAATACACAAAGAATCTGGACAGTCCATCTGTCACTTTGTTATCTGGTACCTAAAATCTGTAGACGGAACCGCCTCGTCTATTCGTAACTTGCCTCTTATTTGCTCTAATTGTTAGCTTTCATTAGAAACCCCCTTTGGACTTTGACTTAGAAACAAGGAGTTATAGGGCATCCAATTTACCCACCGCATGTTCCAAGTTTGTCCATAGAGGGTTGGTTCCAAGCTGCGCAATATACAGAAGAGTATCTATCGTGCCAATTTCTCCCAACCTCCCGTCTGAATCACCCTCATCCCCGCCACGCTTAAAGCGTCGAAACTACGATGTCAGATCGGTTACCCGAGGTTTGTCGCTATGCCCCTGGCTTTACGACATTGGCAACTAAATCCCCCACCTAGCACAAAGTTCACCTGATACCTCTCCGTTCCCTCTCATGAGGAGAAGGTTTGTGGGCTTTTTGGTCTGATCATAACCTCCCGCAATCTTCCAGTCTGAGAATCGAGACATGATCATTATCTACGACCCTTAGAATTCAAGTTGATTTTAATGAAATAAAGTAATTATATATATATATACTTACACAAATAAAAATTATACTTATACTCCTTTAAAAAGGAGGCCTAACAAAAGGAGCGGATATCTTCCTATCAATAGAGTTGTAAGTCCTGTGAGGCTATAGATCCTAACAAATAGAGAAATCAAAATTAAAAATTCGAACCGTTTAAATTCCCTAACACTATTCTAATGTACCTTTGGTCTAACAGTATAATTGTTTTTAACCTTCTTACACATTCATTACACCAATTCATTCATACACCCTCCCCCTATCATTCGCGGTGTGCATACAAACTAAAGTTTGAAGCTGCTACACAAGCCAAAGTACTATTATTATCATCATCAATAGACCCTAATAATAACAAAATCTTTCAGGACAAAATGCGAAATCAAATAAAATTAACAAATTAAAACAAATTGGGGGCTAATGCCCTAGTTTACTCAAAAGAAATGCCTCATACAAACTCTATATAAATTACCTGTACTTAAATAAATATTATTTATACTTAAACAAATTAATAAAATTGATTGTCAACAATCAAATACTGTAATCTAACCTATCATTAAAATTGTGCATCTAATAGTTTGAAATTCTTCTTCTTATCTTGACAATTGGTGTCTAAACAAAATGAATCATCAAAACTAGCACTTGAATTGGAGCGAATTGAACTTCAAGCATTTATCTCATTGCCATGTAGGATAAATTCCCAAGTGTTTGCCGGCCTTACTTCCTGTTCAAGGTTATTGGCGTCTTCCTTTCTCTGCTTTTCAGCTAAACTTCCCCCGATTCTGGAATCATAGGGCTTTTAATACCCAACCCGCTTTGGAGTTTAACAACAGAGACCACTTGTTACCCTACTTATCAACTCTTAGATCACAACTGCCCTACACACTCTCATTAGAAATTCTCCTTGGACTGCATTCTGGACACAAGGGATTATAGGGTGTCAATATACCCGACGCATGTTCCAAGCCTGCCCATAGGGAATTTGTTACAAGCACAGCAGTTATCTAGTGCATCTAAGTTCTCTTATATATACTTAAAGTTGAACCAGAGTTCAGATATTATTCACTTCAAATAAAAATACAAGTAAAATAAACTGTTGGACTCACTTCAGTCTTAAATCACATTCTGACACTGATACAGAATTGTAGCTTAAAAAAAAAACAAACTGAAAACTCTAAAAAACACTTTCTAACACTAAAACACAATGTAGCTTAAAAAAGAAAAGAAAACTGAAAACTCTTTAAAAATCACATTCTAGCATCAAAACAAAAGTGTAGTTTAAAAAAAAAAGAAAACTGAAAACTCTTTAAAATCACATTCAATCATCAAGACAAAATTGTAGCTTAAAAAAAAACTGAAAAACTCTTTAAAATCACATTCTAATTATAAAAACAAAAATTGTAGCCTTAAAGGAAAAGAAAACTGAAAACTCTTTAAAAATCACATTCTAGCATCAAAACAAAATTGTAGCTTAAAAAAAATCTGAAAACTCTTTAAAGGAAAAATTCTGGATTCTCAAAAAGGAGAATACATATTTGTTATTTAATATAACCTAACATAATAATTGATATAGACTTATACATATAAATTAGTGCATACAGTTACTGAACTTTAGACAAATCAGCTTATACAAACTCTCAGTGCATATTTTGTGCTATTTACAAATATTGGCCTCTAGGCTAAAACAAATCATCTATTAAAACTGGATTCTAAAAAAGGAGAATACATATTTGTTATTTAATATAACCTAACATAATAATTGATATGGACTTATGCATATAAATTAGTGCATACAGTTACTGAACTTTAGACAAATCAGCTTATACAAACTCTCAGTGCATATTTTGTGCTATTTACAAATATTGGCCTCTAGGCTAAAACAAATCATCTATTAAAACACTAAATAATGAAGAGTCAAATTACTCTATTAAGGTAATAGTATTATTATATAATGTATTATTGTATAATATTAAGGCAATATCTCTTTTCATCCATCGCTTTCAACACCTTTCAACACTTTTAAACGCTTTTCGATGCCTCTCGACACCTTTCGACACCTATCAACACTTTTCAACACCCTTCAACGCTTTTCAACATTTTTCGACACCTTTCGACACTTTTCGAAACCCTTTCATAACCTTTTCATCACTCTTCAACACCTTTCAACATCGTTTCTTTCAACATCTTTTTTAACACTTTTCAACGCTTCTCATCTCCTTTAATTTCTTTTAACACCTTTCAATGCTTTTCAACACTTTTTAACACCTTTCTACACCTTTTCAACACACTTCAACATCCTTCTTTCTCCTTTTCTTCTTTTCTAACATCTCTACTCTTCGCTTTCAACACCTCTTTAACACTTTTTCATCACATCCCTTTCCATCTCTTTTAACACCTTTTTAACATTTCTTTCTTTCGATTTTCGACATCCTTCAACATCTTTCCATCATCTTTCTTTCAACACCATTCAACTCTTTTTCATCCTGTCGAATTTCGACATCCTTCAACACTTTTTTTTATCACATCTCTTTTCATCTCCTTTAACACCTTTCAACACTTCTTTTTATCTCTTTCATCTCTTTCTACTTCTTTCTATCAACCTTTACCTTCTATTTATAAACTCTTTATCATTTTTTCATCAATTCTTTCTATCGATTTCCACCTTTTTCATCACCTTTCAACATCTCTCAACATTTTTCAACACCCTTTTCATCCCTCTGGAGTTTCCTCGAAACCCGTCATCGGGAACGAATCCCGATATAACGCTAGTCCACTTTGATATCTCAGGAGTCCTTTCTGGGAATCTGCTCCTCCCCTGCCACTTCTTATCAAAGCTAACGACCTACCCTCCTATTTGCAAGGATGAAATTTCCTCTTATTCTGTCTCCCCCTGGTCTTCCCCCTTCCAAGAGATAAGCTTGTTTCGACGGTCTTAGAAATCCTGTCTAGAGATATATATGTACAAAAGTCGGTTGTCTTACACAAATTCGCTGAACAATATCCCCTTCAAGAAATTATGCAAGCTTTTTACAGAATTGTAGGTCCTGGATGCTAACTATAACTTGGTATAATCTTATAAATTTTGTACGCTGGTTGAATCAGACTATGCAATTCCCCTCGTTCCAAAAGAAAAATTCTTAACATTGTTGACAACTCTTAACTCACAGAATAGTAGCTCATAGAATTAGGTCGCTTATCTGAGACATATTCATGCGGGTGAATGGAGCCCTTCTAGTAGGTCATAAGTGTTCATCTGGGAACAGTCGATCTAGGTAAATTTTATTGTCATGCGTCTTTACTTTATGCAACAGGAGATGTCGCTCCAAAGGACCTTAACATTAGGGTTAAAAACTCGTTGCTCCTTTCAGAATGAAGTGGTTGTCAAAACATTGATGTGGAAGGAATCGTACATTTGACCAGAGTATATTGTTGAATTTAAACTATGCCGTCTCTCTCATCGTCACCCAGATACTTTAGGGTGTTACTTGGTCTATTGGCTGTTACACGCGAATCCCGTCCGGTATTCAATAAGATATCAATGGTGATCTTTGTCACGTCTAGGAGGCCATCCCTTATGCGACTAAATCAACTTTGTCCCGACTTATAATACCGTCTCTTCGTGGTAATTGAAATTAACTGGATCAAAGGAGGAATCTTAATCTTGTATATCTCTTCGTTAATTTTATTAGTTCAACTGTCTTCTCCATTTCTTCTTAATACACTGGTCTGACACACTACACTCCCCTTAATCAGTAGCAACTTCAATCAATCCCAATGAGAAGGTCACTCTAAGGCGTCAGTTCCTTGTTAAACTCATGTATGGTTCAAAAAAAAAAGAAAACATATATATTTCACATTGGCATCTGCTCCCACTGGTGTCAGTATCCAATATGGGATATTTCTATTTTATTTATTCAACTGTTATTAGTCGGATCACTGTAATCCTTTTTCATCATTACTCCTAGACCCCCGCGCAAACATTGTCTTTGACGTGACTAATTCCTTAAAGTTCTGCTTCTTGAACACCCTGTTCGTTAGAATTGTCTTAATTAATCACTGGAGTTATCTGCGATGAGTGGATTGAGCCTCCTTATCTAGTTTCCACTCTAACTTCAGGATCTAGACTGCCCAGACCTTTTACGAAAAAAAAAGCTATATCTAAACAACACTATTGTCATTGAAAGAAACTACACGTCTGATTCACGAGCATAATTAAAGCTTGCCTCTATAAAACAAGATAATTATAAGAAATCTGTAAATTCATATAATGAATCAGCATTATTGAAATATCTCTCTCGTTTACTCTATGGGAAGTAGGTCTTATTTAAAAAGAAATGCTCAAATCCACACCATTAGAATACCCATGACTTTTGTTGATATATATTCTCATACATATGCCATGACAAAGCAATCCTTTTCCCGTTAGTGTTGAAATAAATGCTCAACTCGTTTTATATGATTTCTAGAGAATCCTTACTGAACGAATATCCATACCTGTGCCAAATTATAATAAAGAAAAGGCTAAATATATACGGGCTTAAATATCATCGTATCTGATCAGACCTTCTGCTGGTGATTATTTATTGTAATTAGATGCTAATAATGACGTCTTTATATGTCTTTATCCTAGGAAAGGTGTTTCAGGAAAGTGGACAGAATCGTTGGAAATTTCATTTAAAAAAAGGCTAAATTCTTAATTATGACATATTGAGGTGACCTTTTATTATTGTCTATGGGATATTTCGGATTTAAGAGGAGAGGGGATTATTTAACGTCCTTAATCTTTTATATAGTTGGAAGCAACATGGATTGAAGATCGATCCCCGGGCGCGTCCCATCTGCCGCCATCTTGAAATTTTATCGTGACTGTACCATCACGCAAATGTCTATATTGTAAGTTGCACCAGAAAAGGGGTGGAAAGGTGTCGAAATTAAACACTTGAAGGATTATATTAACTAGGAAAACAACCCGGGTTATCGTGATACTGGTATGCAAAATGTTTGCAATAAAATGTTGCTATTAACTAAATATATAATTAAATATTAGGCGAAATTTGCTCACAAGTGCCAAAGAAATAAAGACCCAGTAAATATTATGAATTCAGTTGACCTATTTTATAATCTAAATACTTTAAAAGGGAGGCGAATAGAGAGGCAATGAAATTAAACATTTGTCCTGGGGGGGGGGGGTATACGCCCTTCGAATCAAAAAGAAAATTTTAGAGATAAATAAGTCGCTTTCATAATAATCTTAAGTGCGATATGTAAATATTTGCGATAAATAGATAAGTAATTAAGGGATAAATCACGATATGGGTTACTGGGATAAGTATAAAATAAAGGAATAATCTTAAAGATGATATGCGAATTATATATATAATTATATATTCAATAACTTCACGAAGTTTAAAAAAAATGTTATTTATGAAAACATTCTATCGTTTAAAACTAAAAGAATAGACTAAATATGGGGGTGGTCCCTATGCATATCATATCCGTACAATATAAAATTGAAATATGCTAGTCTAATTGTGAGGGAGGTTAAGTTAAAAATAATGCATATTCACTAAACTCTAGTAAAATATATAAATAAATGAATACTGCTTTATCACTTGATTAAATTTGGGCATGACTGTGGGAATATTTTACTAAACCAATATATAAAAGAAATAGGCGGATTACAAATTCAAATAAACTAAGCTAGAAGGTCCATGGGTAAGTACGACTAGACAGATACAATTATGAATCGAAGCGGACACTTATGTCTGAACATTATATTGATATAACGACAAAAATTACGCAAATACTTTGAGGTTAATAGTGTTTTCGAAAAAAAATTATATGGCGTAAACACTTTAAAAGAGATAGCAGAAAAACTCCGAAATTACGTGTATCTTAGTAAAACTAAATATCCTCGTGATTACAAAAATTTAAAAAAATAAACAATTGGATTCTCAAAAAAAAAAAAAAAAACGTTGAAACATGTCTCGCGAGATCATTCAGATGAATAAATTTTAAAAAATAGCATATAAAAAAATCTTTATACTTTGGTATGATCTAAATAAAAAAAAATTATATGGCCTATACATTTTATATGAGATAGCAGAAAAAGCTCCGAAATTATGCTTATCTTAGTAAAACTAAATACCCTCGTGAAAAAAATAAAAAAATAAATAATTGGATTATCAGGAAAAGAGAAAATACGCTTGAATATGTCTAGCGAAATCCTTCAGACGAATACAATTTAAAAAATAATATATGCAAAATCATTATACTTTGGTATAATCTGAATAAAAAAAAATTATATCGTCTATGCATCTTACAGGAGATAGCAGAAAAGTTTAAAAGAGGATGAAATAGTTTAAGAGTGGATACCTCTCGCGTCCGCGAGAGGTAGGGCGGACACTTACCTTTCAGTTCGGAAGGCAGATACCAACTGATCCTATTGGTCACCGCCAGTTCCCGCCTAGAGCCTTCACATGTGTTTCACATGTGTTGTTCCCCAAATACCTCTATTTCCACCCCCCTACAGATGTGGCCCCCCCTTACAGATGTGTCCCTAGGGGCTCTATATTTGGATTTTGTGGGAAGCCCTGAGGTGTGGGAAAAAACATTGTTCTAGGCCTAACTTCGCGTCCCAATATTTCAAGATCCATATAAAAGGAAGAAATTATTTCTCCAACATTTGAAACTTAGAATTAAAATGTGGTACACATCAACCATAAATTATTTCTATTAATTCGTAAAATTGAAAAGGTTAAAATAACGTATACGCTATACACAAATATATATAACTCGTGAAATTGAAAAAAAAAAAAATTAACGTATACGCTAAGCTCAAAATATAACTCGTGAAATTGAAAAGTTAAAAAAAATTAATGTATACGCTAAGCACAAAATATTTATAAATGCGTGAAATTGAAGAGGTTAAAAAAGATAACGTATACACTAAATATAAGATAACGCATATCGGCCATAAATTATTTCTATTAGCTCTAAAAATTGAAAAAAAGTTAAAATAACGTATACGCTAAACACAAAATATAACTCGTGAAATTAAAAAAATATATATATATATCGTATACACTAAAGCATAAAATACCTTTCCAACACGTGAAATTGAATGGTTAAAATAACGATTATTTCTTTTATCGCGTGAAACTGAAAAATTAAAAATAACGTGTATACTAGGCCTAAAGTTAAAATAACAATTGAAAAGTTAAGATATCGTATACACTAGAGCATAAAATACTTTTCCAACACATGAAATTGAAAAGTTAAAAAAACGATTATTTCTTTTATCACGTGAAACTGAAAAATTAAAAAATAACGTGTACACTAGACATAAAGTTGAAATAACAATTGAAAAGTTAAAATATCGTATAGACTAAAGCATAAAATACTTTTCCAACACATGAAATTGAAAGTTGAAATAACGATTATTTCTTTTATCAGGTGAAACTGAAAAATTAAAAATAACGTGTACAATAGGCATAAAGTTAAAATAACAATTGAAAAGTTAAAATATAATATACACTAAAGCATAAAATACTTTTCCAACACGTGAAATTGAAAAGTTAAAATAACGATTATTTCTTTTATCACGTGAAACTGAAAAATTAAAAAATAACGTGTACACTAGACATAAAATTAAAATAACAATTGAAAAGTTAAAATAACGATTATTTCTTTTATCACGTGAAACTGAAAAATTGAAAAAATAACGTGTACATTAGACATAAAGTTAAAATAACAATTAAAAGGTTAAAATATCGTATACACTGAAGCATAAATATATTTTAGGTAGAGACATAATTTCTTATCTCAGGGGCGGGCCTACTTTTCACAAAAAGGAAATATTTTTAATTGTGATTTTTTCGGCAATTTCGAGCCCCACGTTGGGGGCCAATGTTACGTCTATTTGTACATGTCGAAATATATATTGTATTGGTGATTAATTGGTAGGCTAAACTCACAAAAAATAATAAAACCTGCCGCGGCAAACACACAAACAAAAATACAATATTGAACATAATTAATATCACATACTTTTTTAAGTTTAGAAATTTATTCTTAGTATACCAAATCCTTCTATGTTTAGCTCAACCTCCATATTACAATATGGAACCGAGGGCAAACCTCAAAGTGGATTAACAAAGAAAATTTCTTGATACAACAATATTGTTGGGTTGCTTTCTTTAATGATAAAGTGTATAATCATTACCTCTATGAACTTGAATAATACACACACATTATTCCAATATACTTTGTGGGAAATTGCAAAAGGTGTTGGACCTTTAGACTTCTAACCAAAGTGAAAAACGCATCAAATATGATATATTCAAACACAGAATTTGATTCCCAATGGGGTGTATATAGATCTCCATGTTATTTACCAACCATAAAAACAAAGTTTGAATGTCTAGTTTGGTATAAAACAAAAAAAAAAATACAAATTGAAAATGAATATTACCAAATTTTATTATATCTAATTTCTCTATATTTTGGTGCAACAAGAAAAAAAAAAAGATTACATGCAAGATAAAAGGTACTTTACTGATAAATGTTTCTTCACTTCTAATTCCATTGAATTATAAAAAGAAATTCCTCTATTTACTATATATATTATATAGTAGAGTTTACAGCCAAAAAAAACATATACATATATAACCTATTAAAAACTATATATGCCTTCTAACCTATAAACGAGCCTTTTGGTTCACACAATAATTTTTTTTATAGGATATAGCTAACTTACCATTCCTGTCTATTCTTCTACTCACCAAAAACCTAGGCCATCTTTCTCGGCTTGAATCTCGACCTCCATCCCCATCGCCTTTTTGGTTCCAACCCCATCCAGTTGTTGATCTCAACTGACTCAAAATTTAAAAAAATCACGTGCCTCAAAATTTATCATCTTCTTTTAACAGAGTAAAAGGAAAATAATTTAAGTTTGCAGAATATATTCGAAAATTAAAAAAAAAATAAAGAAAATTATTCTTTGTAATACAATAAATTTAAATTAAGAATAAAATAATAAAATGTATCTGGTCGATTCCTTTAGATTTTAATTTAGTAATTCCTTCTAAAAATTTTTTTATATTGTTATCTTAAAAAATATCTAATCTATCTAGAATATATGTATAATAAAATTTTTATTCTTTGGAATAAAAAAAATAATTTTAAAATTTCGAAGTGGTAATAAAATTTTAGACCTTTTATCTTGCATATAAAGGGGATTGGTTATAAACATATATCACATATGTACAATCTGATATGTACATTCTGTACATTTTCCATCTAGGTCTTTTTGCAGTGGGCTTTGGGATACAAGCCCAGATCTAATTCAAGTTCTCCATTTCTTAATCCTCCTCATCGCTGTCCTTCTGTGGAGGGTTGGTCAGTTTGGAGAGGGTTAGTGCCATCTCCAACTGGGCGTCCTCCCCGGCTTTGGTCTTCGGAGCATCGTCGACCATCTTCTCGGCCTTTCCTCGGTGGGGAATTCTCCATCTGGACAACAAGCACTTCGGCGAGACACTGTACATATATGATGTAAAATGTTCACATCATTGTTGGGTCTGTTTTGTGAAAATATGGCCCAACAATTCAAAAGAACTCCAAGCCAGCCTTCGGCGATAATAGAATTAAAGACTTTGAATATGCTACCTTTTACATCGCTTCACCTCCAAAGCCACCATACCCATGCAGATTTTGCAAAATGCGAAATTTAAATAATTTTCATTTGCATAATGAATGTCCATATAGACCCAAAACATTCCCTAAAGAAACCGCAGCAAACGAACAACCCTCATTTTTGTATGCTACTTTCGACCCTTCATCTTCTAACTCAATTGATTTACCAACAGTTAATTTGAACTAATAGAGCGACCAAACTTCAAGTTCATCAACATCAACACATTAGTCAACTCCACCCCAATACAAGCATTCATAGATACAGGTTCAACCATCAGTATAATGTCATATTCCCAATTCAAAAATTTGAATCTACAAATGGAACCATCATCATCCATTTACATCAATCAAGCTAATTCCAGAGCAAGAAGCTTTGGTCGCGTTAAAGTCAACCTTACCATCAGTCACATCACCCATCAGATAGATTTTCACATTCTCAGAAACTTCATCTACCCCCTTCTACTAGGTCTTGACGTGGGAACTCTGTTCAATCTTCATATCGACTTCAAGAATGGTGTTGTGACTACTAAAGGACCATCTTTGTATAATTGTAAATTTCAGGCGAATCATTTGAGACCAGAAACAAATCATGGCTTCTACAAGATATTACATAAATATACAACTATTTTAAGTGAAAATTCTTTTGATGTAGGAAAAATCAAAATAGCAAAACACAACATCCATACTGTTCCTCATCCACCTATCCAACTTCGACCGTATCGAAGATCAGCCTCAGAGTATGATGAGATTAAACGACAGGTTGAAGATTTGAAGAAAAAAGGACTAGTTCGAGACAGTCGGAGCCCATGGGCCTTCCCAGTCACACTCGTACCAAAGGCGGATGGCCAAAAGAGGCTTTGCGTTGATTACCGCCGTCTCAATGCCCTTACCATTGACGACAAGATGCCTCTGCCTAACATTCAAGAAGTCATCGATCGTCTTCAGGTAGCGAAATACTTCACTTCGTTGGACATCGCTTCAGGTTATTGGCATGTCGAAATGGCTCCAGACAGCACAGAGAAGACAGCATTTATCACCAACGAAGGGCTTTATGAGTGGTTAGTAATGCCTTTTGGGTTGAAAAACGCCCCTGCAACTTTTCAGCGAATCATTCAACAAACCCTTGGTCCATTAATGTACAAAGGGTGCATCAACTATCTTGATGATTTCATTATATATTCTTAAAATTTAGAAGAACATTTTGACCTTCTATCAGAAGTTCTAGAAAATTATATTCCCAAAACCTCAAGCTCAAGCTTCAAAAATGTTCTTTTATCAGAGAAGAAATAGAATATCTTGGATATATCATAGAAGCCGTTAAAAGTTTCCCAATCCCCAAAACAGTCAAAAACATACAGCAATTTCACGGATTGTCTAGTTATTATTAGAGATGTATAAAATATTTCAGTTCAATAGCACAACCTCTAACAGATTTATTGAAGAAAAATAAAATTTTCCACTAGTCTGAAATTCACCAAAAAGCATTTGAAACTTTGAAGAATTTAATCACACAACCTCCAGTTCTGGCAATGTTCGATCCCACCTTACCATGTAAGCTCTACACTGATGCCTCAGAGCAAGGACTTGGTGCAATTCTTGCACAGAAACATCCAGATGGCGCAGAGTACGGGTTGTTTCCTATTTCTCAAAACGGCTCAACCAAACACAGTCACGCTACACCGCTCAAGAGTTGGAATGTTTTGCTATCATAGAAGAAGTCAGACATTTCAACAACTACCAAGACAAGCCATTCCAAATTGTCACTGATCATAGTGCTTTAAAATGGCTATTGAATCATAAAAACCCTGGGGGAAGGCTTTTCCGATGGTCAATGGAGCTTTCTTCTAGATCGTTCCACATTATCCACAGAGCAGGAAGACAGCAAGCACATGTTTACGCACTTTCCAGGAATCCAGTGTGCACATTCATAACCGAAGATAAGATGAAAATAGCTCAATAACAGGCAGACTTGCGATTTGTAAAGAACCCTCAAATTAAAAGTGGCATTGTCACTATACGAATTCGAGGCCATTCCAAAGCAGTTGTACCTGATTCCCTATGGGCAAAATGTCTTCACCACTTTCATGATGAGTTTGGACATCCAGGAAAAAACAAAACATTGAAGCTGATTTCCACATATTACTAGTGGCCACAAATGCTCAGGACCATAAAAGAGTATGTTTCCTCCTGTAAAGTTTGTCAGCTCAGCAAACAGTCAAACCAACCGACAATCGGCCATTACCAAATACCGGACAGCGACCTCCAACCATTTGACCTCATTGGACTCGATATAATTGTTTTGGGAAATGAAGCCAAGAACACCAGACATAAGTACCTCCAGGTCATCATAGATCATCATAATCGTTACATTTGGGCATCTCCCACAGCATCCAACAATTCAGCTGCCATCTTCAACATCCTTAGACAGCTGTTATCTTCTGGTGTACCAATCAAACATATTCTGACAGACAATGGTTCGAATTTCAAATGTAGAAGCTTCAAAAATTTTCTGTCGGAAAATAAAATTGCCCATTCCCTTGCTACTCCATACCATCCTCAGACATGTGGAATCGTAGAAAAGGCTAACCATACCCTTCTCACAAGATTGAGAGCTGCAATTTTGGATACACCAAATTAAAAATGGTCGACCCTTGTACCATTTATTGTCAAGACATACAACCAGACCCCACATGAAGTAACAAAATTCAGCCCAAAGTTTCTTCTGTATAGGATTGATGAATCACCATCTTTTGCTGACCATCCCATCACTTTAGAAGAAGCAAGAGGTCTGGCTCGCGAGAATACCAGAAAATCTCAGATAAAGAGGAAGAATCATCATGATGTTAAACATCCTGATGTGGAATTCTTTGAGGGAGATCAAGTTTTGAGGACTGTTGCAAAGCACCATCCATGCATGTCTAAACTCAGTCCAAGACAACAAGGCCCTTTCTTCGTTAAGAAGAAGATCAGCAGTTTAGTGTATGACATCCAAGACACCAAAGGACAAGTGTACCGGGCTCATGATTAGAAGCACTTCGATCTTCCAAGGACAGGGAGTCCTTGGGAGCCGGGGGGTGTGACGGTGTTTTGACCCACCGCCAATTTTGAACAGCCCTTTCAACCGCCACCACCTCAGCCGGCCGTGTACGCTAAGTCGGCGCATGCGCGGCGGCGGTGACGTGGTAAGCACGGGGAGGAAACCATTATTTTGACGCCTCCACCAGCCAACGGCCATTTTCATCCTCCCATTTTCATCAAACCTTTTTAAACACTCCTTCACTAGATTTTAATTTGTAACAATAATAATCACTAATAATTAACATTGATATTTATTTTTATAATATACCAACGGGGGGCCATTGGAGCATTTTTTTTTTTAAACAGAAAAAAGTGTCCAATGCGGGGATCGAACCCGGGTCGTAGTGGTCGTAAACCAAACGGTTTAACCAGCCTTCCACCGAACTCCCTTCCTCATCAGTAATGTATATTAGGTAGGATGAGGTTTATTTTGTTTCTATTACATTACATGGAATAGTTTTTTTTTCTAATAAAATGTACTGACCTCTTTGTTCACTGAAACCTAAACAATGAGTATGTTAGACCATTCTTTGTTCAACCTTACACATTGTTTAGGTCTCTTATTAGGTGCAAGATGTATACTTATGCTAAAATGGTAATTTGGCTAAACATAGGTAAATTCATGTTGGGCCAGTATTGTTCAGCAAGCCAACACAGATATAACATTACGGTATGAAGCAAGTTGTGCTAAAACTAATATTTCCAATCAAATTATCAAAAAAATAACATATACTATGTAATATAAACACATGTATGTAAAATAAACACAATAATAACCAATAATTAAAAACCATAAATTTTTCTAACACAGTATACTTCTTAAGTAAGAATACCTTACCATGAAGGTTTAAAACCCTACACATTGAAACATGTAAAAAATGTAGCATGTGTGTATGATGGGCTTGAAGAGAAAATATTTAAAAAATATATTTATTGAAACTTTTGTAATACCACACAAAATATGCATATTTACAGTTACAACAGTTGCAGATCTTATTAGCGCTTTAAAAGGGACAATCATATATGAGCAAAGCATCCATGTACATTAGAGGACATTAGAAACATAGTGAAAAAAATATAAAAGGTAATGAATAAATTTTTTGCTAAATGAGGAAAGAAATAGCTCCACAACTTGTCTAGCACAAAAAGATGTCATTTGGAATATAGAGTTATATCTACGGATATGCAGCAAGAAGGACTTCGATAGAGGATGTAGGCAAGAGAGCAAAGAGGAAATAGGTTCTGGAGGGGACTCAATAGCAGGTAGAGAAACTCTACCTTGTTTACAACAGAGGCCAAAGGGTGCATCTCTAAATCTCAAAGCAGAGCAAAACTGGCATACCCGAGACATTTGGCCTATATCGACAGATGAATCAGCTTTATAATCAATATGGGCATTATACTGCAAACCTGAAAACGGCTTATGAGTCCAAAGCTGAATACGCTGAACAGGAACTTGCATAGTTTGTGTAGCTGCGACGCGGGCTTCAGAATACCTAAGACGGCGAAGCGCACGACGCGTCTCACTTTGAAGTGGTGTCTCAATAGCTCTAGCATTCCTATATCTCCTGGAAGCAGCCGTATTCCTACCAATTAAAGGTCGGCTGCGGCGAGGCATATTCTGAAAAAAAAAAGATTGAGATTAATATCAAAAGCTTAAAAACCAGCAATTTATAAACAAAGCACAAAAATCACCTGTCTTTTTGAGGTAAAAATCAAAATTCTTAAATTTTTCTTCAAAATAACCTTCCAGATATGTTAAAAAGATTATAAAAACTAAAAGCATAATATTTAAAAACTAAAAAATTAATGTACAAAACCAGTTATCATTAAAAAGCCTCAAAAATAGACCAACCGCAGGGCACGGCAATGAAAAAGCATGTTTTTTTGAGGAAAAAATAGAAATAATTTTCTAAAATACAAAATACAACCCCTATATGTTAAAAAAAACTATAAATAATCTAAATATAAAATACTTAATCAAATAAATTAAAATATCTTAAATAAAATTTTGAAAAAGGACCTCAAAAAGACAAATAAATGAATCCGTTAAAGAAATCCCTCGCTTATATAAAAATATAAATAACCTATTTTTTAGATACAACCCATATATGTAGAAAATATAATAAATAAACTGTATTTAAAAGATAAAAGCAATAATTAAAAAACTCCATAAGAAAATTTAAAAAAGGACTTCAAAATGATCCATAATTGAACATACCAATAAAATATCTTGCATCTTAGTGAAAAAAATAGAAATAATCCAAAGGTTGTTTACAAAACAACCCATATATGCTGGAAACACCATAAATAATCTACTTCTAAAATATCTAAGCAATTAATTAAAATGAAATTTCAAGCTTTTTAGTGAAAAAAAAGAAAAATAACTCAAATTTTTTTCACAAAACAACCCATATAAATGTGAAAAAGAGGGAGAACACGAATGCTCGACTACATTTAAATGCTGCAACTGCGTCAAACATCCACATTTTAGAAATCGAGATTTGGAGCATAAACCGAATAGTCAAGACTGCCCAATCTATAAAAAAGAGATGCAAATCATAATACAAAGAACAGACTATTCTACACTTATAGAAGATGCGGGCCAATAATAAACTTCCAGAATGATGGGGCGAAAACTATATAGTGACAAAATAAAAATTATTCAACAAAATACCAGAAAAAGCAAAAATTGCATAAATGAGCTTTGTGCATCTGATGAAATTAGAAATGCAGATATAGTAATGATTCAAGAACCTTATATAATCAAAGAGGAGGTAATATTTCCAGGACCTTGTACAAAATATCAATTGATGAACAGTCCCAATATAAATACGGCAATAATTGTAAGAAATAGCAGCTTAAAAATTCAATTAAGTACAGAATTCACTAACTCATTCGCTACAACTATAACCATACAAACAAAAAGTAAGAAAATATATCTTTCCAACATTTATATACATCCGAATTCAATGAAAAGTGAGCACGAGGAATTTATGAAGAAGTAATTAATACAAATTTACATATACCAGTGATAATTTGCGGCGATTTCAACGCCAGAGCTCCGTTATGGTATGATATTAGGAAAAATTATAATGGACATAGACTGATCCCTATCATAGATGAAATAAACTTAATTATCCATAATAATAAAACTTTCACGTGTCGTGATGCAAGTGTGATTGATCTCACACTAACAAATAAACAGGCAATTGCGGCGATCAGAAATTGGAAGACACAGCAGATATCGCAAATTTCAGATCATGTAGCTATATCTTTTGAAATATATACAAACGAACAATTTAGTTCAGAAAAATATTATTCCACTTGGAAATTTAATGAGAAAAATGCGAACTGGTTAAGTTTTAGTCAGAGAATTAACAGTAATGAACAAGAAAAAATTGAAAACTTGCTAGACATAGTGGATACACCAGAAATGATTGATCAAACGGTAAAAGAACTTACGAACATACTGATTGAGGCAGCACATAATTCACTTAAAGTAAATAATAATATGACAACAAAAAATAATATTAGTAATAAGTGGTGGAATACGAATTTACAGCTTCTAAAGGATCACTGTCATTACCTTAGAAACTGTTACTCTAGAAACAAAAATTGCCCTGATCATATTAAACAATACTATAAAAGCATACGAAATAAGTATTTACGGGAAATAGAAAAAGCTAGGAAAGCATCATGGAGAAATTTTCTGGAGGAAAACAAATCGAACAACCCTTATGGAAACTTATATAAGGTGTACAAAAACATCAAAAGTGAATCTAAGCGGAAGAGAAATATGCAAATTTTGGAGGGTAATACTGATATGGAATGTTTGCAGAAGGGTGAGGAATTATTGAATAACTTATTTCCAGATGATAAATGTGAAGAAGATACAAACATCCATAAAAGTATAAGAAATTATAATTTAAAACTACTCAATAAAGAAAAACCGATGGTTATGATTACTGAAGTCAACGACTTGATTGACAAATTAAATCCAAAGAAATCTCCCGGAATAGACAACATCTCTAACAACATGATAAGGCACACTAAACAATTTATAGCTCCTATATTGGTGAAACTATTTCAAAAATGTTTAGACATACAATACTATCCTGCTGAATGGAAAAGAGCAGAGGCAATAATTATTCCGAAACCTGGAAAAACAGATTTTAATAACTATAAAAATTATAGACCTTTATGTCTTAATTCCAACATTTCTAAAATATTTGAAAAAATAATTAATAATAGAATAATAAAATATTATGAAGATTTTAATTTACTAAGTGATCGACAACATGGCTTTAGAAGATCGAAATCTACTATTACTGCACTAACTGAAATAATAAAAATTGCGTTAGAACATAAAGCAAGAGAATATGCAGCAATAATTGCAGTGGATATTAGTGCAGCGTTTGATAATGCATGGTGGCCGGCCCTGATGAAAAGACTAGATGAAGATGGTGTGCAGGCTTCAATGATAAAACTTCTACAATCATACTTTGATAATAGAAGAATAAGATTAAGATATTCCTCAACTGAAATTAATAAGAAACTAAGTAAAGGATGTCCACAGGGAGGACCACTGTCTCCCACATTATGGAATATTCTTATTAATGAGATACTGAATAATAATCTGGATGATAATTGTGAAACAATAGGATATGCAGATGATATTACGTTAATATGTTGGAATAAAACTCCTGAACAACTAAGAAAGACAATAGATAATGTATTAAGAAAAATCAATAAGTGGTGTGAAAGTCGTAAATTAAAATTGTCAGATGAAAAAACAAAAATATTATATTTATATAAATGCAATAGCGATATAATAGTCTCAGGTAGCAAGTCAATTAAACCGGTTGAAGAACTTAAGATTCTAGGAGTAACTATTAAAAATCACCGAGTCAGAAGCAAACTGGACTTTACGCCTCATGTTAATGAAATGATCATAAAGGTAACTAGAGCTAGTGGATACCTATTTGGCCTGACAAAGAAAGCATGGGGTCTGGACTTTAGACGAAGACTGATATTGTATAAGACATTATATCGAAGTACAATTACTTATGGTTATCCAATATGGTATCCATTCATAAACAAAAAGTCTAAAGACAAACTTAATTCTCTTCAATATAGTATTTTAAAACATTGTATACAGGCATACAGTACAACATCATCGGATTGTACACACATACTTGCACAAGTCCCCAAACTTACTGATTATATTGAATCTAACATGTTGAAAACCGAAATAAATTACAACCGATTTGACTCTTCAAGTAGGAATATAATTTCTAATTACATAAGGGAAAAATTGCAGAAATACTATGAGAAGACTAATACCATTTTCAAATCCTTCTTCACTGATTCCCAAATACCCAAATATGTCAAGCCAAACTTTTACAATGTCCAATTTTTTACTGGACACGGTAACTTTAGATCATATTTGTACAAAGTCAGAAAGACGGATTCACCTAAATGCTCATGTGGTGCAGAAGAAGAAAATCCTGTACATATTTTAACGGACTGTCGACTTGTAGAGGACTTGAGAGTCAAAAATCAAATAAATATAAATTGTCTAAATCAAATAGTTAATAATAGATATATGTATATAAATTTTAATAGATTTTGTAGAATGTTTTTTAGTAATAGATAGCCTGGGCTGTAATATAGTTATATGCTGTAAATAGCTCTAAATTTCTGTTCTTATGTGATGTTCACTAATATTCATTATAGTGTAATTAAATCGTTAACTAACTGACAAATATGTTAATAATTTCTATTATAATAACTAATTTCCTATTAATAATTACTGTAAATAAGCTCCCAAACTTGTGTATGCATGCAAATATCCAAGACGGATATCGCGTGCTTTGTAAATGATAATAAATAAATAAATATAAGTGGAAAACACCATAAATAATCTGTAACTAAAATATCTAAACAATTAATTAAAAATTTTGTTAAGGTCCTCAAAAAAGACATAAAATTGAGCACATGAATGAAATTTCTAGCTTTTTAGTGAAAAAAAGAGGTCCTCAAAAAAGACATAAAATCGAGCACATGAATGAAATGTCTAGCTTTTTGGTGAAAAAAATAGAAATAACCCTAAATTCTTAAAAAATAATATAAATTATTATAAATCTTATAAAAATACTAACCACGTAATAAAATAAAAAAGAAACTTGATCTCATCAAGTAACCACGTAATAAAATAAAAAATAAACTTGATCTCATCAAGTAAGGCTTCAACTTTTTTCGGTATAAAATATGAAAACTATAAAATAAAAGTATCTTACCATGTATAAAAGTTATTATTAAAATCAATATATATATATATAAAAGATAGAACAAATTTAGCCAGAAGCGGAAAGTAAACACTTTTGAAAGTATAAATACTTTTACTCTGTTGAATTTTTTTGTATTTTATCGACAACAGCAAAGTTATGTATTTTAAAGTTAGGGAAAAATATTTTGATGTTAAGCAAAACCTGCTCCATCTCGTTTTACATAAATGTTGAAAATTTGGTCGAAATTGATGCATTGTAACGAAAGTTTTTAGTGATGTACTCTTATGAAATTTGCATTTTATTAATATAGACTAGCCGAATGACCCGGGCAACACCCGGGTTTTACCCGATTAAATGTTTTTATTCAAATATTATTTGTTACAATTATAAATTGTCGCCGTGAATGTAACTCTTGTGAAACGTCCCGCTCCAAACTTTGTGTCTGAGAAGCGATATTTTTATAGAGAGATGATCTGGCTTTGTGTCTTCTGCTCAAATGAATGTTTTTCTGTTAGAATTTTGTTCCTGCACACTAAAAATGAACTGGCTTCACCCGCGTATTCTGAATTTTGGATTTTTTCCGATATAATTTTGCATCTGATAATCAAACATGATACAGCAATATTGTCATAATCATTTTATGATTAAAAGATAACTATCTTTGCCCAGAACTGGTCAATTTCAATTTGTCTTGGCTAAAAATCCGATAAATATCTCTTCCAGATTTTTTTCTATGTCCTGTTAAAACACGTTATACATGTACATTAGGTCAGCTGATTTTACCTCCAATCTTCACCGCTAGAGGCGCTACTTGCGAGCGAAAGGGCAAATTTGCAACGCAATTTGCAAATAACTCGAAGAATATTCAGAATAGAGACCTGAAAATTTCACTATAAGTTTTTCCAGATTCTACTATATATACTGTTAAAATATCGGTCATATTAGTTACGTATTGTGGACGTGTATAACCGACATAGGAACAAACACACATACATATATATGGTAATTTAAACCAACAACCCTATATTGTATAATACTTTTAACAAGATTGTCATGTTGTATATAGAAACACATCTATAAATAATTATATGCATGATTGACATGTGTCATTGCCTCACCCTATGTAATGTACTTTGTACACTCTGAGGATGAATAAATAAAACTATGTAATAGATTAAGAGCTGAGTTAAAGCAAGATTGAGAAGTTCAAAAACGTCTAAAATCGAGAGAGAAACCCAACAACCCTAAAGAGGAATTTGGCTAGTCGTTGCCATCAAGGTCGAAGGGTGCAGAATGCCGCAGACGTTCAAAGTTCAAATTCTCACATCTCCCCCCCTCCTCGGCAAATATATAAAACCTCGGTTTTAGCGAACTCAGAAAGTCACTTCACCGTCGGCGTGAGCCCTTGTTGGTTTCAGCCAGGTCCACCTCATCGACCATGTAAAGCAGTAAGAAACCTTCTTTCTCCATCTTGCTCTTAGCTCGAATCCTATCTGTTCATGGAACTTTCCTACTACAACTGTGTCTCTTCGTTTTTTTTGTGTGTGGACATTCCCAAGCTTTCCACTCTGCCTCGACTACGACTGCCTGTACTCTGTGAGAACTGTTAAAGGTCCTTCAAGGTGCAGAGAGGTACTGGAAAACTCTCCACGCCCTGACTGTCCCTCTCGGTTACTACAGGTTTGACCCTCGGTTACCACAGTTATAGCGAGAATCGACAGGATGACCACAACGAAGAGGTAAGAAGCCTTTCCAGATAGAAGCGACAAAGAGCAAAGATGGAGGAAAAAGCCCGCCAGTCCAACGAAACGACCAATCAATCTCCCCCCAACAACACAGCCGAAGATCCCGCAAAATAAGAACAAGTTTCCTGAATGAACAATCCTTAAAACTGTAAGCTTTTAAAACCTACGTTACTTTCTCCTCAAACTCACAACTTGATTCTCCATAAATTTAATGTTTATTTTCACTGAAATCATTTTAAATCAATTTTTACAATTTTTATATGATTTCAATTCAAATTTCAAATCTTTTACACCCTCATTTATCAAATTTTACTTTATTTTAAGCCACTTATAAATTTGAATTCATTACTTTCAAATTTATATTTTAAAAAAATCATTATTTTTTAAATACTCGAATCATAATTCTAAACTTATTTATGTGTTTTTTTATATCTTATTTTTATAACAAAACACCAATTTCCTAATCAAATACTCAAAACTTTGCAAGATATATTGTTATTGTTGTATTCCAATTTGATTACACACAGCGCTCAACGTTAATTATTCTTTAATTAACTACAGGGTAAAAGGATTATATATAAATTAAATAGTAAACATGGAGAAAGAGAGAATAAGTCAGCGTGGCGACGCCGCTTGCAGGTTACATCAACAGGAAGTGACGTCAGCTCCAGTGTTGCAGAAGCCAGCCGCCCGCCGTCACGGTCTAGCAGTTATGTTCACTATTTTATGTAAACGCCCCATTCAAATTATAAGTCACTATCACGCCATTTCCTTTTACAAGGATAATTTTAGCACTACCATAATCAACGATTTAAAAAATATATATTCAAATTTTAATAAACATAGGTGAAACGCTTTTTTTTTATATTTCAAAATCGAAAGATACAATATCTTTAAAATCACATCTAGAAAAGTAACTGCCCTTCCCCAAAACAAGTTAAAAATCCAACACAGTTTAACTCCCTCGTCCTTTCTTTTTACATGCATAATTATTATTCATCCACACATCTCTCTCAACAAACTTCAACACACTCCCCCATCACTTTCTCCAATTGGCCACCATCTATTAGCGCGCGACTTGGCAACATATCAATCTCGAGCCACACAAGCTCCATATCGTCGCCACTAAACGTGCCACATCCATTAACAGACAAAATATCTCGATGTGTTTTATACAACCACCACCCATGACTAGTAAATTTGTTATTCATGATGAAACAAGTTAGATGCTGTACCAAAAACAAAGGCTTCACGTGACACCTTTCCATTCAATTTACTCACTCGTGTCACACAGCGCATCACAACAATTTTTCTCACTTAACAGGCCACAAAGACGCCTACATGCCTGTGACACATTTCGCCTCAAAGCGTGTCCGCGTCGAAAGTCGCACTTTCACCACACATCTAAACCTGACATCATTGAATAATATTTTTTACCAAGTCAGCAATAACGTCGAAACACAACACTTACGAGCACCTTTAAAAAAACTACTTAAAAAAGATGTCAAATGGAATTGGAACCCAGATTGTCAGCAAGCTTTCACCACTCTCAAAGAGAGTTTAACCAGTAAACCAGTACCCTAACGTACATTCAAACCCTAAAAACTGTACTACAACAAGGATTTCCAAAACGTCTGTTATCTGACAGAGCGCCCGCTTTTACCTCAGAAAAATTCCGTAAATTTCTAATAACACATGGTATACAACCCCTACTCACCACAAGCAATAACCCACAAGCAAACGGTTTAATAGAACGCTTGAATGCCACCATTACAGGCAAACTCAGACTAGCTTATCTAGAAAATCCGAAAGATTCCTGGACTCAACTAGTTAAACGCGTCACTCAGACGCATAATAACACACCCCATTCTGTCACAAGTTTTCCACCCACCTACTTAATGCTCAATGTTGTCCCCCCAGATCTAAAAACTCATCTTAACCCATACCCCGAAATAACTAGAGCTAGAGAGATAGCACGCTCTCGTACCCAAAATAAGCATAAAAAAATAAAGAAACATTTGATAAGCAGCACAGAACACCACATTTCGAAGTGAATGATTTTGTTTTGGTAAAAAATTATAGACATCCCGACACAGGTAAATTAGCACCATATTTTACTGGACCATATACAATAATTGAAATAGAATTACCCATTGTCGTTCGAATAGATCGCCCCAATCAACTTCTCAATAGAGACAGTGACACCATACATGTCAATAAATTAAAATATTACACAGAAAATGTTCTGTACATTACACCTCCACAAACCCGATTTATTCAAAACCCACAGCGAATGTCTCAAGATGTATATCTAAGTGAATTCAAACATTTGACTCTAGATATCTTCGAGACGCAACTATTCCGAATTATACCGCCTCAAACTTCCCAGCCATTCCTACATTTAAATCTAGATTTATTTAATATCGATCGTTTTAAAACAAAACTCATGTAGCCTCCAAAATATTTCCCGTTAAATTCAAAAACCTATTCTATCTACATACTCTACACCAATTTATTTGAATCTGTATTACTTACTTACTTACTCTATTTCACACAATATAAAGATTTCTTTGAAACCACCAGATCCAGACTAGAAGAGAAAAAATTCAAGCCAGTGCGCTGTAGACAACCCCCATATCTCTCCCTTCAAAAACAATATACATCGCACCCCGGTCGTAAAAATGGACGTAATCACCGCTAGTTGACTGACATACCAAAGGGATATGAACTAGTTACACACCACATTTATAACTTCTTTTTAGAAGAAATACTAAACCTTCATCTACTCATTGTAATAATCTTTAACTATATTCTACTTTTTGTATAAAATATTTATTTTTATTTTTTACCTTTCAATTATATAATCACAAGTTTCTAATCCAACATTATTTAAAAAAAATCAATTTTACTTTTATTTTCACAATATTATTTTAGTATTATAAAATATTTATTTGTTGTCAAAAATCACTTTAATTCTTCATTATTATTACTTTTATATATTGATTGTTTGATTTTGTCTCCACTTAAACTTTATTCAACCACAATGATATTTCTATATTTTTATTCATTTAATATTTGTTTTTATACCTTATATAATATGGACAAATAATATCATTAACTTTCGGGCTCATACAACAATATATTTTCTAACCACTTCAGTGTACTTTCCACTACAATCTATTTCTAAATCATTGCTCACATCAACGTAGAAAAACGACAGTACTGCTTGACAATTTTTTTTTATTTCGTAATTTCAGCAAACTCTTTGAACACAGTTCCCCAGATTTAAAAATCCCAACTTCTGGCTTGAACGTGTTTCAAAAGTTTAATTCAATCATCCGCAGAGCAAAATCACCAACGCATGCACAAAGCGTTTACAACTCACAATTTTTTTAGCTCTAGCGGACCACACTCAACCTTTGATTTTAAGTCAAGTAAGTTCACCTACTGTCGCTACAACAATTCTACTTATCGCATGACTCTATTTCAGCCCTTTCACAATCATATTAATGAACAACTTTTTCTTCAACAACTTTTCAACCCAATAACTCTACAATTGTGACAAAGCACTGTAACCTTATACAGTATCACAGGTGAAACATTGCCTAGGAAGACGCTCAAGTCTATATCCTCGCTTTGCACCTGGATCTAAGTATTTGAATGCATGTGTAATACTCACGATTGCATATTCTTTAACCCCTAACCCTTTCCAAAGCCCGCCAACAATCTCTTAGAACATGATTTTATTTTTATCATTATTATTTTTTTTATCAAACAAAGGTTTTTATCTAAATTTCTCTTTTATAATGAATATCATAACTTTTAAATTGATAATAAGTTGTATTTTTTATAATTTGCAGATATATCCAAACAAAACATCTTGTTATAGCCCTTTTTAACCCTCACAGTTTAAATTAATTAAAAGAAATTTAAATTACTTACCTGTCCGTTTAAACCCGGATAAACCCTTTCACTCCCGGGGCCCATCTATGGTGATTTAAACCAACAACCCTATATTGTATAATACTTATAACAAGATTGTCATGTTGTATATAGAAACACATCTATAAATAATTATACGCATGATTGACATGTGTCATTGCCTCACCAAATGTAATGTACTTTGTTCAAACTGAGGATGAATAAATAAAACTATGTAATAGATAAAGAGCTGAGTTAAAGCAAGATTGAGAAGTTAAAAACCGTCTAAAATCGAGAGAGAAACCCAACAACCCTAAAGAGGAATTTGGCAAGTCGTTGCCATCAAGGTCAAAGGGTGCAGAATGCCGCAGACGTTCAAAGTTCAAATTCTCACATCTCCCCCCCCCCTCGGCAAATATATAAAACCTCGGTTTTAGCTGAACTCAGACAGTCACTTCACCATCGGCGTGAGCCCATGTTGGTTGCAGCCAGGTCCACCTCATCGACCATGTAAAACTGTAAGAAACCTTCTTTCTCCATCTTGCTCTTAGCTCGGCTCCTATCTGTTCATGGAACTTTCCTACTACAACTGTGTCTCTTCGTTTTTTTTGTGTGTGGACATTCCCAAGCCTTCCACTTTGCCTCGACCACAGTCTGTGAGTACTGTTAAAGGTCCTCCAAGGTGCAGAGAGGTACTGGAAAACTCTCCACGCCCTGACTGTCCCTCTCGGTTACTACAGGTTTGACCTTCGGTTACCACATATACATACACTGACTTTTATATATATAGGGATCTGTAATAATAAAAATACCTTGGAAGCAATAATTGAATCATATCTTCAAAACCAGACGAACCACCACAATATATTAAAAATAATAATTCCTCCAAAAATATTGTGTCCATCTATACTCCAATATTGAAAAGACTATCACTCAAATCCACTCTGGGTGCTAGGGTGACGTGATAAATTTACACTGAGAAAAAAAACTCAAAAATTCTAAAATCATAAAAATCCACAAAATTTAAATATTTTAGTACCATATATGCATGCATGCTATTCATTTCATTTTTAAATAATTATGATTATCCAATACATCCATTTTTCATAATGTAACAGCCCAAAAAAGTCCTAAAATACACAAAGGTATCAGGGGGGCAAAGACAAATTTCAAATATAATGTGCTTACTCTGTAAATATTTATTATGGGAATTCAATTCAATAACCTTGAAACTTAAAACACCATGATCCTTCACACAACTCATTTTGGTAAAAAAAAAACTAATTGAATCTTTGGTAAAAAAAATTGAACTGAAATCTTTTACATGAAGCTAGACTGGTTGTCTACCTATTCAGTACATTGTCCTCGCACACATAACCGAAGCCTTTTGTTTAAAAAAAATCCTACTTCACAAAAATATTAAACCAAAATCTAACCTTAAGGTATATGCCTTTTTTTTAATGACCTTAAAACACACACAAAGTTACCCTACTTTTTTCAATAAACTTAAAAAAAAAATTATTTCGAACCGGTATTCCGGGTTTAATACCAAATCTATGATCACAAACTCACACTCAGATACTTGTTTGTTTACATGGGATTATGCCATTTGTCCTTGTTAAAAATAGATAATTCATAATTGTATGTTTTATAGATTTTCCCCTATTATTATTATGTATATATATATTTATTTTATTTTTGTTGTCTCTTTCTCTTAATGGGTGGAAAGGAATAAAGAATGGAAGGAGCAAAATTTGTAAACAAACAAGACATCGCCCCCCCCCCATGCCATGCGCGGTGACGGGGAGAAAAAAGAAGAAAGGACAACCGGCAGCACTGGTGTATAGGCTCGGGGAACTATGAGCTCCCTGCCTCAGAAGGAATGAGTAGCCACGTCATCAAGAAACAAAGAAGATAAAGAGAAGAGCGTCGTTATAGAATTGCGCACCAATTAAGTGGGTAGCGATATAGTTTTCCTGTTATGGAACTGAAGAATTGATCCAGATATTATCTCAAGTGAAGAATTCTACAATGACTCATGATCTGATTTATCGACAGAATTGAAACAAGATTTGTTTTTATAAACAGAAGCTTAGATAAGTATTTGTGAACTTTATTTGAAAAAGATTTGCCTTTCCAACCCTAGTTATTTTTGCTCTCTACATTATTTTTTTGTCTGTATATTTATCTTGTATCACTTGTTTTTTTTTTATAATTTCAAATATATCTAACATTTTGGCCAATTTGATTATCAACCCTTTTATCTATTTTATTATTATTATATGTCCTCACTTCTTTTTTCTAGATTTGGTTCATTTTGTCTCCTCTCTAATTGTAAAGATGTTGCTGTATCACCTCATAAGCATAAATAAATAAATAATTATTATTATTTTTTAATGACCAGTCTCATTTTGGATAAGCAAAATAAAATATATATTTATGCCATTTTTGTTAAATTGCATTTCCACAACTTGTGTAAACACAACTGGTGAATCTCTATTTTCAATCTGGGTAAGATTGACCTTCCCCCATTTTTTTTCAAATTCAACAGTCCTCTAGCTGCCCAAAGCTAGAGCTTCTCACACCTTCGGGACTTTCAGGCGGAGGACAAAGACCCTTTACATTGTCAATTGCTGCTCCCTGAGCAGTCAGAAGAAAAGGAATCATGGGACTCTCTCCCTTGACATCCAGTGTGTGCTCCCAGAGCACATGACAAATGACATTTCCCACAACCTTGCGAGTGCTTTCTTCACAGAAAGAGAAACTTAGCTGGAGAGCCTATATCTCATCCAGGGTCAAAAATCCAGTTTAAAAAAAAATAGATAAGTTTTAAAACCTGACATGTACACAAAAAAAATGTCAGTGAGTTTACAGATCCCTGATGGTAGATCAACTATTTAGGTCCTAAAACATTTAGTATAAAGTTATAAGATCCTATCCTACCAATATCTTAATTTGTCCAGGTCTAACATACTGTTGGCTTGAAGTTTGATATCTCATTCACTATCCTTCATTCATACAAAAAAACATTTAGGGATGCTTTCAAACTAAACTTGAAATCAAAAGCACTGCCTGAACATTAAACAAACAAAACAACTATTCAAAATACTAATTCAGGGAGATAAGCACAATTGCTCTAAATAAAAAAAATCTAGTTATGATCCACCTCCATAAACTCACAAAAGAAAATAAACTTGTACTAATTACCACCAATTTGGTCATTTGGTACCCAAAAAAGTACTGTAACAAAAAAAAGTGTGCAAGGTACATTAAAAAATAGAAATCTTATCTTCAAATATTCCTCTAATCCTATTTACCTAACCAAAAAAATTATCATTTACTGTAAAAGCTATCTAGAGGGCCTGGATCCCGTCCTCCTGTGTTTACAATATGCGACAAAGAGAAAACAAAAAAAGAAAATCCTCAAACTTAGGCCATAATATAAATCTTAGAATCCTATTTGAAAAAACTACTAGACTAACTATTCAACAACTTCAACATTGCTTCATAAAGATTGCTCACAGTGATGGGTACCAAGAGAGCCTAAATCTCATCTTTTATACTGGTTCACTGTCTGAGACACAACATGTTAACTCATAGTTGAAAAATGGATATATCTTTAATAAAATATAGGTCTTAAATCTATGCTAAAGTGAGTTTATAAAAATACTTAAAACAAAGGCTGAGCTTAAAAAAAAGGATGCATAATGCTCTTTACATTTTGTAATTTCACACACAAAAATTTTCAAAAAATCTCGAAATTACCCTGAAAAATGAAATATAAAAACTTTTGCTAAAATTATCTTGTTCATACCATGTAAATATCTCCTTCATACTATGAAAAGCTTCATCATGTAGGTCAGCATGTACCTCAAAGGCAGACCATAGACATACTAACACTACTATAAGTAAAAAATTATTATTAACCAAAAAGAATGTCTAAGAAATGTATTTTTTATACACTCATATGCAATATTCCTGAAATATCTTATTAAAATAATAATAATTCTAGCTTTTGTTGTTTCAAACACTTAAAAAGAAAACATGCCTTTTTATTTAATAAATTTCCCTAGAAAATTGTGTCAACCTTTAAGGATGAAGACATTTAGGCCTAAAAAGAAATAAGCTTCTGATTGGTGTGTCAACTAACCACTGATTTACAAAAAAAAAGGTAATCTTAATGAAATGTATTTCATTAATTGAAATATTAAATCGGGTATATGTAACCATATAATAGAAAAACCTCCCTGCCAATTTCTTACATAATGGTAAGTCATTTGAAATTGACATTTGTTATATGTTTATTATGACACTGTGTCATAATTTCCATATTACAGTAAATTAAAAATTATTAACGAGATATATTCTTCTAAATAAATATATTTTAAACATCTATATTTCTCATATATGTTACAAACAGAAAAAAATTAAGTTTATTATTGATTTTTTAATAAATGTATTGTTAGGTCTTTTTATTATTATTATTGTATTTTATTAATTAATTAATTATAATTCATATTCATAGAATTTTATTGTTACTTATAATCATTCTTTTTGTTGTTTTTTTCTTCTTCTTCTGTTTTCTTTTGTGTTATAAATACAACTAAATCGCATTAAATCGTAGTACCCTCTTTGGGGATCAAGGACCTCTAATAACAGTGGAATCGTGCTGCACAATTTCTCTGAAAGAGAAAGCCTCGATATTGTCGCACCTTCGTCACCCACGCATTACAGCCCACTCGGCAATCCCGATTTCCTAGACTTCGCTGTTTTTAAAAACATTCCCTGGACCCCAAAGGCCAGAACATCCGACGATTCATCATCTGACCATCTCCCTGTAATCTTTTAATTGAATTGTCCAAAGGATGAATTCACAATCCAGCTCAGCCGAGTAACTAATTAGGTTCATTTTCAACAAGATCTAATCTCCACCACGCCCCCCAGACTCCCATTGAAAACTGAAGTAGACATTGATTCAGCAGTTGGAATTTTAAACGAGAAAATTAATAATAGCTACTCGAAAAACACCATAGTTTCATCTTCCAAATTAATAAAGAACCCAAAAATCAAAGCCTTAATAAGGGAGAAAAATAAAGCTAGTGAAAGATGGCAATCAACCTGGGATCCAGCTCATATAGAGCTACTTACCTCATCAATCTTCAAGGAAAGGTAAATCAAGCCCTTGAAGCAGAGAAATCTGAAAATTTAAATAGTTTTTTTAAGCAAACTTGAAACCAGCCCAACAGACTTCTGGAAAAAACAAAACCCATTAGGAAAAAAATGAACAAAATCACTAGTTTAAATGCAAATGGAAAAACCTTGCTGACGAAAAAGAAATTGGAAATGATCTTTCAGAGCATTTTTCCAAACACTTTTCCAAGGCGGAGGATGAGGCTCCGTATTACCTAACAGATAACACTTGCCATCATCCCCAAGAGAATATACTATCAATGACAACGCCAAATGAAGTCAAGGAAGTGATTAAAAAGCTAGGTAATCACAAAGCTCCAGGCCACGACAATATTACGCCGCAAATGACTAAAAACCTTCCCATCAAATGGATAGTTTTCCTCGCTGGGATCTTCAATGCTGCATTACACCTGTGCTACTTCCCGAAAATACATGGAAACATGCCATTATCATAACCATTCCAAAAAATTCACCTGTCAAATCACCTGAAGATCTCAGACCAATCAGCCTTCTCTCTACCATCGGTAAGGTATACGAGAGGATTGTTCTTCGCAGATTGCAGACATACATGGATTATATTAACTTTATCAATCCTCAATAATTGGATTCAGAAAAGGACACTCTACAACCCACCAGCTAATCACAGTAATGGATTACATCCAAATAAGAAAGTCCCACAAGGAGGCAGTAGGTGCTGTTTTTCTAGACTTTACTAAAGCCTTTGATAGAGTATGGCATGATATATATATGGCTTGATAACAAAAATAACAAAAAATCAATTTCCAAGGGATTTTATCAAATTCTTGAAAAACTATCTCCAGGACAGGACCTTTTCAATTAAGCAAGGGAATTATATAACCACGGCAAAACCAACCCAGATTGGAGTCCCTCAAGGCTCTATCCTTGGACCCTACCTATTCAACATCTGCATCAACGATTTCCCTCCACATCCAAAATGTCAAATAAATCCTTTCGCAGATGACGCAGCAATTTTAGAAAACTCCAAATCAATAGGAATAATAACTACACAACTCCAAAATTACATAAACAGTATAACCAAATGGTACAATGATTGGAAATTAGGCATCAACCCAAAAGAGTCTCGGGCAATAATCTTTCCTCCACTAGACAATAAAAAATTCAAGCCACAATTTTCTTAAAGGTAAACCAGAGCCCTATTAACTGGACTGACAGCGTTAAATATCTTGGAGTTACCTTAGACTCCAAGTTGAAATTCAACATGCATGTAAAAAATATCATAAAGAAAGCAAAAATCGCAAAAATAACATTATCAAGCCTGTTCAACTATAGAAGCAAATTGACCACAAAACAAAAGTTTACTCTATACAGAAGTTGTATCCTCCCGATAGTAACATACGCACTCCCAGTTTGGTGCGAATATATTACAACCACAGAAAAAATAGGATAAATGCATTTATGAGAATCTGACTTCGGACAAGTATAGGAGCTCCATTCAACCTATCAAACAAGATACTAAAGGAGGACTTGAACCAACCCGATCTAGAAGATATGTATCAAACTTCCGTTTAGAAAATATACCTACAAATGCAAAATTCAAATAATCCAACCATACAAGATATTCTACAAAATAAAGAAGATATCAATCCCCGATTCCGACGACCCGGCCCTGACACTTAGTCAAGAACTCCTCGCCAAACAGCTGCCCTCCTGCAAGGCCTAGAGGGACCACCTCTACTCCACCAACTCGCCATGTGTAAATAGCCAGGATTGAATCGAATTGAGTCAGCTCGTTCTTTCTAGAAGAAACTTCAAAGAAAACGTGCTAACATTTTTTGGAGCCGAAACCGGGGAAAGAAATAGAAGAAATAGAAAGTTCTTAGAAGCCCCATAGAAATAAAGAAAGGTGAGGTTTTGAATACTAATCTTTAAAATATGAAAATAGAAATCTTAATTTTTGAATCTCTGATTAAAAGTTTAGAATTGATAAATGCAGATGTAGAATATAATTTAGAAGGCAATAATAAATATGCACTTATGCAAAATAAAGAAGACTTGTTAAATTTAAAAGCTAGCATTGATAATCAATATGTGAAATTAGTGAAATATAAAGGCATTAATGCTGAAGAAAAATTTAAGGTATCCTTTGAGGCAAAGTCTAAAATCAATTCCTTTTTGATAAAAATAAATA
>CP092874.1:50238882-50287271 GCA_030710605.1 Cordylochernes scorpioides
TGTTGACGGGCTTTGGAAAGGGTTAGGGGTTAAAGAATATGCAATCGTGAGTATTACACATGCATTCAAATACTTAGATCCAGGTGCAAAGCGAGGATATAGACTTGAGCGTCTTCCTAGGCAATGTTTCACCTGTGATACTGTATAAGGTTACAGTGCTTTGTCACAATTGTAGAGTTATTGGGTTGAAAAGTTGTTGAAGAAAAAGTTGTTCATTAATATGATTGTGAAAGGGCTGAAATAGAGTCATGCGATAAGTAGAATTGTTGTAGCGACAGTAGGTGAACTTACTTGACTTAAAATCAAAGGTTGAGTGTGGTCCGCTAGAGCTAAAAAAATTGTGAGTTGTAAACGCTTTGTGCATGCGTTGGTGATTTTGCTCTGCGGATGATTGAATTAAACTTTTGAAACACGTTCAAGCCAGAAGTTGGGATTTTTAAATCTGGGGAACTGTGTTCAAAGAGTTTGCTGAAATTACGAAATAAAAAAAAATTGTCAAGCAGTACTGTCGTTTTTCTACGTTGATGTGAGCAATGATTTAGAAATAGATTGTAGTGGAAAGTACACTGAAGTGGTTAGAAAATATATTGTTGTATGAGCCCGAAAGTTAATGATATTATTTGTCCATATTATATAAGGTATAAAAACAAATATTAAATGAATAAAAATATAGAAATATCATTGTGGTTGAATAAAGTTTAAGTGGAGACCAAATCAAACAATCAATATATAAAAGTAATAATAATCAAGAATTAAAGTGATTTTTGACAACAAATAAATATTTTATAATATTAAAATAATATTGTGAAAATAAAAGTAAAATTGATTTTTTTTAAATAATGTTGGATTAGAAACTTGTGATTATATAATTGAAAGGTAAAAAATAAAAATAAATATTTTATACAAAAAGTAGAATATAGTTAAAGATTATTACAATGAGTAGATGAAGGTTTAGTATTTCTTCTAAAAAGAAGTTATAAATGTGGTGTGTAACTAGTTCATATCCCTTTGGTATGTCAGTCAACTAGCGGTGATTACGTCCATTTTTACGACCAGGGTGCGATGTATATTGTTTTTGAAGGGGGAGATATGGGGGTTGTCTACAGCGCACTGGCTTGAATTCTTTCTCTTCTAGTCTGGATCTGGTGGTTTCAAAGAAATCTTTATATTGTGTGAAATAGAGTAAGTAAGTAAGTAATACAGATTCAAATAAATTGGTGTAGAGTATGTAGATAGAATAGGTTTTTGAATTTAACGGGAAATATTTTGGAGGCTACATGTATTTTGTTTTAAAAACGATCGATATTAAATAAATCTAGATTTAAATGTAGGAATGGCTGGGAAGTTTGTGGCGGTATAATTCGGAATAGTTGCGTCTCGAAGATATCTAGAGTCAAATGTTTGAATTCACTTAGATATACATCTTGAGACATTCGCTGTGGGTTTTGAATAAATCGGGTTTTTGGGGGTGTAATGTACAGAACATTTTCTGTGTAATATTTTAATTTATTGACATGTATGGTGTCACTGTTTCTATTGAGAAGTTGATTGGGCGATCTATTCGAACGACAATGGGTAATATTATTTCAATTATTGTATATGGTCCAGTAAAATATGGTGCTAATTTACCTGTGTCGGGATGTCTATAATTTTTTACCAAAACAAGATCATTCACTTCGAAATGTGGTGTTCTGTGCTGCTTATCAAATGTTTCTTTATTTTTTATGCTTATTTCGGGTACGAGAGCGTGCTATCTCTCTAGCTCTAGTTATTTCGGGGTATGGGTTAAGATGAGTTTTTAGATCTGGGGGGACAACATTGAACATTAAGTAGGTGGGTGGAGAACTTGTGACAGAATGGGGTTTGTTATTATGCGTCTGAGTGACGCGTTTAACTAGTTGAGTCCAGGAATCTTTCGGATTTTCTAGATAAGCTAGTCTGAGTTTGCCTGTAATGGTGGCATTCAAGCGTTCTATTAAACCGTTTGCTTGTGGGTTATTGCTTGTGGTGAGTAGGGGTTGTATACCATGTGTTATTAGAAATTTACGGAATTTTTCTGAGGTAAAAGCGGGCGCTCTGTCAGATAACAGACGTTTTGGAAATCCTTGTTGTAGTACAGTTTTTAGGGTTTGAATGTACGTTAAGGTACTGGTTTACTGGTTAAACTCTCTTTGAGAGTGGTGAAAGCTTGCTGACAATCTGGGTTCCAATTCCATTTCACATCTTTTTTAAGTAGTTTTTTTTAAAGGTGCTCGTAAGTGTTGTGTTTCGACGTTATTGCTGACTTGGTAAAAAATATTATTCAATGATGTCAGGTTTAGATGTGTGGTGAAAGTGCAACTTTCGACGCGGACACGCTTTGAGGCGAAATGTGTCACAGGCATGTAGGCGTCTTTGTGGCCTGTTAAGTGAGAAAAATTGTTGTGATGCGCTGTGTGACACGAGTGAGTGAATTGAATGGAAAGGTGTCACGTGAAGCCTTTGTTTTTGGTACAGCATCTAACTTGTTTCATCATGAATAACAAATTTACTAGTCATGGGTGGTGGTTGTATAAAACACATCGAGATATTTTGTCTGTTAATGGATGTGGCACGTTTAGTGGCGACGATATGGAGCTTGTGTGGCTCGAGATTGATATGTTGCCAAGTCGCGCGCTAATAGATGGTGGCCAATTGGAGAAAGTGATGGGGGAGTGTGTTGAAGTTTGTTGAGAGAGATGTGTGGATGAATAATAATTATGCATGTAAAAAGAAAGGACGAGGGAGTTAAACTGTGTTGGATTTTTAACTTGTTTTGGGGAAGGGCAGTTACTTTTCTAGATGTGATTTTAAAGATATTGTATCTTTCGATTTTGAAATATAAAAAAAAATGCGTTTCACCTATGTTTATTAAAATTTGAATATATATTTTTTAAATCGTTGATTATGGTAGTGCGAAAATTATCCTTGTAAAAGGAAATGGCGTGATAGTGACTTATAATTTGAATGGGGCGTTTACATAAAATAGTGAACATAACTGCTAGACCGTGACGGCGGGCGGCTGGCTTCTGCAACACTGGAGCTGACGTCACTTCCTGTTGATGTAACCTGCAAGCGGCGTCGCCACGCTGACTTATTCTCTCTTTCTCCATGTTTACTATTTTATTTATATATAATCCTTTTACCCTGTAGTTAATTAAAGAATAATTAACGTTGAGCGCTGTGTGTAATCAAATTGGAATACAACAATAACAATATATCTTGCAAAGTTTTGAGTATTTGATTAAGAAATTGGTGTTTTGTTATAAAAATAAGATATAAAAAAACACATAAATAAGTTTAGAATTATGATTCGAGTATTTAAAAAATAATGATTTTTTTAAAATATAAATTTGAAAGTAATGAATTCAAATTTATAAGTGGCTTAAAATAAAGTAAAATTTGATAAATGAGGGTGTAAAAGATTTGAAATTTGAATTGAAATCATATAAAAATTGTAAAAATTGATTTAAAATGATTTCAGTGAAAATAAACATTAAATTTATGGAGAATCAAGTTGTGAGTTTGAGGAGAAAGTAACGTAGGTTTTAAAAGCTTACAGTTTTAAGGATTGTTCATTCAGGAAACTTGTTCTTTAGTTGTCGTCCTGATGACGCAGAAGACGCTCCATTTAGGGCTTGTAGAAGCTTGTAACTTCTGTTTGGTGACGGCGGCATGTCGCATGGAAGGTGGCTGCGTTGTAAGGCCGAAGGTGAGTAACTTCTCACCGGCTTATTTTGCGGGATCTTCGGCTGTGTTGTTGGGGGGAGATTGATTGGTCGTTTCGTTGGACTGGCGGGCTTGTTCCTCCATCTTTGCTCTTTGTCGCTTCTATCTGAACAGGCTTCTTACCTCTTCGTTGTGGTCATCCTGTCGATTCTCGCTATAACTGTGGTAACCGAGGGTCAAACCTGTAGTAACCGAGAGGGACAGTCAGGGCGTGGAGAGTTTTCCAGTACCTCTCTGCACCTTGAAGGACCTTTAACAGTTCACACAGAGTACAGGCAGTCGTAGTCGAGGCAGAGTGGAAAGCTTGGGAATGTCCACACACAAAAAAACGAAGAGACACAGTTGTAGTAGGAAAGTTCCATGAACAGATAGGATTCGAGCTAAGAGCAAGATGGAGAAAGAAGGTTTCTTACTCCTTTACATGGTCGATGAGGTGGACCTGGCTGCAACCAACAAGGGCTCACGCCGACGGTGAAGTGACTTTCTGAGTTCGGCTAAAACCGAGGTTTTATATATTTGCCGAGGAGGGGGGGAGATGTGAGAATTTGAACTTTGAACGTCTGCGGCATTCTGCACCCTTCAACCTTGATGCCAACGACTAGCCAAATTCCTCTTTAGGGTTGTTGGGTTTCTCTCTCGATTTTAGACGTTTTTGAACTTCTCAATCTTGCTTTAACTCAGCTCTTAATCTATTACATAGTTTTATTTATTCATCCTCAGAGTGTACAAAGTACATTACATATGGTGAGGCAATGACACATGTCAATCATGCATATAATTATTTATAGATGTGTTTCTATATACAACATGACAATCTTGTTAAAAGTATTATACAATATAGGGTTGTTGGTTTAAATTACCATATATATGTATGTGTGTTTGTTCCTATGTCGGTTATACACGTCCACAATACGTAACTAATATGACCGATATTTTAACAGTATATATAGTAGAATCTGGAAAAACTTATAGTGAAATTTTCAGGTCTCTATTCTGAATATTCTTCGAGTTATTTGCAAATTGCGTTGCAAATTTGCCCTTTCGCTCGCAAGTAGCGCCTCTAGCGGTGAAGATTGGAGGTAAAATCAGCTGACCTAATGTACATGTATAACGTATTTTAACAGGACATAGAAAAAAATCTGGAAGAGATATTTATCGGATTTTTAGCCAAGACAAATTGAAATTGACCAGTTCTGGGCAAAAATAGTTATCTTTTAATCAGAAAATGATGATGACAATATTGCTGTATCATGTTTGATTATCAGATGCAAAATTATATCGGAAAAAATCCAAAATTCAGAGAACGCGGGTGAAGCCAGTTCATTTTTAGTGTGCAGGAACAAAATTCTAACAGAAAAACATTCATTTGAGCAGAAGACACAAAGCCAGATCATCTCTCTATAAAAATATCGCTTCTCAGACACAAAGTTTGGAGCGGGACGTTTCACAAGAGTTACATTCACGGCGACAATTTATAATTGTAACAAATAATATTTGAATAAAAACATTTAATCGGGTAAAACCCGGGTGTTGCCCGGGTCATTCGGCTAGTCTATATTAATAAAATGCAAATTTCATAAGAGTACATCACTAAAAACTTTCGTTACAATGCATCAATTTCGACCAAATTTTCAACATTTATGTAAAACGAGATGGAGCAGGTTTTGCTTATCATCAAAATATTTTTCCCTAACTTTAAAATACATAACTTTGCTGTTGTCGATAAAATACAAAAAAATTCAACAGAGTAAAAGTATTTATACTTTCAAAAGTGTTTACTTTCCGCTTCTTGCTAAATTTGTTCTATCTTTTTTATATATATATATTGATTTTAATAATAACTTTTATACATGGTAAGATACTTTTATTTTATAGTTTTCATATTTTATACCGAAAAAGTTGAAGCCTTACTTGATGAGATCAAGTTTATTTTTTATTTTATTACGTGGTTACTTGATGAGATCAAGTTTCTTTTTTATTTTATTACGTGGTTAGTATTTTTATAAGATTTATAATAATTTATATTATTTTTTACGAATTTAGGGTTATTTCTATTTTTTTTCACCAAAAAGCTAGACATTTCATTCATGTGCTCGATTTTATGTCTTTTTTGAGGACCTCTTTTTTTCACTAAAAAGCTAGAAATTTCATTCATGTGCTCAATTTTATGTCTTTTTTTAGGACCTTAACAAAATTTTTAATTAATTGTTTAGATATTTTAGTTACAGATTATTTATGGTGTTTTCCACTTATATGGGTTGTTTTGTGAAAAAAATTTGGGTTATTTTTCTTTTTTTTCACTAAAAAGCTTGAAATTTCATTTTAATTAATTGCTTAGATATTTTAGAAGTAGATTATTTATGGTGTTTCCAGCATATATGGGTTGTTTTGTAAACAACTTTTGGATTATTTCTATTTTTTTTCACTAAAATGCAAGATATTTTATTGGTATGTTCAATTATAGGTCATTTTGAAGTCCTTTTTTAAATTTTCTTATGGAGTTTTTTAATTATTGCTTTTATCTTTTGAATACAGTTTATTTATTATATTTTCTACATATATGGGTTGTATCTAAAAAATAGGTTATTTATATTTTTATATAAGCGAGGGATTTCTTTAACGGATTCATTTATTTGTCTTTTTGAGGTCCTTTTTCAAAATTTTATTTAAGATATTTTAATTTATTTGATTAAGTATTTTATATTTAGATTATTTATAGTTTTTTTTACATATAGGGGTTGTATTTTGTATTTTAGAAAATTATTTCTATTTTTTCCTCAAAAAAACATGCTTTTTCATTGCCGTGTCCTGCGGTTGGTCTATTTTTGAGGCTTTTTAATGATAACTGGTTTTGTACATTAATTTTTTAGTTTTTTAATATTATGCTTTTAGTTTTTATAATCTTTTTAACATATCTGGAAGGTTATTTTGAAGAAAAAATTTAAGAATTTTGATTTTTACCTCAAAAAGACAGGTGATTTTTGTGCTTTGTTTATAAATTGCTGGTTTTTAAGCTTTTGTTATTAATCTCAATCTTTTTTTTTTTCAGAATATGCCTCGCCGCAGCCGACCTTTAATTGGTAGGAATACGGCTGCTTCCAGGAGATATAGGAATGCTAGAACTATTGAGACACCACTTCAAAGTGAGACGCGTCGTGCGCTTCGCCGTCTTAGGTATTCTGAAGCCCGCGTCGCAGCTACACAAACTATGCAAGTTCCTGTTCAGCGTATTCAGCTTTGGACTCATAAGCCGTTTTCAGGTTTGCAGTATAATGCCCATATTGATTATAAAGCTGATTCATCTGTCGATATAGGCCAAATGTCTCGGGTGTGCCAGTTTTGCTCTGCTTTGAGATTTAGAGATGCACCCTTTGGCCTCTGTTGTAAACAAGGTAGAGTTTCTCTACCTGCTATTGAGTCCCCTCCAGAACCTATTTTCTCTTTGCTCTCTGGCCTACATCCTCTATCGAAGTCCTTCTTGCTGCATATCCGTAGATATAACTCTATATTCCAAATGACATCTTTTTGTGCTAGACAAGTTGTGGAGCTATTTCTTTCCTCATTTAGCAAAAAATTTATTCATTACCTTTTATATTTTTTTCACTATGTTTCTAATGTCCTCTAATGTACATGGATGCTTTGCTCATATATGATTGTCCCTTTTAAAGCGCTAATAAGATCTGCAACTGTTGTAACTGTAAATATGCATATTTTGTGTGGTATTACAAAAGTTTCAATAAATATATTTTTTAAATATTTTCTCTTCAAGCCCATCATACACACATGCTACATTTTTTACATGTTTCAATGTGTAGGGTTTCAAACCTTCATGGTAAGGTATTCTTACTTAAGAAGTATACTGTGTTAGAAAAATTTATGGTTTTTAATTATTGGTTATTATTGTGTTTATTTTACATACATGTGTTTATATTACATAGTATATGTTATTTTTTTGATAATTTGATTGGAAATATTAGTTTTAGCACAACTTGCTTCATACCGTAATGTTATATCTGTGTTGGCTTGCTGAACAATACTGGCCCAACATGAATTTACCTATGTTTAGCCAAATTACCATTTTAGCATAAGTATACATCTTGCACCTAATAAGAGACCTAAACAATGTGTAAGGTTGAACAAAGAATGGTCTAACATACTCATTGTTTAGGTTTCAGTGAACAAAGAGGTCAGTAAATTTTATTAGAAAAAAAAAACTATTCCATGTAATGTAATAGAAACAAAATAAACCTCATCCTACCTAATATACATTACTGATGAGGAAGGGGGGTCGGTGGAAGGCTGGTTAAACCGTTTGGTTTACGACCACTACGACCCGGGTTCGATCCCCGCATTGGACACTTTTTCTGTTTAAAAAAAAATGCTCCAATGGCCCCCCGTTGGTATATTATAAAAATAAATATCAATGTTAATTATTAGTGATTATTATTGTTACAAATTAAAATCTAGTGAAGGAGTGTTTAAAAAGGTTTGATGAAAATGGGAGGATGAAAATGGCCGTTGGCTGGTGGAGGCGTCAAAATAATGGTTTCCTCCCCGTGCTTACCACGTCACCGCCGCCGCGCATGCGCCGACTTAGCGTACACGGCCGGCTGAGGTGGTGGCGGTTGAAAGGGCTGTTCAAAATTGGCGGTGGGTCAAAACACCTTCACACCCCCCGGCTCCCAAGGACTCCCTGTCCTTGGAAGATCGAAGTGCTTCTAAGCATGAGCCCGGTACACTTGTCCTTTGGTGTCTTGGATGTCATACACTAAACTGCTGATCTTCTTCTTAACGAAGAAAGGGCCTTGTTGTCTTGGACTGAGTTTAGACATGCATGGATGGTGCTTTGCAACAGTCCTCAAAACTTGATCTCCCTCAAAGAATTCCACATCAGGATGTTTAACATCATGATGATTCTTCCTCTTTATCTGAGATTTTCTGGTATTCTCGCGAGCCAGACCTCTTGCTTCTTCTAAAGTGATGGGATGGTCAGCAAAAGATGGTGATTCATCAATCCTATACAGAAGAAACTTTGGGCTGAATTTTGTTACTTCATGTGGGGTCTGGTTGTATGTCTTGACAATAAATGGTACAAGGGTCGACCATTTTTAATTTGGTGTATCCAAAATTGCAGCTCTCAATCTTGTGAGAAGGGTATGGTTAGCCTTTTCTACCATTCCACATGTCTGAGGATGGTATGGAGTAGCAAGGGAATGGGCAATTTTATTTTCCGACAGAAAATTTTTGAAGCTTCTACATTTGAAATTTGAACCATTGTCTGTCAGAATATGTTTGATTGGTACACCAGAAGATAACAGCTGTCTAAGGATGTTGAAGATGGCAGCTGAATTGTTGGATGCTGTGGGAGATGCCCAAATGTAACGACTATGATGATCTATGATGACCTGGAGGTACTTATGTCTGGTGTTCTTGGCTTCATTTCCCAAAACAATTATATCGAGTCCAATGAGGTCAAATGGTTGGAGGTCGCTGTCCGGTATTTGGTAATGGCCGATTGTCGGTTGGTTTGACTGTTTGCTGAGCTGACAAACTTTACAGGAGGAAACATACTCTTTTATGGTCCTGAGCATTTGTGGCCACTAGTAATATGTGGAAATCAGCTTCAATGTTTTGTTTTTTCCTGGATGTCCAAACTCATCATGAAAGTGGTGAAGACATTTTGCCCGTAGGGAATCAGGTACAACTGCTTTGGAATGGCCTCGAATTCGTATAGTGACAATGCCACTTTTAATTTGAGGGTTCTTTACAAATCGCAAGTCTGCCTGTTATTGAGCTATTTTCATCTTATCTTCGGTTATGAATGTGCACACTGGATTCCTGGAAAGTGCGTAAACATGTGCTTGCTGTCTTCCTGCTCTGTGGATAATGTGGAACGATCTAGAAGATAGCTCCATTGACCATCGGAAAAGCTTTCCCCCCAGGGTTTTATGATTCAATAGCCATTTTAAGGCACTATGATCAGTGACAATTTGGAATGGCTTGTCTTGGTAGTTGTTGAAATGTCTGACTTCTTCTATGATAGCAAAACATTCCAACTCTTGAGCGGTGTAGCGTGACTGTGTTTGGTTGAGCCGTTTTGAGAAATAGGAAACAACCCGTACTCTGCGCCATCTGGATGTTTCTGTGCAAGAATTGCACCAAGTCCTTGCTCTGAGGCATCAGTGTAGAGCTTACATGGTAAGGTGGGATCGAACATTGCCAGAACTGGAGGTTGTGTGATTAAATTCTTCAAAGTTTCAAATGCTTTTTGGTGAATTTCAGACTAGTGGAAAATTTTATCTTTCTTCAATAAATCTGTTAGAGGTTGTGCTATTGAACTGAAATATTTTATACATCTCTGATAATAACTAGACAATCCGTGAAATTGCTGTATGTTTTTGACTGTTTTGGGGATTGGGAAACTTTTAACGGCTTCTATGATATATCCAAGATATTCTATTTCTTCTCTGATAAAAGAACATTTTTGAAGCTTGAGCTTGAGGTTTTGGGAATATAATTTTCTAGAACTTCTGATAGAAGGTCAAAATGTTCTTCTAAAGTTTAAGAATATATAATGAAATCATCAAGATAGTTGATGCACCCTTTGTACATTAATGGACCAAGGGTTTGTTGAATGATTCGCTGAAAAGTTGCAGGGGCGTTTTTCAACCCAAAAGGCATTACTAACCACTCATAAAGCCCTTCGTTGGTGATAAATGCTGTCTTCTCTGTGCTGTCTGGAGCCATTTCGACATGCCAATAACCTGAAGCGATGTCCAACGAAGTGAAGTATTTCGCTACCTGAAGACGATCGATGACTTCTTGAATGTTAGGCAGAGGCATCTTGTCGTCAATGGTAAGGGCATTGAGACGGCGGTAATCAACGCAAAGCCTCTTTTGGCCATCCGCCTTTGGTACGAGTGTGACTGTGAAGGCCCATGGGCTCCGACTGTCTCGAACTAGTCCTTTTTTCTTTAAATCTTCAACCTGTCGTTTAATCTCATCATACTCTGAGGCTGATCTTCGATACGGTCGAAGTTGGATAGGTGGATGAGGAACAGTATGGATGTTGTGTTTTGCTATTTTGATTTTTCCTACATCAAAAGAATTTTGACTTAAAATAGTTGTATATTTATGTAATATCTTGTCGAGGGTTTGATTTGTTTCTGGTCTCAAATGATTCGCCTGAAATTTACAATTATACAAAGATGGTCCTTTAGTAGTCACAACACCATTCTTGAAGTCGATATGAAGATTGAACAGAGTTCCCACGTCAAGCCCTAGTAGAAGGGGGTAGATGAAGTTTCTGAGAATGTGAAAATCTATTTGATGGGTGATGTGACTGATGGTAAGGTTGACTTTAACGCGACCAAAGCTTCTTGCTCTGGAATTAGCTTGATTGATGTAAATGGATGATGATGGTTCCATTTGTAGTTTCAAATTTTTGAATTGGGAATATGACATTATACTGATGGTTGAACCTGTATCTATGAATGCTTGTATTGGGGTGGAGTTGACTAATGTGTTGATGTTGATGAACTTGAAGTTTGGTCGCTCTATTAGTTCAAATTAACTGTTGGTAAATCAATTGAGTTAGAAGATGAAGGGTCGAAAGTAGCATACAAAAATGAGGGTTGTTCGTTTGCTGCGGTTTCTTTAGGGAATGTTTTGGGTCTATATGGACATTCATTATGCAAATGAAAATTATTTAAATTTCGCATTTTGCAAAATCTGCATGGGTATGGTGGCTTTGGAGGTGAAGCGATGTAAAAGGTAGCATATTCAAAGTCTTTAAATCTATTATCGCCGAAGGCTGGCTTGGAGTTCTTTTGAATTGTTGGGCCATATTTTCACAAAACAGACCCAACAATGATGTAAATATTTTACATCATATATGTACAGTGTCTCGCCGAAGTGCTTGTTGTCCAGATGGAGAATTCCCCACCGAGGAAAGGCCGAGAAGATGGTCGACGATGCTCCGAAGACCGAAGCCGGGGAGGACGCCCAGTTGGAGATGGCACTAACCCTCTCCAAACTGACCAACCCTCCACAGAAGGACAGCGATGAGGAGGATTAAGAAATGGAGAACTTGAATTAGATCTGGGCTTGTATCCCAAAGCCCACTGCAAAAAGACCTAGATGGAAAATGTACAGAATGTACATATCAGATTGTACATATGTGATATATGTTTATAACCAATCCCCTTTATATGCAAGATAAAAGGTCTAAAATTTTATTACCACTTCGAAATTTTAAAATTATTTTTTTTATTCCAAAGAATATAAATTTTATTATACATATATTCTAGATAGATTAGATATTTTTTAAGATAACAATATAAAAAAAAATTTAGAAGGAATTACTAAATTAAAATCTAAAGGAATCGACCAGATACATTTTATTATTTTATTCTTAATTTAAATTTATTGTATTACAAAGAATAATTTTCTTTATTTTTTTTTAATTTTCGAATATATTCTGCGAACTTAAATTATTTTCCTTTTACTCTGTTAAAAGAAGATGATAAATTTTGAGGCACGTGATTTTTTTAAATTTTGAGTCAGTTGAGATCAATAACTGGATGGGGTTGGAACCAAAAAGGCGATGGGGATGGAGGTCGAGATTCAAGCCGAGAAAGATGGCCTAGGTTTTTGGTGAGTAGAAGAATAGACAGGAATGGTAAGTTAGCTATATCCTATAAAAAAATTTCTTGTGTGAACCAAAAGGCTCGTTTATAGGTTAGAAGGCATATATAGTTTTTAATAGGTTATATATGTATATGTTTTTTTTGGCTGTAAACTCCACTATATAATATATATAGTAAATAGAGGAATTTCTTTTTATAATTCAATGGAATTAGAAGTGAAGAAACGTTTATCAGTAAAGTACCTTTTATCTTGCATGTAATCTTTTTTTTTCTTGTTGCACCAAAATATAGAGAAATTAGATATAATAAAATTTGGTAATATTCATTTTCAATTTGTATTTTTTTTTTGTTTTATACCAAACTAGACATTCAAACTTTGTTTTTATGGTTGGTAAATAACATGGAGATCTATATACACCCCATTGGGAATCAAATGTGTTTGAATATATCATATTTGATGCGTTTTTCACTTTGGTCAGAAGTCTAAAGGTCCAACACGTTTTGCAATTTCCCACAAAGTATATTGGAATAATGTGTGTGTATTATTCAAGTTCATAGAGGTAATGATTATACACTTTATCATTAAAGAAAGCAACCCAACAATATTGTTGTATCAAGAAATTTTCTTTGTTAATCCACTTTGAGGTTTGCCCTCGGTTCCATATTGTAATATGGAGGTTGAGCTAAACATAGAAGGATTTGGTATACTAAGAATAAATTTCTAAACTTAAAAAAGTATGTGATATTAATTATGTTCAATATTGTATTTTTGTTTGTGTGTTTGCCGCGGCAGGTTTTATTATTTTTTGTGAGTTTAGCCTACCAATTAATCACCAATACAATATATATTTCGACATGTACAAATAGACATAACATTGGCCCCCAACGTGGGGCTCGAAATTACCGAAAAAATCACAATTAAAAATATTTCTTTTTTGTGAAAAGTAGGCCCGCCCCTGAGATAAGAAATTATGTCTCTACCTAAAATATATTTATGCTTCAGTGTATACGATATTTTAACCTTTTAATTGTTATTTTAACTTTATGTCTAATGTACACGTTATTTTTTTAATTTTTCAGTTTCACGTGATAAAAGAAATAATCATTATTTTAACTTTTCAATTTCACGTGTTGGAAAAGTATTTTATGCTTTAGTGTATACGATATTTTAACTTTTCAATTGTTATTTTAACTTTATGCCTATTGTACACGTTATTTTTAATTTTTCAGTTTCACGTGATAAAAGAAATAATCGTTATTTTAACTTTTCAATTGTTATTTTAATTTTATGTCTAGTGTACACGTTATTTTTTAATTTTTCAGTTTCACGTGATAAAAGAAATAATCGTTATTTTAACTTTTCAATTTCACGTGTTGGAAAAGTATTTTATGCTTTAGTGTATACGATATTTTAACTTTTCAATTGTTATTTTAACTTTATGCCTATTGTACACGTTATTTTTAATTTTTCAGTTTCACCTGATAAAAGAAATAATCGTTATTTCAACTTTCAATTTCATGTGTTGGAAAAGTATTTTATGCTTTAGTGTATACGATATTTTAACTTTTCAATTGTTATTTCAACTTTATGTCTAGTGTACACGTTATTTTTTAATTTTTCAGTTCCACGTGATAAAAGAAATAATCGTTTTTTTAACTTTTCAATTTCATGTGTTGGAAAAGTATTTTATGCTCTAGTGTATACGATATCTTAACTTTTCAATTGTTATTTTAACTTTAGGCCTAGTATACACGTTATTTTTAATTTTTCAGTTTCACGCGATAAAAGAAATAATCGTTATTTTAACCATTCAATTTCACGTGTTGGAAAGGTATTTTATGCTTTAGTGTAAACGATATATATATATATTTTTTTAATTTCACGAGTTATATTTTGTGTTTAGCGTATACGTTATTTTAACTTTTTTTCAATTTTTAGAGCTAATAGAAATAATTTATGGCCGATATGCGTTATCTTATATTTAGTGTATACGTTATCTTTTTTAACCTCTTCAATTTCACGCATTTATAAATATTTTGTGCTTAGCGTATACGTTAATTTTTTTTAACTTTTCAATTTCACGAGTTATATTTTGAGCTTAGCGTATACGTTAATTTTTTTTTTCAATTTCACGAGTTATATATATTTGTGTATAGCGTATACGTTATTTTAACCTTTTCAATTTTACGAATTAATAGAAATAATTTATGTTGTGTGTGTGTGTGTGTTGTGTGTGTGTGTGTTGTTTGTGTGTGTGTGTTGTGTGTGTGTGGTTGGTGTGTACCACATTTTAATTCTAAGTTTCAAATGTTGGAGAAATAATTTCTTCCTTTTATATGGATCTTGAAATATTGGGACGCGAAGTTAGGCCTAGAACAATGTTTTTTCTCACACCTCAGGGCTTCCCACAAAATCCAAATATAGAGCCCCTAGGGACACATCTGTAAGGGGGGGGGCCACATCTGTAGGGGGGTGGAAATAGAGGTATTTGGGGAAACAACACATGTGAAACACATGTGAAGGCTCTAGGCGGGAACTGGCGGTGACCAATAGGATCAGTTGGTATCTGCCTTCCGAACTGAAAGGTAAGTGTCCGCCCTACCTCTCGCGGACGCGAGAGGTATCCACTCTTAAACTATTTCATCCTCTTTTAAACTTTTCTGCTATCTCCTGTAAGATGCATAGACCATATAATTTTTTTTATTCAGATTATACCAAAGTATAATGATTTTGCATATATTATTTTTTAAATTGTATTCGTCTGAAGGATTTCGCTAGACATATTCAAGCGTATTTTCTCTTTTCCTGATAATACAATTATTTATTTTTTTATTTTTTTCACGAGGGTATTTAGTTTTACTAAGATAAGCATAATTTCGGAGCTTTTTCTGCTATCTCATATAAAATGTATAGGCCATATAATTTTTTTTTTATTTGGATCATACCAAAGTATAAAGATTTTTTATATGCTATTTTTTTAAATTTATTCATCTGAATGATCTCGCGAGACATGTTTCAACGTTTTTTTTTTTTGAGAATCCAATTGTTTATTTTTTTTTAATTTTTGTAATCACGAGGATATTTAGTTTTACTAAGATACACGTAATTTCGGAGTTTTTCTGCTATCTCTTTTAAAGTGTTTACGCCATATAATTTTTTTCGAAAACACTATTAACCTCAAAGTATTTGCGTAATTTTTGTCGTTATATCAATATAATGTTCAGACATAAGTGTCCGCTTCGATTCATAATTGTATCTGTCTAGTCTTACTTACCCATGGACCTTCTAGCTTAGTTTATTTGAATTTGTAATCCGCCTATTTCTTTTATATATTGGTTTAGTAAAATATTCCCACAGTCATGCCCAAATTTAATCAAGTGATAAAGCAGTATTCATTTATTTATATATTTTACTAGAGTTTAGTGAATATGCATTATTTTTAACTTAACCTCCCTCACAATTAGACTAGCATATTTCAATTTTATATTGTACGGATATGATATGCATAGGGACCACCCCCATATTTAGTCTATTCTTTTAGTTTCAAACGATAGAATGTTGTCATAAATAACATTTTTTTTAAACTTCGTGAAGTTATTGAATATATAATTATATATATAATTCGCATATCATCTTTAAGATTATTCCTTTATTTTATACTTATCCCAGTAACCCATATCGCGATTTATCCCTTAATTACTTATCTATTTATCGCAAATATTTACATATCGCACTTTAGATTATTATGAAAGCGACTTATTCATCTCTAAAATTTTCTTTTTGATTCGAAGGGCGTATACCCCCCCCCCCCCAGGACAAATGTTTAATTTCATTGCCTCTCTATTCGCCTCCCTTTTAAAGTATTTAGATTATAAAATAGGTCAACTGAATTCATAATATTTACTGGGTCTTTATTTCTTTGGCACTTGTGAGAAAATTTCGCCTAATATTTAATTATATATTTAGTTAATAGCAACATTTTATTGCAAACATTTTGCATACCAGTATCACGATAACCCGGGTTGTTTTCCTAGTTAATATAATCCTTCAAGTGTTGAATTTCGACACCTTTCCACCCCTTTTCTGGTGCAACTTACAATATAGACATTTGCGTGATGGTACAGTCACGATAAAATTTCAAGATGGCGGCAGATGGGACGCGCCCGGCGATCGATCGTCAATCCATGTTGCTTCCAACTACATAAAAGATTAAGGACGTTAAATAATCCCCTCTCCTCTTAAATCCGAAATATCCCATAGACAATAATAAAAGGTCACCTCAATATGTCATAATTAAGAATTTAGCCTTTTTATTTTAATGAAATTTCCAACGATTCTGTCCACTTTCCTGAAACACCTTTCCTAGGATAAAGACATATAAAGACGTCATTATTACCATCTAATTACAATAAATAATCACCAGCAGAAGGTCTGATCAGATACGATGATATTTAAGCCCGTATATATTTAGCCTTTTCTTTATTATAATTTGGCACAGGTATGGATATTCGTTCAGTAAGGATTCTCTAGAAATCATATAAAACGAGTTGAGCATTTATTTCAACACTAACGGGAAAAGGATTGCTTTGTCATGGCATATGTATGAGAATATATATCAACAAAAGTCATGGGTATTCTAATGGTGTGGATTTGAGCATTTCTTTTTAAATAAGACCTACTTCCCATAGAGTAAACGAGAGAGATATTTCAATAATGCTGATTCATTATATGAATTTACAGATTTCTTATAATTATCTTGTTTTATAGAGGCAAGCTTTAATTATGCTCGTGAATCAGAAGTGTAGTTTCTTTCAATGACAATAGTGTTGTTTAGATATAGCTTTTTTTTCGTAAAAGGTCTGGGCAGTCTAGATCCTGAAGTTAGAGTGGAAACTAGATAAGGAGGCTCAATCCACTCATCGCAGATAACTCCAGTGATTAATTAAGACAATTCTAACGAACAGGGTGTTCAAGAAGCAGAACTTTAAGGAATTAGTCACGTCAAAGACAATGTTTGCGCGGGGGTCTAGGAGTAATGATGAAAAAGGATTACAGTGATCCGACTAATAACAGTTGAATAAATAAAATAGAAATATCCCATATTGGATACTGACACCAGTGGGAGCAGATGCCAATGTGAAATATATATGTTTTCTTTTTTTTTTTAACCATACATGAGTTTAACAAGGAACTGACGCCTTAGAGTGACCTTCTCATTGGGATTGATTGAAGTTGCTACTGATTAAGGGGAGTGTAGTGTGTCAGACCAGTGTATTAAGAAGAAATGGAGAAGACAGTTGAACTAATAAAATTAACGAAGATATACAAGATTAAGATTCCTCCTTGGATCCAGGTAATTTCAATTACCACGAAGAGACGGTATTATAAGTCGGGACAAAGTTGATTTAGTCGCATAAGGGATAGCCTCCTAGACGTGACAAAGATCACCATTGATATCTTATTGAATACCGGACGGGATTCGCGTGTAACAGCCAATAGACCAAGTAACACCCTAAAGTATCTGGGTGACGATGAGAGAGACGGCATAGTTTAAATTCAACGATATACTCTGGTCAAATGTACGATTCCTTCCACATCAATGTTTTGACAACCACTTCATTCTGAAAGGAGCAACGAGTTTTTAACCCTAATGTTAAGGTCCTTTGGAGCGACATCTCCTGTTGCATAAAGTAAAGACGCATGACAATAAAATTTACCTAGATCGACTGTTCCCAGATGAACACTTATGACCTACTAGAAGGGCTCCATTCACCCGCATGAATATGTCTTAGATAAGCGACCTAATTCTATGAGCTACTATTCTGTGAGTTAAGAGTTGTCAACAATGTTAAGAATTTTTCTTTTGGAACGAGGGGAATTGCATAGTCTGATTCAACCAGCGTACAAAATTTATAAGATTATACCAAGTTATAGTTAGCATCCAGGACCTACAATTCTGTAAAAAGCTTGCATAATTTCTTGAAGGGGATATTGTTCAGCGAATTTGTGTAAGACAACCGACTTTTGTACATATATATCTCTAGACAGGATTTCTAAGACCGTCGAAACAAGCTTATCTCTTGGAAGGGGGAAGACCAGGGGGAGACAGAATAAGAGGAAATTTCATCCTTGCAAATAGGAGGGTAGGTCGTTAGCTTTGATAAGAAGTGGCAGGGGAGGAGCAGATTCCCAGAAAGGACTCCTGAGATATCAAAGTGGACTAGCGTAATATCGGGATTCGTTCCCGATGACGGGTTTCGAGGAAACTCCAGAGGGATGAAAAGGGTGTTGAAAAATGTTGAGAGATGTTGAAAGGTGATGAAAAAGGTGGAAATCGATAGAAAGAATTGATGAAAAAATGATAAAGAGTTTATAAATATAAGGTAAAGGTTGATAGAAAGAAGTAGAAAGAGATGAAAGAGATAAAAAGAAGTGTTGAAAGGTGTTAAAGGAGATGAAAAGAGATGTGATAAAAAAAAGTGTTGAAGGATGTCGAAATTCGACAGGATGAAAAAGAGTTGAATGGTGTTGAAAGAAAGATGATGGAAAGATGTTGAAGGATGTCGAAAATCGAAAGAAAGAAATGTTAAAAAGGTGTTAAAAGAGATGGAAAGGGATGTGATGAAAAAGTGTTAAAGAGGTGTTGAAAGCGAAGAGTAGAGATGTTAGAAAAGAAGAAAAAGGAGAAAGAAGGATGTTGAAGTGTGTTGAAAAGGTGTAGAAAGGTGTTAAAAAGTGTTGAAAAGCATTGAAAGGTGTTAAAAGAAATTAAAGGAGATGAGAAGCGTTGAAAAGTGTTAAAAAAGATGTTGAAAGAAACGATGTTGAAAGGTGTTGAAGAGTGATGAAAAGGTTATGAAAGGGTTTCGAAAAGTGTCGAAAGGTGTCGAAAAGTGTTGAAAAAGCGTTGAAGGGTGTTGAAAAGTGTTGATAGGTGTCGAAAGGTGTCGAGAGGCATCGAAAAGCGTTTAAAAGTGTTGAAAGATGTTGAAAGCGATGGATGAAAAGAGATATTGCCTTAATATTATACAATAATACATTATATAATAATACTATTGCCTTAATAGAGCAATTTGACTCTTCATCATTTAGTGTTTTAATAGATGATTTGTTTTAGCCTAGAGGCCAATATTTGTAAATAGCACAAAATATGCACTGAGAGTTTGTATAAGCTGATTTGTCTAAAGTTCAGTAACTGTATGCACTAATTTATATGCATAAGTCCATATCAATTATTATGTTAAGTTTGTGTGGGCATTTCTTGAGGCTCAATTATTACAACTTTGAATAATTAAACAATTTATTTTTCTTCACACATATTAATTCAATATCTTATATTTTAAATGTCTTTATATACAAAGTTTTGTTTACAATTCGATAGCAACAACATTATTGATGATGATAACAAATATTTTTTACAAAAAGATTATAATTTCTAAACTATCAATTATAACCAAAAATAAAATATACAAATTGAATTTACATTTTCTATAATAATTATTGAGAATGAGTGGTGTCCCTACATCACTCCCTCCCAAGTAAATAAGTTACGAGATGAGGACCAATGTAGGACAACAACTCCTAACCTGGGTAACATTCCACCTTATCTCTGAAACGAACAGGGGTTCTTATTGTCCTTCCAGATCTTGACATCTTGGGGGCAGCACTGGCGGAAGGTTCTTTATCCTCTCCAGGTGGGGCGAGTCTTGGGTCCCCAGCTACTCCAGGTGTGGTGGCTATGTCCTCTTCCTCTTTTAATATGTAGGCTGGTTTTAGTCTATCGATGGAAACATTTATTTCCCTTCCTTTAATTTCGATTGAAAAGTATTTGTCGGTCCTAGAAGTAACTTTGAATGGGCCCTGATAGGCAGGCTCCAATGATTTTCTCACTCTGCATGTCTTCAAGAAGACATGAGAACACGTCTCTAAGTCCTTGAAAACAAATATTTTGGGGGACGTATTGTGTCGTGTTAACTTGGGCTTGAGTGATTCCATCTGCTTTTGCAGTTTGTGGAGAAATGTCTCCGGGGTGGTTGAAATTTTAGGGGCGTCGAAAAACTCGCCTGGAAGTTTAATTGTTTTTCCATAGACCATTTGTGTCAATGAGTAGTCCGAGTCTTTTCTCAAGGCTGCTCTTAGTCCTAGCAGTACCGTGGGAATTGACTCTGTCCATTTATTTGAGTTGTGCGCCCTTATTGCTGCTTTTAGTGTTCTATGGAATCTTTCAATTTTTCCGTTACTTTGTGGGTGATATGCGGTGGTATGCTTAAGTTTCACTCCACATAAAGTCGCCAAGGTTTTAAACAATTCCGAAGTGAACTGCCTTCCTTGGTCGGTGATCACTTCATATGGGACTCCAAATCTGGTGATCCATCCTTCGTAAAATGCTCTTGCTACTGTTTCGGCAGTTTCGTTTCGTATGGGTATTGCTTCAATCCAACCAGTGAAACGGTCTATGCACGTGAGGCAATAAACATATTCGTTGGAGGGTGGAAATGGGCCGATTAAGTCTATGTGAACCGTGCTGAAACGTTCATCAGGTTCTTTAAATTGCTTAATTTCTGATTTTGTATGGCGAGAAGTTTTATTTCTTTGGCATTGAATACAAGTTTGCGCCCATTCTTTTATATTTCTTTTTATGTCTGGCCATATAAATCTCGATGTCATGTCTTTCACAGATGTTTTAATTCCAGGGTGTGATAATCCATGTATTTGTTGGAAAATTTTCATTCTGAATTGTTTGGGTACGAATGGTCTAATATTTTCAGTAGATGTGTCGCACCACAAACTTTTACCAGATGGTAATGGATAGCGTTTGAATTTTAGAGATTTATTCGAATTGATAAGTTCTATAAGTTCCTTATCTTTATCTTGTTCTTTTGCTATCTCATCATAATCGATTATCTTGGTGATGTCTTCTATTCTCGATAAGTTATCAGCAACTATGTTTTGTTCTCCTTTGATGTAGACGATATCTGTAGAGAATTGTGAAATGTATTGTAGTTGTCTAACTTGCCTCGGAGATGCCTTATCATTTATTTGCTTGAAGGCAAAGACTAGGGGCTTATGATCAGTAAATATTTTAAATGTTCTTCCTTCCAGCATATATTTGAAATGTTTGATTGACATGTATATGCTTAGTAATTCTCGATCATAAGTACTATAATTTTTTTGACTTTCATTTAGCTTCTTCGAGAAGAATGCAATTGGCTTCCATGCTTCGTTCTCGTATTGTTGCAAAACTGCGCCTATCGCCCAATTTGAAGCATCTGTGCAAAGCGACAGAGGTAGTTCTGAATTGGGATAGCTTAACAGTGTTGCTTTTGCTAGGTCATTCTTGCATTTATTGAATATTTCTTTTGCTTCTTCGGTCCAATTAATTAATCTTTTATCTTTCTTTTTTGAACCTTTGAGGTAATCGTGCAAAATGGATTGTGTTTCCGCAGCATCTTTCAAAAATGGACGGTAGAAATTTAACATGCCTAAAAAGGCTCGTAATTCCTGAATCGTAGTAGGCAATTTATATTCTTGGATAACTTTTACGCGTTCTGGAAGTGGGCTAAATCCTTCAGGCGTAATTAAATAACCCAAGAATTCTATTTCTTTAACTCCAAAGACAGATTTTTCCATATTTATACTCAATCCGTATTTGCTAAATCTTTCAAATACTATCTTCAGATGGTTTTGGTGTTCCTCTTCTGACTCGGAAGCTATTAGGATATCATCTAGATATGGGAATGTAAAATCAAGGTTTTGGAGAGTTTGGTGGATGCATCTCTGGAATGTTGATGGTGCATTCCTTAGTCCAAAGCTCATAACATTAAACTCAAACAATCCAAAAGGTGTGGTAATAGCAGTTTTTGGCTTATCTTCTTCGGCTATTGGAATTTGAAAATATGCCTTAAAAAGATCGACCTTTGAAAATATTTTCTTTTTGTTCAGTATGTGACTAAAATCGTTTAATCTCGGAATTGGGTATCTATCTGGAACTGTACAGTCATTTAACCTTCTGTAATCACCACAAGGTCTAAACGTCCCATTTTTCTTCAAGACCATGTGCAGTGGACTTGACCATTGTGAACTTGATCGGCGGATTATATCATTATCAAGCATGAACTGGAATTCCTCTTTTGCTAATTTCAGTTTCATTGGGTCCAATGGTCTTGGTTTCGAGAAAACTGGTTGTCCCTTTGTAATAATGTGATGTTCGACGTCATGTTTGACTTTATTTATTAAAAAATTGGGCTTAGTTATTTCGGGGAACTGTGCCAATAGATTGTAATATTTTTCGTTCTTGTTTATGGTGCTGGTGATACTTGTGCTGTCGATGGACATGACATCACCTCGAATTGAGAGGTTAGTTATGCCATCAATTAGCCATTTATTGCTAATGTCAAGTATCAACTTGAAATTATTTTAAAAATCAGCTCCAATAATTCCTTTGTTCACTTTGGCGATGATGAAACACCACTGAAAGGATCGCCTTAGGCCCAAATCTACTTTGATCACCTTAGTGCCAAATGTTACTATTTTGGAACCATTTGCAGCATATAGCAAGAGTTCGTTGCTTGGCGCATCCTTATCAGTTGGCGGAATTACGCTGACGTCAGCACCGCTGTCTATCAGGAACTGCAGACCCGTTTCTTTGTCCTTAACAAATAGACGATGTTTGCGACTATCCTGTATTTGGTCAGCAACAAAACTAGTCGCTAGTTTTGCCGCTGGTTCCCGTTTCCCGACTCCTTCCAGCTACATGGAGGCTTGCACTTGTTTGGTAAACATTTGGCGCCAAAACGGAAGTGGTAAAAGCAATATTTACCATCAGGGTTGAAGCGTTTCCGAGAATTGCTTCGTGGTCTTGAATAGGTCCTATTTTCAGATCGAGATCTCGACCTCTCCAGTCGCAATTCAGACACCTGTTTTTCGAGGTCTTCCATTTTAGCGAGCAACTGTTCCATTGGGGATGAGGCTTCCTTTACCTGGTATAGTTCCTTTGAGGGATTTATTTCATTTATCTTATCAGCCATTATGGCCAACTTGCTTATATCCTCGTCGCTTACTATTAAGATGTTTTTGATTGAGACTGGCAATTTGTCCAGCCATAAGGTTTTAATCAAATTTTCAGGAACATCTGGGGTAGCGAGGGATCTTAATTTTTGTAGTAATTGGCTTGGCTTCATGTCTCCTAGGTCAATACCGGAAATAAGTTGTTTTATTCTCTGACCTTCACGTTGTCTGAACGATTCTAGCAGCCGCAACTTAGAGTCAGAGTATTTGGTGTCGCTTCTGCTATTTATTATATCCCAAATACTTTCCATGTATTTCGGTTCTAGCTGGGAGATCAAATAATTGAACTTCGTTTCTTCCTGAACAAGGCCATTAATTTTAAACTGAGCTTCAACCTGATGAAACCATAATTCGGGCTTTTCAACCCAGAAAGGTGGGATCTTAATGCTGACTTTGCATAATTCTGTAGCAATTTCGCTAGGCTTATTTTCTGATTCCATTTTTTTGTTAAAATAATATTTTGATAAGAAAATCTAATTAAAGTAATAGGCAAAAATTTTAAAATATTAGACGAAATTATCTAGAGGTAATATTAAAAGAAAAATTAGCAATAATATAAATGGGTAATATTTAAATAAAATCTGGATCTTGAACAGGAATCGCTAATTCAAAGTTGTTCTTTTTTAGGCTTGGCTTACCTTCGTATTTTGGCTTTATTTGGATCACGTCCGGCTCACCAATATATGTGTGGGCATTTCTTGAGGCTCAATTATTACAACTTTGAATAATTAAACAATTTATTTTTCTTCACACATATTAATTCAATATCTTATATTTTAAATGTCTTTATATACAAAGTTTTGTTTACAATTCGATAGCAACAACATTATTGATGATGATAACAAATATTTTTTACAAAAAGATTATAATTTCTAAACTATCAATTATAACCAAAAATAAAATATACAAATTGAATTTACATTTTCTATAATAATTATTGAGAATGAGTGGTGTCCCTACAGGTTATATTAAATAACAAATATGTATTCTCCTTTTTTAGAATCCAGTTTTAATAGATGATTTGTTTTAGCCTAGAGGCCAATATTTGTAAATAGCACAAAATATGCACTGAGAGTTTGTATAAGCTGATTTGTCTAAAGTTCAGTAACTGTATGCACTAATTTATATGTATAAGTCTATATCACTTATTATGTTAAGTTATATTAAATAACAAATATGTATTCTCCTTTTTGAGAATCCAGAATTTTTCCTTTAAAGAGTTTTCAGGTTTTTTTTAAGCTACAATTTTGTTTTGATGCTAGAATGTGATTTTTAAAGAGTTTTCAGTTTTCTTTTCCTTTAAGGCTACAATTTTTTTTTTTATAATTAGAATGTGATTTTAAAGAGTTTTTCAGTTTTTTTTAAGCTACAATTTTGTCTTGATGATTGAATGTGATTTTAAAGAGTTTTCAGTTTTCTTTTTTTTTTAACTACACTTTTGTTTTGATGCTAGAATGTGATTTTTAAAGAGTTTTCAGTTTTCTTTTCTTTTTTAAGCTACATTGTGTTTTAGTGTTAGAAAGTGTTTTTTAGAGTTTTCAGTTTGTTTTTTTTAAGCTACAATTCTGTATCAGTGTCAGAATGTGATTTAAGACTGAAGTGAGTCCAACAGTTTATTTTACTTGTATTTTTATTTGAAGTGAATAATATCTGAACTCTGGTTCAACTTTAAGTATATATAAGAGAACTTAGATGCACTAGATAACTGCTGTGCTTGTAACAAATTCCCTATGGGCAGGCTTGGAACATGCGTCGGGTATATTGACACCCTATAATCCCTTGTGTCCAGAATGCAGTCCAAGGAGAATTTCTAATGAGAGTGTGTAGGGCAGTTGTGATCTAAGAGTTGATAAGTAGGGTAACAAGTGGTCTCTGTTGTTAAACTCCAAAGCGGGGTGGGTATTAAAAGCCCTATGATTCCAGTATCGGGGGAAGTTTAGCTGAAAAGCAGAGAAAGGAAGACGCCAATAACCTTGAACAGGAAGTAAGGCCGGCAAACACTTGGGAATTTATCCTACATGGCAATGAGATAAATGCTTGAAGTTCAATTCGCTCCAATTCAAGTGCTAGTTTTGATGATTCATTTTGTTTAGACACCAATTGTCAAGATAAGAAGAAGAATTTCAAACTATTAGATGCACAATTTTAATGATAGGTTAGATTACAGTATTTGATTGTTGACAATCAATTTTATTAATTTGTTTAAGTATAAATATTATTTATTTAAGTACAGGTAATTTATATAGAGTTTGTATGAGGTATTTCTTTTGAGTAAACTAGGGCATTAGCCCCCAATTTGTTTTAATTTGTTAATTTTATTTGATTTCGCATTTTGTCCTGAAAGATTTTGTTATTATTAGGGTCTATTGATGATGATAATAATAGTACTTTGGCTTGTGTAGCAGCTTCAAACTTTAGTTTGTATGCACACCGCGAATGATAGGGAGAGGGTGTATGAATGAATTGGTGTAATGAATGTGTAAGAAGGTTAAAAACAATTATACTGTTAGACCAAAGGTACATTAGAATAGTGTTAGGGAATTTAATAGGTTCGAATTTTTAATTTTGATTTCTCTATTTGTTAGGATCTATAGCCTCACAGGACTTACAACTCTATTGATAGGAAGATATCCGCTCCTTTTGTTAGGCCTCCTTTTTAAAGGAGTATAAGTATAATTTTTATTTGTGTAAGTATATATATATATATAATTACTTTATTTCATTAAAATCAACTTGAATTCTAAGGGTCGTAGATAATGATCATGTCTCGATTCTCAGACTGGAAGATTGCGGGAGGTTATGATCAGACCAAAAAGCCCACAAACCTTCTCCTCATGAGAGGGAACGGAGAGGTGTATCAGGTGAACTTTGTGCTAGGTGGGGGATTTAGTTGCCAATGTCGTAAAGCCAGGGGCATAGCGACAAACCTCGGGTAACCGATCTGATATCGTAGTTTCGACGCTTTAAGCGTGGCGGGGATGAGGGTGATTCAGACGGGAGGTTGGGAGAAATTGGCACGATAGATACTCTTCTGTATATTGCGCAGCTTGGAACCAACCCTCTATGGACAAACTTGGAACATGCGGTGGGTAAATTGGATGCCCTATAACTCCTTGTTTCTAAGTCAAAGTCCAAAGGGGGTTTCTAATGAAAGCTAACAATTAGAGCAAATAAGAGGCAAGTTACGAATAGACGAGGCGGTTCCGTCTACAGATTTTAGGTACCAGATAACAAAGTGACAGATGGACTGTCCAGATTCTTTGTGTATTAATCGCCCCAGGCTAGCAAAGGCAATCACCCAGTAAAGACTATTGTCTGTCATACGTTTAGTTAGAATGAGTTCAAGTCTAAATACAGTAATCCCTCGTTATCACGAACTCGGATTATATGAACTCTCGGTTTGCGCGAACCGTTTCTTTTCCCCCGTTAAATTCCAATGCTTTCCAAAGCGATTTTGCCGGTTAAGACGAAATATTCGGTTATGACGAAATACGAATTAAATTTAGCCCCCAGCAGAACTAATCAATCGGTTAAAACGAATTCTAACAAAACAAATACTGTAAAACAATAAACTATTAAAACAACAAAAACGCCGTTGATATCAAGTATTGGCTCTCTTTGTCTTTTATGTAAACATTCGTCCTTTGTTTGTTATGATGACTCATTTTCTATGAAACTATCCCCTTGGGGTATTTCCATGTACTCAATCAGTGGAAAATTTCGACTCTATTGTGCCAGTATTGATGTTTTTCTCGACTGATAAATGTAGGGGCCATGGTGACCCCTGCCAGCCAGCAGCCAAGGAGCGCACGCTTTCACGGAATTTCACAGAATATTATATTATTCTTATTTTTATACAAAACATATATTTAAAAATATTAAATATATTCTGTGAATAATAATCTGTGTAAATCGAGCTCTCAGAAGAAAAAGGACTTATTTCTATTTGTTATATCTTTTTCATAACCGACTAAATTGAAGATCAAACTGTCGACCACCTTCTCTTCAGATGTCCCGCCTACCACCTTCATAGGTTCCATCAGCCACCCTCCTAGGAATAAATATATTTGCCCCTGAAGACCTGCAGAACATCCCCAAGCACAAGTCAGCCTGGCGACACCTGATAAACTGGATGTCTGCTGCCACCATTAGACGTGAAGTCTAAAGACCAACCCGGATAGTTGGCGACTTTAGTATAGTCCAGGAATCCGGGTTACCTAAATAAATAATAATGATTGTATTATAAAATAATGCGCTTGAAATAAAAATTATTAAATTCTAAATAATCGAAATGTGAATTGTTTGAGCTTCCATAAAAAAACCTACATAAACATGTCATCTAAACCGCGAAAAAAAAAACGCCATTGATCTTGCCTTAAAAAGGAAAATTTTGGACGAAGTTGCACGTGGAGTGTTATCTAAGTCGCAAATTGCCGAAAATTTTCAAATTGCGAAATCCACATTATCAAACATTCTAAAAAAACAAAGAAAAAATAGATGCGGCTGTTGCCTCAGGGTCTTCGAGCTCTTCAAAACGACTTCGAAAATCATCCCATCAAGACGTGGAAGATGAGCTTTTAAAATGGTTTAAAAAAAGTAGACAAAATAATATTCCTGTATCCGGCGCACTTGTCAAAGAAAAGGCTAAAGGAATAAGTGTCTCATTGGGTGTGGAAAAAACAGCTGATTCGTTTTCACTTCCATAAACAATGCTTGATGAGCCTGAAGAATGGACCAAACTCCTTTCAGCTACAAACCCAGCTGAGACTTTGACTTTCCTGGAGTATGTTGCCTGGATGAAGGGTTGGAAATTTGCGGTTCACCCGAATTAGAAGAAAAGAAGAAGAAGAAACAGAAGACGATGAGGTGAAAGAAGAGATATTGATGCCTACTAGAGGGGAAGTATTCGCGGCCCTCGAAACCCTCCAGAAGCTGTCCAAAACCTCTGCGGATATTGATGTTCATTTTGAAGATGACTGGATAAAATAAGAAGGGAGTGTCTGAAACAGTGCCCAATCAAATACCACCAAAAAACTATAACAGACTTTCTGAAGCCTGCAGAGAAAACCCAGATATAGGAGACTATGCATACTGCATATGCTGCATACACATAAACATTGTATGTACCAAGTATATTATGTAAGTTGTTTCTTTTGTTGTTCTTTTTTATTTGTGTTTTAAAATAAACTTATATTCTCATGTTATTGCCTTACATTGTGATTATATTATCCATATTGTCTTTTAAAATAAAATACTTTATGTACATACATATACATAATTGTTGTTCCTTAAAATTATAAAATATTTTCATTAATATTGTTTTCAAATAAATTTATTCGTTATTCCTCAGAAATGTCGTTTTTTTACTCATCAGTAGTACATAAGTACAACCCCCAGATACCACGAATTCAATTCGTCTAATACGAATTCGGTTTATACGAATTCGGTATATATTCTTTTAAGACGAAAAGGGTATTTCGTTCTCCCGTTGAGTTCGTCTTAACGAGGGATTACTGTACCATTTAGTAAGTAGATTTTTTTTCTTTTTTAATGAGAGTAACTCATTCTATGATAAGATAAAGTTTAAATTAGTAGGACAACAAAAACGAACTTCAGAGCAGATTGCCAGAACAGGCCAGTATTCCAGACTTGAAGAAGGAGGAAATTTTAAGGGAAGATTGAATATCAATTTTTTTTTTTTTTGGACTGAGAAGTAGCCCAGAATAGTAAGCTTTTATTTTTTTTTTTTGGAACAATAGGGTCAAATTACAGAGAGATATTAAGAACTCAAGTGTGAGATGATATATCATAAGGTAGAAGTAAGACATAGGTTGTTAGTCATCAACATTTATCCTCTTTGAGGTTAACTATAGGTATTTTATTAAAGTGAATTTTATTGGTTTAAATATATAAGTACACATTATATAGATAAGTCGAACAATGGATAATAGTGGTTGGTAACAGTGATCAAATAAAAACATAGAGAAGTAAGTTTGTCACCCTAGATAAGGTAAATTTGGAATAATCTGGTTTAGAGAATTATTGACTACTAGGATTTTTTTTGACTACCATCATGGTTAAGAGAGGCGGAGAAAACGCCAGACACATACTCCCAGTGACAAATTAGTGAGAGCAAACTTTTAATTAGTGTATGTGTATTCTAAAAAAAATGCTCGTAAACACCCACGAACCTCAGTGCATATTTATTCTTCTGATATAGTATTTACTCATTAATACACCATTGTCATGTATATTTCTTTTATTATATTATGTATATATATATATAGATAAGTCACAATTTGGATTAGAGATTATAAACACAAGATGACGGGACCAAATCCAAATAAATAAATAGTGTGTGACATTTCGGTAGCAGCATTGTTACCATCTTCAGACAAATGTACTGAATGAATAAATTTAACCACAGCATATATATATTTTTTGATTGTTTATCATTGTATATCTTCTATATATATCATATACATATATCATATTCATTCAATTTTTTTTTTTGGCATATTTATTCTTCTGATATAGTATTTACTCATTAATACACCATTGTCATGTATATTTCTTTTATTATATTATGTATATATATATATATATAAATAAGTCACAATTTGGATTAGAGATTATAAACACAAGATGACGGGACCAAATCCAAATAAATAAATAGTGTGTGACATTTTGGTAACAGCGTTGTTACCATCTTCAGACAAATGTACTGAATGAATGAATTTAACTACAGCATATATATATATATTTTTGTTTGTTTATCATTGTATATCTTCTGTATATATCATATATATCATATTCATTCAATTTTTTTGGCATATTTATTATTCTGATATAGTATTTACTCATTAATACACCATTGTCATGTATATTTCTTTTATTATATTATGTATATATATATATATATATATATATATAGATAAGTCACAATTTGGATTAGAGGTTATAAACACAAGATGACGCGACCAAATCCAAATAAATAAATAGTGTGTGACATTTCGGTAACAGCGTTGTTACCATCTTCAGACAAATGTACTGAATGAAAAATTTAACCACAGCATATATTTTTTTGTTTGTTTATCATTGTATATCTTAAATATCAACGTCATTTATTTTCTACATATATCATATTCATTCAATATTTTTTGACATATATCCATTCCCCTCGTTTTGTTTACAATATTATTATTGTTATTTTGATCTTATAAACCAATTTAATTTTTTTTGCCTTATATAACCTTGTATAATCATTTTTTTATATTCTATAATTACCTCATGTACCTCATCACTTATAGTTAATAAAGAATTTTTTTAAGATATGTTTTAGGAATTGGACATATCTACGTTTACACTCACAATTCCTTGGCGCCCATATAACTATGTTTTATCTGGAATGGTCTAAATGTCTATTTGTACAGAACCTGGATATAGACCACTTCCCCATTTTCCCCCTATAAGAGCTGCAGCAGGGAATGTATGGACTCACTTCACAACTAGACCAAATTCTCCGGCATACAGACAGCAAAAGATGGGCTTAGTATATTGCCCACTAAATGGTAGGATAAAATTTATTTTTAATGCTACTATAAGATAACCTGTTCTAGGTACCTTGGCCTGTTTGTTTGTTTCCCCTCTGCCTGAGTGTCAGTGATTGCTCATACTGGTATGGTAAAAAAAAAGTATTTTCTTCCAAAAAATCATATTTATCATGGGTCATGAACAGATCTGAATTGGAATAAAACACATTTTTTTTACTCTGGCAGAGGAGGAATTGTTGGGCCATATTTTCACAAAACAGACCCAACAATGATGTAAACATTTTACATCATATATGTACAGTGTCTCGACGAAGTGCTTGTTGTCCAGATGGAGAATTCCCCACCGAGGAAAGGCCGAGAAGATGGTCGACGATGCTTCGAAGACCAAAGCCCGGGAGGACGCCCAGTTGGAGATGGCACTGACCCTCTCCAAACTGACCAACCCTCCACAGAAGGACAGCGATGAAGAGAATTAAGAAATGGAGAACTTGAATTAGATCTGGGCTTATATCCCAAAGCCCGCTGCAGAAAGACCTAGATGGAGATTGTACAGAATGTACATATCAGATTGTACATATGTGATATATGTTTATAACCAATCCCCTTTATATGCAAGATAAAAGGTCTAAAATTTTATTACCACTTCGAAATTTTAATTTTTTTTTTCCAAAGAATAAAAATTTAATTATACATATATTCTAGATAGATTAGATATATTTTTTAAGATAACAATATAACATTTTTTTAGAAGGAATCATTAAATTAAAATCTCAAGGAATGGACCAGATACATTTTATTATTTTTTTCTTAATTTAAATTTATTGTATTACAAAGAATAATTTTCTTTATTTTTTTTTATTTTCGAATATATTCTGCGAACTTAAATTATTTTCCTTTTACTCTGTAAAAAGAAGATGATAAATTTTGAGGCACGGGATTTTTTTAAATTTTGAGTCAGTTGAGATCAATAACTGGATGGGGTTGGAACCTAAAAAAGGCAATGGGGATGGAGGTCGAGATTCAAGCCGAGAAAGATGGCCTAGGTTTTTGGTGAGTAGAAGAATAGACAGCAATGGTAAGTTAGCTATATCCTATAAAAAATTTTCTTGTGTGGGCCAAAAGGCTCGTTTATAGGTTAGAAGGCATATATAGTTTTTAATAGTGTTGAAAGTCGTAGCATAGAATATGTAAATATCTTTTTGAGTGTATAACTTGGAATGTAAATTTCTTTTAAATGAATTATTATTATGTCAAATATATTTTGAATGGATTATTATTATGTAAATTTCCCTTTTGTATATAACTGAGCCGTGTTGTTGAAATAAAGAGTTTCTTAGTAGAGCGAGAGCTGTACGTGTGTAGACGCTGGTTTTTTGTCTTCGTTATTTTCTTTCTCGCTTGATCACCCGAGGCAGTCCAATCAATATCAAGACTTTGGGTAAAAGTCTTACTTGTTAAGAGGAGGTTTCGTCAATCTGACCTCGCGTACCTTAACATTTAGTGGCGTCCCCGGGTGGGCTGCGTGGGCTGGTCAAGTAGAGAAGACGGGAAGACCTGTAGGCGCTGTCTCCCGGGGAACAGAAGGCGGGAAGACCTGTAGGCGCTGTCTCCCGAGGAACAGAAGACGGGAAGACCTGGTAGCGCTGTCTCCCAAGCTAAAGAAGCTCAAGGGAAGAGAGGCTAAAGAAGCTCAAAGGTAAAAGAAGCTAAAGAAGCTCAAGGTAAAAGAAGCTAAAGAAGCTCAGGGGAAAAGAAGCTGAAGAAGCTCGGGGTAAAAGAGGCTAAAGAGGCTCAAGGTAAAAGAGGCTAAAGAAGCTCAAGGTAAAAGAAGCTAAAGAAGCTCAAAGGCAAAGAAGCTAAAGAAGCTCAAAGGCAAAGAAGCTAGGGAAGCTCAAGGCAAAGAAGCTAAAGAAGCTCAAGAGGCCCTTTCTTAAAGGTTTAAAGGAGCTCGAGAAGCCCTTTGTTAAAGGTTAAAAAGAGCTCAGTGAAGCTCAAGGTTTAAAGGAGCTGAAGAAGCCCTTTGTTAAAGGTTTAAAGGAGCTCAAGAAGCCCTTTGTTGAAGGTTCAAAGGAGCTCAAGAAGCCCTTTGTTAAAGGTTTAAAGGAGCTCAAGAAGCCCTTTGTTAAAGGTTTAAAGGAGCTCAAGAAGCCCTTTGTTAAAGGTTTAAAGGAGCTCAAGAAGCCCTTTGTTAAAGGTTTAAAGGAGCTCAAGAAGCCCTTTGTTAAAGGTTTAAAGGAGCTCAAGAGGCCCTTTGTTAAAGGTTTAAAGGAGCTCAAGAAGCCCTTTGTTAAAGGTTAAAAAGAGCTCAGTGAAGCTCAAGGTTTAAAGGAGCTCAAAAAGCCCTTTGTTAAAGGTTAAAAGGAGCTCAAAAAGCCCTTTGTTAAAGGTTAAAAGGAGCTCAAAAGGCCCTTTGTTAAAGGTTAAAAAGAGCTCAGTGAAGCTCAAGGTTTAAAGGAGCTCAAAAGGCCCTTTGTTAAAGGTTAAAAAGAGTTCAGTGAAGCTCAAGGTTTAAAGGAGCTCAAAGGCAAAGAAGTTGAAGAAGCTACAGGGTGAAAGGCTACCTACAAGGTGAAAGGCTACCTACAAGGTAAAAAGGATACCTACAAGGTGAAAGGATAACTACAAGGTGAGATGGAGGAAGTTAGCAGAAGGCGTAGAAAGGCGATAAGAGGCGTTTTTACCGAGGTGGTAAATGATATGAATACAGAGTTAAGGGATCCTCTTATTGATAAAAGTGGCATATATGCCAAATTTGATTGATTAGAATCTCTCCATTTGGAGCTGGTGGCATTGAATGAACGATGCCAGGCAATTTTATTGGCCAAAGATGAGGCTACTGACGATGAAATTGATAAAGAATTTGAGGATTGTGAAGTCTACATCACGGAAAGATATTATTTGAAGGCTAGAATTCGCGTAATGCGTGAGCAGGATAGGGATGCTCAGGTCAAGACTTCTCAAATTCCTCCAGGGGCGTCTAGTGCCTCTCCGAATTCAGAAACCGATAATCAGAAAGTTATCAAACTTCAGACTACTTCTACGTCTCTATCGAAAAGCCCGGAAGAGTCCATGAAAAATGAAATTGAAGGCGTGGAAAAAGAGGATTCTGTAAAAACTGCTGAAGCTACGGATGTGAAGCCTGCTCTAGCTAAAGCTAGAATACTAAAGGAAGCTTGTTCAGCTCCCTCTATAATAGATATTGAATATGAGGGCAAAAAAGGTGCTGTGAATGCTATTAAAGAAAAGGAACTGAACGCGGCAGTTGAAGGCGGTGAAGGGAAGGAAACAGAAGCGGCAGTAAAATGCGACGGAGTAAAGGATTCTGAAGATGAGCCTAAGGGCGACGGAGTAAATGATTCTGAAGCAAAGCCTAAGGGCGACGGAGTAAAGGATTTTGAAGATGAGCCTAAGGGCGGCGGAGTAAAGGATTTTGAAGATTAGCCTAAGGGCGACGGAGTAAAGGATTCTAAGGATGAGCCTAAGGGCGACGGAGTAAAGGATTCTAAGGATGAGCCTAAGGGCGACGGAGTAAAGGATTCTAAGGATGAGCCTAAGGGCGACGAAGTAAAGGATTCTAGGGATGAGCCTAAGGGCGACGGAGTAAAGGATTCTTAAGATGAGCCTGAGGGCGACGGAGTAAAGGATTCTGAAGATGAGCCTAAGGGCGACGGAGTAAATGATGCTGAAGCAAGACCAACTGGAGATACGGAATCTAAAATAAAGAATAAGGGAGATCTACAAAAACGTAAGGGCAACCCAGGGGATTGACTCTCAAGGTGGGGGCAATTTGGTAGAAATAATGCCAATGAAAAATATGAAGAGGCAAATTTAAAGGATAAGGAGGATTCTGAAGCGAAGCCTAAGGGCGACGGAGTAAAGGATTCTGAGACTGCAATTAAAGGTTATAAACCGGTGAGCAATTCTAGAGCAGTAGCTGAGGGTACTGATTCAAAGGTGGAAGAAGAAAAGCTAGATGTAGAACAAGGTACTGATTCAGCGGGTGGAAGAAAAGATAGATGCAGAACAGGGTACTGATTCAAGGGTGGAAGAAAACCCAGATGCAGAACAAGGTACTGAATCAAGGATGGAGGAAGGGATTATTGATACAAAGGATTGGTTGAATGATGGGTTCATCGAAGGAGTTGATGAAATTCCACCTGAGGGAAAAGGATACTGGTTTCCTGATCGCCCTGTATTTGGGTGTGAGTCCGAAACGACGCCTATACGGCCAGTATGTGACGGCGCGTCCTGTCGAGGACGCAGCGGACTATCCTTGAGGCGATATTTAAAGGAGATACCCAATCTACTGAGGAGAATCCCGGAAATAGGGATAAAACTTGGGAAAAATAAGTACGGAGTTTTGGCCGACGTGAGGAGATATTTCCAGGTGATGGCCATCAGGGAAAATGATTGGGATTACCTCCGATTTCTTTGGAGGAAGAAGATGGACGCTTATTGGGCAACCTCCGGTGGTGTGTATGGAGAGGGTGCCGCAGTGTGCCGAGGAGAGGATGGTTTTCCTGGATGAGAGCCTGGGCTCTCTGCAACGGTGTCCCACCTGCCTGGATCCCCCCATCATGGGGGAACGGATTTTTTCTTTTTACAAAAAGAAAGGTGAGGGTATGTTGAAAGTCGTAGCATAAAATATGTAAATATATTTTTGAGTGTATAACTTGGAATGTAAATATCTTTTAAATGAATTATTATTATGTCAAATATATTTTGAATGGATTATTATTATGTGAATTTTCCTTTTGTATATAACTGAGCCGTGTTGTTGAAATAAAGAGTTTCTTAGTAGAGCGAGAGCTTTACGTGTGTAGCCGCTGGTTTTTGTCTTCGTTATTTTCTTTCTCGCTTGATCACCCGAAGCAGTCCAATCAATATCAAGACTTTAGGTAAAAGTCTTACTTGTTAAGAGGAGGTTTCTTCAATCTGACCTATCGTACCTTAACAAATAGGTTATATATTTATATTTTTTTACTGTAAACTCTACTATATAATATATATAGTAAATAGAGGAATTTCTTTTTATAATTCAATGGAATTAGAAGTGAAGAAACGTTTATCAGTAAAGTACCTTTTTATCTTGCATGTAATCTTTTTTTTTTTTCTTGTTGCACCAAAATATAGAGAAATTAGATATAAGAAAATTTAATATTATTCATTTTCAATTTGTATTTTTTTTTGTTTTATACCAAACTAGACATTCAAACTTTGTTTTTATGGTTGTTAAATAACATGGAGATCTATATACACCCCATTGGGAATCAAATTCTGTGTTTGAATATATCATATTTGATGCGTTTTTCACTTTGGTCAGAAGTCTAAAGGTCCAACACGTTTTGCAATTTCCCACAAAGTATATTGGAATAATGTGTGTGTATTATTCAAGTTCATAGAGGTAATGATTTTACACTTTATCATTAAAGAAAGCAACCCAACAATATTGTTGTATCAAGAAATTTTCTTTGTTAATCCACTTTGAGGTTTGCCCTCGGTTCCATATTGTAATATGGAGGTTGAGCTAAACATAGAAGTATTTGGTATACTAAGAATAAATTTCTAAACTTAAAAAGTATGTGATATTAATTATGTTCAATATTGTATTTTTGTTTGTGTGTTTGCAGTGGCAGGTTTTTTTTTTTTTTTGTGAGTTTAGCCTACCAATTAATCACCAAAACAATATATATTTCGACATGTACAAATAGACGTAACAGTATGGAGCTAACAGCAGCCTCCAATTTTAAGGTTGCACTTACCCAAGTCTCTATATCTTCGAAATGTATTGGGGCTAAGCTTATCTTCCATTGTGCTGGTAATCTTTCCGTCAACATCCTGATCTGTTCGACTTTGGATAAGGAAGTTTGTTTTAGAAGCCAGATTTTGGACTGAAAGTAGTGATTGACGGATTCATCGCGGCGTAGATACCTCCGTTGTGCATCAATTAAAGGTGCTGTTGATGATCCAAATCTTGTAATAATTTTTTGTTTGATGGTTACCCATTGATTAATATTTGTTCCTGCAATTTCATCAGCATACCATTTTAAGGCTCTTCCTTCTAGATAGTAAAATAAAAACTTTCCTTTATCTTCATCTGTAACATGTAATTCAAAAAGTTTTTGTAATATATCAGCGTGAAATATTCTGTGAAATTTTTTTGCTTCTGTAATTGTTAAGTTGCTATCATCATTGTTGTTGTTTTGAATATATATAATTCGCATTATTTTCTTCTCTTTATTGCATTCATTTAATTTAATATGTTTGTGTTTATTTCTTTTGATTAAATATTCAAATATATATAAATAAATATATATATATATATATATAATAAAAAAAAATATATATATATAATAAAAATATATAACAATAAAAGTTTTATTTCCTCATTTCACTAAAGTTATTGCAAATGGCGACGAGGAACTAAGCCTAAGTACCCGAAGAAAATAATTTGTTTTTGGATTTATATATATATAAGTTTTGATACTCTTGCAAATGGCTCGTTTCCAATTTGGTGAATTTAATGAAGAGGTTGAAAGTTTGTTGAGGATGTGGAAGACAAATATATTGTAATTGATTGCAAATGGCTTAGCTGGTGGTCTAGATAAATTTAAATGGAATGAAAGGATGTCTGCTGTAGGGGGAACAATGTTAATAATAATAATAAAAAGAAAAAGTGGAGCTCACCTGTATGTGAGAGTGTTGTAGCAGGGGAGGCATGAGTCCCTGAGGACCAATTCTGACAGCCAACTGACTACTGTAGCATGCAGTCTGGACTACAAGGCAACCCTACTCCAGGTCCAGAACCCCATGGACACCTTCAAGGAGGTAGCATGCTACTGGAGCTCACCACTAACCAGAAAGTGTGCGTGAGGAACTACACCAAGCCTGGTGTGGGAGCTGGAAAGTGTGGCTGAAGGAAGATTTTAAAAGGCCTATAGACCTCCCTGGCCTTCCTACGGTCTAAACTCCCCATGTGACCTGCTACACCCCGATGCCAAAAGTCTCTCAGTGAGATGTCAAGAGCCCCTCAGTGAGATGCCAAGAGTCCCTCAGCGATGGAGGCCGACCCGCTCAGCAGCCTGGAGATGACCAGGCAATGGATAAGCCTGTGGGCCCCCCCCCCCCCCCACCACCACCAACAACCTCGGCCTTCAACTGAGAAGAGGACCAAGATCCCATCACCCATGGAGACAGGCATGAAATTGTCTTTTGCTCTTTGTTTTTTTTTTTTATTATTAAATATATCAGAGTTAAAAAAATGAACGTAATATATATTCATTGTAAAACCGTAATAATATTAAGCATTTTTTTAAATTTTATTAAAAGGCTCTCAGAGTTCGCTCATAGGGGGCAGCATGGTTTGAACGGTAGATGGCGCCAAAAATTTAAAAAAAGAACGAGGCAGCTGACCGTACCGCCGGCCATCTTTTTTTTGGTCGGTGGTTTTCCCCCTACAGTAAGTCATTCTTTCTATTGCATTTATAATTTGTTTAACCACCAGAAATAGTCCATCATAGGTTTTATGTATGAATATATATATATATTTTTTTTTTATTGAATATATATATATTTCAATATTATTCCCCTTTTTTTTTCTTACATCAATTTTGTTAATAAATTTTGTCAGATGAAATAAATGCTAGCCTATTCAATGCACAACCTTGACACCTAATTGGTACAAAATGTAATAAATATTGTGACAATTAGCTTCAAAGGTTGGCTTTCTGCAGTCTAAAAAAAGGGGGACAGCCGGGCAATAAAATAGATAAAAACTCGTCCCAACAATGTCGCCCGCCGCGGGGCTCGGATTATGTATATAAGTTTCTTCTATTATTACATTTAAAAATATATACATAGTGAAACATTTAAAATACAATATAACGCGGCTGATGATTGTAAACCTGAAAATTGAAATTATACCGCGAATGTTTCTTTTATAAAAATCGAAATTTATTTTCAAAGAGAAATAGCGACATTTCTAACTTTGAGGATGAGGTATGGAAAGGTGAAACATGAAGAGTAATGGCGAACGGAAAAATAAAAAGTGTCCAGGGGCGGGAATCGAACCCACACCCTTCTGCTTACCGGGCAGGTGCCTTGTCCACTCGGCTACCCTGGACGTATTTTTCCGTTCGTAACTAATACTTAAAGTAACATTTAAAATACAATATAACGCGGCTGATGATTGTAAGCAGAAGGGTGTGGGTTCGATTCCCGCCCCTGGACACTTTTTATTTTTCCGTTCGCCATTACTCTTCATGTTTCACCTTTCCATACCTCATCCTCAAAGTTAGAAATGTCGCTATTTCTCTTTGAAAATAAATTTCGATTTTTATAAAAGAAACATTCGCGGTATAATTTCAATTTTCGGTTTACAATCATCAGCCGCGTTATATTGTATTTTAAATGTAACTTTAAGTATTAGTTACGAACGGAAAAATACGTCCAGGGTAGCCGAGTGGACAAGACACCTGCCCGGTAAGCAGAAGGGTGTGGGTTCGATTCCCGCCCCTGGACACTTTTTATTTTTCCGTTCGCCATTACTCTTCATGTTTCACCTTTCCATACCTCATCCTCAAAGTTAGAAATGTCGCTATTTCTCTTTGAAAATAAATTTCGATTTTTATAAAAGAAACATTCGCGGTATAATTTCAATTTTCGGTTTACAATCATCAGCCGCGTTATATTGTATTTTAAATGTTACTTTAAGTATTATTTACGAACGGAAAAATACGTCCAGGGTAGCCGAGTGGACAAGGCACCTGCCCGGTAAGCAGAAGGGTGTGGGTTCGATTCCCGCCCCTGGACACTTTTTATTTTTCCGTTCGCCATTACTCTTCATGTTTCACCTTTCCATACCTCATCCTCAAAGTTAGAAATGTCGCTATTTCTCTTTGAAAATAAATTTCGATTTTTATAAAAGAAACATTCGCGGTATAATTTCAATTTTCGGTTTACAATCATCAGCCGCGTTATATTGTATTTTAAATGTTACTTTAAGTATTATTTACGAACGGAAAAATACGTCCAGGGTAGCCGAGTGGACAAGGCACCTGCCCGGTAAGCAGAAGGGTGTGGGTTCGATTCCCGCCCCTGGACACTTTTTATTTTTCCGTTCGCCATTACTCTTCATGTTTCACCTTTCCATACCTCATCCTCAAAGTTAGAAATGTCGCTATTTCTCTTTGAAAATAAATTTCGATTTTTATAAAAGAAACATTCGCGGTATAATTTCAATTTTCGGTTTACATAGTGAAACGTCAAGTAGCACATGACCCTGAGATTAAGAACAATCAATACCTAGGAATATGAGACTGATAAAATATTTTTTTCAGTGTTTTAAATCATTTAAAATGATAATAATTATCCAATATATCCACTCTGTAGTAAGTAAACAAATCTAATGCTTCTCCTAAAACTTGTTTTGGTGAGTTTAAGTTTAATTTTTGTGTTTTAATAAACATTTATATTTAATACTTTATACTATTTATGGTATTATTATATATGGGAGTTAGGTAAATAACAACCGTTATTTTTTTTATTTACAATATTATAGCTTCGTCGATTGATATATTTAATGCTGTGTTTTATAATTCTTAAGAATGTAACGTACAATTATGAACCCCAGCCAAGTGGTTCAACACAATAATTAAATTTAATTACCATTTCTATTTTTTAACAGAAAATACACGTTTATATTTTCAAATATTATTGAAAATACACTAATAATAAACCTGTTATTTTTAGGCCTAAATGTCTTTTTTTTTTCATCTTTATTGGTTGAAACAATTTTTTTAGGGCAATTTATTGAATAAAAAAAAGGCATGTTTTCCTTTTAAGTGTCTGAAATAACAAAAGCAAGAATTGTTATTATTTTAATAAGGTATTTCAGGAATATTGCAAATGAGTGTATAAAAAAGTACATTTCTTAGACATTCCTTTTGGTTTATAATGATTTTCTTACAGAAGTGTTAGCATGTTCATGGACTGCCCTTGAAGCACATACTGGCCTACATGAAGTCTTAGATTTCATAATATGAAAGTTATTTACATGGTATGAACAGCATACTTTAAGCAAAGTTGTTTACCAGTAAAGGGCTTTCAAAGTTAAATTTAGAATCTCCCCTAAGACATGATTGACATGACAAATGGCAGCCTCTTCCCCCCAGCTTCAACAACAAGGAAGAAGCCTAAAATATCTCACCAACATGCATGGTGTCCCAACTTCCTCTTGGTTCCTTTGCCAAACTTTTCTTTGATTATTTGCCAATCCTATTTTTTTAGGCCAATTTATCAGTCTCCATTTTATATTTATAATTTATTTATTATATATACTTTTATGTTGATAAATAATTTAATAATTAAAAAAATATATAAAGTTTAGATATAGAAGAATATTTTGTTCATAAAAGCTCAATTTTGATATGTTATAAAGTCATTTTTATTGATTATTATCTTATATATGTTTCTTTTTTTTTTCTCCTCGCATGCATGTAATCCAAACATTTTAGTATGTGTTTTACCAGAACTGCACTTCCCCATTATAGTTAATTGGGTTTATATAGTGGACCTTTACATATTACAGAGTTGAATACAGACACCAGTGTTTTCACACACTGTATTATATGAAACATATCCACATAGGTAACAAGGAAATCCAAATGTGTAAATTATATGTGATGTTTTGGTAACAGTCTTGTTACCATCTTCAGACAAAGGTAACAAATAAATAAGTTAGTGCTCGCTTCCATTTGATCATTTAAATTTAGATGCTTTAAGTTTATATATATATTTTTTTCTAATGTATCTAGTGTCCTATAATGAGATTTTTTTGCTTCACCGAATACCTAACTGTTAATATATTTACAAGAAAATAAGACCTAATCCAAAAGGTCCAAATAAATTAATAGTGTCACATTTTGGTAACAGCATTGTTGCCATAATCAGACAAAATATTAAAAATCAATTTTAAAAAAAAATTATTATTTGGAGAATAAAAGAAAATCACTGGATCATCAAAAATAAATTTTCTCAGAAAGTGCCGTAGGGTAATATCGTCAACTCATGGATTTATGCAATGTCCCAAATTTCTATAATACACAACATTATAACAGGGTATAGCCCACATTCCTATATGTTCTGATGGTGTACTTAAACCATCACACCCCATTACCTTTGTTACCAAGTGAATGTAGCAGCAGAGAAGTTGTTAATCTGTTCTGGTCAACTTCTTCCATCCCCACCAGCTCTAATTTACAGATGAGGATCCATTTACCAGAGAATTAGAATTTAATGAGTCTATTGAGACAGAATACCAGATTGAAGAAGCTAATTAAATACAGATTTTGTGACACTGCAGAAATACATATTATTACTCATAGTATATTTAATTTGTTAATGAATTCTGTAATTATTATCCATAGTAACAATAGTCAAGGCAGCTGAGGGATACAGAAAAACAGGCAAATTGTAGGCCGGAAGGACTTCTTAGATAACGAGTTGGGTAATAACCAAGCCCTGTAAAACTCATGTCAAGAGATGTCAGGCCAAAGATGCAACGGAGGGGAAGTCTGTCAAAGGAGTGGGGGTCCTAAAGAGAATATGCCTGGTGTAGAAGTTAAGTAGGCCCAGACTGTAGTCGATCCTTGGAAAGCACTTGAGAATGTTAGTGTTGGGTAGTGAATCGTAAACCCTATAAATCCATCTTTCAATAGAGTGTTGAGGTCGGACTACTGCAAAGGGGGCAGACGCACGAGGAAGTAAGAAGAAAGTGACTTCACCCACGGTGGCTAGGGGAATGACTCAATCCGCTTTTATGAGGTGTCACGTTTAATGGTCCTTTATTCGCCCTTATATTTTGTGTGTGTATTTGTAGAATTGTCGTGAATAGTCGCTTAGTGTCAAGGCAAGGGCAGTTTTTGAAGTTACACTGATTTTTTTTTGGTAGGTTAGCTTCCAGATTATTTAGAATTGTTAACAATTATTGTTAACAATCATTTATCGAGTATAAAGTATTAGTATATATAGAGCTTGTACAGAGGCATTTTCTTTTGAGTAACCTAGGGCTTTAGTTCCCAATTTGTTTTAATTTTATTATTTTATTTGATTTCACATTGTGTCCTGAAAGATGTTATTATTTGTTAGGATCTATTGATATAGATAAATGAGTATTTTGGCCTTTGTAGCAGCTTTCAACCTTAGTTTGTATGCGTACCGCGAATGATAGGGGGGAGGGTGTATGAATGAATTGGTGCAATGAATGTAGAAAAAGGTTAAAAACTATTATATTGTGAGCCCAAATTACATTAGAATAGGGTTAAGGACTTTAATAGGATCGATTTTTTTTTTAATTTTGTTAGAACGAGAAGCCTCAAACAGGACAACTACAAACTCTATCTAGATAGAAAATATTCGCTCCCTTTTGTTAGGTCCCTCGTTAGAGGATATAATTTCTTTTAATTTCCTTTTATTTTGATTTAGCTTGAATTCTAAGAATCGTAGATGATGATCACGTCTCGATTCTCAGACTGGAGATAGTGGGAGGCAAGGATCAAGCCGAAATGCCCACTCATCTCCTCCTCGCAAGAGGAAACGAAAAGGTATGGATTGAATTTTATGCAGGATGGGGGATTTGTTTTAGCCATGCCGTATAGCCTGGGGCATAACGGCGCGACCTTGAGTAACTGATCTGACACCGTAGTTTTCGACGCTTTTAGCGTGGCTGGAGCGAGGGTGTTTCAGACGGGAGGTCCTGTAAGATTGGCATGTAGGCAGAGATTGCCCAGTTATTCTAGACGAAGTAGTTTCCGTCTATTGATTTTTTTTTTTTTGGTACCAGTTTGATCCCCCATAGCTAGCGGAAGTTTCTTCTAATAAAGGATTCGCCCTGCCATACGTTTTGTTGGAATGAATTCGAGCATAAGACCGATTCGAGAGGCAGAATGAGTAATTAATAGGACCTTCAACGAGTTTAAACTCGTTCCATGTTAGGATAAGACTTTAAAGTATTAGTTAACTATAAGAACCACGAACGAGACGCCAGAACGAGCCAATGGGTCAGATTCGAAATTAGGAAGAATAGGCCAAGAGTAGACATTTATAAACACCTTAAGTAGAGTATATATTGAGGTTCTAATTCTATTCAATTTCTTCCCCCTCATGTATAGGGATGATGTCGCACTTAGTGTAACAAGTCACACTAGGTATAACATACTAAGATTTTTATCCAAATACTACAATCTAGAGTGAATTAGGATGACTGGCACAGATAAACTTTGATATAGGTGGAAAGAAGGAAATATAGTGGCAATGAATTACTGTCAAATAATGCTTTAATGCCTTGTTTGGGCTTGAATTATTAGTGAATGACTGTAGACAATCCAGGCAGTCCACAATGTAGTCAACATCTCTATCATATATATAACATGAAGTCTGTATTATTCAATTAGTATATCCATTCATTAAAAAAAAAAAACAATGGTTGCCTGTAAAGTCGGTTTTACGGGCGAAGATTTTACGTGACAACGGTAGAATATTTATTGATATGAATATAATTAAATTGCACAATAGGAACAAGGAATTGAATGAAAATAAGAATTGCCCAAATTTTAACTATAGAAATATATTTTGTTTACTAAAACATTGTACATGTAAACTTAAACTTAACTAATTCCTATTTGAGTGATTTTGTTGAGGATAGGACGATGATAGGAGAAATATGAAATGAAAGGAAGTGTTTCTGCTGTAATGTGTCTTGCGAAAGTCAAGTCGATAGTTGTTCCTTTTAACGTAGTTGACTTAGAAACGTTTGATACGCAATCAAGATTATACGTATTTTTCATGAAATTAAGAAACGAGTTGTCAGGCTTTACGTTTTTGTTAAAATCACCACACAGAAGAATCGGTATACTAGAATCAACTTGCACGAACGGTGGCACGTACTGGCTGTTGTGAATGTACGGACCGAGTCCTTGCCATAGTAACATTCCAATATCCTGCATACTAGCTCCTGGATGAATATATACAGCACCGAGTATAAACTTGAAGCTAGTATTAGCGGCGAAGCAAGTAACTTCAGTCATGCACATGTCACCCTTGGTTTTAATGACACGAGTTACGTCTGTAATCGCAACTTGGAACACTTCCGCCGTAGATGTCGATGATAATTTACGATAGATCGCCACTCCACCAGCCGCGTTGGTATTTGAAAATCAAAACACTTATTCAGATCGAAGGTTCAAATTTTTGCTAAATAAATTTGAAATTAAATAAAATTTGTAATTGTAAATGATGAAGTTGAAAATTAAAACATTTACTTAAATTAGATGTTAAAATTCTTGCTCAACACAGTTTAAATAAAGTTTTCTTATATCTGCCACTTTTTCTTAATATTTGTAATTTTAAAGAATCAATTCGAAAATCAAAACATTTATTCAGATCGAAGGTTCAAATTTTTGCTAAATAAATTTGAAACTATTTAAAATTTGTAAAATAATAATTAATTAATTAATTAATTTTAAACTAATAATTTACTTAACACTATCAACATTTATCAATAGTATGACATAACCTATAAACTCAGTTTCTCAACTTTTGTGTCAATCTAACAATTAATCAATCAATCATAGTTTACGATAATGAAATATCAGTGTACAATTATTTACCTTTATTGTTGTAGTTGTTGTAAATGACGAATCTAAGCACTCCACATTTTCACTACAGACACAGCTGACGATACTTTAACCACACGTGTGAACTTGTATTATGATGCTTTCTTGTTTTTCCAACGCCAAGAACGTTCGAGAAAGACAAAGACAGAGACAAGCATGCGCCGATTCAATGCGCCTAATTCTCTAGCGCTGCGCGCGCAGCACTCTCGTTCGGTGACTCATCGTAACGTTACCGGGCGTTACACTTTTTCATAAGTGACTCCCAGCCGCAACCTAATTTAAGACGTTGTCACGTCAAAAAAAAATGTGAATGTTGTGGCTTATTTGTTTATATGTATATGAATGCAAGTGTTTTTGCAATTTCACTAAAGGTTTAAATATCACCATTACCTTGTTTAAAAAAAAATTGCATGGCGCCCCATTTATTTATGCAATAGGCAATGTGAATCGACCTTTTAGCAATTGTCAATATTAGGAAAATAATAGGTTGTCTAAAGAATTTTTTTTTCATTCAATAGTTTTTTTTTTTTTTGAAAGACTCAACCATTCTGGACATCTGAAAACTTGAGCTCAGTTTATTAGTAATTTAATTTTATTTATTTTTCTTTAGGAGACAAATTTTAAATTGTTTAAATGGGATCATTAAATTTTGATGGGCAGCGGATGTAGTCCCTGTTCTTTGGTTAAGTTTTATTTTAATCAGTCTATGGAGGTTGGGGAGGGTGTCTAAAGTAGCAATGATTTCCTTCTGGTCCCATATTTGAATGGGTATGAAGAAGCAGTCAAGGTGTTTAATAGGATGCGTAGGGAGTGAAGAACTACAGGTTGTTTCTCAAAAACTATATTCATAACCTCTAGAGAGTTGTTCATGTGTAAGGTTCGGCAACGACTCCATCAGCAGCCACTTTGAGAAGTTAGGTGGCTCAGAGTTAGAGAAGACTTGAACTGCGAGTAGACCTGTTCAAAGTAGTGTAATTGAGAGAGAGAGAGAGAGAGGAATCAGAGTTAGACAACCAACTCCTCAGAGGAATGAAACCACCTCACCTAGACTTGTATCATTCAGATTGATCATCAACATAGTCATATTGATATTTTAAATTTTGCCAATCTGGTTGTCACAATTTGTACAATTGTCACTATTTCTGTAGAGGTTGTGTAAAATAGGCTAGATAGTTTTAGTTATCATTAACCCATGTTTATTTTCTTGTTATATTTTGGATTTGTGCTCTAATACATTTATAAAGAGGATATCTAGTAGAATATTTGTTCATAATACTCTATGTTATGTATAATGATGTCATGAACTTGTGAAGCAATTTAAGATATAAGTGGCTAATTTTTTTTATATATACCTTTTTTTTAGCATTTTGAGTCATTTATTTATTGTTGGTTCTTTAAGGTGTGATGCTTAAGAATCCATAAATTTGTCTTCCGCATTGGGAGCACCAAAAACTTTTCTTCAATAATCCTCCCCAAGTTTTTGATGCTTGTGGCAGGGGAGGATTGTTGAGGATGCGGAAGACAAATATATTGTAATTGATTGCAAATGGCTTAGCTGGTGGTCTAGATAAATTTAAATGGAATGAAAGGATGTCTGCTGTGGGGGAACAATGTTAATAATAATAATAAAAAGAAAAAGTGGAGCTCACCTGTATGTGAGAGTGTTGTGGCAGGGGAGGCATGAGTCCCTGAGGACCAATTCTGACAGCCAACTGACTACTGTAGCATGCAGTCTGGACTACAAGGCAACCCTACTCCAGGTCCAGAACCCCATGGACACCTTCAAGGAGGTAGCATGCTACTGGAGCTCACCACTAACCAGAAAGTGTGCGTGAGGAACTACACCAATCCTGGTGTGGGAGCTGGAAAGTGTGGCTGAAGGAAGATTTTAAAAGGCCTATAGACCTCCCTGGCCTTCCTACGGTCTAAACTCCCCATGTGACCTGCTACACCCCGATGCCAAAAGTCTCTCAGTGAGATGTCAAGAGCCCCTCAGTGAGATGCCAAGAGTCCCTCAGCGATGGAGGCCGACCCGCTCAGCAGCCTGGAGATGACCAGGCAATGGATAAGCCTGTGGGCCCCCCCCACCACCACCAACAACCTCGGCCTTCAACTGAGAAGAGGACCAAGATCCCATCACCCATGGAGACAGGCATGAAATTGTCTTTTGCTCTTTGTTATTTCTTTTTTTTTTATTATTAAATATATCAGAGTTAAAAAAAATGAACGTAATATATATTCATTGTAAAACCGTAATAATATTAAGCATTTTTTTAAATTTTATTAAAAGGCTCTCAGAGTTCGCTCATAGGGGGGCAGCATGGTTTGAACGGTAGATGGCGCCAAAAATTTAAAAAAAAGAACGAGGCAGCTGACCGTACCGCCGGCCATCTTTTTTTTTGGTCGGTGGTTTTTTCCCCCTACAGTAAGTCATTCTTTCTATTGCATTTATAATTTGTTTAACCACCAGAAATAGTCCATCATAGGTTTTATGTATGAATATATATATATATTTTTTTTTATTGAATATATATTTCAATATTATTCCCCTTTTTTTTCTTACATCAATTTTGTTAATAAATTTTGTCAGATGAAATAAATGCTAGCCTATTCAATGCACAACCTTGACACCTAATGGGTACAAAATGTGATAAATATTGTGACAATTAGCTTCAAAGGTTGGCTTTCTGCAGTCTAAAAA
>CP092874.1:50287371-50297782 GCA_030710605.1 Cordylochernes scorpioides
GATCGCTGGAAAATTTAAATAAAAATACATTTTCTGGTGAAACGCATTTAGAATTTCCCAAATTTCAATTGCCCACCTTTAGTGGTGATATTTCAGATGGCATTATGCTGTCCTTAAAAGCATTCAGTTTGAAATAAAAATCAATAAGTTGGAAAAATTCATACTTGAGGGAGTTGCATCGAAATTTCTTAATGCAAAGATGTTATTATCTCTCTATATATAAAGGTCAGTGTATGTATGTATGTATGCATGTGTGTTTGTTACTATGTCGGCTATACACGTCCACAATACGTAACTAATCTGACTGAAATTTTAACAGTATGTAAAGTAGAATCTGGAAAAACTTATAGTAAAAATTATTTGCAAATTGCGTTGCAAATTTGCCCTTTCGCTCACAAGCAGCGCCTCTAGCGGTGAAGATGGGAGGTAATATCAGCTGACCTAATGTACATGTAAAACGTGTTTTACAGTAAGAGATATTTAACGGATTTTTAGCCAAGAAAATTTGAAATTGACAGGTTCTGGGCAAAAATAGTTGTTTTTAAGTCAGAAAATGATGACGACAATATTGCTGTATCATGTTTGATTATCAGATGTAAAATTATATTAGGAAAAATTTCAAAAAGCAGAGACCACGGGTGATGCCAGTTCATTTTTAGTATGTGCAGGAACAATATTCTAACAGAAAAACATTCATTCGAGCAGAAAACACAAAGCCAGATCATCTCTCTATAAAAATATCGCTTCTCAGACACAAAGTTTGGAGCGAGACGTTTCACAAGAGTGACATCCACGGCGCCAATCTATAATTGCAACGAATAGTATTTGAATAAAAACATTTAATCGGGTGAAACCCGGGCGTTGCCCTGGTCATTCGGCTAGTTTACTATAAAAAGAGTCTGAAAAAATAAGTGCAAGTGAATAAATTAATGGTTATTGTAATTCAATATTTCAAGGTATAGAAATAATACTCTTTCTCTCTCTTGCAGGTCAATTTAATGAAGTGTATAGTGAAAGAAATAGCACAAATGTGATATTGTACTGGGATAAGGTTCATAAATTAAAAATAAGATAAAAAGGCATCTCCTTATGCGCCATCTATCGGAATAAATATCAACTAGCTTATAGTGCTTTTAATTTTTATAGAGTTTTTCTCTGTTAGAACAGAATAATGAGGGAAAACTAATTTTAATGCGCAAATTTCAAATGTTAAGCTCGTGATGTGATTTTATAGGGTTTTACGTTGCTGTTAACTTTGAAAACTATTTACAGATCTCTACAAGTCCAAATATTGTGGTACCAGTGGCTGCAGAAAAGCAAACCACAAATTTATACATCTATTGCACATGTAGAAACCTATTGCTGTACTGGCTAGCGATAAATGTTATGGGGGAAATTAACCAATCCTTTTTGGCTAAACATATTTTATTTAGGTCTAATAAAATAAACTTTCAATGTTTTTTTTTTGCCGCTAGGTGGCCGAATCGACTGGACGTGAGTCACATCGCTCTTCCAATTCGGTAAATATTGTTTATTGATTCCCTTTTTTATAACTTCTTCTTGGTTAATAATTTGATATTGATAGGTGAGAAACATATTATTGACTTTTATAAAGATAGATTTAATTTTTTCAAAGTTCTGCGCTAATTTGTTTAAAGATTGAGTAAAATTAACTAAAATGCAAATTTTCTAAGAATGAATACACTGGTATTTGCTCGATTGGATGAAATATGGAAATATTTCTCCGATAAATTTGACAATAACCAAAAAACAATAAGTAAACAAGATCTTAGTTTTCTCAAAAGTACAATAAATCAGGTCAAAGATAGCGTAACTGAGCTTATAAAGTTAGACGAAAATATAAATAGATCTGAGGAACAATTGCATGGTAATTTCACAGATATTAAAAATGATATATCACAACTAGTTAAACAAAATAAAATCAAATAATCGCACACATACGCAGAAATTGTCAAAAATAGAAATGATAAAATATTACAAAAAAAAAAATAGATACACTAATGATGAGAAAACATTGATTATATTTGCTAATGATGATCAAAATACAGCCCATGTACACCAAAAGGTGAATGAAACAATAAAGCAATTTCGCCAAAAAGGAAATACTGCCAAAATCGCAAAATTGATAAATACACGAAAGGGTACAATATTAAAATCACCCAAAGAACAAGACATAGATCAACTGATTGAGAGTTTCAGGAAAATTGACGAATTGAACCAAACATGTAAAATTTAAAAGCCTAATCAAAGAGATCCAACTATTGTTATAAAAAACATGGCGAAAAATGCTATTCGACCTCCAAAACAAATAGGCCTAGATGAACTAAACAAAGAGGGCTGGGAATCTTGGCTTGAAAGCTTTGAATGGTATGAAATTGCTACCCAATTAAGTAGTAAAGCACCAGAGGTACAAGTTGCTATCTTTATGGCTGCAATGGGACGAGAGACTCAAAATATTTTTAGATCTTTCAACTTAAATGATGCAGATAAAAATAATATGAGCATTGTAAAAGACAAGTTCAACAACTATTTTTCTCCAAAGCTGAACACTACAATTGAAAGATTCAAATTCAATCAGATGAAACAGAAAGAAGATTAATCATTTAATGATTCTCTGACAAGGATCAAATTACAGATAGCAAACTGCAAATATGCTGTCATGTCTGATGAACTACTTAAAGATCGAATAGTTGTAGGGATTATTAACAATGAAATAAGAGAAAGACTTCTTAGTGAGGCTGACCTTAATCTGGAAAAAGCCACACAAATTTGCATAGCATGTGAAAATGCCACAAACCAAATGAAACATGTACTATCCGACTCAGACAAACAAGTTGCTGTGACAAAGATGAACAGTAAGAAGTGGGAAGATAGAAAAGAGCCGAGGAAAGAAAACATCATTAACCAAAGTCACAAAATAATAGAAAACTGCAGAAATTGTGGTAGATCCCACAAAATCAACCAATGTCCGGCAAATCAAAAGAGATGCAACAAATGCAAGAAACTCAACCATTTTGCTAATTATTGCAGATCCCAGAACACAAATTCATACAAAGTAAGACAAATTGTTGGGTCACCAGAACCTGAAATGATTCAAGAATTTGTAATCCAGTCAGTTGAAAACACCAACCTGACCGAAGATTGGTATGAAGAAGTAAAGATTAAATACAAGAAAGGAAAAGAACTGCTAACAGCTGATCTACTAAGTAGAGACTGCTCATATGAAGACACCTACTTGGAAGTAAACTTCGAAGTACTGATGACCACCCCGACAAATGAGTCAAGCTATGAGGAACTGCAAGCTCTTACAAAAGAGGACCAAGAACTACAAGAACTAAAAAACTTAATCTTATATGGCTGGCCAAACTAAAAATCAGCAGTCCCTGAAAGCTGCAAGAAATACTGGCCATATAGAGATGAACTTTCGACAAACGAAGACCTAATCTTCAAAGGTAGCAGAGTCTTCATTCCCCTAAGGTGGAAAGCAAAGATACTCAAGTTAATCCACGAAGGACACCAAGGAACAAACAGCTGCTTGAGAAGGGCCCGAAACTCAATATACTGGCATGGCATGTCTTAAGACACCATCAACAGAGTAGAAAATTGTAGGACTTGCCAAGCGAATCAGAGGAACAAGACAAAAGAACCAATGATCATAAAATAGATACCGAGTCTTCCTTGGGAGATAGTCGCAGCTGACATTTTTTCAATAAAAGGAAAAAATTACCTGTTAATAACAGATAACTACTCTGGATTCATTTATTTCAAAGAAATGAAGACAATGAACTCTGCAGAAACTATTGAATCTCTTAAAAAATGGTTTAGCCTACATGGAATTCCCAGACTCCTGGAAACTGATAATGGGCCAAACTTTACGTCCAGGGACTTTAAAGACTTTCAAAAGAAGTGGTTGTTCGACCACCAGACATCAAGTCCTCTATATCCTAAATCAAACGGATTAGCAGATAGAGCGGTACAGACAGCCAAGAAGCTCATCAGGAAGTGTTTGTATTCAGGACAAGAAGTGGAACTAGCACTTTTGAACTTTTACAACACTCCTAGAGATGGTCTTCCTTCACCGGCTCAGTGTCTGTTCCGTCGCAGGACCAGAACCCTCCTTCCCACTAGCACTCATCAGTTGGAACCAGAAATCCAAAAGGGACATACACAACACCTAAGAAATAAGCGGGAGAAGCAGAAAACACACCACGATAAGACAGCTAAGACAACGCGAAGCTTCAAGGAAGGTGAAAAGATAATGCTGAAACAGCATCATCGTGAATGGATCCCTGCCAGAGTTACCCAAGAAGTAGCTCCAAGATCATATAAAGTGCAAACACCTACTGGTGAGTACCGCCGCAACAGCTCCTTCATGCGACATACGAATCTGGAGAGTCCAAGGCAACAGCGAAGGAGAATCCCGGAGATCCCCAAGTCAACTCTACCGGAAGGACCTGGCCCGAGCGGTGATGAGGAACAGGCTCAAGTTCCTGAAGAACTCAAAACTTCTACAAGACCATTCTCAGGCCAGGAACCCAGGAGTGATCACCAGAACGCGGAGCACAAGAATGGCACCCTGCCCATTACAACAAGGTCCGGGCGGATAATCAAGCCACCCAAACGATTTGAAGAATGAATTTCTTCAAAGGGGGAGATGTAACGGCAGCTGGCATGCCTATATAGTAAATTATCAGTGAGCAGATATTTATCACTGATGATACTCTGTGCAGTTGCCTTTTGGACGTATTGTAATATATATCACATGTAAACTTATGTCTAATAATTAATATGCTATATCTGATGTTGGCCTAAAAGAAATAAAGTCTTTCTTTTTAAACTTCCAGGTACTTCTTGCTGATTAACGTCAACGAACAAATACGAGGACGTTACAAAAGAGAACAAACATCGATATATCTCTCCTTTTCTTTTCCTTTGAATTCATATTTTAATTTAGTCGGTTCAACTCTTCCACCATAAAATGCATCTCGATGATTTAAAGATTCTACAAAATCTCTATTCAAAACGAATTTTTTATATCCTTATTATTATCGAAATCATGTCCCTAAATAGCAACTAAATTATAGCCTGCTTCTTTTATTTCATTTTCCATTACCTTAGTCTTTTCGTATTAATCCTTCATTAAAATTTAATTCTGTGTATAGACTTTAGTTTTAGTATGACAAATAAGACAACCGTGACAAAGACAACCATGAAATTGAAAACTGTATTTTCGTAAAAGCCATCTATTTTTATATATTTTTTACCAATTTTTAATTACTTTTCCTTTCCGTTCAAAGCATGTTGTATATTAATGCTATTTTTATGAGAAAGATAATCTAGCCATTTGATAGATTTCTTACTATATTGATCTTTCTGAATATTATCATCGTCTATAGCAATTGTATTTTTCTTCAAGAATTTGTCTCTATAAATAGCCATATGTAGATGCCACTCCTGGGGCCTCCACAAAGTTCACCCACAGTATCAAAGAGAAAGCTGGTGGACAATGAGGAAGCTGCCTCGACAAGAAAGAAGGGGACTTCGAGCATTCTTCATTGTCAAACCAGCCCATCTCTTCACCTCCTTTATTATTTCTATTTTTTTTGTATATAACTTATAATATAATAATAAATTTCCCTTTTCTTTTAAATATGCAGCTATTTGTTTTTTTAATATTTTAAAATAATATTCGAATGATAATTTTATTATAATTTTTTTATTTTTATTAAAAAAAAATCATTTTTTATATCATAGAGGGTGACCAGTTAAAGATTTATTATTAATTTTTATTTTTTTTTCGGTCCCCCTGGGAGAAAAAGTTAGTGACAGTCGAGTCTTAGAGCAGATATAGGGGAGGGTGAGGCTCGTGAAAAATCAACCAAAAATGTAGTTCTACAAGATTTCAGTGGAAGGAATCTCCCAGCCATCCAGCTGAAGCACTAAGTTAAGTATCTTTCAATAATGATTTTTTTAACAGGTATATTCTTGTAAATTTTCCCATTCTATCCTCATTGCCCATTTCATTTATTTTATTCTTATATTTGTGTGACTGTTCTAAGAAATAAATAAATATATTGTAGTCTTAATCAAAATTTATAGTTGTACTGTCTTTTTTTAACCCCAGTGCGCGCAGGATATATGCAAATTATACCTTTTTATATAGCAGGATGTAATATTTCGTGAACTCCCTGAGAATGAATGAGCCTCATGGATTTCGGGACGATAGCGTCAGAAATCGGCTCATCAATGACGCCTTCAACGTGGGACGACCAATTCCAAATAAGGCCACGAAAAGTTCACGGTAAAATAACACCCTGCTGTTTAAAACATGTAACTTGTAAAATCCTGTCTAAAGCATAAACTAATAAATAATGTGCGCTAGTTGGAGGCTACGGAAAATCCAGTCAAGAATGGTAAAGACCACGAGGCGGCCAACCACGTGGAGAAACGGATCCCGCCATTCTTGAGGTAAGATTTGGTACATTTGTGGGAATGCTTTCTTAAGGCCGCAGTTGTCTACTTACATTTTAGTTTTATTAGGTATTATTTTGTGTATTATTTGTTTCTTGAATGAAATTAGGCATATATTGTTTAATTAAAAAGGCATATTTCAGATCAAAATATCATATATTTTCCAATATTTTAGTTGGCTGAACGCCAATCTTTATCAAGGTATTATGAACATTCTGAAAATTAACAGTAACGCCAATTTTATATTTAAAATTATTTGTGCTATGTGTAAAAGATTTTCGCATAAAAAAATAACAAAATATATAAAAAGGAAATGTTAAACTACAATATTTTTAACTAAAAAACACAGAGCGCAAATAAGCATAAATATAAAATTGTGAAATTTAAAATAAAACATAAGTAAAATTTGAACAAATCCACATGAACGTCGTTTTAGCCTATTGTGTAACATTATAACCACCATTTATTTTATTTATTTAACAGTTGGGAGAGACACGCCATATCCACAATTTGGATAATTGCGTGTATATTTTTAAATTATATACAATTAATACAATTGAGCATTGGAAATCATTAAAATTAAATGTTCGATGTCAAATTTTACATATAGCAATTATAAGTAGTAGCTTGAAATATGTACAGTCAACACTTTCGCCTCAAAATATACATTCTGCAGAATCTATTAAACTTGATGTATTGGTCTTTATTGCAAGCAGCTTGTTTTGTATTAGTCAGGTAAAGTTGGTTTTCTTCCCTTAGATCAGAAGTTAATGGACAGTTTATCAGAAGGTGTTCAGGGGTTTGTTGTTAGTTTCCACAAGTGCATGCAGGTGAACCAATTTTGCCAATTCTAAACAAATATGTGTTGAAGTCACCATGTCCAGTAAAAAAATTGAACGTTATAGAAGTTGGGTTGAACATAGAACATAGAATTCTAAATCTAGTATTACCCATACTTTTAAAAAGGACCATAATTGAAAACACTGCATCATTTTGTAATCTATTTTTAAAATCATATATTGTCAACACCTGTATTTCCTTTTTTTTAACAAGGTACACCAGTTTAGAGTGAGATCTCAATTTTTTTTTATTATTAGTTAACAATCTTAAAAATTTCGTTATATTAGCTGGTAGATGGAAAATTACAAGGAAAATTTTTTTAGCGGGAAACGCTAAGAATCTGAGATAAACAACCATGGGAAAGCAAATAAAGATATCCATCAATGTCAAATCCTAGACTTCCCCCCGCAAGTTTGATTGACAAGTCGGCGAGACCCTAAGGGTTTCAAGAGGACCGCTTTCCCGCCTACAAGGAAACCTTTACCAATGGACAGTCTAGACCGAGCGCTTGGTGTGAAAGGTACGTTTTGCAAATGCTTTGGCCTTTAGGCCATGGCCTGGCTCTATGCCTGCCACATATTCCTTCCATTTCTTTTATTTATCTATTCATTTTAATTTAATATAATATTCTAATAGTATAATATGCCAAATATAATTTAAAAACAATTTTTGTACAAGTTATTATGACAAGATATTTTTTATGGATGCCAGTATGGCCAATTTTATGGTAAAAGTATATCGCAACGCAATTCTCTTGTGTAAAATATTTGATTACCATTTAGATTACAGTTATGTATAATAATTTATTTTCTCCATTATTTATTTTAATTTACTTTAGCTTTTTATTTTTTAAAGTTATTTTAGTTTATGCAAACAAAAGACGTTTATTCAATTATACAATTTTAGATAAAACGTGTTCCAATAAACGCCTAGAGTATACAATTTTTTTATTTTTACAGTGTAGATGGTCTCTTAAACTGGTCTTGTAATTTTATTTTAATGCATGGGAATCTTAAACTGGTATTGTAATTTTCTTTTATTGACAAGCATAGTAGCGAGTACGCAAAATAGTATTTTATGATCCTGTAGTACTGTATATTCTTATTTGTAAGTCCTCGTGGAGGGAAAAAGGCTTAAGATATAGTAACTATTGATAGAAAGGTACGTTTTACGCGAAGCTACGGCCTTTAGACCATAGTCTGGCTCTATGCCTGCCACATATTTTACCCATTTCGTTTATTTAACTATTTATTTTTGATTTAGTACAATATTCCAATAGTATAATATGCCAAAATATATTTGAGAACATTTGTTAATGTCATTATGAAAAGATATTTTGATGGATTCCAGTATGGTTAGTTTATCGGAGCGCAAATCCTTGTTTAAAATAAATGTCTTATTGCCATTTTAGATTAAAGTTATGTATAGTGATTAATATTTTTTTACGCATCATGTTAAATATTTTAAGTTACTTTAGTTTATGCAAGAAATACGTTTGTTCAGTTATACAGTTTTAGATAAGACGTGTTTTTACAATATTTTTTTTTATTTTAATAGTGTAGATGACCTTAAACTGGTCTTGTAATTTTTTTTGCATGGACATACTATCTTGTGCAGATAGTAATTTGTGATTCTGTAGAATTGTATATTCTCATTTGTAACTCTTCGTGGAGGGAAATGCGTGACAATAGTATAGCGACTTTTGATAGAAAAAAAACCTCTTTGTATAGATTATTAGCCTTTTTTTTACTTGAGTCACCTTTGATTATATTTAGTTCCAGGTAGCCTTAGATAAACAGTGATAGAGAACCTTGCACCTCGTGTATGTTTGCACTTGACTGGTTTTGATAAGCCCTCCCAGAAAATATATCTATACGCCCACCTTTCAGATTGTTTGGCAGCAGAGGCCTGTAACAAAAGAAAAGCTTATAGTATCATAGCAGACTTAAAACTCGTTTCAACATCGGCTTTCGTAGTTTTATGAAATGTGGCATTAGACATGGTGACCTGTAGCAAAGACTACATTTCTGGGAGGTTGAGAGTAGGTCTTGGAGATTAAGAATAATATCTTGCGTAGTTTAAACAATGGATGTCGGAGCATGCAATTTTTGTCTGTAAAATTGGACATTACTCAGTAAGCTTTGAAGATACTCACGAAGGTGGACGTGAGGGAAGAACAACATACAATACAATATACCGATGGACGCCATCGAGCGCAAGACCACGTGACGTGAACCAATTGAAGAGTGGGTCACTGTGGTGGGATGTGAAGAAAATATTTTGAAAATATGCATCAGTTATAAAATACAGAGATGTATTCTATCTAATACCCATCTGCAAGGCTGATGCACCTAATTCGCTCAGATTTTCCAAGATTGACTAACCGGCATGCCAAGTTAATCTACGCGAGATATAGTTGTGCCAACCTGCACCTTCTGAGATGTGTCTAGGCTCGGTTCACCTCTGTCATAGCACGAGAAACCACTGCGACAGCCATGTCTTAACGAGAAAAATGTTTAGTACCATAACGATATATATATTTCGAACATTCAATTCCGCATTTTAGTGAGACTTCAATAGGAAAGTGTGCTGTGTCAAACCAGGTCAAGTCAATATACCATAATATCATCGAAGGCGTAAGAGAGATTAGCCTGCAATCGACAGTATTTCCTTTTTTTTACGAACCACCGCGTAGTGAACAAAAGCAATCCTTAGCAGAACGGATAGAACAGTCTAATACAATGATGTTTATTTTATTTTATTTTTTTAGTTGAAGAGTTCAAGCTAGACTAAAGAAAAGAACAATATAGTAGACCCTGATATATGTAAAATAAAATGCGTGTAAAACAAACCCTTCCCATAGATAGGCACTCTAGGTAAATTAATCTTTATGTTTATATATAGTGTTTTATCATAACTGGCGATGGCCATAGTCACTGATGTGAACATTAAGAAAGTGTATATATAGAAAGCTGTATGAGAAACAGTCAGTTCGTAAAATTTTATTATGTATTAAATGGGACAGATCAAATTAAGCAGAATTTTTCTTTTATATAATTTTTTTTCGAAACTTTGAATT
>CP092874.1:50297882-50424883 GCA_030710605.1 Cordylochernes scorpioides
ATCTCTTAGAACATGATTTTATTTTTATCATCATTATTATTTTTTTTATCAAACAAAGGTTTTATCAAAATTTCTCTTTTATAATGAATATCATAACTTTTAAATTGATAATAAGTTGTATTTTTTATAATTTGCAGATATATCCAAACAAAACATCTTGTTATAGCCCTTTTTAACCCTCACAGTTTAAATTAATTAAAAGAAATTTAAATTACTTACCTGTCCGTTTAAACCCGGATAAACCCTTTCACTCCCGGGGCCCATCTATGGTGATTTAAACCAACAACCCTATATTGTATAATACTTATAACAAGATTGTCATGTTGTATATAGAAACACATCTATAAATAATTATACGCATGATTGACATGTGTCATTGCCTCACCAAATGCAATGTACTTTGTTCAAACTGAGGATGAATAAATAAAACTATGTAATAGATAAAGAGCTGAGTTAAAGCAAGATTGAGAAGTTAAAAAACGCCTAAAATCGAGAGAGAAACCCAAAAACCCTAAAGAGGAATTTGGCAAGTCGTTGCCATCAAGGTCAAAGGGTGCAGAATGCCGCAGACGTTCAAAGTTCAAATTCTCACATCTCCCCCCCCCCTCGGCAAATATATAAAACCTCGGTTTTAGCGAACTCAGACAGTCACTTCACCGTCGGCGTGAGCCCATGTTGGTTGCAGCCAGGTCCACCTCATCGACCATGTAAAACTGTAAGAAACCTTTCTCCATCTTGCTCTCAGCTCGGCTCCTATCTGTTCATGGAACTTTCCTACTACAACTGTGTCTCTTCGTTTTTTTGTGTGTGGACATTCCCAAGCTTTCCACTTTGCCTCGACCACAGTCTGTGAGTACTGTTAAAGGTCCTCCAAGGTGCAGAGAGGTACTGGAAAACTCTCCACGCCCTGACTGTCCCTCTCGGTTACTACAGGTTTGACCTTCGGTTACCACATATACATACACTGACTTTTATATATATAGGGATCTGTAATAATAAAAATACCTTGGAAGGAATAATTGAATCATATCTTCAAAACCAGACGAACCACCACAATATATTAAAAATATTAATTCCTCCAAAAATATTGTGTCCATCTATACTCCAATATAAAAAGACTATCACTCAAATCCACTCTGGGTGCTAGGGTGACGTGATAAATTTACACTGAGAAAAAAAACTCAAAAATTCTAAAATCATAAAAATCCACAAAATTTAAATATTATAGTACCATATATGCATGCATGCTATTCATTTCCTTTTTAAATAATAATGATTATCCAATACATCCATTTTTCATAATGTAACAGCCCAAAAAAGTCCTAAAATACACAAAGGTATCAGGGGGGCAAAGATAAATTTCAAATCTAATGTGCTTACTCTGTAAATATTTATTATGGGAATTCAATTCAATAACCTTGAAACTTAAAACACCATGATCCTTCACACAACTCATTTTGGTAAAAAAAAAACTAATTGAATCTTTGGTAAAAAAATTGAACTGAAATCTTTTACATGAAGCTAGACTGGTTGTCTACCTATTCAGTACATTGTCCTCGCACACATAACCGAAGCCTTTTGTTTAAAAAAAATCCTACTTCACAAAAATATTAAACCAAAATCTAACCTTAAGGTATATGCCTTTTTTTTTAATGACCTTAAAACACACACAAAGTTACCCTACTTTTTTCAATAAACTTAAAAAAAAAATATTTCGAACTGGTATTCCGGGTTTAATACCAAATCTATGATCACAAACTCACACTCAGATACTTGTTTGTTTACATGGGATTATGCCATTTGTCCTTGTTAAAAATAGATAATTCATAATTGTATGTTTTATAGATTTTCCCCTATTATTATTATGTATATATATATTTATTTTATTTTTGTTGTCTCTTTCTCTTAATGGGTGGAAAGGAATAAAGAATGGAAGGAGCAAAATTTGTAAACAAACAGACATCGCCCCCCCATGCCATGCGCGGTGACGGGGAGAAAAAAGAAGAAAGGACAACCGGCAGCACTGGTGTATAGGCTCGGGGAACTATGAGCTCCCTGCCTCAGAAGGAATGAGTAGCCACGTCATCAAGAAACAAAGAAGATAAAGAGAAGAGCGTCGTTATAGAATTGCGCACCAATTAAGTGGGTAGCGATATAGTTTTCCTGTTATGGAACTGAAGAATTGATCCAGATATTATCTCAAGTGAAGAATTCTACAATGACTCATGATCTGATTTATCGACAGAATTGAAACAAGATTTGTTTTTATAAACAGAAGCTTAGATAAGTATTTGTGAACTTTATTTGAAAAAGATTTGCCTTTCCAACCCTAGTTATTTTTGCTCTCTACATTATTTTTTTGTCTGTATATTTATCTTGTATCACTTGTTTTTTTTTTATAATTTCAAATATATCTAACATTTTGGCCAATTTGATTATCAACCCTTTTATCTATTTTTTTATTATTATTTTTTAATGACCAGTCTCATTTTGGATAAGCAAAATAAAAAATATATTTATGCCATTTTTGTTAAATTGCATTTCCACAACTTGTGTAAACACAACTGGTGAATCTCTATTTTCAATCTGGGTAAGATTGACCTTCCCCCATTTTTTTTCAAATTCAACAGTCCTCTAGCTGCCCAAAGCTAGAGCTTCTCACACCTTCGGGACTTTCAGGCGGAGGACAAAGACCCTTACATGGTCAATATAACTGATGCTCCCTGAGCAGTCAGAAGAAAAGGAATCATGGGACTCTCTCCCTTGACATCCAGTGTGTGCTCCCAGAGCACATGACAAATGACATTTCCCACAACCTTGCGAGTGCTTTCTTCACAGAAAGAGAAACTTAGCTGGAGAGTCTATATCTCATCCAGGGTCAAAAATCCAGTTTAAAAAAAATAGATAAGTTTTAAGACCTGACATGTACACAAAAAAAATGTCAGTGAGTTTACAGATCCCTGATGGTAGATCAACTATTTAGGTCCTAAAACATTTAGTATAAAGTTATAAGATCCTATCCTACCAATATCTTAATTTGTCCAGGTCTAACATACTGTTGGCTTGAAGTTTGATATCTCATTCATTATCCTTCATTCATACAAAAAAACATTTAGGGATGCTTTCAAACTAAACTTGAAATCAAAAGCACTGCCTGAACATTAAACAAACAAAACAACTATTCAAAATACTAATTCAGGGAGATAAGCACAATTGCTCTAAATAAAAAAAATATAGTTATGATCCACCTCCATAAACTCACAAAAGAAAATAAACTTGTACTAATTACCACCAATTTGGTCATTTGGTACCCAAAAAAGTACTGTAACAAAAAAAAGTGTGCAAGGTTCATTAAAAAATAGAAATCTTATCTTCAAATATTCCTCTAATCCTATTTACCTAACCAAAAAAAAATTATCATTTACTGTAAAAGCTATCTAGAGGGCCTGGATCCCGTCCTCCTGTGTTTATAATATGCGACAAAGAGAAAACAAAAAAATAAAATCCTCAAACTTAGGCCATAATATAAATCTTAGAATCCTATTTGAAAAAACTACTAGACTAACTATTCAACAACTTCAACATTGCTTCATAAAGATTGCTCACAGTGATGGGTACCAAGAGAGCCTAAATCTCATCTTTTATACTGGTTCACTGTCTGAGACACAACATGTTAACTCATAGTTGAAAAATGGATATATCTTTAATAAAATATAGGTCTTAAATCTATGCTAAAGTGAGTTTATAAAAATACTTAAAACAAAGGCTGAGCTTAAAAAAAAAGGATGCACAAATGCTCTTTACATTTTGTAATTTCACACACAAAAATTTGCAAAAAATCTTGAAATTACCCTGAAAAATGAAATATATAAACTTTTGCTAAAATTATCTTGTTCATACCATGTAAATATCTCCTTCATACTATGAAAAGCTTCATCATGTAGGTCAGCATGTACCTCAAGGGCAGACCATAGACATACTAACACTACTATAAGTAAAAAATCATTATTAACCAAAAATAATGTCTAAGAAATGTATTTTTTATACACTCATATGCAATATTCCTGAAATATCTTATTAAAATAATAATAATTCTAGCTTTTGTTGTTTCAAACACTTAAAAAGAAAACATGCCTTTTTATTTAATAAATTTCCCTAGAAAATTGTGTCAACCTTTAAGGATGAAGATATTTAGGCCTGAAAGGAAATAAGCTTCTGATTGGTGTGTCAACTAACCACTGATTTACAAAAAAAAAAGTAATCTTAATGAAATGTATTTCATTAATTGAAATATTAAATCGGGTATATATAACCATATAATAGAAAAACCTCCCTGCCAATTTCTTACATAATGGTAAGTCATTTGAAATTGACATTTGTTATATGTTTATTATGACACTGTGTCATAATTTCCATATTACAGTAAATTAAAAATTATTAACGAGATATATTCTTCTAAATAAATATATTTTAAACATCTATATTTTTCATATATGTTACAAACAGAAAAAAATTAAGTTTATTATTGATTTTTTAATAAATGTATTGTCAGGTTTTTTTATTATTATTATTGTATTTTATTAATTAATTATAATTCATATTCATAGAATTTTATTGTTACTTATAATCATTCTTTTTGTTGTTTTTTTCTTCTTCTTCTGTTTTCTTTTGTGTTATAAATACAACTAAATGGCATTAAATCGTAGTACCCTCTTTGGGGATCAAGGACCTCTAATAACAGTGGAATCGTGCTGCACAATTTCTCTGAAAGAGAAAGCCTCGATATTGTCGCACCTTCGTCACCCACGCATTACAGCCCACTCGGCAATCCCGATTTCCTAGACTTCGCTGTTTTTAAAAACATTCCCTGGACCCCAAAGGCCAGAACATCCGACGATTCATCATCTGACCATCTCCCTGTAATCTTTTAATTGAATTGTCCAAAGGATGAATTCACAATCCAGCTCAGCCGAGTAACTAATTAGGTTCATTTTCAACAAGATCTAATCTCCACCACGCCCCCCAGACTCCCATTGAAAACTGAAGTAGACATTGATTCAGCAGTTGGAATTTTAAACGAGAAAATTAATAATAGCTACTCGAAAAACACCATAGTCTCATCTTCCAAATTAATAAAGAACCCAAAAATCAAAGCCTTAATAAGGGAGAAAAATAAAGCTAGTAAAAGATGGCAATCAACCTGGGATCCAGCTCATATAGAGCTACTTACCTCATCAATCTTCAAGGAAAGGTAAATCAAGCCCTTGAAACCAGCCCAACAGACTTCTGGAAAAAACAAAACCCATTAGGAAAAAAATGAACAAAATCACTAGTTTAAATGCAAATGGAAAAACCTTGCTGACCCGAAAAAGAAATTGGAAATGATCTTTCAGAGCATTTTTCCAAACAATTTTCCAAGGCGGAGGATGAGGCTCCGTTTTACCTAACAGATAACACTTGCCATTATCCCCAAGAGAATATACTATCAATGACAACGCCAAATGAAGTCAAGGAAGTGATTAAAAACCTAGGTAATCACAAAGCTCCAGGCCACGACAATATTACGCCGCAAATGACTAAAAACCTTCCCATCAAATGGATAGTTTTCCTCGCTGGGATCTTCAATGCTGCATTACACCTGTGCTACTTCCCGAAAATGCATGGAAACATGCCATTATCATAACCATTCCAAAAAATTCACCTGTCAAATCACCTGAAGATCTCAGACCAATCAGCCTTCTCTCTACCATCGGTAAGGTATACGAGAGGATTGTTCTTCGCAGATTGCAGACATACATGGATTATATTAACTTTATCAATCCTCAATAATTGGATTCAGAAAAGGACACTCTACAACCCACCAGCTAATCACAGTAATGGATTACATCCAAATAAGAAAGTCCCACAAGGAGGCAGTAGGTGCTGTTTTTCTAGACTTTACTAAAGCCTTTGATAGAGTATGGCATGATATACACTGCGTGACATTGAAAATGGAACACCAAGAAATTGTGGCCAGAAAATTATGCAAATTTCAGGGTAGACGCGCCTAACCGAGTTATGCAAATGATGTAAAATGCGCAGCCCTCGTGCGCACATGGAGTAAGATATAAGGGAAGGAACTTGCAGAAAGGACAGTATTCGTGTCGTTATTTCTTCAAGGAAAATCATTGTAGAAATTTTGTTCTTGTGTCAAAAGACACGTGTAATAACAGAGAATGCCAGGTCATCGTAAACGGAGGCAGTTCAAGCAGACAGACGCTTTTACGAGGGGCATGGTGATCGGACTGAAAAGGGCAGGTTGGTCCATACGTCAAATCGCAGCTGATACACACCTTGGTGCGTCCACGGTGCACCGACTGTGGAGAAGATGGTTGGAACAAGGAAATGTGGCAATTTATAGGAATTTCGGTGCAACCAGAGTGACGTCAGCACGTGTGGATCGGCGTATCCTTCGACAAGCAGTGGCGGCCCCACAAGCCACTTGTACCGCCATCCTGCAACATGTGCAAGACACCCTAGATCATTCCATCTCGACCAGAACCATTTCCCGTCGATTGGTTGCTAATGGCTTGCACTCATGCCGTCCGCTAAGAAGACTGCCATTGAACCCACCGAATAGGCGCCAACGTTTGGAATGGTGCCGGCTAGATCGACGTGGATGACGGAATGGCACAGGGTCGTGTTCTCAGATGAGTCGCGTTTCTGCTTGTCCAGTGATAGTCGCCGTGTACGCGTGTGGCGTCGACGTGGAGAAAGGTCCAATCCGGCAGCAATTGTGGAACGCCCCACCGTGCGACAGCGTGGAATCATGGTTTGGGGCGCAATCGCGTATGATTCCAGGTCACCTTTACTTCGTATTCAGGGCACTATGACGGCCCAACGATACGTTGATGATGTGCTGCGACCGGTGACACTCCCCTACCTTCAGGGGGTACCCAATGCCCTTTATCAGCAGGATAACGCCCGACCGCACACTGCTCGCATTAGCCAACAAGCTCTGCAAGATGTACAGATGCTTCCCTGGCCACCGTACTCTCCTGATCTCTCACCAATCGAGCACGTCTGGGACATCATTGGACGCCGTTTGCATGCCTTGCCACAGCCGCGTTCAGAAGACGAACTGTGGCAAATGGTTGAGAGGGAATGGAGAGCCATCCCTCAGGACGCCATCCGTACTCTGATTGACTCTCTACCTAGACGTGTTGCTGCGTGCATCGCCGTCCGCGGTGGTCCTACTTGCTACTAAGCCGACGCCGTTCTCGCTCTGTATTATGACTATCATTTTGAAATAAAGATCACTTATTGTTCGTCCCTGTCTCTCTCTGTCTACCGAGTTTCATCACTTTCTGGCCACTATTTCTTGGTGTTCCATTTTCAATGTCACGCAGTGTATATATATATGGCTTGATAACAAAAATAACAAAAAATCAATTTCCAAGGGATTTTATCAAATTCTTGAAAAACTATCTCCAGGACAGGACCTTTTCAATTAAGGAAGGGAATTATATAACCACGGCAAAACCAACCCAGATTGGAGTCCCTCAAGGCTCTATCCTTGGACCCTACCTATTCAACATCTGCATCAACGATTTCCCTCCACATCCAAAATGTCAAATAAATCCTTTCGCAGATGACGCAGCAATTTTAGAAAACTCCAAATCAATAGGAATAATAACTACACAACTCCAAAATTACATAAACAGTATAACCAAATGGTACAATGATTGGAAATTAGACATCAACCCAAAAGAGTCTCGGGCAATAATTTTTCCTCCACTAGACAATAAAAAATTCAAGCCACAATTTTCTTAAAGGTAAACCAGAGCCCTATTAACTGGACTGACAGCGTTAAATATCTTGGAGTTACCTTAGACTACAAGTTGAAATTCAACATGCATGTAAAAAATATCATAAAGAAAGCAAAAATCGCAAAAATAACATTATCAAGCCTGTTCAACTATAGAAGCAAATTGACCACAAAACAAAAGTTTACTCTATACAGAAGTTGTATCCTCCCGATAGTAACATACGCACTCCCAGTTTGGTGCGAATATATTACAACCACAGAAAAAATAGGATAAACGCATTTATGAGAATCTGATTTCGGACAAGTATAGGAGCTCCATTCAACCTATCAAATAAGATACTAAAGGAGGACTTGAACCAACCCGATCTAGAAGATATGTATCAAACTTCCGTTTAGAAAATATACCTACAAATGCAAAATTCAAATAATCCAACCATACAAGATATTCTACAAAATAAAGGAGATATCAATCCCCGATTCCGACGACCCGGCCCTGACACTTAGTCAAGAACTCCTCGCCAAACAGCTGCCCTCCTGCAAGGCCTAGAGGGACCACCTCTACTCCACCAACTCGCCATGTGTAAATAGCCAGGATTGAATCGAATTGAGTCAGCTCGTTCTTTCTAGAAGAAACTTCAAAGAAAACGTGCTAACATTTTTTGGAGCCGAAACCGGGGAAAGAAATAGAAGAAATAGAAAGTTCTTAGAAGCCCCATAGAAATAAAGAAAGGTGAGGTTTTGAATACTAATATTTAAAATATGAAAATAGAAATCTTAATTTTTGAATCTCTGATTAAAAGTTTAGAATTGATAAATGCAGATGTAGAATATAATTTAGAAGGCAATAATAAATATGCACTTATGCAAAATAAAGAAGACTTGTTAAATTTAAAAGCTAGCATTGATAATCAATATGTGAAATTAGTGAAATATAAAGGCATTAATGCTAAAGAAAAATTTAAGGTATCCTTTGAGGCAAAGTCTAAAATCAATTCCTTTTTGATAAAAATAAATAGATCGCTAGAAAATTTAAATAAAAATACATTTTCTGGTGAAACGCATTTAGAACTTCCCAAATTTCAATTGCCCACCTTTAGTGGTGATATTTCAGATGGCATTATGCTGTCCTTAAAAGCATTCAGTTTGAAATAAAAATCAATAAGTTGGAAAAATTCATACTTGAGGGAGTTGCATCGAAATTTCTTAATGCAAAGATGTTATTATCTCTCTCTATATAAAGGTCAGTGTATGTATGTATGTATGCATGTGTGTTTGTTACTATGTCGGCTATACACGTCCACAATACGTAACTAATCTGACTGAAATTTTAACAGTATGTAAAGTAGAATCTGGAAAAACTTATAGTAAAAATTATTTGCAAATTGCGTTGCAAATTTGCCCTTTCGCTCACAAGCAGCGCCTCTAGCGGTGAAGATGGGAGGTAATATCAGCTGACCTAATGTACATGTAAAACGTGTTTTACAGTAAGAGATATTTAACGGATTTTTTAACCAAGAAAATTTGAAATTGACAGGTTCTGGGCATAAATAGTTGTTTTTTAAGTCAGAAAATGATGACGACAATATTGCTGTATCATGTTTGATTATCAGATGTAAAATTATATTAGGAAAAATTTCAAAAAGCAGAGACCACGGGTGATGCCAGTTCATTTTTAGTATGTGCAGGAACAATATTCTAACAGAAAAACATTCATTCGAGCAGAAAACACAAAGCCAGATCATCTCTCTATAAAAATATCGCTTCTCAGACACAAAGTTTGGAGCGAGACGTTTCACAAGAGTGACATCCACGGCGCCAATCTATAATTGCAACGAATAGTATTTGAATAAAAACATTTAATCGGGTGAAACCCGGGCGTTGCCCTGGTCATTCGGCTAGTTTACTATAAAAAGAGTCTGAAAAAATAAGTGCGAGTGAATAAATCAATGGTTATTGTAATTCAATATTTCAAGGTATAGAAATAATACTCTTTCTCTCTCTTGCAGGTCAATTTAATGAAGTGTATAGTGAAAGAAATAGCACAAATGTGATATTGTACTGGGATAAGGTTCATAAATTAAAAATAAGATAAAAAGGCATCTCCTTATGCGCCATCTATCGGAATAAATATCAACTAGCTTATAGTGCTTTTAATTTTTATAGAGTTTTTCTCTGTTAGAACAAAATAATGAGGGAAAACTAATTTTAATGCGCAAATTTCAAATGTTAAGCTCGTGATGTGGTTTTATAGGGTTTTACGTTGCTGTTAACTTTGAAAACTATTTACAGATCTCTACAAGTCCAAATATTGTGGTACCAGTGGCTGCAGAAAAGCAAACCACAAATTTATACATCTATTGCACATGTAGAAAACTATTGCTGTACTGGCTAGCGATAAATGTTATGGGGGAAATTAACCAATCCTTTTTGGCTAAACATATTTTATTTAGGTCTAATAAAATAAACTAAACATTTTTTTTTTGCCGCTAGGTGGCCGAATCGACTGGACGTGAGTCACATCGCTCTTCCAATTCGGTAAATATTGTTTATTGATTCCCTTTTTTATAACTTCTTCTTGGTTGATAATTTGAAATTGATAGGTGAGAAACATATTATTGACTTTTATAAAGATAGATTTAATTTTTTCAAAGTTCTGCGCTAATTTGTTTAAAGATTGAGTAAAGTTAACTAATATGCAAATTTTCTAAGAATGAATACACTGGTAATTGCTCGATTGGATGAAATATGGAAATATTTCTCCGATAAATTTGACAATAACCAAAAAACAATAAGTAAACAAGATCTTAGTTTTCTCAAAAGTACAATAAATCAGGTCAAAGATAGCGTAACTGAGCTTATAAAGTTAGACGAAAATATAAATAGATCTGAGGAACAATTGCATGGTAATTTCACAGATATTAAAAATGATATATCACAACTAGTTAAACAAAATAAAATCAAATAATCGCACACATACGCAGAAATTGTCAAAAATAGAAATGATAAAATATTACAAAAAAAATAGATACACTAATGATGAGAAAACATTGATTATATTTGCTAATGATGATCAAAATACAGCCCATGTACACCAAAAGGTGAATGAAACAATAAAGCAATTTCGCCAAAAAGGAAATACTGCCAAAATCGCAAAATTGATAAAAATACACGAAAGGGTACAATATTAAAATCACCCAAAGAACAAGACATAGATCAACTGATTGAGAGTTTCAGGAAAATTGATGAATTGAACCAAACATGTAAAATTTATAAGCCTAATCAAAGAGATCCAACTATTGTTATAAAAAACATGGCGGAAAATGCTATTCGACCTCCAAAACAAATAGGCCTAGATGAACTAAACAAAGAGGGCTGGGAATCTTGGCTTGAAAGCTTTGAATGGTATGAAATTGCTACCCAATTAAGTAGTAAAGCACCAGAGGTACAAGTTGCTATCTTTATGGCTGCAATGGGACGAGAGGCTCAAAATATTTTTAAATCTTTCAACTTAAATGATGCAGATAAAAATAATATGAGCATTGTAAAAGCAAGTTCAACAACTATTTTTCTCCAAAGCTGAACACTACAATTGAAAGATTCAAATTCAATCAGATGAAACAGAAAGAAGATGAATCATTTAATGATTCTCTGACTAGGATCAAATTACAGATAGCAAACTGCAAATATGCTGTCATGTCTGATGAACTACTTAAAGATCGAATAGTTGTAGGGATTATTAACAATGAAATAAGAGAAAGACTTCTTAGTGAGGCTGACCTTAATCTGGAAAAAGCCACACAAATTTGCATAGCATGTGAAAATGCCACAAACCAAATGAAACATGTACTATCCGACTCAGACAAACAAGTTGCTGTGACAAAGATGAACAGTAAGAAGTGGGAAGATAGAAAAGAGCCGAGGAAAGAAAACATCATTAACCAAAGTCACAAAATAATAGAAAACTGCAGAAATTGTGGTAGATCCCACAAAATCAACCAATGTCCGGCAAATCAAAAGAGATGCAACAAATGCAAGAAACTCAACCATTTTGCTAATTATTGCAGATCCCAGAACACAAATTCATACAAAGTCAGACAAATTGTTGGGTCACCAGAACCTGAAATGATTCAAGAATTTGTAATCCAGTCATTTGAAAACACCAACCTGACCGAAGATTGGTATGAAGAAGTAAAGATTAAATACAAGAAAGGAAAAGAACTGCTAACAGCTGATCTACTAAGTAGAGACTGCTCATATGAAGACACCTACTTGGAAGTAAACTTCGAAGTACTGATGACCACCCCGACAAATGAGTCAAGCTATGAGGAACTGCAAGCTCTTACAAAAGAGGACCAAGAACTACAAGAACTAAAAAACTTAATCTTATATGGCTGGCCAAACTAAAAATCAGCAGTCCCTGAAAGCTGCAAGAAATACTGGCCATATAGAGATGAACTTTCGATAAACGAAGACCTAATCTTCAAAGGTAGCAGAGTCTTCATTACCCTAAGGTGGAAAGCAAAGATACTCAAGTTAATCCACGAAGGACACCAAGGAACAAACAGCTGCTTGAGAAGGGCCCGAAACTCAATATACTGGCATGGCATGTCTTAAGACACCATCAACAGAGTAGAAAATTGTAGGACTTGCCAAGCGAATCAGAGGAACAAGACAAAAGAACCAATGATCATAAAATAGATACCGAGTCTTCCTTGGGAGATAGTCGCAGCTGACATTTTTTCAATAAAAGGAAAAAATTACCTGTTAATAACAGATAACTACTCTGGATTCATTTATTTCAAAGAAATGAAGACAATGAACTCTGCAGAAACTATTGAATCTCTTAAAAAATGGTTTAGCCTACATGGAATTCCCAGACTCCTGGAAACTGATAATGGGCCAAACTTTACGTCCAGGGACTTTAAAGACTTTCAAAAGAAGTGGTTGTTCGACCACCAGACATCAAGTCCTCTATATCCTAAATCGAACGGATTAGCAGAGAGAGCGGTACAGACAGCCAAGAACCTCATCAGGAAGTGTTTGTATTCAGGACAAGAAGTGGAACTAGCACTTTTGAACTTTTACAACACTCCTAGAGATGGTCTTCCTTCACCGGCTCAGTGTCTGTTCCGTCGCAGGACCAGAACCCTCCTTCCCACTAGCACTCATCAGTTGGAACCAGAAATCCAAAAGGGACATACACAAAACCTAAGAAATAAGCGGGAGAAGCAGAAAACACACCACGATAAGACAGCTAAGACAACGCGAAGCTTCAAGGAAGGTGAAAAGATAATGCTGAAACAGCATCATCGTGAATGGATCCCTGCCAGAGTTACCCAAGAAGTAGCTCCAAGATCATATAAAGTGCAAACACCTACTGGTGAGTACCGCCGCAACAGCTCCTTCATGCGACATACGAATCTGGAGAGTCCAAAGCAACAGCGAAGGAGAATCCTGGGAATCCCGGAGATCCCCAAGTCAACTCTACCGGAAGGACCTGGCCCGAGCGGTGATGAGGAACAGGCTCAAGTTCCTGAAAAACTCAAAACTTCTACAAGACCATTCTCAGGCCAGGAACCCAGGAGTGATCACCAGAACGCGGAGCACAAGAACGGCACCCTGCCCATTACAACAAGGTCCGGGCGGATAATCAAGCCACCCAAACGATTTGAAGAATGAATTTCTTCAAAGGGGGAGATGTAACGGCAGCTGGCATGCCTATATAGTAAATTATCAATGAGCAGATATTTATCACTGATGATACTCTGTGCAGTTGCCTTTTGGACGTATTGTAATATATATCACATGTAAACTTATGTCTAATAATTAATATGCTATATCTGATGTTGGCCTAAAAGAAATAAAGTCTTTCTTTTTAAACTTCCAGGTACTTCTTGCTGATTAACGTCAACGAACAAATACGAGGACGTTACAAAAGAGAACAAACATCGATATATCTCTCCTTTTCTTTTCCTTTGAATTCATATTTTAATTTAGTCGGTTCAACTCTTCCACCATAAAATGCATCTCGATGATTTAAAGATTCTACAAAATCTCTATTCAAAACGAATTTTTTATATCCTTATTATTATCGAAATCATGTCCCTAAATAGCAACTAAATTATAGCCTGCTTCTTTTATTTCATTTTCCATTACCTTAGTCTTTTCGTATAAATCCTTCATTAAAATTTAATTCTGTGTATAGACTTTAGTTTTAGTATGACAAATAAGACAACCGTGACAAAGACAACCATGAAATTGAAAACTGTATTTTCGTAAAAGCCATCTATTTTTATATATTTTTTACCAATTTTTAATTACTTTTCCTTTCCGTTCAAAGCATGTTGTATATTAATGCTATTTTTATGAGAAAGATAATCTAGCCATTTGATAGATTTCTTACTATATTGATCTTTCTGAATATTATCATCGTCTATAGCAATTGTATTTTTCTTCAAGAATTTGTCTCTATAAATAGCCATATGTAGATGCCACTCCTGGGGCCTCCACAAAGTTCACCCACAGTATCAAAGAGAAAGCTGGTGGACAATGAGGAAGCTGCCTCGACAAGAAAGAAGGGGACTTCGAGCATTCTTCATTGTCAAACCAGCCCATCTCTTCACCTCCTTTTTTATTTCTATTTTTTTGTATATAACTTATAATATAATAATAAATTTCCCTTTTCTTTTAAATATGCAGCTATTTGTTTTTTTAATATTTTAAAATAATATTCGAATGATAATTTTATTATAATTTTTTTATTTTTATTAAAAAAAAAAATCTTTTTTTATATCATAGAGGGTGACCAGTTAAAGATTTATTATTAATTTTTATTTTTTTTTCGGTCCCCCTGGGAGAAAAAGTTAGTGACAGTCGAGTCTTAGAGCAGATATAGGGGAGGGTGAGGCTCGTGAAAAATCAACCAAAAATGTAGTTCTACAAGATTTTAGTGGAAGGAATCTCCCAGCCATCCAGCTGAAGCATTAAGTTAAGTATCTTTCAATAATGATTTTTTAACAGGTATATTCTTGTAAATTTTCCCATTCTATCCTCATTGCCCATTTCATTTATTTTATTCTTATATTTGTGTGACTGTTCTAGGAAATAAATAAATATATTGTAGTCTTAATCAAAATTTATAGTTGTACTGTCTTTTTTTAACCCCAGTGCGCGCAGGATATATGCAAATTATACCTTTTTATATAGCAGGATGTAATATTTCGTGAACTCCCTGAGAATGAAAGAGCCTCATGGATTTCGGGACGATAGCGTCAGAAATCATTTCATCAATGACGCCTTCAACGTGGGACGACCAATTCCAAATAAGGCCACGAAAAGTTCACGGTAAAATAACACCCTGCTGTTTAAAACATGTAACTTGTAAAATCCTGTCTAAAGCATAAACTAATAAATAATGTGTGCTAGTTGGAGGCTACGGAAAATCCAGTCAAGAATGGTAAAGACCACGAGGCGGCCAACCACGTGGAGAAACGGATCCCGCCATTCTTGAGGTAAGATTTGGTACATTTGTGGGAATGCTTTCTTAAGGCCGCAGTTGTCTACTTACATTTTAGTTTTATTAGGTATTATTTTGTGTATTATTTGTTTCTTGAATGAAATTAGGCATATATTGTTTAATTAAAAAGGCATATTTCAGATCAAAATATCATATATTTTCCAATATTTTAGTTGGCTGAACGCCAATCTTTATCAAGGTATTATGAACATTCTGAAAATTAACAGTAACGCCAATTTTATATTTAAAATTATTTGTGCTATGTGTAAAAGATTTTCGCATAAAAAATAACAAAATATATAAAAAGGAAATGTTAAACTACATTTTTTTAAACTAAAAAACACAGAGCGCAAATAAGCATAAATATAAAATTGTGAAATTTAAAATAAAACATAAGTAAAATTTGAACAAATCCATATGAACGTCGTTTTAGCCTATTGTGTAACATTATAACCACCATTTATTTTATTTATTTAACAGTTGGGAGAGACACGCCATATCCACAATTTGGATAATTGCGTGTATATTTTTAAATTATATACAATTAATACAATTGAACATTGGAAATCATTAAAATTAAATGTTCGATGTCAAATTTTACATATAGCAATTATAAGTAGTAGCTTGAAATATGTACAGTCAACACTTTCGCCTCAAAATATACATTCTGCAGAATCTATTAAACTTGATGTATTGGTCTTTATTGCAAGCAGCTTGTTTTGTATTAGTCAGGTAAAGTTGGTTTTCTTCCCTTAGATCAGAAGTTAATGGACAGTTTATCAGAAGGTGTTCAGGGGTTTGTTGTTAGTTTCCACAAGTGCATGCAGGTGAACCAATTTTGCCAATTCTAAACAAATATGTGTTGAAGTCACCATGTCCAGTAAAAAATTGAACGTTATAGAAGTTGGGTTGAACATAGAACATAGAATTCTAAATCTAGTATTACCCATACTTTTAAAAAGGACCATAATTGAAAACACTGCATCATTTTGTAATCTATTTTTAAAATCATATATTGTCAACACCTGTATTTCCTTTTTTTTTAACAAGGTACACCAGTTTAGAGTGAGATCTCAATTTTTTTTTATTATTAGTTAACAATCTTAAAAATTTCGTTATATTAGCTGGTAGATAGAAAATTACAAGGAAATTTTTTTAGCGGGAAACGCTAAGAATCTTAGATAAACAACCATGGGAAAGCAAATAAAGATATCCATCAATGTCAAATTCTAGACTTCCCCCCGCAAGTTTGATTGACAAGTCGGCGAGACCCTAAGGGTTTCAAGAAGACCGCTTTCCCGCCTACAAGGAAACCTTTACCAATGGACAGTCTAGACCGAGCGCTTGGTGTGAAAGGTACGTTTTGCAAATGCTTTGGCCTTTAGGCCATGGCCTGGCTCTATGCCTGCCACATATTCCTTCCATTTCTTTTATTTATCTATTCATTTTAATTTAATATAATATTCTAATAGTATAATATGCCAAATATAATTTAAAAACAATTTTTGTACAAGTTATTATGACAAGATATTTTTTATGGATGCCAGTATGGCCAATTTTATGGTAAAAGTATATCGCAACGCAATTCTCTTGTGTAAAATATTTGATTACCATTTAGATTACAGTTATGTATAATAATTTATTTTCTCCATTATTTATTTTAATTTACTTTAGTTTTTTATTTTTTTAAGTTATTTTAGTTTATGCAAACAAGACGTTTATTCAATTATACAATTTTAGATAAAACGTGTTCAAATAAACGACTAGAGTATACAATTTTTTTATTTTTACAGTGTAGATGGTCTCTTAAACTGGTCTTGTAATTTTATTTTAATGCATGGGAATCTTAAACTGGTATTGTAATTTTCTTTTATTGACAAGCATAGTAGCGAGTACGCAAAATAGTATTTTATGATCCTGTAGTACTGTATATTCTTATTTGTAAGTCCTCGTGGAGGGAAAAAGGCTTAAGATATAGTAACTATTGATAGAAAGGTACGTTTTACGCGAAGCTACGGCCTTTAGACCATAGTCTGGCTCTATGCCTGCCACATATTTTACCCATTTCGTTTATTTAACTATTTATTTTTGATTTAGTACAATATTCCAATAGTATAATATGCCAAAATATATTTGAGAACATTTGTTAATGTCATTATGAAAAGATATTTTGATGGATTCCAGTATGGTTAATTTATCAGAGCGCAAATCCTTGTTTAAAATAAATGTCTTATTGCCATTTTAGATTAAAGTTATGTATAGTGATTAATTTTTTTTACGCATCATGTTAAATATTTTAAATTACTTTAGTTTATGCAAGAAATACGTTTGTTCAGTTATACAGTTTTAGATAAGACGTGTTTTTACAATATTTTTTTTATTTTAATAGTGTAGATGACCTTAAACTGGTCTTGTAATTTTTTTTGCATGGACATACTATCTTGTGCAGATAGTAATTTGTGATTCTGTAGAATTGTATATTCTCATTTGTAACTCTTCGTGGAGGGAAATGCGTGACAATAGTATAGCGACTTTTGATAGAAAAAAAAAACCTCTTTGTATAGATTATTAGCCTTTTTTTTACTTGAGTCACCTTTGATTATATTTTTTGCATGTGTGTGTCACGCACATTACAAATAGTTACTCTATATAATTTTATCTCTCCCATTTATAGGTGTATTTATATTTTATTATTTAGTATTATCGTAAAAACTGACCTATATATTCAATCTAATAGCGATTTTATAGTATGATAATCCATGTACAGAATTTGGTGGGGAAGGTTTTCCTTTTTAAATGAAATTAGTGAAATTTGTTTCTTTCTTTAACTCCAGCCAAAGAACGAAATCATTTTTTTATATCCTGCATCCTTTGGAAGTTAATAGCATTTTTTCAGAATTAAACGCAATATGCAAACTTAGCAATTTATCAGATATATAGTTCCAGGTAGCCTTAGATAAACAGTGATAGAGAACCTTGCACCTCGTGTATGTTTGCACTTGACTGGTTTTGATAAGCCCTTCCAGAAAATATATCTATACGCCCACTTTTCAGATTGTTTGGCAGCAGAGGCCTGTAACAAAAGAAAAGCTTATAGTATCATAACAGACTTAAAACTCGTTTCAACATCGGCTTTCGTAGTTTTATGAAATGTGGCATTAGACATGGTGACCTGTAGCAAAGACTACATTTCTGGGAGGTTGAGAGTAGGTCTTGGAGATTAAGAATAATATCTTGCGTAGTTTAAACAATGGATGTCGGAGCATGCAATTTTTGTCTATAAAATTGGACATTACTCAGTAAGCTTTGAAGATACTCACGAAGGTGGACGTGAGGGAAGAACAACATACAATACAATATACCGATGGACGCCATCGAGCGCAAGACCACGTGACGTGAACCAATTGAAGAGTGGGTCACTGTGGTGGGATGTGAAGAAAATATTTTGAAAATATGCATCAGTTATAAAATACAGAGATGTATTCTATCTAATACCCATCTGCAAGGCTGATGCACCTAATTCGCTCAGATTTTCCAAGATTGACTAACCGGCATGCCAAGTTAATCTACGCGAGATATAGTTGTGCCAACCTGCACCTTCTCAGATGTGTCTAGGCTCGGTTCACCTCTGTCATAGCACGAGAAACCACTGCGACAGCCATGTCTTAACGAGATAAATGTTTAGTACCATAACGATATATATATTTCAAACATTCAATTCCGCATTTTAGTGAGACTTCAATAGGAAAGTGTGCTGTGTCAAACCAGGTCAAGTCAATATACCATAATATCATCGAAGGCGTAAGAGAGATTAGCCTGCAATCGACAGTATTTCCTTTTTTTTACGAACCACCGCGTAGTGAACAAAAGCAATCCTTAGCAGAATGGATAGAACAGTCTAATACAATGATGTTTATTTTATTTTATTTTTTTAGTTGAAGAGTTCAAGCTAGACTAAAGAAAAGAACAATATAGTAGACCCTGATATATGTAAAATAAAATGCGTGTAAAACAAACCCTTCCCATAGATAGGCACTCTAGGTAAATTAATCTTTATGTTTATATATAGTGTTTTATCATAACTGGCGATGGCCATAGTCACTGATGTGAACATTAAGAAAGTGTATATATAGAAAGCTGTATGAGAAACAGTCAGTTCGTAAAATTTTATTATGTATTAAATGGGACAGATCAAATTAAGCAGAATTTTTCTTTTATATAATTTTTTTTTTCGAAACTTTGAATTTTGAACTTTTATTAAATTAAATTCTATTGCCCTCCATCGTTAAAACTTTACACAAATAAATTTACTGGCAATGCGTTTCTTTTTTATTTAAAAAGAAACGCATTGCCAGTAAATTTATTTGTGTAAAGTTTGAACTATTATGTTAAAATTTTCAAATTTTCTCAGGTCAATGCATTTGTAAGTGTAGACAATCGGTCTGGTTTAATTTTGGCAATTAGGTGTAACCCATTTGGCACAAATATTCAAGTTTAGGGCAAAATTTTTGTTTTATTAAGATTAGATGTATTTAGAATAAGATATTATTTGATCAAGAAGCGCCTGGAAAACCAGACGCTCTTGAGTGGCCATTAGGTGGTAACTTTCAAGTTATGAACAACGACTTAGTACTTCAGTATGGTGCTACTTTACAGTAGGCTTGGTGGCGCAAGCAGCTAAATAGATGTATAGGTATAGCTGGGCGACATCAAGTTTACTCCAGAGCCACACAACAACTCCAGAGAAAGATGTACTGCCGAGGTCGGAGTAGTGTTTGGCGGCGGGCTGTGTGTGTTCTTAGTGACGTCCAAGGTTGGGTATACGAGCCATCGTATGACGCTCAATAATCCCTTGAATTGAGATTAAGTAGACATAGACAATCAGAAGCCAGGTAGTTGAGAGCAGTGGTGTAGTAGAGTGTAAGTTTCCACATTATTACAGATATCGGTTGGGTATATATAGACGCCCTATAATTCCATATTCTAGAACTATTGCGTGTTACCTACAGTCAACAAGTAGGATGAAGTTGTTGCACTGGTGGTGTAGAGTGGTTGCTGTGACTGGAGCGTGTTTGAGGAGAGAAGGTCAGTCAATAGGATCTTATCAGTGGAGGAAGCGTCTCCAATTGCCTGTGGCCTTCATGAGTTGAATGTCCTATTCTTTGTCGCTCTAATTAGTAAATTGTCATATTAAATTATCTTTGCAGTGGTACTAGGTGTTGAGGCAAAGACAATTTAGAGACTTTGATATTTACAATTCTTTTAAGGTTAGGTTAGCTTACAGTTGAGACTGATATCAGTCATTGATTAGAGTTTGTTCAGAGATTGTATGAGGCATAGGATAGTTTTTTAACAAAGGGCATTTAGTTCCCATGTAGTATTTCAATATTTATTTGATAATAAAGTCCTAAAGGTTATTTAATATTATAGTGATTTTATAATGATATTATTATAGTATTTTGGTTTTTATGATAGAGTCTAAGTTTAGTTTGAATGCGATCGTGAATGGAATGAATTAATGTAATGATCAATGAATGAGACCACAAAGTTAAAGTCTAACATACTGTTAATCCAAAGATACATTTAGAATAGTGTTAGGGAATTTTAATAGGATCGATTTTATTTTTGATTTCAAATTTGTTAGGGTTATAAGCCTCTCAGGACAATGCAATTCTCAAATTAGAAAATAGTCGCTCCTTTTTGTTAGGCTTCCTTCGGGAATATGAGTTTTTTTTATTTTAGCCTTTGATATGTGTGAGACTTTGGTGGACATAGCGGGTTTCCACCGGCGCACCAGATGGCTACATACAATTCAATTAAATCAATGTTGGGTTTGATAACTGGGTGGTATCCGGTTTCAAACTCCAGTAGGGGAAGTATGCGCTATGGGTATGCTTCCTTCCATACGGATAACGTTAGTGGTAAAAGACTGAGTTAGGGGTGGGTTTTGCAAGTCGGGTACTTGATCGGTTCTATGCACTGACCCATTTATTGGGTCTGATACCAATAATAGGGACGCGCGAGGTTTCGTAGTGTCTTCAAACGACTGACACGAGGACTCTTCGGCGAGGGTATCAATAAGTGCAGAATAGGCCAGTTAATCACGCCACAGGCTTTGTGCTGGACGTGAGGTCTTTGGCATTTCGGGCTTTGTGCTGAATGTCGTATTTACTCATACACTGGCTATGAACCATGATGAGTTGGATGATGTGTTCATCCTGGAGAACCAACCCAGCCCAGTCAGCCTTTATAAAGGACTCCCTAGCAGACATACTATGGTAGTACATTGATAAAATACTATTTTATTTTATTAGGTATTAAGCAAGTTTAGAGCTTGATCATGTTAATTTGAATTAGTTAGTAGCAAACCCATATAGAATTGGATATGTTTCAACGAAAAAGGCATGGAACTGATAGAGATAAATTTTGACTGACAGGCTCCGGGTCAAGTCGGATGTGAAGTCACCAGGTTTTGAATTCATTATTGGCCTTTTATTTATCTAATATTTTGTTTGAATTCATTATTGGCTTTCTTATTTATTTATTTTTTAAATTCATTATTGGCCTTTTATTTATTTAATTTTTTTGTTTGAATTCATTATTGGCCTTTCTTATTTATTTATTTTTTTAAATTCATTATTGGTCTTTTATTTATTTAATTTTGTTTGAATTCATTATTGGCCTTTTATTTATTTAATTTTTGTTTGAATTCATTATTGGCTCTTTTATTATTATTTTTTTCTAGTTTGAATTCATTATAGTTCAGGTTTGAATTCATTATTAGTTTTCTTATTAATTTTGTTTTAATTCATTATTGGCTCTTTTTATTTTTTTTTAGTCACTAAGCATTATTTTTCAAACTAGTAGGTATGCACCTTCCCACATATGCGCCAAATCTTGCATATAAATAGATGTATATATATATTGTTACACCAGGTTGCGGCTTGGCAGACTCTTCAGCCATGATTCTCTCCTGTGCTGGGTCTTGCATCTTACCAGAGCGTGTTTCAACCATCCTACAAATTTATATAGGGAATAATGAGATAAGTCTACTTTAAGTAACCTCCAGAATGATTTATTTATTTTCTCACATCAAAGAGAGCAGTGAAGTCACACGTGTACCTAAATACAAATGATGATAATCTAAATAATCTGTTTTAAATAAAAATCATAGAATATAAAAATAAATAAATATATAATTTAAATTTCAAATATATTAAAATAATATAAGAAATACGCCATTAATCATGATGTAACACTTCCCCCTCTCCAGAGGTCGTCACGTCCTCGTGATTGACCTCATCAATTCTTTCAAAATAGGGTTTGATTCTTGAGACATGGACAATCAATGGGTCTTGGCCAGGATTATCTTTTGGTTCAATTAAGTAATTTACGTTGGACAGCTTCTTTAATATTCTATATGGGCCAAAATATTTTCTCAGTAATTTCTCACACTTTCCTATTTTCCTAATTGGTGTCCAAACTGCTACTAATTCTCCTGGTTCGTAGCTTCTTTCCATGTGTTTCTTGTCATAGTTCTTTTTCATTCTTTATTGAGTCTTTATTGTGTTGTTAATAACTAATTTTATTGTTCTGTTTATTTTGTCTAAGTGATGTTTTATGTATTCATCATAATCATCCTTGTCAATGTCCACCGAGATATTCCTGTCGTCCAAAAGAGACGTGGGTTTTCTTCCAAACATCAGGAAAAAGGGAGAATATCCTGTGGTTTCCTGAATTGTAGTATTGTAAGCGTGAGTGATGAATGGGAGTATTTCGTCCCAATTCTTCTGATCAGTGTTCACATACATACTGAGCATATTGATCAATGTTCTATTTAACCGCTCTGTCAATCCATTAGTCTGGGGATGATAGCTCGTTGTGAAGCAATGTTTAATCTTGCACGTTTTCATCACCTCTTTCATTAAATTACTGGTAAATTGAGAGCCTCTGTCACTAATAAGATATTGTGGGGCTCCGTGCTGGAGAAAAATATCCTCTACTAGAAATTTTGAAACTTCTTTCACTGTTGCTTCCGAGACTGCTTTTGTTTCTGCATATCTAGTGTAGTAGTCCGTCAGCATGATTATCCATTTTTTCCTGTTTTACGTAGATGGCAATGGACCAACATAGTCAATTCCAATTCTTTCGAAAGGAAAGTTGGCTGGGGGGATGGGCTGTAGTAGTCCACAAGGTAATTGGTTTGAGCCTTTTCTACTTTGGCAAAGGTGACACGTCTTAACGAACTATGAGACATCCTTTAGCATGGATGGCCAAAAGTATTTACTCTTTATTCGGTACATGGTTCTGGCGACACCCAGATGGCCATTCGACATATGATTGTGATATTCTTTCATAATTTCTCTCTTTTTCTTCTCTGGAACCACAAGCAACCACGCCCTGCCTTCAGGGTTCGGGTTTTTCTTAAAGAGGCATCCATCTTCTACTTTAAAGTTTTGCGCAATTGATCGCCTGCTTCCATTAAGGTTTTTCTTAACACTCTCGATAAACTTATCCTCTTCGTCTGTTATTTGATTTAAAAATAGCCTTTCAAAATCCTCATCCCAATCAGTTTCTGGTAAGGGTCCCCTAGATAAGCCATCGGCGTCCAGATGCTTCTTTCCTGATTTATGTATTATATCGAAGTCATATTCTTGAATTTTCAATGCCCATCTTGCCAATCGACCTGTTGGATCCTTCAAGTTTTTGAGCCAGCATAAGGCGTGATGGTCTGTTACTATTTTAAAGTGTCTTCCATAAAGGTAGGGTCGTAATTTTGACATTGACCAGACATTCTTTTTCAGTGGTTGAATAATTTTGCTCCGCTTTACTTAGGGTACGACTCAAATATGAGATCACCTTCTCTTCACCACCGATGTCTTGGACAAGTGCTGCACCTATGCCGATGTTGGACGCATCAGTATGAACATAAGTAGGTGCATTTGGATTGAAGTGACCTAAAATTGGTGGACTTAATAGTGCTGTTTTTAGGGTTTGAAACGCTTCCTCTTGTCTTTCTGTCCAGGTAAATGGTACACTTTTTTAATAAGGTTGGTCAAAGGGTCAGCAATTTTTGAGAAGTCTTTGATAAATTTTCTATAATATGAACACATTCCTAAAAAGGATTGTACTTCTTTGACCTTTTTGGGCCGAGGAAAATTTCTGACAGCTTTGATGTTATGTTCCGCGGGTTTTATACCATGTTTGCTCGTTATATAGCCGAGAATCTCCAATTCTTCAAAAGCAAATCGGCATTTTTTGTCGTTTAACCTTAAATTAGATTCACGAAAACATCTAAAAACAGCTTCAAGTCTTTTGAGGTGCGTTGGAAAATCCGGGCTATATATGATAACATCATCCAGATAACACAAACAAATTTGCCATCTCAGATTTCCAAGCATATTCTCCATATTTCTCTCAAAGGTAGCAGGCGCGTTACAAAGTCCAAAAGGCATCACGTTGAATTCATATAATCCATGCGCTGTAGTGAAAGCTGTTTTCTCTTTGTATCTTTCTTCGACTTCAACTTGCTAATATCCAGATCTGAGGTCTATTGCTGAGAAGTGTGTAGATCCTTGGAGAGTATCCATAACTTTGTCTATTCTAGGAATCGGATAGACATCTTTTACTGTCACATTATTCAGTTTTCTGTAGTCCACACAAAATCTGTATTTACCATCTCGCTTCTTGACCAATATTACTGGAAAAGACCAGGGACTAGAAGATGGCCTAATTATGCCTTCTGTAAGCATCTCGTCAATTTGCTCTTTTATAATATCTCTTTCTTTAGCACTTACCCGGTAAGGCTTGTGTTTAATTGGCTTCGCGTCTTCTGTGTCTATCCGATGTTTTGCAAAATTGGTTCTCCCTAATCTCGACGAAAAAAGATCTCCATACCTTTCTAAAACTTGTTTTAACTCCTTCTGTTCCTTTGGTGAAAGATTTTCGTTTATTTGGAATCTAGGTTCTTCGTTCTCTTCTACCTCTCTTTCTCGACTCACATTTATTTTCGCTGGACTACTTCCAAAAGCCAATGTTTGGTTTTTCATTATTTTTAAGGGTCGAGGATACGGATTAGTTATCCAGATGTGTGTTTCCCTATTTATAACATTGATCAAGCTTCTTGCTAGACGAAGTCCATTTGTTTGAAACATTTTGCTGCTCTCCTCGATAATATATTCTCCATCCTCTGTTTCTACCAATGCCTTGATCAATTTAATGGAACATTCCGGTACAATGGAATCCTTGGCACTCTTTATTTTCAACATTTCAAAATTGATTTCGTCATGATTATTCGTCAAATCGTATTTTATAGTTTCTTGCTTACAATCTATTTTTGCGTTCATTTTCTTAAGGAAATCTCTCCCAAGAATTAATGTCCGTAAATGCGTTTTCAATATCACAAAGTTGTGTGATAATGTTTCGTCATCAATTTTTATATCTAAAAATATACTTCCTACCATGTCCAATTTTTTTCCATCGGGTCCTGCGCAAATTTTTGCGAGTTTACTTATACCATGGCCTGTATCGAGGGCCGTTCTGAGGTCGACCACTGAGAGGTCCGCACCTGTATCAACCAAAGCTTCAAAAGTCCCTATCTTGTCCACATTAATTTTTAATTTGTATTTAGGGTCCAACTTCTTGATTCCGTTTATGGTCGACTTGCTTTGATTGACAGATTCATGCGCGACGCTTAGTTTAAATCTTCCAACACGGAATATCTATTCCGGGTAGGAATATTTGTCTGTGTGCTATGACATACATCTGCATAAAGCCGAGGTCCTGATTTCTCTGATATTTCATTCATTTGGCATTTCTCTTCGACCTTCTCTTGGGTATCTACTGGATCCTCTTCTAGGATTCTTATAAACTTAACCCTACAATAACGGGCCACGTGCCCTGGCTTGTTACATTTAAAGCAGATTGGTCTTCCATCTTCCGTCCTATTTTTGCTCACTTCTTGGCTTTTATTGTAAGTGTTTCTCTGAAGGTTTGGTTTCGGCACAAAGTTAGGATTATAAAGACGTCTAGGGGTAGAGGGCTGGGGAAAGTTGTTTCGATACTGTCTGGGGGTAGGAGGGGAGTCGTTCTTGTAATTATTGGAAACAGGGGCTTGGGGCCTGGAAGTGGTCTGGTAGTTTCGTGCGGCAGTCAGCGGCACGTACCTCGATTGTTGTTGGGGTCTAGGATAGCGTGGACCGTTATACAGGTTTCTGGATTTCTCCACACGTTCCCGATACTTCTTTTCAAAAGAATCCATTTTCTTGCACACGACAAGAAGGTCATCGGTCGTTTTAGGGGGGTTCAGGTAGAGCGCGAATGAGTACTCTTTTTTCAGTCCTCCAATAACATGTTCAATTTTTGTTTCTTCTTCCATTGCGGGGTCAACCTTGTTGCGCAACACTAGAATGTCTTCCGCGAACCTGATTGCTGGTTCATTCCAGTGTTGCATTCTGTTGAGCTTCATTCTAAGTTCTTCTTTATTCGCGTCCAAAGAAAAATCCTGAATGAGGCGGATTTTAATATTTTCCCAGCTCGTGAAACTAGCTTTGTGTAAATTCAACCAGGTTTTAGCGCTTCCCGTCATGTTCATGGCGGCATAACGAGAGATAATGTAGTCTGCCCAATGGTACAGGAAGCCAATTTCTTCAAGAGATTCAATCCATGGGCGAGGGTCTTCCGTTCCATCATACTTGGGGATGTCGATGTTGGGATTCAGGACAACTAGGTCGGAACTAGCATCTCTACCAATTGTTACACCAGGTTGCGGCTTGGCAGACTCTTCAGCCATGATTCTCTCCTGTGCTGGGTCTTGCATCTTACCAGAGCGTGTTTCAACCATCCTACAAATTTATATAGGGAATAATGAGATAAGTCTACTTTAAGTAACCTCCAGAATAATTTATTTATTTTCTCACATCAAAGAGAGTAGTGAAGTCACACGTGTACCTAAATACAAATGATGATAATCTAAATAATTTGTTTTAAATAAATATCATAGAATATAAAAATAAATAAATATATAATTTAAATTTCAAATATATTAAAAATAATATAAGAAATACGCCATTAATCATCTTGTAACAATATTTATAACCCCTGTGTTCCAGGCACCCTATGACACCTGATATATTTATCACAATTGGGTGTAATAATCAATAACCATAGGAAACCTCTTTATAATTGTTTATTTCTAGCGTTACCATCCGTGTCACAGAGTGGAATTAAAACGCCAGTCTTGCATTCAATTGGCGAATAAATAGAATGCATGGCGCCCTTTGTTTAGACATTTATTTTATTTTTAGACAGTGCTATTGTTTCCTCTAATCCAAAGCATCCCCCGACCTCCCCTTTTGACCCCGGAGATTTGTCCTGCTCCCTCGCAAGCCCAAATCCCGTGGTCTTGGCGGGGAAGGACTGTAGAGGCCACTCCTGGGGCCTCCACAAAGTTCACCCACAGTATCAAAGAGAAAGCTGGTGGACAATGAGGAAGCTGCCTCGACAAGAAAGAAGGGGACTTCGAGCATTCTTCATTGTCAAACCAGCCCATCTCTTGACCTCCTTTTTTATTTCTAATTTTTTGGTATATAACTTATAATATAATAAAAAATTTCCTTTTTCTTTTAAATATGCAGCTATTTGATTTTTATAATATTTTAAAATAATATTTCGAATGATAATTTTATTATATATTTTTTTTATTTTTATTTAAAAAAAAATTCTTTTTTTTTTATCATAGAGGGTGACCAGTTAAAGATTTATTATTAATTTTTATTTTTTTTTCGGTCCCCCTGGGAGAAAAAGTTAGTGACAGTCGAGTCTTAGAGCAGATATAGGGGAGGGTGAGGCTCGTGAAAAATCAACCAAAAATGTAGTTCTACAAGATTTTAGTGGAAGGAATCTCCCAGCCATCCAGCTGAAGCACTAAGTTAAGTATCTTTCAATAATGTCTTTTTTAACAGGTATATTCTTGTAAAATTTCCCATTCTATCCTCATTGCCCGTTTCATTTATTTTATTCTTATCTTTGTGTGACTGTTCTAAGAAATAAATAAATATATTGTAGTCTTAATCAAAATTTATAGTTGTCCTGTCTTTTTTTTTAACCCCAGTGCGCGCAGGATATATGCAAATTATACCTTTTTATATAGCAGGATGTAATATTTCGTGAACTCCCTGAGAATGAAAGAGCCTCATGGATTTCGGGACGATAGCGTCAGAAATCGGCTCATCACATACATACACCAGCAAGAGTTACATATTGAAATAGATTAATATTAGCTTTCTCTCTCTCTCTCTCTCTCTAAGAATAATTTCCTAAATTCTAAACATCCTCTTCTCAATATATCTACGTCAGATCTACAATATTTAATAAATTATTTTTGAAAATCAAATGTTTCGTGTTTAACAGAATCGTACCATTTTATGAATTTATACCTATTTTCCTTGGTCATTGAATTATATTTATTATTTATTAAGTTTTATTTATTATATATAATAATATTATATATCTATAAGTATTTCTTTTTAGGATATTTTTTCCTGTATAATTTTGATTACAAGTCTTATTGAAATAATGGGGAAAATAACCTTTTGCTAATTCCTCTAATCCAAATGTTTTGGGGAAATCTCTTAATGGAATTTGAGTAAAATTGATAGAATCTATAAATATCATATTCAAACCAGGTATCTGCATGTAATTGAGTTTATTTCCGCTATATATAGTGAACACTTTTATTTTATTTTTAAAGCAATATTTTGCTAGAAATTGGAAGTCAAAGCCTTTTCCGTAATGAGCTATTATTGTATATCCATATTGTCTATTAACAAATAGTAATTTACAGAAATTATCTCCCCTCTCGAATTTCTTCTCATTTCCGTCAAAATCTTGATTAATAACAAGATTTATTTCGTGAATTCTAGTCTCTTGTCTTGTTTCGACATCAAAAAATAAATACTTTTCAGTATATTTCTTACATTCCATACACCAATCTTTCTTCTTTTTAATATTTTTAATACAATCTTTTTCACATATACCTCCTTTTCTCTCTCGAGTTTTCATAAAACATTTATGACCTTTTAATACCCATCGGTTCCAGTTCTTACATTGTTTTTCTCCACATGTGTTCAGCTTGTTTTCTCTCAATACTTTTCATATTTCGTTTACATTTAAGACAATTCTATAAAACATCACAAACACTAAGACCTTTTTCATTATTAGTTTTATGATATTCATAGCAATTATTTCCGTGGAATACTCTATTACACTTTTCACAATTAATTTCATCTCCTTCACATTTTTGTCCTCTAAAACATTTATCACATTTGAGAGGACATTTATGTTGATTACTTCTTTTATAACTAACTTGACAAAATGCACAATAGTTTCTTTTTCCTAAAAATCCTGTGATTGTTGTGATTACATTAAAGTGAATTTTATCCTTATATATGTAAATACTTATTGGTTTGTATTCTCCCCTATATATTCTTTCATTAAAGTTTTCTCTGCAAAATATATTGATCTGAATATCTAGAAATTTCTCGAATATTTTTACTTCTTCTAAACTACAAATTTCTAAAGGAATATTACATAATTCATTTAGTTTTCCAGCTAATGTTTTCTGCAAAATTCTATTCATTTTTATATATCGTATATCATTTTTTGTTAATTCTCTAAATCCAAGTTTTTCACTTTAATATTTTGGATTTTAAATAGCTAATGCTGTTACAATTGATCTGGCTAAACATATATTATCATTGTTATTTTTAATTACACAACTACTTTGTTTATTAATAATATAATCGTCATTTATCAATTTTCTAAATGCTCCTCCGCTAGGTAAACCGATTAGAGTAAATTAAAATTCAGCATCTGTAATATCTATCTCTTTATATTCTATTTTATGATTTAATACATCTAAATATATACCAAATGCTTCACTAGTAGGCATCCATTTTGAAATAAAAGATCTTTCCAATTTAAGATTATGAACATTAAGTTGAACCCTTCCTTCAATTTCGCTAAAGCTGTTCTAAACAAATCTTGTAAAATATTAAGATATTGTTCGGGTCTTATATTAATATCTTCTACTGTGAAATTCTTTCTATAGGTAATCCATTTCTTTACAAAACGTCCTTGTGTTTCTCTTAATACTCTTAATACTCGTACATATTCTAGTTTGAATATTTTTTTAAGATTAACTTCAGTTTTAGGTTTTTTTTTTTTTGTTTTCTGTTCAATAAATGTATCTTTTCAAATTTTAAATCGAGAATGTATCGATTCTTCTTTTTATTTTCTTCCTCGAAAGAGGATATTCAACGAATTTCTTTTTCAATTTATTTATATATTTAGTAACATCTAATCCTAAAATATCAATAAAAAACAGTTTTATATTCACCTGTCTTTTTCATATATTTTCTAAGTAATTTTATGAGTTTATTTTTTGTTGTATATTTTTATTTATTTTTATATTTAATTTTTAGCAGAACTCCTGAGTTTGTTGTATTTCACATCACTCAAAAGTTTTTGCTCCATTTATTAGGAAATAAATTTTAAGAACATATTTCCGAAAGCCTACGCTTATGAAGATTTGAATTTAAATGCCGTTTAAAATGAGAAAAGGTGTATATGTTTTTCCACACACCTTTTTAGTTTTATTTCTAACTTTTTCACAATCTATACAATTAAGATTGAAATTTATTTAGTTTTTTTTATAAAAACAATCAAATGATTTCATTTCTTTGCAAAGTGAGCATTTCTTTTCAAGCTGTTCCATTTATTTAGAAAATAAATTTATAAATAGGTGGCAAGACTTCCGTAATAGAAGCAGATTCTGCCGCAAAACCGGAAAATACGTCAGAGAGTTGTTTGGAATTGATCCAAGAACGTACTTCCGTAATAGAGGCAGATTCTGCCGCAAAATCGGAAAATACGTCATAGGTGTAAGATCGCTGTTCAGTGTTTTGAATGAGGTAAGTCGTGATGGATGGAATTTCTGAATTTAATGATAAAATTCTCAAAGTTTTAAATGGTTGTGAAACCTGTTCAGAAATATTTAAAGCATATAATCAGGAACTATTATTGACACCTGAAAAAGTTGAAATGTTATATAAAAAATTAAAATCTAAAAAAAAAAGAAACATGATGATTTTCTCAAAAAAATAATGGAGGAATTAAAACAGAAATTTGAGATTAATCGGAATATTGAGGAAATTACCTATTTTGAATTTTCATTTGATGAAGAGAAAAAAATAAAATATTGAAACACTCCTTTTAAAATCATTAAAAATTTTATTTTAGTAAATAAAACTCATGTAAATATGTTTTTCAAGCAGGATACTTTTTGAATAAATGCTTTATGAAAAATAAAGAAGATAATTCATATGTAGGAAATTGGAGAATCAGAGACTTCAGAATTTATCAAAAGAAAATGGAATAAATATAAGTGCAAGAGAAGATAGAAGACTGAGAAAATTCTATAAAGATTTTAATTTATATACAAAAAATTTTAAAACAGGTTTAACATATAATGAACTTTCGACAAAATCAAAACAAATTTTTGAATGTTTCCAACTATATCCTTATTTTTTTATTTTTGAAACAAAGAGAGCAGCCACCTTACACCTACCTCCACAGACTGCGAAAGGAAACGGTCACCTATCAACTTCCTTTTGATAACCCTTGCTTTTGGTCCTGCTTTCTAAATGAATCTCGTGAATAAATAAATGAATTCTTCTTTCTTTGATGATATTATTCCTATAAAAGATCTAAATTATAGTAGTGATTCAGAAGAATCTGATCATTTTTGTAATGAGCACGATATTCATTTTTGTTCCTGTCAGGGGTGGAAGACTTTCAAAAACACTTCAAAAAATAGATTAGAATCTAGAATGGCTGGCATATATTTTTTCATCGCAGTAAGGACAGTAGAAGTTCGTTTATGTATAAAAGAAACATTCGCGCTTTTAAGTCCTTTTATTTTATGTGTATAGATGGCGCGTTATTGCTTTGTGTTAATTTGTTCCTAATGGCCTTGTCTTTATAGTTTGCTGAAGAGCATTGCTCGAAGCAAATATTTGAATGTAATTCTACTGTCCTATAAGCTTATGTCCATAGTTTACTTGAAAACCATTCCTAAGATTCCATCCTTCAATGTAGCATATAAAAGCAGAATGATCCAATACAGTATTAGAGCTCTGAGAAGCGGTCTGGTGGATTAAATTGGCGAAACCGCTGGGAGGGTTCACCACTGATGAGCCAAGCCCTCCCAATATATTTTTTCATCGCAGTAAGGACAGTAGAAGTTCGTTTTATGTATAAAATAAACATTCGCGCTTTTAAGTCCTTTTATTTTATGTGTATAGATGGCGCGTTATTGCTTTGTGTTATGTTTAATCATCTCTGTGCTTTTATGAATGATAAAAAATTAAATATAGATTACTCCTTCTATTTAAAAAAGATTTGTTAATATTATAAAATAGAAAATATATAAGTTCAAAGATAAAAAGAAGAATATATGGGATGAATTTGTTAAGTATTTTGAAACTGATCCTCCTCTTGACAAGCCATCCAATATATATTTTTCTGAAGAAACAATTAGAAATAGATTTAATAAAATTGTTTCTAAATAAAGGATATTCAATACTCTAGAAGAATTATATATTCCATTTAATGTTACAGACACAAAAACGTTTTATGATTCTGATAATGTATTACATGTGATAACAACTATTAAAGTTGAGAATGATGAAATATTTGATTAATTTAGTAATATTGTTAGAGATATTTTGAAGAGTATTATGGTTGCGATATGAATATGCAAAATGGAAATTTTTCAATATATTTTATGACAGGTGATATTTATAGAAGTTATACTTTTGTGTTATAATGGTACTTTTGGTTGATTTTCAGATAGCACTGTTTTAGTGCTATTGAAAAATATACAATATAAATCACTTTTTTGGGTAGCCCCAAATTGGGGGCTATCTATTTTTCAGACAAAATGGTCCAGGTATGACATGTGGTTGCATATTTTTAAGGGTCGCTGGCCACGGCATTCTAAAGAATCATTTTTGCTTGGCTCGAATCCGAGCCAACCTCTTTTAAAATAAATTAAAGGAGAAAATGTCTTCTATATGGATCACAACTTTTCATTTATAAAATTACGTTCTAAATAAAAATGACTTCACTAAGAGATATACAACAACAAAGCCTCATCAAGACCCCCTAGTCTTATACAGATTCTCCAAGCAGGAATATAGGATACATGAAGGAAAAACAGTGATAGAACTTAATGGTAACATGATATTTATATACAGGGAAAATAATATAAATACAATCAAGTTAATAGATTAATATGGGCAAATTGGAGGCAAAGAAAGTTACTATACATGGATTAACCACGGATTCTCGTGTTAGGTCTTGTGGAGTTATTTTGTAGCAGCTCTGAGACTTTTCTTAACTATGTAGAATTTTTCCTAGTCATCACCCCCGCCCTTGACATTGCCGGTTGGACTTCACTTGTAAGCATTTCGACCTATGAGTCAATTTCGGAGTCTTCCACTAGTGAATTAGTTAAATCCCTAAGCTGATTTTGTAAGATGTAGCATTGTCAGCTGCCCAGGAATACTTGCCAACAGAACGAAACTTCGTATCATCTTTTGCTTTTATATTGTTCAGACCATTAAATTTTGGGACAAGTGGTAGATGATCCGAATATATAAGGCATGCATTCAATAGTAAGACAACAATCAGCTCTAGTACTGCAGGCGAAACAATAAAAGATCTATTAGTAAATTAAATTTTATTGCCATCTATCGTTAAAATTTTACACAAATAAATAGAAAGATCTATAACTGAGGATCCTTGAGCTGAAGAATAAAAGTAAAGTTTCCATATTTATCACTGATAGATCTGCCATCTTTTACCGTGAGTGAACTCTCATCGAGGAAATAATAATTCTACAGAGTCCACCTATATTCCAGGAGATCATTCAATGAGGATTGTTCCGTAGTGATGTAGCATTTTATTTTGATAATTAGAATGTTTATGCTGAGCTACAAGCGCAGATTGACGACTTTTATTCGTTTTCAGAAATGAGCAATCATGTAATATTTCTTGTCTAGGTTGTCACAAAAATCCATCCTGAGAAAGATATTTTAACTGTGAAAAATTAGGTTGGACGGTGGTACAGTATGAATGCTATCCGAAGTTTTCTATAATGCATCCCCGTTGGAGCTGACAACGCGGCCATTTAAAACAGAGTGTTGTGATATGTTAAATAACATATGTTACATATTATATTTATTATCTATTATTGAGTATGCAAAATCATGCCATTTGTCAATTGTTTTAAACTTATGTAAACTATTTCCTTTTTATCTCTATCTTGTATAAAAGGAGATTGCTAGATTAAATAAACATTCAGTTCAACTTTTAAGCCGGAGCGAGTCTTGTTCAGATAACACTTAACCATTACAACATGGCGCAGCCGACAAATAATTCCGGATTATGACAAGAAAAGTATCGAATTAAAATAGATTAATTCAACAGTGAGTAGAATGGAAGAGAGAGAGGAATCAAGCCGCCGGTAGAATTTGTCCCATACAGCAACGAGAAAAAATGGGAGACCTGGAGAGAGTCGTTTGAAATTTTTGCAATAGCAGTAAATTTAGAAAGCATGCCGCTGGTGCGTCAGCGAGCAATTTTGAAGCATATTGCTGGTGAAAAACAGTGATGATATACAAGACATTTCACATAAGTGAAAATGATACTTACCCAAGTTTAAAGGAACTGCTTGATATGTTAACGAACCATTTTAAGCCCTTCAAAAATACGATTCAAAAGAGAAATGCATTTTTTACCTGTGTTCAAAATGAAAGGCAGGGAATCATGGAATTTGTCACAGAGTTAAAGCATCTGGCATAAGAATGTGAATTTGAGAATTTAACAGAATCTCTCATAAGGGATCGTCTTATAATTGGAATACTTGACCGGGAAATGAAAAGAAAGTTGTTAGAAGATCCACAGTTGACACTACCGAGGGCAATTTCGATAGCTATGATCTCCGAGTCAACATGCTCACAAGTAGCATCGTTGAATGAGCAAACAATGATTGAAAAAATTGAAAAACGTAATTGGGTGAAAGATAGAATTCGAATGAAAAATGCAGAAGCAGGACCAAAGGTTATAAACCCGAGAAAAGAAAGAATAATAGAACCATTTAAGTGGTGTGGACAACGACACAATTTTGGAAAGTGCCCAGCGTATGGGAAGAAGTGTAATGCATGCGGGAAAACCAATCATTTCGCAGTAGTTTACCGAACAAAACGTATCAGAAATCTCTTAGCGGATGGGACTGAAGATTCCCGTGACGATATAAATCTAAATGAAGTTGTTGTAAAGACTGTTAGGTCGGACAAGTGGTCCGCGGTGATAATCATTAATGGCAAGAAGACCACGGTACATTTGGACACTGGCGCACAGATCAATGTGCTTCCTCATAAAGTAATAAACCAATGGCCATCAAGACCAGAAATCAGACCCACGTCATTAAAGGCGTTCGCATATGGAAATACAGAATTGCCTATCGTCGGCAAATGCGATGTGCTATGCCAATATGGTGAAAAGAAAGGAATGTTTGAATTTATCGTAGCCGATGTAGAGGCGCAGACACTTATCACGGGCGATACTTGCGAGAAGCTTGAAATATTGAGGCGAATTAATCATATAAACACGGATGAAATGAAATTGTGCACTGAAACTCAAAAAATCCTCGAACAATACCACGAAGTGTTTCAAGGAGTAGGATTAATCAACTCGGAATGTGAGATTTACACAAAGCCTGAATATTCGCCTGTGCAAGCCCCTCCCAGGCGCATCCCAACAAGCCTCGGAGCCGAAGTTCAGTCTGAATTGGAAAAAATGGTGAAGCAAGGAATCGTTACAAAAATATATCATGAAACAGAGTGGTCTCATCCTATGGTCGTTGTGAAAAAAAAAATCTGGTCAAATCAGAATATGCCTGGATCCTCGTAAATTAAATGAGGCCCTTGTGGGAAGACACTTCCAGACTCCCGCTCCAGCTGAACTATTGCACGAGATACCCAAATCTAAGTATTATACCGTGTTAAACGTGAAATCAGCCTATTGGCATATTCCGGTTGCAAAGGAATGCAGAGATCTGTTGGTGATGACCACGCCATTTGATAATTCAGATATAATCGATTGCCATTTGGTTTGAAAATATCTGCACAGATTTTTGTTGAGAAAATGACGAATATCTTTAGGGATAGCTTTCAAAATATTACATATGTAGACGATTTGCTGATATATGCGGATACCATTCAAGAGCACAATAAAAAATTAAAGGGAATTCTAGAAAAAGCAAAAGAAAATAATATCAAATTTGATTTAACAAAGGCTCAAATATGTCTAAAGAAGGTTCGTTTCTTAGGCCATGTGATTTCACAAAATGGAATTGATCCAGAGCCAAATAAGATTGATAAATTAATTACCTTTAAAAAACCATAGGATAAAAAGTCACTTCAAAGAATCATGGGTCTTTATAATTACTTAGTAAAATTCATTCCGAATTTAGCTGCGTCTACATCCAATACAAGAGGAATATTAAGATAGAATGTTGTCTGGCATTGGGGGCCTAAACAGGATGGGAAATTCGATCATATTAAGGAATGCGTTAGGAATGCTCCTTCATTGGCACATTTCGATAAAAGCAAGATGTTGATCTTGCAATGTGACGCCAGCAAAGATGCAATGGGAGCTGCTCTGCTACAGGAAGATCGACCTCTAGCATTCGCATCCGCGTCATTTAGCGACTCACAGAAACAGTACTCTCAGATTGAGAAGGAGTTACTGAGTGTTTATTATGGATGCAAAAAGTTTGAATATCTATTATCAGGACACGATCGTTGTCCAGTAGGATCAACAGCCGTTATTGCCTCTAGTCAAAAAACCGCTGAGTGATATATCTCCGCGTCTACAAAGATTAGTAATGAAGCTTTAAGCATTTGACTTCAAATTGCAGTACAAACCAGGAAAATACTTGATTGTGGCTGATACCCTATCCAGGGATACTCACCCCATGGACGAACTACCAACGCCTTTTCTTGAGGACAAAAGAATGGTCAAGATGGTATGTGTTAATATATCGGACGAAAAACTGGTAACGCTGCAGAAAGATACCTGAGAGGATCCTGCTTTAGGTAAAGTAATCGATTATGTGATTGAGGGGTGGCCAATATGCAAAAAATACGTCGATGAAGATGCCAAAGCATTTTTCGATTTCAGACACCGTTTATATTTATGGAATGATCTATTATGTATCGGATCGGCCATAGTGATTCCGATGACACAAAGGAATAATATACTCAATTTGTTGCACCAATCGCACCAAGGAATATCTGTAATTCAGGGTTTGGCGCGAGAATCTTTGTTTTGGCCGGGAATGTCCATCGACATTGCTGAAAAAGTGAAAAATTGTGAAATTTGTCAATAATATCAGAAATCGAAAATACGGCTGCCGTTAAAACCTTTCCCAGTTCCAGATTATCCATAGCAGACAGTATCATTGGACATATTTTATATTCAGAAAAAGCCCCATTTGTTAGTGGTCTACAGATATAGTGGCTACCCGGAGGTATTTGCATTAAACCCACCTACGGCGATTAATGTAAAAAAATAAATTGAGAGAAACATTTGCACGATTCGGGATTCCGTAAACGATGATTTGCGACAATGGACCACCGTTTCGCTCAGAAATTATGACTGACTTCTGTATAAAATGGGGTATAAAACAGCTATTTTTAAGTCCATACCTTCATAGATCTAATAGTCTGGCTGAAAGAAACATTCAAACAATAAATAATCAATTAATTAAATGTAGAGATGAAGGGTCCGACCCATATCTGGCTATTCTAACATATAGGAATTCGAGGTGTGTTCAAAAAGTATCGCGACTTTTGAATTTTCGCGGGTTACGTATATTCGAATTTTGATCTTTTTGTGGCTTTATGTTGGTACTCATGTCTCTCACTTATGCCGACAAGCTCGGCCATTTTGAATGTTCACTTAATTGTTGACAGCTGTTTTGTTTGCAAGTGTTTTGGATCGTCTTCAATTTTTACCTATTAAAAAAAAATGGATCAAAGAACATGTATCAAATTTTGTGTGAAAAACGAAATTAAGTGCGCGGATGCATTCCGAAGGTTGACTGTGGCATACGTAAAAGCTACCTTGGACCGAAGCAACGTTTATCGGTGGTACAAAATGTTCTCAGAAGGCTGAGAAGATGTGAACGACGAAGAGCGTGCCGGACGCCCGAGCACTTCAACAACAGACGAAAAAATTAATGAAGTGGAGAAAATGATATTGGCCAATCGTCGAATCACCGTTAGAGAAGTTGCTGGGGACCTAAACATATCGATTGGCTCTTGCCATTCGATTTTTATCAATGATTTGGGCATGAGACGGGTCACCGCGAAATTCGTACCAAAATTGCTCAATTGCGACCAAAAACAGCATCGCATGAACATTGCTAATGAGATGTTGGGCTCTGTCCGCGACGACCCAAATTTGCTCCAGAGTGTCATAACTGGTAACAAAGCGTGGGTTTATGGTTATGACGTGGAAACCAAAGCTCAATCATCTCAATGGAAGCTGCCGCACGAACCAAGACAGAAAAAAGCGCGCCAGGTTCGGTCGAATGTGAAAGTTTGATGACAGTTTTCTTCGATTGCAGGGGCGTGGTGCATCATGAGTTCTTGCCACAGGGTAGAACGGTCAATAAGGAATATTACCTGCAAGTTACTCGCAATTTGCGCGAAGCAATCCGCCAGAAACGCCCGGATTTGTGGAAGAACAGAAATTGGCTTTTGCACCACGATAACGCCCCTGCTCACACATCGTTGCTTGTGCGCGACTTTTTGGCCAAAACCAACACACTAATGATGCCGCAGCCACCGTATTCCCCAGATCTGGCCCTCTGTGACTTTTTCTTGTTCCCTAAACTGAAGAAGTCCATGAAAGAACAACGTTACGCCACGCTTAAAGAGAAAAAGATGGCATCGAAGGAGGAGCTGAAAAAGATTTTAAAAAATGATTTTTTGAAGTGCTTCGAAGATTGGAAAAACCGTTGGCACAAGTGTATAATATCTCATGGAAATTACTTTGAAGGGGACAAAATAGGTATTAATGAATAAATACATAATTTTTGAAAAAACACAAAAGTCGCGATACTTTTTGAACACACCTCGTACACCAAAAAATGACCTACCTTCACCCGCACTGCTATGTTTATCGAGGAGCCTTCGATGTGAAATCCCCAGAATTACACCGCTATATAGACCTTATCAAACTAGTTGGAGAAGTATAGAGAATGTGTAAGAGAATCAGAGGCTGGATCTTAGAAAGTATTGTATAATTAAAAAGAATATTATATTAAGATGACAAGGAACAAAGAGAGTCAAAAAGGCAAGCGCAGTAGCAGATAACAAAGGCAAACTAAAAAATCTACAGGTACAGTTGGTCGGAGTGGCGCGCGCCAGGTCACGTGATGTCTGGCAGGAAGGTGTCGTTGCTAAGCAACGGCCGACGTGCGAAGTTACTCTCCAATACTCCCACCTAACAAGCACTTTGTTGTTTCAAACAGTCCAAGTTGGCTTCTTAGTCTTCTATACCTTTGTGGAGGTAGAGTTTTCGTAAATATGTCTGCAGCTTGATCATTGGAGCAGACATAAAGAAGGTCAATTGCATGTTTTTGAAATTGATCTCTGATAAAGTGATACGAAATATCAATATGTTTATTTCTTTTGTGGTGTTCTGGGTTGTAAACAAGTCTTATGCAGCTTTGATTGTCGCAAAAAATTGTTGTAGGCTTTACTTGTTCTTGATGTAGCTCGCGTAGAAGTTGTCTCAGCCAAAATTCTTCTTTCGTTGCTTTGGAAGCCGCACTATATTCAGATTCTGTTGTTGACAGAGACACACAATTCTGTTTTTGACTGCACCAAGAAATAGGTCCATTATTCAACATGAACACATATCCGGTGGTTGATTTTCTTGTGTCTAGGTCTCCAGCAAAATCAGCATCGGAAAAACCTATCAGAGATGTAGTGCAGGAACTCCCACCAAAACAAATACCGATGTTTCCGTAGCTTTTAAGTATCCAAATATTTTCTTTACAGCGGTATAATGTGAAGGTCCTGGGTTGTTCATAAATTGGCTAACCCTGCTGACTGCGTAGGCAATATCAGGTCTAGTTCCAGTCATGAGGTACATTAAACTACCAATTGTCTGTCTGTATGAAATCTTGTTCATTTCTTCAATTTCCTGATTATCCTTTGGGCACATCTCTTTTGTTAGTTTTGAGTAAGGATCAGAAGGTACAGATTGTAACTTAATTTCAAAAAGGTTGTAATGTTCAAGTGTTCTTTAAATGTATGAGGCTTGATGTAGAAATAACATTTTAGTTGTTCTATCTCGATAAATTTGTAGGCCAAGGAAATAATCGGCAGTAAAAGTTTTTATTTCAAAATTGGAATTTAAGTACTGTACTATATTATCTAAATGTTGTTTATTTACACTGCAGATTAAGCAATCATCTACATATATTGCAAGTAATATGTAAGCCTGTTTACATTTCATTGTATAGACACATGAATCTGATATGCTAGGTTTGAGATCAAACTTAATTAAAAACTCATGAAAATTCTTGTTCCACATTCTGGGGGATTGCTTAAGACCATAGATGTTTTTCTGAAGAGAGCAAACATGATTTGGAAAATCTGGGTTTTCATAACCTTGTGGTTGTTCCATGTGAAGTTATTCTTCCAAATCACCATTCAAGAAGGCAGATTTTACATCTAATTGAATCATTTCCATATCAAGTGATGCACAAAGTGATAAGATTGCTCTAATTGAATCGAATTTTACTACTGGAGAAAAATTTTCACCATAATCAAGTCCTGATTTTTGTGAATAGCCTTTCGCAACTAGTCTAGCCTTAAACATTATATTTGATCCATCTGCATTTTGCTTTATTTTGTATACCCACTTGCATGCAATTGCTTTTCTGTCTGATGGTAGTGTCACATAAGTCCATGTTTGATTTTTCATCAAGGAATTGAATTCATCGTCCATAGCTAGTTTCCACTTTTTTTAGTTTTGTCCTACAATTGCATCTTCATAGTTCAATGGTTCTTGGTCATGGACATAACAAGCATATGAAATAGCTCTTGTACAGTTGGTTGATGATTGTTCCTTTTCTCTGATTCTATTCCTGAGAGGGTATCGACATGATTCTTCTGGTTTGGAACTGGTAATTGTGCTATCAACACTTTCTTCACTATATATAGTTACCTGCTCTTGTTGGTTATCCTGAATATTTTCTGATGTATTAGCTTCAGTAAATATTACATATCTGCTTATGATAATTTTTCTAGCAATAGGATCCCACATTCTATAATTTTTGTTAGTTTCAGTATATCCAACAAGAAATGTACGAATACTCTTTTTGTCTAATTTCTTTCTGTTATCTTTTGGTATATCCCATAAGCGTTACATCCAAAAGTTTTCAAATGTAAGATGGAGGGTTTTCTCTTGTACCATATTTCATAAGGTGTAGAATTTCCCAATACTTTAGTTGTACATCTATTTAAGAGATAGACTGCTGTGTTTACGGCTTCAGCCCACAGTTCAAGCGGCATTTTTCTTCCATGTAACAAACCTCTAGCTGATTCAACTATTGTTCTGTTATCTCTTTCAGAAATTCCATTCTGTTCTGGGGTATATGGAGCAGTGAGTTCATGAACAATTCCTATAGATTTTAGATAATCAGAAAAAATTCTTATTTAAGAATTCTGTGCCATTATCTGTTCTGAATCTTTTTATTTTATTTACAGTTTCAGTCCTAACTATTTTTACAAATTCTTTTAAATTTCTCAAGTACATCTGTTTATGCCTAATGTAGTAGGCCACTCTAAATCTTGAAAAATCATCCTTGAATGATACAAAATATAATGATCCACCTTGTGATCTTTTACTCATTGGTCCACAAACATCTGAATAAATCAGCTCTCCTGGATAGGTCGAATTTGGACTTGTTGACGCGTGAAAAACTTTTCTATTTTGTTTTCCATAGATGCATGCTTCACATAGTAAAGAATCAGGCTTTTCTCTAATTTTAATGTTTTCTTCAAAAACATTATTTTCAAACATTTGGGTTAATTTTATAGGATTTACATGACCCATTCTTTGATGCCATATATCTAGACTTAACTGAGCAACATAAGTTTGTGAAGATTGCTTTGCTTTAATAAAAATTCTATAAAGATTTGAATTGTCCTTTATTCCAGTAACTAGCACTTTCGATTTTTTTGTCAATTTTATCTGATTTCCTTTACAAATGAGCGTCAAACCATGTTTTGTTGCAGTAGATATTGAAAAAAAAAGATTGTCTCCAATTCAGGTATATAGAGAACATCCAAAAGAGTTGCATTAATTTCCTGACTATCAACATAAGAGAGAATATCAATATTTCCCTTACCTTTTGCAAAATGATCTCTTCTTTCCATCTCCAAGGCACACATGATTAACACCTTCTGGTATTTCTTCGAACGTAGATAACCATTCTCTTCTGAAAGTCATGTGATCCGTGGCTCCAGAATCTGCAATCCAGGAATCCTTTGTTTCAGCGAGGAAGGCACTTGTCTCAGCTGAAAAAGCACAGCTATCATCTCTGGCTGAAGAACTTGGCTGTTGTCCTTTTTGTTCTTCCTTTCTTTTATAGCATTCTTTCCACCAATGTCCTTTCTTCTTGCAATATTCACAGTGTGTGTTCTTCTTTTATCTTTAATGGATTGTTGATGCTGCTGCTGTTTGTTGGAAGCCGTTGAATTTCTGTTGAACTTTGAAAAAGTCATCAAGGCATTATCTGGTTAAAATTTCCTGAAGAATCCCAATGATCCTGTAAGCTTTCTTCTTTCAGTAATCTTGCCGTCAAGTTTTCTAGAGTCTTTTCTTCTGATGAAACTGAATCCCACGCTGTTATGAAATTCTTGTATTTATCAGGCAAGCTGCAAATTATATTTGTAATTAGGGCAACATCAGGGATTGGCTCACCTAGATCTTTCATTTGTTGTGCCTGAGTTTCAACTTTGGAAATCTGAGAAGCAATGTTATCTCATTTGGATTCATTTTATATTCGAAAAATCTTTGTTGCAGCAAATATTTGTTGGTTTCAGATTTCAGTTCATATATTGTTGATAATTTCTTCCACATTTCTGCTGAAGTCTGGCAATTAACAATCTGTTGAAGATATTTAAACTCTAGAGCAGTAGTGATCAGTATTTTGGATTTTGCATCTTTGTTTTTCCATTCAGAGAATTTTGCAATATCCTTTATTTCAGGTTTTACTTCAGAGCCATCAGTTATACTGAGAAGATCTTTTGCTTCTAGAATAATCTTCATTTGAAATTTCCATAGATGAAAATTATCGCCGTTGAATTTTTGAATTTGTGGAAGTTCAGTTGTCATCTTGAGCAAGCAAACGAATTTCAGCTTAGATAAACAAAAATATTTGATACCAACCAAGCTCTGCTGCCATGTAAGAGAATCAGAGGCTGGATCTCAGAAAGTATCGTTTAATTAACAATAATATTATATTAAGATGACAAGGAACAAAGATAGTCAAAAAGGCAAGCGCAGTAGCAGACAACAAAAGCAAACTAAAAAATCTACAGGTACAGTAGGTCGGAGTGGCGCGCGCCAGGTCACGTGATGTCTGGCAGGAAGGTGTCGTTGCTAAGCAACGGCCGACGTGCGAAGTTACTCTCCAATAGAATGCCAAAAGAAAAGCACAGAGCTCAATGAAAGAACATTATGACAGAAACAGTAAAAGCTATCCCAAGGTCAATGTAGGAGAGGATGCATGGTGTCAAATGCATCTAAAAGAGACATTGACACCGATGAAGATTTTTGCGCAGGCTAATTCTCCTCAGAGCTTTGAAGTCGTAACACCATCAGGAAATAAGTTAATAAGAAATCAACAATTTATTAGGCCGAAAGATGGAGTCAACGAAAAAAAGGCAGTTATCTTTAGAACCAATTCCCGGCTCCCCAGAAGCTCAACATCTGCATTACGACAGTCCACGATGGGAGAGTCATCCACAACCCCGATTCAGCGGTCAAGTGAAGAAACCAATATTAACCAGAAGGAAAACGCGACTGCATCCGCTGGGATTTCACCAGAACCATCCAGAAGGCCCCGGTTTTCAAGGTTCGGAAGAGAATTAAGAAAACCACAAAGATTTTGTTTTTAAGCAGAGGGGAGGCATGTCAACGGCCTTTTGATTTGCCTGATCTGATTATTGATGGTTGTCCGGATTCGTTACATTCTTTAATTGTTGTATTGTTGTAGTAGAGGGGAACATGTTGTGATTTGTTAAGTAACATATTTTACGTATTATATTTGTTATCTATTATTGACTATGCAAAATCATGCCATTTGTCAATTGTTTTAAACTTATGTAAACTATTTCCTTTTTATCTCTATCTTGTATAAAAGGAGATTGCTAGATTAAATAAACATTCAGTTCAACTTGTAAGCCGGAGCTAGTCTTGTTCGGATAACACTTCACCATTACAACACAGAGTAGCTTATGCCACGGACAATTAGCCTGTTATCTCTTAGTTTGTAAACAGTTCCCTTACTCATGAGTTATTTTCGCTTGCTAATTAGTAATATCCTTTGGTCTCTAATAGTTGGAGGGTAATCTTTATTTATGAATATTTTTGTCCCTGAGTCTGAAAGCGTTCCTAAAAAGCAGAATTCTTTGCTTGAAATCAGGCACCTCAATAAGCAGCGGCGAGTTAGCTTTTTTTTGTCAATCTTCGGCACTGTTCTATCCTAAGATCTTCAGAAATTTGCATCGAGTTTGAAATCATATCTTGGATCAAATCTCGAGGTTCTTCAGGGGTTTCGTTTTCTGCTCCTTCTAGGCCGTAAATAATCAGGTTATTTCCCTCTGCCTCATCTCTCCAAGCTCCAACCATCTTTCGAGATCGGATATTCTATTTGTATTAAGCGATACAGCTTTAGAAGTGGTTTCCAATGATGACTCGAAGTGTTGTAGGCGCTGATTTATTTTGTCCAATCCTTGTTCTACCGAATCAAGTCTAGTCTCCATTTTTTTTACCAAAGTCATTTATCGTAGTTGAAAGTGCTAAAATCAGATCATATAAATCTTTATCTTTGCCTGCATCTAATGTTGTTTGCCTTGTCTGTTTGGGGCCTGGATTTGGTTCAATACCTGACATGAGCAGTAGAATTAAAATAATACATCGGCGGGTTCCCTTTCCAGCATGAGTAAAAGAAATAACCTTGAAGTTATTTTCATAACAAACAAAAGATTTAGCGCGAAAATTTACATATCTAGTGATCACAGCAGCTTATCTTGCAAAAAGGAAGATATTAATTATAGAAATAAATAAAATCAGCTTCATAATCTTCGTAGAGAATATATAAACTATAGACCAACGACAGGATACTCACATGAAGGTATAATCCAAGTAGAAGCACAAAAAAGCAAATAATATGTTTAAAATATTTACTTATCGGGAGCCGAAGAATTTCACGACCGCTCAAATTGGCCACCTAGCGGAGAATTCACTAAGAGATATATGTTACGAACAAATCAAAGATAATTATTGGTATGGTCTATTCGGAGATTTTAAGTTAATTATAGATCAAGATACTGGATATTTTAATGCTACTAAACTCTGCAAAGACGGTGGAAGAAGATTTTAAAAATGGAATGAAAATATACAATCCAAAGAATTAATTGATTATTTGAAACAAAATTCTCAGGGCCCGAATTCGGTCCCTGAGAATTTTATCTATAAAGTTCAAGGAGAAGTATAGCTATCAAATATAATTTTAACGGTGTTTATGTGAATGAGAATTTAATAACTTCAATTGCTTGTTGGATTTCTCCAGAATTTACAGTTAAAGTTAATAAAATTGTTATTGATTTTTATGTCAATCAATTTAATAAAAAATACAAAAATGATAATGAAAAACTAAAAAGGAAAATGACTAAAATTGAATCTAAGATGCAAAAAATAAAAATCAATAATGAGAAATACAAAGATGACATCACCTAAAACTGTAAATTCTAGAAAATTACATATGTTTGCAATAATAAAGAAAAACGATGAAGATCCCAATTATGAATATTATGTAATCAGATGTCAAAGAGAAAATATAATAACACTGTAAAAAGTTTGAAATTGGAATATCCACATTTTACTATTGAACATGAAATTAAATGCAATCCAAATTCTATCAATCTTTTTAACAGAATTAAAGAGAATATAGCATATATCGATACTAAATTAAATTATCTAAAAGTAGATAACTTTGAAACATTCAAAAATGATATTAATTATATAATTCATAAATTATTTTTCATAAACAACCAGAACATCTAATCGGAAATATGTAGCATATCTAAGATTTCCATATGAATAGTTACTTAACTTTATACTTAAATTTTGATTTTTATTGAAGTAATATTCAATTTTTATCATTTGTTGTGTATTAATATCCTTTATTTTCCAATTTTATTTCATAGGACATATTATCATCCATTGTGGAATCATGTGCCATATTTACATTAACAATTTTACCTGATTGTGAAAATATATATGTTTAATCATCACTTTTAAAAAGTCGTAAAGGAATACTCCTTAGATTATCAAATTCAGGTTTTCTCTCATAACCAAAATGAATAAACTCGAAGAATTTATTTCTATTTTTATATTCAGCTCTTTTATAAATTTTAGGCATTTATATATCAAATAGAATTATCATATGTATTTGAAATATTATACTATCCGATTTGAATATATTTTTTTCGTTATTTAATTTTATCCGTAATCGATCATTCTGTTTTACTTCTATAGGAGCTATTACATCATAGTTTTTTTCAGAACCAGAATAATTTATAACTAATTTATTACTCAGAAAAATTAGCATTATTATCTATAAAAAAATATATTTATAATATTTCCAGGATAAAGGCAAATATAGGATGAAAGATCTAATGTAGGATAACTTCTTAATGGTATTCTTCCATCAACGTATTTATCACGATTCTTGAGAGAAAGAGTTTCATCTCCAAAACTAATGATTAAACAAAACGTAGATTTTACAAAATATCCATTATCATTTTTCATCATATTATTATTTGGATTCGAAAGACAATTGAAATTAAACGAGAGAAAAGAAGAATATAAATTGGCTATGAAATTTTATAAATGTTTATTTAACACTTTTAAAATTAATAATGATGAACAAGAAATTTAAAGAAGAGAAGAAGAATTTGTTAAAACTCTACAGTTTTTACCAAGAGAAAAATATATGAAGGCTGCAAAACTTAATGGTTACCAATGGATTCAACTCTATATAAATGAAAAAGAAAAGGAATATAAAACAAAAAATGGAAGATTGATTATTAAATCAGAATGTAAAGAATGTGGAGGGAAAAAATCTAGATTTGGTTTTTAAAAAAGCCTAGAAGAAATTTACTATGATTCAGAAACAGGATATAGAGGAATCAACGATCTCAGCAGAAAAACAGGTTATTCTCAAAAAGAAGTGATTTTCTTCACAAACAAGACGTATATACCCTTCATTGTTGGGCCAGATTTTTCTCAAAATAGACCTAAAAATGATGTAAACATTTACATCATATATATACACAGTGTCTTGCCGGGAATGTTTGTTGTCCAGATGTAAATCCCACAACGATGGCCGACGGTGCTCTAAAGATTAAGGCAGGGGAGGACGCCCAATCGGAGGTGACACTGGTGGTACCGTGACCGAGATACCGGCCAACCCTCCACAGAAGGACAACAACGAGGCGGATTAGAAATGAAGAACTGGAAGCAGCCCTGGACGTGTATCCCAAGACCCGCTATAGAAAGATGGAGAATTCCCAACGAGGAATCTCAACGATGCCTTTAAGACCAGAACCGGGGAAGGTGAACAGCTGGAGATGACATCGGCCCTGTCTAAGTATCCAGAAGCCCGATGCAGACAGACCCAGAGGAGGATATACAAACCATGTAGATATGTAAATAGATGAATTCGTCATTCACCCTTTTATACGCAATGAGGCGTCCAAAATCATATTACCATTTAGGGGAATTTCTAAGTTCATTCTTTATTCTAAAAAGAATTAAACCAATTAAATACATACCCAGATAAATTTGGCATATTTCTCTGCTTTAAATTCTCTTAAGGAAAGGATTACTATATGAAATTTAAGGGATAGACGTGTTATATTTTATCAATTTATTATTATCTCAAACTTTTCTTTTAATATAAGAAGAAGTTTAATTTCGAATATATTTCTTAAAGAAGAAATTACTTTAATTTTAAAGAAATTTTTTTATATTTTATTATCCTTAGTTCATCAATTTTTATTATTATCTCAAACTCTTCTTCTAATATAAGAAGAAGTTTAATTTCGAATTTCTTAAAGAAGAAATTACTTTAAATAAAAAAAATATATATTTTATTGTCCTTATTATTTTCTTAAATATTATTATAAAAAATATTTTTTTTATTACTATTATTTTAAAATAAATATTCTAATAATATTTATGTAATTATTTTTTTACTTTGTAGGAAGATGATTTTTTTATCTTGGGGGGCTGTTTGAAAAATAACGGTCAGTTTTGAACGAGAGACGCGACAAGACGGGAGGTCCGGGACGATGGGGTTGCCAAGACAAACTTGGAAATGGTATGTAGAAAATATAAGGGTAAGTCCAAAGACATTAATAGAATTTAGTGTGTAGACCGAAAGAGGTCTGTTCATAAAAGAATAGAATTAGTCCTAATAGATAGTAATTTTCTGGTAGACTCTACTATTTAAGGTATATAGTGAACAGAGGCTTTGGCCTTTATGGTTCTTTTTACAAAATATTAGTCATCTTTATTAATCATTTTATTCAGATGAGGTAACCTGGTTGAATTACCAAGTCGCATGTTCTCAAAATCATTTTTTTTTATATATAGGAAGCTTTATAAATTTGTCTAAAACATAATTTAAGCCCATTCATGTTGTCTACAAATGAAATATTGTAAATTCACCGAGTTAAATAAAATTTAATGTTTTAATATTAAAGAGTCTCTGGTAATATTTTTATCCTTAATCAAATACAAAACAGGTGTGTATCCTTGGTGTGTGATATATTTCTTTTGTGTATGTATCTAGTTTTAATCTACTGTGGTATACAAATATAAATGTCATTATTGCTGAGCTAGTCAGGTTCGAAGAAGGGATGTTCTTAAATAGGACATTAAAAAATGACCCAAAATTCAGGCGCCTTTCACCGTGGGACAGAGTCTCCCGAAAATCTCAAATTTTAATAAAATTAAAATTTGTGAAAAGTAGGCCTACAAAACCCCTGAGATTAAGAAAATTCGTATCACTGCATATTTTAATTTTGAAAAATTACTCAAGTTTAAAATAAAAAAAAACGCGTACCATATTTATACAGCTATTTATGTATTTTGCTGGATAATTGTTAATATATAAAAATTACGTTAGGCTTAAAATAAAAACGCGCGCCATATCTAGGCACTTCTTTATGTGTTTTGCTGGATAATTGTTAGCATATAAAATTTACGTTAGGCTTAAAATAAAAACGCACGCCATATCTATGCACCTCTTTATGTATTTTGCTGAGTAATCGTTAGTACAAAGTAAAAAATTACTATCACCACATATTTAATTTTGAAATTTACGCCATACAGGACACGTGTGTCATCTTTTCCTTTTATCCACGAAGATGTTTAATGTCTAAAATTTAGTTCACTTTAGTGTATTTTTCATGTTTTAAAGCGAACTTTGTAATATCCAAAATATACGTTACAATGACGCACAACCACGATAAGTTAAAATTTTTATTTTTAAGAAAGTCGCTGGTTTTTCAATGCAACATTAAAGTTCTTACAAATATTTACCGCTAAGACCTTAAACTACAGACTAAAATTTTTAAATTTTATTATTTCTCTATGTATTCATAAACACCGTTATCTATTCGCGTGTGTCATTTTTCTTTCTTTTATTCAAAAAGATGTTTAATGTCTAAAATTTAGTTCATTTTAGTGTATTTTCTTTATGTTTCAAAGCGAGGATTGGATCGAAAACAATGTTTTGCGCGTGAAAAACTCATGCTTTAGTCTATTTTCTGAATATTATTATTATTTTTTTTTTGGTTCTTAAAGGATATCAGGACGCGAGCTTAGGCCTAAAAACAATGCCTTCCTCAAAACCTGAGAATTTCCCACAGGCTCCAAATTTAGGACCTTTCCCCCCCTCCAGGAACATATGTGAAGAGGGGAACACGTGTGCAAAGGGGATGGAAATAGAGGTATTCTTGGGACCACACATGTAAAACACATGTGTTCACTATAAGCGGGAAGGAGAAAACAATTAAGGGCTCAGTTGACTCCCAGCATCTGAATTGAAAAGGTCGGTTTTTGCTACCTCTTCCCACAATTGTGGGAAGACTTCACCTCTTGATTATTCCATCTTCCTTTAGCCTTTCGCCATTTTTTTTATTGAGAAATCGATACGACTTATTTTATCCTATACCAAGGTTTAATAATTTTATTTTTTAAAAAAACTTTTTCTTATCCACCAAAATGATTCCGCTCGATAAGTCTGAAGATATTTTGATTTTTGTTAATGCCATTGTACTCTTAGTTCTCTCTTTACGATATATAGCGTTATCAATATAAATATAAAGATTTGAAGCCTTTATTTTCTTATCTAATTTAAAAGAAAAATATGCATATGTCACGCGATTTATTTAATTTTATATATGTTCCCAATTATTTTTTTAATCTTTACTAAGTGATTTCATACTGATTTTCTTTCTTTATTTGATAGTACGATTGTTTATTTCTCTTATTTTTATTTTTCCTGAGAATGTTTAGATTTTATTAAATTAGACACAATTTCGCTAGCCATTTTTTAAGCATATGTAGTCCTTTCTTGATAGTTCAATTGTTTATTTTTTTATTTTATGTCATTATACGAACATAATATTCAGACTTAAGAGTCCGCTTCGATTTTCAATTGTAGACGCGCTTAGTCATGCTTACCCTTAAAAACCTCTATATTAATATATTTTATGTAATGATCCTTCTAGGTGACAGTCAGTATAAATTCCCGGTAGTATACACGAAATAAAACAGTATTTTGGTTATTTATTTTGCTAACTTTAGTAAATGTGCATTTTTTTCTTTTTAAGATTTAACCCCCCGATATTTAGACAAGCGTATTTCTATTAATTTTTATGATAGCATAGTAATAGTTTGCTTGCTTCTTTAAGTCGTTGAATTTCGCCATCCTTTTTTATCCCAAAATGGTATAATTTACAATAGTTGCTTACATGTCGGTACAACCACGGTAAAATTTCAACATGGCGGATCAAGGACGCGTTTAGTCATACTTTCCCATAAACCTCTATATTAATTTGTTTTATGTAATGATCATTTTTATATGTAACAGTCAGTATAAATTCCCGGTAGTATACACGAAATAAAACAGTATTTTGGTTATTTATTTTGCTAACTTTAGTAAATGTGCATTTTTTTTCTTTTTAAGATTTAACCCCCCGATATTTAGACAAGCGTATTTCTATTAATTTTTATGATAGCATAGTAATAGTTTGTTTTGCTTCTTTGGAACATTGAATTTGTCATCCTTTTTATCACAAAATGGTATAATTTATAATAGTTGCTTGCATGTCGGTACAACCACGGTAAAATTTCAACATGGCGGATCAAGGACGCGTTTAGTCATACTTTCCCATAAACCTCTATATTATTTGTTTTATGTAATGATCATTTTTATATGTAACAGTCAGTATAAATTCCCGGTAGTGTACACGAAATAAAACAGTATTTTGGTTATTTAATTTGCTAACTTTAGCGAATGTGCATTTTTTTTTAGATTTAACCCCCCCCCCCCCGATATTTAGACAAGCGTATTTTATTAATTTTATGATTGCATAGTAATAGTTTGTTTTGCTTCTTTGAAACAATGAATTTGTCATCCTTTTTATCCCGATATGGTATGATTTACAATAGTTGCTTACATGTCGGTACAATCACGATAAAATTCCAAAATGGCGGTCAATGGGACGCGTACAACGCTCGACTTTCAGCTCATGTTACATCCAACTTTATGATTAATAATTATATTTATTTAGACTTATTTACCCCAAATCTAATCATTAAAGTGACAAAGCAGTATAAATTTATTTATATATTTTACCAGCATTTAATGTTTATGCATTATTTTTAACTTAGCCTCCCTCACAATTAAACTAGCATATTTCGATTTTATATTGTACGGATATGATATGCATAGGGACGGCCCCCATATTTAGTATATTCCTTTAGTTTTAAACGATAGAATGTTTCATAAATAACATTTCTTTTTGTATGAAGTTATTGGGTATTATACAAATAATCCACATGTCATCTTCAAGATAATTCTTTTATTTTTTTTTTCAGTAACCCATATCGTGATTATTTCTACCTAGTTATCGCAAATATTTACATATCGCGCTTTAGGTTTTTATGAAAAACGACATGTTTATCTCAGATTTTCTTGTTGATTCGAAGGGCGTGTACCCCCCCCCCCCCCCCCAGGACAAATGTTTAATTTCATCGCCTCCTTTTTAAAGTATTCAGATTATAAAAAAATTGTCAACTGAATTCATAATATTTACTGAGTCTTTATCCCTTTGGTACTTGTAAGCAAATTCTGTCTAACATTTAATAATATATCTAGTTTATAGCAACATTTTATTGCAAACACTTGAGTACCAATACAACGTACAACGATAACCCGAGTTGTTTTCCTAGTTAATATAACCCTTTGAGTGTAGAATTTCGACACCTTTCCACATTTTTTTGGTACAACCTACAATATAGGCATTTGCGTGATGGTACAGTCACGATAAAATTCAATATGTCATAATTAAGACTTTACCTTTTTTTTTTCTTATGAAATTTCCAACGATTCTGCCCACTTCCCCGAAGCACCTTTCCTAGAACAAGGACAAATAAAGGCATCATTATCAGCATCTAATTGTAATAAATAACCACCAGCAGAAGGCCTGATCAGATACGATGAAATTTGAACCCGTATATATTTAGCCTATTCTTTATTATAATTTGGCACAGGAATGGATATTCATTCAGTAAGAATTCTCTAGAAGTCTTATAAGACGAGTTGAGCATTTATTTCAACACTAACGGGAGAAGGATTGCTTTGTCATGGCACATGTAAGAGAATATATATCAACAAAAGTCATGGTATTCTGATGGTATGGGTTTGAGCATTTCCTTTTAATAAAACCCACTTCCCTTAGAGGCAAGCTCCAATTATGCTCGTGAATCAGATATGTGGTTTCTTTCCATGACGATAGTGTTTAGATATAGTTTTTTTTTCATAAAAGGTCTGGGCAGTCTAGATCCTGGAGTTAGAGTGGATATCTAGGTAAAGAGGCTCAATCCACTCATTGCAGGTAACTCCAGTGATTAATTAAGACAATTCTAACTAACAGGGTGTTCAAAAAGGCAGAACTTTAAAGAATTAGTCACGTCAAGGACAATGTTTGCGCGGGAGTCTAGGAGTAATGATGAAAAAGGATTACAGTGATCCAACTAATAACAGTTGAATAAATAAAGTAAATAGATACCATATTGAATAATAATGCCAGTGGGAGCAGATACCACTGTGGTATATATAACCTTTTTTTTGGAACCATACATGAGTTTAACAAGAAACTGACGCCTTAAAGTGGCCTTCTCATTGGGAATGATTGAAGTTGCTGCTGATTAGGAGAAGTGTAGTGTGTCAGGCCAGTGTATTAAGAAGAAATTGGGATGACAGTTGAACTAATAAAATTAACTAAGATACAAGATTAAGATTCCTACTTGGTTCCAGTTAATTTCAATTACCGCGATGAGACGGTATTATAAGTCGGGAGAAAGTTGATTTGGTCGCATAAGGGATGGTCTCCTGGACGTGACAAAGATCACCATTGATATCTTATTGAATGCCGGACGGGATTCGCGTGTAACAGCCAATAGACCAAGTATCACCCTAAAGTACCTGGGTGGCGATGAGAGAGACGGCATAGTCAATATTCAACGATATACACTGGTCAAATGTACGATTCCTTCCACATCAATGTTTTCACAACCACTTCATTCTGAAAGGAGCAACGAGTTCTAACCCTAATGTTAAAGTCCTTTGGAGCGGCATCTCCTGTTGCATAAAGTAAAGACGAATGACAACAAATTTACCTAGATCAACTGTTACCAGATAAACACTTATGACCTACTAGAAGGGCTCCATTCATCAGCATGAACATGTCTTAGATGAACGACTTAATTCTATAAGCTACTACCCTGTGAGTTAAGAGTTGTCAACAATGTTAAGAACTTACTTTTTGGGACGTGAGGAACTGCATAGTCTGATTCAACCAGAGCACAATATTTATAAGATCATACCAAGTTATAGTTAGCATCTAGAAACTTCAATTCTGTGAAAGGCTTGCATAATTTCTTGAAGGGGATATTGTTCAGCAAAGTGTAGGAAAGCCGACTTTTGTACATATATATCTCTGCTTTTCCATGATAAGGTTGCCCTATCTCGCATGGAGGGAGACAAAACTAAAGAAGAGTGACTTGTCAAATTCCCAATAACAACAGTCTGACCAGTCTAGACAGGATCTCTAAGACCGCCTAGATAAACTTATCTCTTGGAAAGGGGAGAGACAAAAGGGGGGCAGAATAAGAGGAAATTTCATGCTTGCAAATAGGAGGGTAGGTCGTCAGCTTTGATAAGAAGTGACAGGGGAGGAGCAGATTCCCAGAAAGGACTCCCGAGATATCAAAGTAGACTAGAGTAATATTAGGATTTGTTCCCGATGACGGGTTTCGAGGAGACTTCAGAGGGATGAAAGAGGGTTGAATAGCGTTAAGAGATAGGATGAAAGGGCGTTGAAATGTGTTAAAAGCGATGAAAGAAAGTTGAATGGCGTTGAAAGGATGATGAAAAAGGTTTTGAAAGGTGTTGAAAGAGATGAAAAGGCGTTGAAATGTGTTGAAAGCGATGGAAGAGATATGCGAGGAAGATGATGGAAGAGTGTTGAAATGTGTTGGAAGCGATGGAAGGGATATGCGAGAAAGATGATGAAAGGACGTTGAAGTGTGTTGAAAGCAGTGAAATAGTGATAAGAGGGGTTGAAAGAGATAAAAGGAGGTGAGAAGCGTCGAAAGAGATGTTGAAAGATGTTGAGTGGCGTTAAGAAATATGTTGTAAAGTGTTGAAAGATGCGGAGAGATTTTGAAAGAGAAAGAATTGAAGAAAGTTGATAAAGAGTTTGTAAATAGAAGATAAAGGTTGATAGGAGAAGGTGCGCTCAACGTTTAAAGAGTAGTTGTTGACTGTACTATTGTCTCGATAGGACAATTTTGACTCTTCATCAAGTAGTGTCAGTAGATATTTAGCTTCAGCCCGTAGGCCAATATTTGTAAATAGCACAAAAACATGCAATGAGAGTTGCTCTGGGCCGATTTACCTAAAATTCAGTAACTATATACACTAATTTGTATACATAGGTCTATATTAGTTATAATGTTAGGTTATATTAAATAACAAATATGTATTCCCTTTGGAAACCAGAATTTCCTTGAAGAGTTTTCAGTTTTTTTTTCTTGGCTACAAATTTTGTTTTATTGTTGGTATATAATTTCAAAGAGTTACTCAGTTTTTTTTAACAACACTTTATTTTAGTGTTAGGATGCGACTTAAAGAGTTTTCAGTCTTCCTTTTATTTTTAGGCTACAATTTTGTCCTAGTATTATGACGAATTTAAAGAGTTTTCAGTTCTTCCTTTTATTTTTTTGGCTACAAATTTGTCCTAGTATTATGACGAATTTAAAAGTTTTCAGTTCTTCCTTTTATTTTTTTTGGCTACAAATTTGTCTTAGAATTATGATGAATTTTAAAGAATTTTCAGTTTACCTTTTTATTTTTATGCTACAATTTTGTCCTAAGGTTATGATGAATTTTAAGGAGTTTTCAGTTTTACTTTTAATTTTTAAACACAATATGTGCTTTAGTGCTAAAGGATCATTATAAAGAGTTTTTTTTTAAGTATCATTTTTAAAGTACTGTCACAACCTTCTTTTAGTGTTAGTACACCATTGTAAAGAAAGTCTCTCTCCCCCCCCCCCCTCCACTTCGTATTCCCCGCTTTACCCGCCTCTATGGGTCCTGATACTATCGTTGCAGTCAGGGTGAAAGACTAATACCTGGTTCCCATAGATCCAACTAAGGACCATGCCTGCCGAAAAGGAGAACGCCACAGCTAGCCATGCCCAGCTGCCCTCCATGCTGTACAACCTAGAAAAATTTGAAGGGAAGGGCATAGTCCCCTTTACAAAGTCCATTAAGGACTTTGAGCTCGTCTACGACCTAAGGGCCCTGGACGACGCCAGAAAAAGAATCCTCCTAGATAACCACCTCCGAGGGGCAGCAAGGGAGTTTGCCTTCCAGTCTCAACAAATCCGTCTTGGATACGAAGAACTGAAGGAGAGTCTCGAAAGTAGATTCCGAAAGAGAGTCTCCACAAGGGAGATGAGGAGCCAGTTCTTCTCCTGTAGACAGGGAGCCGGGGAGAAATTCCGGGACTTCGCCGCACGGGTGAGCGACCTTGCGGCGGGAGCTGAGTCGGATGGCCTAAAGATAGGCATCTCGGAGGTCGCGGAGGTCTTCATCGACGGACTCTGCCCCAGCCTGTGGGAAAAGGCTCACCTCTACCAAGGCGAACCCTGGGAGACCCTAGTCAGCAAGCTACAGTGGTTAGAGCAAAGGAAGGAGGACTACAGGGAGGCACAGCGCTCCAGCACCGACAGGAACGGCCAGAGGCTGGGCGACATGGGCAACAAATTGGCCGAGCTGGAGAGGAAAATGAAGGCACTGGAGACGGAGAATATGGCCCTTAGGAGAAAAAGGGGAAGTGCCAATAGTGCAAGTAACGAGGGAAGAAGGTGACCAACACACACCACAGGAAGAAGGGAATACGAAGGAGACAACACAGGGGATGGTAGAAGGGGAGCCCCCTTCAGGAACTGGCAGGGGAGACCAGCACAACAACCATTCAGGCAACAACAGAATCCACCTCCAACTAGACAAGAAAGGAGGGACCCCAACGGTGAAAGGGAGGAGAACCCTGGAGCGGACTACAAGAAGCAAGATGTAAGGAGACCACCCCCCAAGTGCTATAGGTGCGGCGAGCCAGGACACCTCATCCGGGACTGCCAGCAGACACAACGAAAAAACTAGGTCCGGCTTGCCTCAAGGCGGGAGGGGGATTTGCGGCCAGTTTGCCTGCCATAAATATGTATATATTAAATAAGGAGAGGTCTCTAAAATTCATCATAGACTCGGGCTCAGAGGCCAATATTGTAAATATTGATAATTTAGAAATATGGACTGAGGGGTTAAACAAACCAACTTACCTTAAAGGTATAACAGGCAAGTCTTTAAGGTCACTAGGGAGTGAGGTGATGGAGATAGGAGCGACAGTGAATGGTAAGCCCATTAGGGAGGTGAGAACGACCTTCGAGTATTGCCACATGGGGGAAATAGGATTTGATGGCATACTTGGATTACCAGGTTTCCGAGCTCTAAAACTACACCTCAGCTATGATGGGAGTGTTAGATCCGATTACGAAAGGAAGGAAGATCCGACCAAGTCGGCCTATCTTTCTTCAATACAAACTATAGAAATGACTCCTCAACCACCCAGGATACCCTTAAACAAAATCCACATGGGCGAAGATATTCTCAGGGCTTTCAGCCATTGTTTCTGTAGGGATATAAGAGATATGGGGAATGGCTCCACCATCACAGCCCCTAAGCTGAAGATGCTGACCAGCAAACCGGTATATAGGAGACAATACGCAAACCCGAACAGATTAGTCTCAAAGGTGAAAACGTTAGTAAACGAACTGGAAGAAGTAGGTATAATAGAAGGGAGTACCTCTCTGTGGAATTCCCCTCTATTCCCGGGTTGCCAAAACTGATGGTAGTGTTCGCATCACCATGGATCTACGTATGATCAATGAGGCAACTGAATTCTTCCCGTTCCCGATACCCCGTGTTGAAGACAATCTGCGCGCATTCGCGGGTGCAAAAGTCTTCAGCACATTAGATCTGACTTCTGGATTCTTCCAGATTCACATCCCGGAGAGTGACAGAGATTACTTTACCTTCTCTCTACCCTGGGGAAGATACCGCTTCACGCGTTTGCCACAAGGAGTTAAAAACTCGGCACAAGTCTTCCAGTGGGCCATGAACTTGGTCCTGGGTGACTTGTTGTTCAAATGCGTTCGTCTGTACATCGATGACGTCATTGTCTACAGCGACTCTCACGAGCAGCATTGTAGCGGACCTCGCCGCTGTACTCGAACGCCTGAGTAAGTTCGGTTTGAAGGCCAAATACGGGAAGAGCTATCTCTTCAGGGACTCGGTAGAGTACCTGGGTCATGTAATTGACCAAAATGGGATCAAACCCATGTGGGATAATGTCGCAGCTCTCAGGGATTTGAAACGACCTCATAACATCAAGGCAGTCAGAAGTCTATTGGGTACAGTTAACTACTACCGACGCTTTATTCCCAACGCAGGTGAGGTCCTGGCTCCACTGAGCAACTTATAAAGGAAGGGACATAGATTTGCTTGGGGTATGGTAGAGCAGTCAGCCTTTGAGACGGTGAAGGGAATATTAACCAGTGAGCCACTACTAATTCACCCAACAATTGGGATACCTTTCATCCTGAACACTGACGCCAGTGGAATAGCGGTAGGCGCTTGCCTCCAACAGGAGGTCAATGGGACAGTGAGGCCAATTGCCTATTATAGCAAGCGACTGACAGGTCCTGAGATCCGCTATTCTACAATAGAAAAGGAGGCTTATGCAGTAGTGTTGTCCCTACAACACTTTAAACACCTCCTGGTGGGCAGTAGGGTAGAAGTACATACTGACCATAAACCGATTACTTATAATAAGGGGTCTGATTATAAGAACGCTCGACTGTCTAGGTGGGCAGAGATCATCCAAGACTTCAACGTTACATTCATTTATGTCCCGGGGAAGGAAAACACGGTAGCCGACTTTCTTAGTAGGTTCCCGTGCGAGGATGATCCAAACCTATCACAAGATAGGAGGGTGGTGGCCACGGTGGTAAGAGACCGTCGGCCCCCCTTATTAAATAGTAATCAGATATGGGAAGGCTTGCTTCAAGAGAAAGGATGGGCCCCAGTAATAAATAGGTTAATGAAATTAAAATCGGGAAGCATAGAAAGGTATAATAGCCTAGAGTACAGGCTACAAGACAAATACCTCGTTACAAAGAATGAAAGGGGTACCTGTGTGAAGGTGGTTCCTACAGGTTTTAGGGAAGCAGTGATCAGTTATCATCATGATATCCCTACAGGAGGTCATTTCGGAGTTAAAAAGGTTATGAGAAGGCTAAAGGGTGACTATTACTGGCCTGGTATGAGGACTCAAGTCCGGAAATACATACGCAGATGCGAGAGTTGTCAGCTATCAAATCAAGGCGTAACCAAAGCCGCTAGTGCTCCCCACTTTAGACCTGAAAAACCCTTTGAATATCTAGCTCTCGACTTCATAGGACCATTGGAGACAACCCCAAGAGGTTATTCGAGTATTTTGACTATTGTGGACCTATTTACCAAGTTCCCAATTCTGATTCCTACTAAGGACCAGTGTGCCAATACAGTGGTTAAGGCCTTATTGGAAAGGATAATCACTACCTTTGGAGTACCAAAAACAATAATCTCTGACCGAGGTTCAGCATTCATGAGTTGCGTGTTTAAGGGAGTTTGCAAAGCCATGGGGGTTGGTGCAGTAAATACCACAGCCTGGAGACCTCAGAGTAATGGCGCCGTAGAAAGACTCAATAGGACGGTAATAGAATCTTTACGCAGGGGTGTACAGCGGGGAACAATTGGGATACCACCTTGCCAATGATAGCTTTCGCTATCAGGACCACTGTACATGCTAGTACTGGATTTACTCCAGCGAAACTGGTCTACGGACATGAGCTGAGGCTTCCACAACCTTTCCAGGAAGAGGAGCTTAATCCTATATGTGAAGATTCAATTACCGAAATGGCGGTCTTCTACGAGCGGGAATTGGTAGAGGAGGTTGAGAGGATGAGAGAGATGGTAAGGCAAACTTACTTGAGTGAACAACAAGAAGCCAGGGCTAAATTCGAAGCTAGAGAGTTGAGAATCTTTGAGACAGGGGATCTAGTCTTGGTGAAGAGAATGCATGAGACGAAAGAACGTCATAAATTCGAGCCGAGGTACAAAGGACCATATGAGGTATTACAAAGGGCGGGCGACACTGTTTATCTTTTGAAGGATTTGGAGACGGGGAACTTAGATAAAATCCACATAGACAGGATGAAGGCCTATCATACCCCGATAAAGACTTACCCTGCGGGGGACAAAAACATACTAGACCAAACAAATTATATCATCAATGATGAAGATCACTGGGTACATCCAACGTATCCTATATATCCTCCTAGGCCTGTAGAACCAGAGGAACCAAAAGAAACGACAATCTTAAGAAATCTGTTTTAATGTCCATCCATACAGAGATCAAAACAACAACTGACTCACCCGTGCAGCCGAGGTCACGCTCCGCTGCGTCACGTGGGGAAACATAGGTACATGTTTTCTTACATGTTCTCAGCACATCCCCCTTTTTAAGATTTGAAATATATATATATGATAATTTAAACCAACAACCCTATATATTATAATATTTATAACAAGATTGTCATGTTGTATATAGAACTAATTGCAGATTTATAACTAATTATATGCATAATTGACATGTCTCCTTGCATCACCAAATGTAATGTACTGAGGATAAATAAATAAAACTATATAATAGATTAAAAGCCAAGTTAAAAGCAAGATTGAGAGAATTACAAAGTAACTTCTAAAGATAGATTGGAAGCGACAGACTGTCGCCAGTGTCCGGTGTCCCTCGACACGTGCATGACCCAATTCTCTTTGTCAGAGCTGTCGTATAAATAAGACCGGCCTTAGCAACAGCAGTGAGTTCAGTTCCCCATCAGCGCGTCGCCGGCTGTCTCCAAGTTCCACCTCATTTCACCATGTAGTCAGTAAGAAACGCTACTCCTATCTCCATCTTTGCTTTTGGCTCAACTTTTTATCTATTCAAGGAACTTTCTTTCAACTGTGTCGCTTCGTTTTGTGTGTGTGGACATCCCCAGCTTTTCCACTCTGCCTCGACCACGACTGCCTGTACTTTGTGAGAACTGTTAAAGGTCCTACAAGGTGCAGAGAGGCACTGGAAAACTCTCCACCCCTGACTGTCCCTCGCGGTTACTACAGGTTTGACCCTCGGTTGCCACAACTTATAGCGAGAGTCGACGAGGTTCTACAACAGGCTTACCAAACCTCAACACAATATTACAGCTAGTCGACAGGATCTCAACGCATTATTACAGAGAGACGACAGGATCCCTAATCACAGATAAGTCGACTCAACGCAATATCACAGAGAGTCGACAGGATCTCAACACATTATTACAGATAGTCGACAGGATTACCACAACGAAGGAGACCACAACGAAGAAGGTAAAGACTGTCCAGATAGAAAAGAGCCAAGAAGCAAGATGGAGGAGCAAACCAACCCGTCCAACGATACAGCCGAACAAACTATCCCCAAACAAGAGACAACATTGGAAGAGGAGGAAACGTCGCCGCCCCAAGATACCTCCGCAGACCCGCTGACACAGATCGCCGATGCCCTGAGTAAGTTACTGGTAGCCCGATCTCCTAGGGAGATAGACGTAAGTCCATACGATGGTACTTTTGAAGCCCAAAGCTTTTTCGACAACTTCGATGCCCAAGCAGACCGAACTGAACTGACCTACACAGATCGCCTACGCAAATTACCCTGCTACCTACAAGGTAAGCCCCTCCAATATTTCCGAAGCCTACGGTTAGATAGGTTATATTATATTGAAGCCCGCCAGAGATTGATAGACTTATTCCCAGCAACGACAGAAGCGTCGTTTGCACGCTTTTTGGCAATCAAAATGACACCCCAAATGTCCCTAGAAAACTACTACCAAAACAAAACTGTTATGGGTATGAAACTCGACCTACCCGCCGACATTTTAATTGAATCTCTGACCGACGGACTACCCGTCGCAGACCAGCGATTAGTCGCAACTGTGCAGCCAAACACCATTAAGGAATGGTTCGACCTAGTGTCAAGAATAACTCAGTGTGCCACCAGTGCAGTGAACCAGCGCCAAGTAGACAAGGCTCCACACCCCACCTACCACAACCCACCACCGCGGTACAACAGCCAGCGGCCATCACGTGTAACATACCCAGTTACACCTCCCCCCTCGCCTTGCAAGTATTGCAATGCCATGCACTGGCACTCCCAGTGTGGACAACGGTTCCCACGGGACCAAACACGCCCAGTCTACAGCGCCCGACCACACACAACCACTGTACCAAAACGTGGTACCCACACCCAGCCCAAGGTCCAACCTCCGAACCATGTTCCCCAAGTCCAAGCTGCAAGCCAAGACGACTCTGCAAGCCCCGCGAGCAGCTCAACGGTAGGAAAACCTGAAACTTATTTTCGTTGAACAATTAATAATATGGACTGAATTGTCACCAAATGTAAACTTGCCCTTTTTAATAGACACGGGAGCATCTATAAACCTACTTAACTTAGATATTTTAAGAACCATAGAAAATAGATTACCATATAAAATTATTATCCATCAGTACAGTTTAACTATAAATGCAATAGCCCACAATGTAAATACCCTTGGATATATTTTTTTAAAACTTAAAATCGGTAACCTCACCCAAAAACTAAAATTTTTTATAGTAGAAGCTTCACTACCTTTTGGTATTTTATCTATTAATACCCTTAAAATATTTAAATTAATTATAGATTTTAATAATCTCCAAATTTATCAAAATAATGATGCTCTCCCAACGAATGTCTATAAGTTCACCAAGTGCAAACAGGATTTATGTTCCACTCAACCGAGGGAAACTGATATGTTTACCACTTTCCCCTCGCACCAGTCCTGTTTACACGTGGCGGACTCTACTCCAATTATATGTTCACCCCCTATATCTCCTACCCATGATATTGAGATTTCTATACCTTCTAATGCGGCACCTCAGTTAGAACATTGTCCACACGAACTCCACCGAATTCTATATGAATTCTCACAAGTGTTCTCTACTAATAAATACAATGTACCCAAATTGAACATACCACCGGTAAAAATCAATACCACCACAGATAAAATAATAGCATTACGCCCATATAGAGTGCCACTACACGACCAACAAGAAATACAAACCCAAATAGAACAAATGCTCCAATATGGAATCATTGCCCCGTCAGTTTCACCTTATGCCAGTCCCATAACGCTTGTTACCAAACGTGACCAAACGAAACGTTTCTGTATTGATTACAGAAAACTTAATGAAATCATCGCTCCAGACGTACATCCTTTACCTTTAATAGAAACCATTCTTGACAAATTGTCAAAAGCCAAATATTACTCTTCTGTAGATATAGCATCCGCATATTGGCAAGTGGAAATAGAACCTAACTCACGTAATCTACTAGCTTTTGTGACGTTAGATAGTCAGTACGAATTTTGTAGACTTCCTTATGGATTTAAAAATTCACCACAGATATACCATCGTGCCATAAACCAGGTCATGCAAAAATATAAACTAAATTTTGTTACACATTACTTCGACGATTTCATTATTTTTTCTGACACCCTAGAGGATCATCTACAACACCTACAACAATTTCTAACAGTGTGTCAACACGAAAACATCAAACTTAATTATAATAAATGTTCATTTTTTAAAACAAAAATAGATTTCTTAGGATACACTGTTACCGCAGGTACTTATGCACCGCAGACGCGCAACCTTGATACCATAAATGCCATAAAACCACCTAACAATCAAAAAACACTACAATCATTTTTAGGAGCAGTAAACGTTTATAATAAGTTTATAGCAGATTATGCCCGCTTACGAGCACCTTTAAATAAACTACTTAAAAAGGATGTAAAATGGAATTGGAACACAGACTGTCAACAAGCTTTCACCACTCTCAAAGAGAGTTTAACCAGTAAACCAGTACTACACTTGTATCAAGTCGGTTTACCATGCCGCCTTTATTGCGACGCATCCACCCAAGGGATTGCCGGCATACTCAAACAGGTACACCCAGACGGACAAATACATCCTGTGCAATATTTTAGCCGCGCCCTTAGGGCACATGAGAGAAACTACACCGTTTCCGAACTTGAGTGCCTCGCCATCGTCGAAAGTGTAGACAAATTCCGAATATACCTCACCGGTATAAAATTCACCATATACACAGACCATCAAGCTTTACAATGGCTTCAAACTATAAAAAATCCGTCAGGCCGACTATTTAGATGGAGCCTGAGACTATCTACCTATAATTACGAAATACACTACATCAAAGGCAGTCAACAGTATGAGGCAGATTTACTCTCAAGAAACCCCTTTGTAGGATTTATCAGTACTGATATTATAAAACAGCATCAACCAACAGCATCCCCCTTCAACATTGATACAAACGGCTTACATACCATTACCCGAAAAGGTGTAACTAAAATAATAATTCCCGAAACCCTGCAACATACTCTCATGAACAAAGTTCACCAAGAATATAACCACCCAGGCATCTCTCAGATGACCCGCATAATTACTACCCAGTACTACTGGAAAGGTATCTCTAAATCTATAGAAAAATTTGTCAGGTCGTGTCACACCTGCCAAATCATTAAAAGGCCCAAAGGTAAACCCTATGGTGCCCTCGGACAAATTCCACCACCTCAACAACCATTCGACTTAATCTCTATAGATACCATAGCTGGATTTTCGAAATATGGACACTCCAAGACCTATCTACACGTAATAGTGGATCATTTAACGCGATATGCTTGGACCTTTCCATCGAAGTCCACCAGTACCCTAACGTACATTCAAACCCTCAAGACTGTACTACAGCAAGGATCTCCAAAACGTCTGTTATCTGACAGAGCGCCCGCTTTTACCTCAGAAAAATTCCGTAAATTTCTAATAATGCATGGTATACAACCTCTTCTAACTACCAGCAATAATCCACAAGCAAACGGTTTAATAGAACGCTTAAATGCGACCATTACAGGCAAGCTCAGACTAGCTTATCTAGAAAATCCGAAAGCTTCCTGGACTCAACTAGTGAAACGCGTCACTCAGACGTACAATAACACACCCCATTCTGTCACAAGTTTTCCACCTACCTACTTAATGTTCAATGTTATCCCCCCAGATCTAAGAACTCATCTTAACCCATATCCCGAGATAAATATAGCTCGAGAGATAGCAAGCTCTCGTACTCAAAATAAACATAAAAAAGATAAAGAAACATTTGATAAGCAGCACAGAACACCACATTTCGAAGAGAATGATCTTGTTTTGGTAAAAAAATACAGACATCCCGACACAGGTAAATTAGCACCATATTTTACTGGACCCTACAAAATAATTCAAATTATTTCACCCAATGTCGTTCGAATAGATCGCCCAAATCAGCCACTCAATAGAGACAGTGACACCATACATGTCAATAAATTAAAATATTACACAGAGGATGTGTTGTACATAACACCTCCACAACCCCGATTCGTTCAACACCCACAGCGATTGCCTCAAGATGTATATTTCATTGAATTCAATCATTTGACTCCAGATATCTTTGAAACACAATTATTCCGAATTATACCGCCTACAAGCTCACAGCCTTTTTTACATTTAAATCCCAGTATTTTCAATTAGGTCAGGAAACAAACTGCCAGAGTGGAGGCAGAGGGATTTTTTTCCAGCCAGCAGGGTGACTCACAACGTCCGCCAACATCAATAAACAGTTGCAGCGGCGTCAGGTTAACATGACACCTCCAATTGCAGTAGGCCTGTATCTTTGGCACAGCAGAATGCTAGATTTTCGTGTCCACCAAATAACCTGTCAATTATCAACTGATTGACTTACCAATCATTACCCAATTTACTTATTAATTTGAACTTTAATATTGAATTATCATAACACTTTATATCTTTAATTATCATTATGTGTTTTACAACTTTTACATTGTTTTCACGACCAGTGTGGAATATTTTTTCTAAACTAGAACGCCATCTTTTGTATAATGTTAACCCTTTATTGTTATATATTACAATCATCTTCGTCAATGCAATCCATTTTTTAAAGAATCAATCAAGTTATCATTTATTTTATATTTGTATGCTATATGTCTTTGTTTTTCTATACCCCAACACGCAAAAGAGAAAACATTCTCTACATATCACCATGAACATGTCAGATCACGTATTTCCAGTTTCAGAGAGACATAGAAAAACCAATGTGTACCAAAAGGGAAATGACCTAGTTACACACCACAGTTGTAACTTTTCTTCCAAAGAGACAATTTTTGTTCCATTTTTCACTACTTAACATTTATCTAATCATTAATGAATTTTAATTATATTATATTTTTTTGTATAAAATCTTGAATAATTATTTTTATTTTTATTTTTTTTTTACTTTTCAATTATAATCAAATTTTTATTCCAACATTATTTTAACAACTTTATTTTAACAATTTTATTTTTCATGATATTATTTTAGTAGGACAAAACATTTAATTCTTTCAATAATCATTTTTAATTCATTATTATATCTTTTATATATTACTAATTCTCATTATTTTATCTTTTATATTTTACTAATTCATTATTATATCTTTCATATAGTACATGTTTGATCTTATCCACTTATACTTTTTTTCATCCACAATCACATTTTTATCTTTTTATTCACTATATTTTTGTTTAATTACTTTATTATATGACAATGTTTGTTTATCATCAACTATCGGGCATATACAACAATCGTTTACAACAATCTATTTCTCTAACCACTTCAGTGTACTTTACACTACTATCTTTCTCTCCGCCATTGCTTCACATCAACGTAAAGAAACGACAGTACTGCTTGACAATTTGTCTTTTGATTTCGTAATTCAACAAACTCTTTGAAAACACCGTTCCCCAGAAGTACAAGTCTCGACTTTTGGTCTGAACACGTTTCAAAAGTTTATTTCAATCATCCGCAGAGCACATCACCAACGCATGCACCAAGCGTTCACTTTTTTCAATTTTCAATTTTTTTCAGCTCTAGCGGACCACAATCAACCTTTGATTTCAAATCAAGTCAGACCACCTACTGTCGATACAACAATTCTACTTATCGCATGGCTCTACCACCCCTTTCAATCATATTAAGTCTTTTTCTTCAACAACTTTTCAACCCAATAACCCTACAATTGTGACAAAGCACTGTAACCTTATACAGGATCACAGGTGAAACATTGCCTAGGAAGACGCACAAGTCTATATCCTCGCTTTGCACCTGGATCTCAGTATTTGATTGTCTGTGCAACACTTACAATTGCATATTCTTCAACCCCTAACCCTTTCCAACGCCCGCCAACAATCTCTTAGAACATCATCATTATTTTTTAGCAAACAAAGGTTTTATCTACAGTTCTCTTTTATAATGAATATCATAACTTTTAAATTAAACATAAGTTTTATTTTAATAATTTTCAGATATAGCCAAATAAACATCTTGTTATAGCCCTTTACCCTCACAGTTTTAATTAATTAAAAGAAATTTTAATTACTTACCTGTGTTAGAGAGGCTTTACCCGCTTAAACCCGGATAAACCCTTTCACTCACGGGGCCCATCTATGATAATTTAAACCAACAACCCTATATATTATAATATTTATAACAAGATTGTCATGTTGTATATAGAACTAATTGCAGATTTATAACTAATTATATGCATAATTGACATGTCTCCTTGCATCACCAAATGTAATGTACTGAGGATAAATAAATAAAACTATATAATAGATTAAAAGCCAAGTTAAAAGCAAGATTGAGAGAATTACAAAGTAACTTCTAAAGATAGATTGGAAGCGACAGACTGTCGCCAGTGTCCGGTGTCCCTCGACACGTGCATGACCCAATTCTCTTTGTCAGAGCTGTCGTATAAATAAGACCGGCCTTAGCAACAGCAGTGAGTTCAGTTCCCCATCAGCGCGTCGCCGGCTGTCTCCAAGTTCCACCTCATTTCACCATGTAGTCAGTAAGAAACGCTACTCCTATCTCCATCTTTGCTTTTGGCTCAACTTTTTATCTATTCAAGGAACTTTCTTTCAACTGTGTCGCTTCGTTTTGTGTGTGTGGACATCCCCAGCTTTTCCACTCTGCCTCGACCACGACTGCCTGTACTTTGTGAGAACTGTTAAAGGTCCTACAAGGTGCAGAGAGGCACTGGAAAACTCTCCACCCCTGACTGTCCCTCGCGGTTACTACAGGTTTGACCCTCGGTTGCCACAACTTATAGCGAGAGTCGACGAGGTTCTACAACAGGCTTACCAAACCTCAACACAATATTACAGCTAGTCGACAGGATCTCAACGCATTATTACAGAGAGACGACAGGATCCCTAATCACAGATAAGTCGACTCAACGCAATATCACAGAGAGTCGACAGGATCTCAACACATTATTACATATATACATTACAAACTTTAAATGCATAATATAATTAATAATGAAGGCGATCCACAGGTTTAACAATTCGTCCACTCCGGGTTCTTATCTGGCCGTCTTCTGAGTCGTTAGAGGGATAATCCACAACTGGGATCTTTTCATTTTCAACAAGTTCCTCCCCCGAAAAGGTCGGCGTCGATGGGTCGGCTGGATATTGCACTGCATATCCTTTTCGTAGATGGAACCTGTTTCGACGTAAAGTCCCAACTGGAGTATCAACCATATATGACCTTGGTGTCGATGCCTTCTGCTTTACAATCCCCCAGGTTCGCATATCTGTAATCCAAACCGTGTCACCTTCGGATAGCTCCTCCATGTCCGTAGCTCCGCAGCGTCGATCATATCTGGATTTCATATCCTTTCTCCTTCTCCCCTCCTTTCTTTTCAGGGTCTGAGAGTCCACCAACTTTGGATTAAGATTCTCTGGTGCAATTGGCAAGGTCGTTCGGAGTTTACGTCCCATGAGAAGCTCAGCAGGGCTGTAACCGTTCTCCAAAGGGGTCGATCGATACTCCAGGAGTCCAAGCGATGGGTCTTGATTTTTCTTGAGGATCAACTTAGCAATTTTCACACCTGCTTCTGCCATCCCATTGCTCTGCGGGAATCGAGGACTTGAAGTGACATGTGTGAATCCGTACTGCCTTGCGAAATTTGCAAATTCACGAGCAGCTCCAAATTGCGTCCCATTATCGCTTACAACAGTTTCTGGTACTCCATGTCGGGCAAATATGGATTTGCAACTACGCACCACCACATTGGCTGTGAGCCGATCCAGTTGAATCATTTCAGGAAAGCGAGAATAATAGTCAATGACGACGAGATACCACTTATTCTCGAACTTGAACAAATCCATTCCAATCTTTTGCCACGGTCGCGTAGGAAAGTTGGTTGGTATCAAAGGTTCATGTTTTGAGACGGCTTCCTGGATACAAACACTGCACTTTCTGACTGTTTCCGCGATCTCTTCCGAAATTCCAGGCCACCATACCGTCTCACGTGCGCGAAGTCTTGTTTTTGTAATCCCGAAGTGCCCAGCGTGCAACTTATCTAGGATCTCCAGTTTCATACTTGCTGGAATAACAAGACGACAGCTACGCATCAGTAGTCCATTTTGAACGCCTAGTTCATCCTTGACATGCCAATAAGAGAGCAGAGCCTGCGACATCTTCTTCTTATCTGGCCAACCTTGCTCAAGGTAGTTGACTACTGCTTTCAGGGTCGTATCTTCTTGTTGAGCTTCAAAAATCTTCGTCAACATCTCGTCTTTCTCGGTTATACTCGAGAGAACTGCATTTATATGCGCTGAGGTTGGCCGTTCGTCTTCACCTCCCTCGGTTGTAAGAAGTGGTTGTCTGGATAATGCATCGGCGTCGAGCAGCTCCTTTCCAGGGATGTCCAATCTTGTTTTGAGCTCTTCCATCAAAGGTATTGGTACCCATCGAGGAGTATGCACAGAAAATGGTTTTGCTCCAGGTTTCAATTTGATTTCGTAAGGGTTTCCGATCTGTCCGAGTCCATCAAATACTACAGGGAATTCCTTGATCGGGTTAATTCTCGTCGCAACCACTTCAATCCGCCTCGCCAGGTTCAAGAGCTCACATGCCCGGCGACTCAGAAGAGGTTCACTTAAACGACGAATGACATAAATCTTCTCCTTGATTTGATAATTGCCATTTCGCAGTGTTGATATAAACATACCCACAGTCTGAAGTTCGGAAAATTCAGCAGCTCTAAGGTTGATATCACTTTCCACTAGTCGTTGCTGTCCCATTATCTTCTTGAAGAGACACAGAGGAACACATGTAACATCCGCCTGGGAGTCGAGCTTGAACTTCAGCTGTTTTCCGTTCACTTGGATTTCTGCTGTCCATCGCCTCCTGCACTCGCCTTCATCATCATCGAGAATAGATGAATCCTCCGTAGCTGAGACCTCCAGGAGAAAACCAATTTCTTCATCAAGTTCAGAAACAGCTTTGACTTCCGCAGTCTTTGCCTGTTTATCTGGGCAGCAATTTGCAAAATGGCCTGTTTTTGAACACAGGTTACATTTTTGTCCTTCAGCACGGCAAGCCTGTCCTTCCCTGTGGGTGAAACCTCCGCATTTTGGACATCGTGATCTTGTTTTGGCTGACTTCTCCTTCTTCCTCGAAGGCTGCTGTTGTTGTTTCGGTGATTGCTTCTTCGAGTTGAACTTCACCTGATTGACCTTTTGGCTTGTTGAGGGACGCTGCAGGTCGACTTGCTGCTGTCGAACGGCTTCCTGCTGTCGAACCATTTTCACCGCCTTTTCCAAAGTCAGTTCGCTGTCCAACTGCATTCTTTCAGATAAAGCTTTGTCCCTCACTCCAACCACTATTCGGTCACGGATCAACTGCTCATGAAGACCCTCAAATTCGCAACTATCAGCCAATTTGTACAATGAAGTGATGAATTCGTCCACTGGGTCCCGATCCTCTTGGATTCTTGAATTAAATTTCGCACGTTCGTAGATAATATTCTTTCTGACACAGAAGTGGCTGTCGAACGCCTTGAGGACGGAATCAATTTTCGTTGCCTCTTCCTCCTTTTCGAACTTGAAGGTCCTGAATATATCATCCGCGCGGTCGCCCATCAAGTACATCAACAAATCGATCTTGTCCGCCTCCTCTTTCTTCTTCATTCCACTGACCACGAGGTATCGTTCGAATCTCTTCCTCCATTTGGGCCATTCGTTGGGAGTCGAGAAGTCGAAAGTTTCTGGAGGTTGAATCTGAGCCATGTTGAATTATCTTCCAAGGTACGCAAAAATCGATATTTTGCACTATACGGGTTCGTATTTTATCCAGTTATCGCTGCCACCATGTTTTAATGTCCATCCATACAGAGATCAAAACAACAACTGACTCACCCGTGCAGCTGAGGTCACGCTCCGCTGCGTCACGTGGGGAAACATAGGTACATGTTTTTTTACATGTTCTCAGCACAAAATCCACTAGGGATAGTGAATGGGGTATTTGAGGACAATGTAGGCGGCCTTGGAATACGCCGTTCAACCAGGGTCAAGAAGCCCACGGGGTGTAAATCATGCCCAGGCTGCCAATAAGTAAATCTATATAATGTGTACTAAAGTTTAGTTAAGTTTTGATCATAGTATGAAGTGTTAGAAAGTGATTTAAAGGTCTTAGAATGTGGTCTTAAAGGGTTTTCAGTTATTTTTTTATGCTACAACCTCGGTTTTAGATTCTAAGTGTCATTGTAAAGGGTTTCAGTTTCTTTCAGTTTTTCTTTTTTTAAGGCTACAACCTTGTGTTAGTGTTAAATGTTCATTGTAAGGGGAGTTTTCAATTTTTTTTTATTGAATATGCTATTCTGTATTAATAGCAGACTGTGATTTAAGACCTAAGTTCAGCAGTTTACTTTGTTTTAATTTTTTTATTTAAGGTTCTGAACTTTGGTTCAACTTTAAAATTAGATAAAGGGACTTAGACGCACTAGATAACTGCTGTGCTTGTAACCTATTCACTTTGGGCGGACTCGGAATATGCGTTGGGTTAAAACTTGACACCCTGTAATCCCTTATGTCCAGGATGCAGCCCAAAGAGAATTTCTAATGAGAGAGTGTAAGGCAGTTGTGGTCTAAGAGTTGATAGACAGGATGACAAGTGGCCCCTGTTGTTAAACTCCAGAGCGGGTTGGATATTGAAAGCCCTACGATTCCAAAGGAGGGGTTTAGCTGAATAGCAGGGAAGGGAAGACGCCAATAACCTTATATAGGAAGTAGGGTTGGCAGACACTTGTAGACCTATCATATTGGCAATGAGGTAAATGCTTGAAGTTCAATTCGCTCCAATTTAAGTGCTAGTTTTGATGATTCACTTGTTTAGACATCAAGTGTCAAGATAAGAATAAGATTTTCAAACTAATAGAAGCACAGTTTTAATGATAGGTTAGATTTCAGCATTTGATTGTTAACAATCTATTTTTTTTAAATTTGTTTAAGTATATATATTATTTATCTAGATACAGATAATTATATGGAGTTTGTATGAGGCAATTTTTTTCGAGTAAACTAGGGCTTTAGTCCCCAATTTGTTTTAGTTTGATATTTTATTTGGTTTCTCATTTGTCCTGAAAGTTTTGTTATTATTAGGGTCTATCGATGATGAAATTATAGTACTTTGGCTTGTGTAGCAGCTTTTAACTTTAGTTTATATGCAAACCGTGAATGATGGGGGGGAGGGTGTATGAATGGATTGGTTTAATAAATGTGTAAGAAGGTTAAAAACAATTATACTGTTAGACCAAGGTGCATTAGAATAGTGTTAGGGAACTAATAGGTTCGATTTTAATTTTGATTTCTTTATTTGTTAGGATCGATAGCCTCACAGGATTGTACAACTCTATTGATAGGAAGGTATTCGATCCCTTTGTTAGGCCTCCTTTTAAAAGGAGTATAAATATTATCACTGAATAATTATTTTAAATATTCTGTGGTATATCATCATAAATATTTGCATAGTCATCACCCCTTACCATTCTTGTATATTATTACTTGTAAATAAATTCTTAGCAATAGTTTGCATTTTTATAAATAAATTATTTTTACTTAAACTTTTGTTATACTCGTTATCACTACCGTGACAACTGGTGGAGAAGCTGGAATATTCCCTCGCCGCCCAAGCCGTTAGAAGAAGCCGAAGACTACAAGGACTAGAACCTCAAGAAAACATCGCTATGATCAAGCAAGAGACACAGACAAAAATGGGTGAGTACCATTTTCAACCTTTTAGAAACCCTTCTATTTTTACTGGAGAACGCAACCAGAATCCAGAAAAATGGTTGAAAGAATTCCATCGCGTCGCTCGCTACAACTGCTGGGATGATTCAATGTGCCTCGCAAATGTTTATTTTTTCCTCCAAGGAACAGCGCACAGATGGTACGAAAATGTTGAAGAGAAAATTAATTCATGGGATATTTTTGTGAAAATGTTTTCTCAGAATTTCGGACATCATGTCACCCAAAAAGATCAACTCGCAGAAAACCTCAAAACTCGAGCTCAGGGGAAGGAGGAGACCAGTGATTCTTACATTCAAGATGTTCTCCATCTGTGCAGAGAAGTGAATCCGGCTATGATGGAAAATGAAATAGTTGCACACTTGACGAAAGGAATATCGGAGGAGATATATCAGTCAAACATCATTTTAGACATTGCAAGTATCGATGAGTTCATCAAATGGTGCCGAAAAATCGAGGCTTCAAATAAAAAACGTGTAAAAAAACGTGTAGTATTCGACAGACTACCGAATGTTGCCGCCATCGATTCAGCAAACTCTGAATCAATGGAAGACTTAATCCGACGCATCGTGCGTGAAGAAGTTCATCGCGCACTAAATCCGGAGTCAACTACCCCTGAACCATCTTCTCTGAAAGAAATTATCCGAGAAGAGATTGAAAAAAACGTAGCTGCAATTTCGAAGCCTATTCAAAGGCCTCCGCCACGACAGTCGTACCCCAACCAAACACGTACATTCAACCAGGTTCCACGACGTCAGTACCTTACCCAAACGCCCATATATAACCAGACGCCACCACAACGAAGAACGGATGAATGGAGGACGCATGACAACATCCCAATATGTTTTAATTGCGGCCGCCCAGGCCATGTTAAGCGATATTGTAGAGAACGCCGACAATGGACGCAGAGACCCGAAGGACATGCACCAAGCACCCAAGAACCTCAAATGGGTAACCACCAAGCCATAAGAAGCCAAATCTACCGCAGACAATCGCCGTATCCAAACAGAGGAAGATCCCCAAGACGCCAGTCTATTTCCCCAGGCCGCCATACAAGCCAATCCCCACGCCGCTACAATCTAGAAAAAAAACTAAGCGTCGCGTCTTCTTTCGAGGGGGAAGCCGCGGGTGTGAAAAACCCTCCATCGTCGACAGCCGCTAAATTACAACAAAATTATGTCGAAATCATCATTGATGACATTGCATTTTCTGCTCTGGTCGATTCAGGTTCCTCTTTTTCAGTTATCTCTGATGGATTAAGACGACAATTAAAAAAGACCATGTTCAAGGATAGCGGAATGACTCTGAAAGTTGCTGATGGCAAGAATGTTACATCGATCGGCCTATGCACAATCAGCTTGAGCATCAATGGATTGGAACAGCCGCTTGAGTTTATCGTCCTCCCTAATAGTAACCCAAGTATTATCCTCGGATGGGATTTCCTAGAGGCATCAAATGCCGTGATTGATTGTGGACGCGCCGAAATCAGATTGGAAGAGGCCAAAGATGTACTAAATTTACCAGCTTCCATGGGAAAGGTTGTGGCTAGCAGAAGCGTCGTAATCCCAGCCGAATCTACCAAACTAATAAATGTTATGAGTGAAGAGCTTAATGGGCAAAATCAGGTACTTTTTGAACCTTCGAAAAAGGTATTAATAGGAAAAGGGTTAACACTTCCCTGTGCATTATTCAGGCTTTCCCATAATAAAGGAAAACTTTGGATCGTAAATTCTAGCACCACAGCTCAAATAGTCCCTAAGGGAATGTGCCTAGGAAAAATTCAAAGGGTTGAAGAAAATAACTTGACGGCTATTTCAGAATGTTCTGAATTTAATAAGGAGGCGAAAAATGCGAATCATGCCAGTCATGCTGATAAAAGTGACTTTAAATTTTCACGAAATTTAATTAGTGATGATTTATCAGAAGAGCAGCTGTCTCAAATCTTATCAATTTTAAAACGATATGATAAAATATTTGATAAAAATAATGAACCAGTAAAGCAAACTTCAGTAACCAAACATAAAATTGAAACTGGAAACCATCAGCCTATTAAGCATAGACCATATCGAGTCTCCCCTACAGAACGTCAAGCAATCCAAACGGAAGTGGACAAAATGTTAGACGCCGGGATTATACGTCATTCAGAAAGTCCATGGTCATCGCCGGTTATTTTAGTGAAGAAGAAGGATGGTAACTGGCGTTTCTGTGTGGATTACAGACGACTAAACAAAGTTACTAAAAAAGACGTTTACCCACTACCCCGAATCGATGATACACTTGACTCTCTGAAAGGAGCTAAATTTTATTCATCAATGGACCTTCGTTCAGGGTATTGGCAAATAGAAGTCGACGAAGCAGATAGAGAAAAAACTGCCTTTATTACCCCTGATGGACTCTACGAATTCCTAGTCATGCCCTTTGGCCTGTGCAATGCCCCTGCAACATTCGAGCGCATGATGGACAAGATATTGAAAGGTCTGAAATGGACGATGGCCCTCTGTTATTTAGACGACATTGTGGTGTATTCCAAATCGTTCAACGAACATTTACACCGGCTTGAAATCATACTACAATGTCTCGACAAAGACGAGCTACGCCTCAACCCCAAAAAGTGCCTTTTCGGAACAAAACGAATAAGAGTGTTTGGACATCTCGTCGATAGTAAAGGTATTTATCCCGATCCAGAAAAGATTGAAGCTATCGCCAAGTTTCCGACCCCAAAATCTATAACAGATGTGAGAAGCTTCATTGGCCTATGTTCCTATTATCGTAGATTTATCGAAAATTTTGCTGAGAAAGCTGCTCCTTTACATGAAGTACTCAAAAAAGATAATAAATTCATGTGGAACTCTGACCAACAGGATGCTTTTGATTCCTTGAAAAAAGCATTGATGTCTGAACCTGTTCTTGCCTATTTCGAAGAACAACTGCCAACCGAGCTCCATACTGACGCCAGCGGTTATGGAATTGGAGCTGTCCTCGTACAGATCAACGATGAGAAAGAGCGGCCAGTTGGTTATGCTTCAAGAACTTTATCTAAGGCGGAGAAGAATTACTCAACAACGGAAAGAGAATGCTTGGCCGCAATATGGGCCATCAACAAATTTCGACCGTACCTTTTTGGTCGTGAGTTTGTCATCGTCACTGACCACCACGCTCTTTGCTGGTTATCTAACCTGAAGGACCCGACAGGAAGACTAGCAAGATGGGCTTTAAAACTCCAAGAATACAATGTAACGGTTGTTTATAAAAGTGGACGCAAACACCAAGATGCCGACTGTCTTTCTCGAAATCCTCTCCAACTTGAATCGGAAGAAGCATACAATGATGAGGATGATGATATACCCTCAATAACTGCTCTGACGTGCTTCGAGGCTGAACAAAGAAAAGATCCTAAAATTAGTAAATTGATAGAGGAAACAGAAAGATTTGGTGCCAAATCGAAAGGTTATGAAATGTTAAAAGGAACCTTATACAAAAAGAATTTCGACCCCCTGGGAAACCAACACCTTTTAGTTATTCCCAAGCACTTACGCTTAGAACTACTGAAAAGTTTACATGACGCTCCCACAGCAGGTCATCTTGGATTTTCGAAGACGTATGAGAGAGTTAAAAACAAATATTTCTGGCCAGGACTTCTCCGGGACATACGGAAGTATGTCGCTCATTGTAAAGAGTGCCAAAGAAAGAAACAATCAACTCAAAAGCCACCCGGACTACTTAAAGCCATACCTCCTGCAACCTCCCCTTTTCAAAGAGTTGGAATGGACCTCCTTGGAAGATTTCCCAAGTCTGATACTGGTAATAAATGGATCATAGTCTGTACTGACTATCTTACTCGATTTGCCGTTACTAAAGCCTTACCCACAGGGGAAGCAAAGGAAGCAGCCAAGTTCTTAATGGAAGATGTTGTTCTCAAGCACGGAGCCCCCAGAGAAATCATCACGGACCGAGGACGAGTATTCCAATCCAAGTTGATTGCGGAACTCACCAATCAATGCTCGTCGATACATCGGTTCACGACAGCGTATCATCCCCAGACGAATGGACTGACGGAGAGGTTAAACAAAACCTTAGCCAACATGATCGCTATGTATGCAAGTGTTGAACAGAAGGACTGGGACGTAATCCTGCCCTACGTCACGTTCGCCTACAACACCGCAAAACAAGATACGACAGGTTTTAACCCCTTTTAAACTGATTCATGGACGCGAAGTCGAAACAACTGTAGACACTCTTTTCCCAAATCCGCATGAATATCTCCAAGAGGATTACAGTCAGAAGATTGCCTCACGAGTCGAAGAGACTAGGCAGCTAGCAAGATTAGAAACCTTGAAAGCCCAAGAAAAGGACAAGGCTAGATATGACTCAAAGCACGAGGCAATGGATTACAACGTTGGTGACCTGGTATGGATTTTCATCCCGATAAGAAAGGTGGGACTCTCAGAAAAACTAATGAAAAGGTACTTCGGGCCATACAGGGTTACTCGGAAACTCTCTGACGTGACCTTCGAAGTTGAACCTGTGGACCAACCAACCAGGAGACGCCAAACAAGAGACCTGGTCCATGTACTGAGAATGAAACCCTACCATGACCCTGAGGACCAAGCTGATCTGTTCAAGTGATAATTACAGCGGGACGCTGTTCATCTAGGAAGGGGGCAATATCACTGAATAATTATTTTAAATATTCTGTGGTATATCATCATAAATATTTGCATAGTCATCACCCCTTACCATTCATGTATATTATTACTTGTAAATAAATTCTTAGCAATAGTTTGCATTTTTATAAATAAATTATTTTTACTTAAACTTTTGTTATACTCGTTATCACTACCGTGACAATATGATTTCTTTTATTAGTGTAATTAATTACTCCATTTCATCTTATCAACTTGAATTTTAAGGGTCGTAGATGATGACCATGTCTCGAACCTCAGACTGGGGGATTGTGGGAGGTCACGGTCAGACCAAAAGCCTACAAACCTCTCCTCATTAGAGGGAACGGAGAGGTATCAGGTGAACTTTGTGCTAGGTGGGGGATTTAGTAGCCGATGTCGCAAGCTAAGTGCACGGCGACAGACCTCGGGTAACCGATCTGACATCGTAGTTTACGACGCTTTAAGCGTGGCTGAGATGAGGGTGATTCAGACGGGAGGTTGGGAAAGATCGGCACGTTGGAAGCTCTTCTATATATTGCGCAGCCTGGAACCAATCCTCTATGGACAAACTTGGAACATGTGGTGGGTAAAAGTGAATTCCCTATAACACTCCTTGTTTCTAAGTCAAAGCCTAAAGGGGGTTTCTAAAGAGGGTTAACAATTAGAGCGTGTGAGAGATAAGTTACAATTAGACGAGGCGATTCCGTCTACAGATTTTAGGTACCAGTTAGCAAAGTGACAGATGGACTGTCCAGATTCTTTGTGTTTTATATCGCCCCAGGCTAGCAAAAGTTAATCACTTAATTAAAGACTATTTTCTACCATACGTTTAGTTAGAACGAGTTCAAGTCTGAATACCAATTAGTAAGTAGAATTTTTTTTTTAACGAGAGTAACTCAATATAAGATAAAATAAATTTTAAATTAGTAGGACACCTAAATGAGCTTTTGAAGCAGATTACCAGAACAAGCCAATACTGTATGCCAGATTGAAGAAGGAGGAAGTTTTTAAGGGGGATTGAATATAATTTTTTTTGGCTGAGAAGTAGCCCAGAATAGTGAGTTTATATATATATTTTTGGAACAAAGAGTCAAATTTACAGAGAGATAATAAGAACCAAAGTGTGAGGGAAGATATATCGTAAGGTATAAGTTAGACCTAGGTTGTTAGTCATCATCATTTATTCTTTCGAGGTTAATTATGTATTTTATTAAAGTGAATTTATTGATTAAAAATATGAGTACACATTCTATAGATAAGCTAAACAATGTATAACAGAGGTTAACAATAATGTTCAACTAAAGACAAAGATAGGTAAGATTGTCATCACGATAAGGTAATTTTTGGAAATAATCTGGTTTAAAAGAATTTACTAACTACTAAAATTTCCTTTCCTATATATTTTCCCATCATGGTTAAGAAGGGCGGAGAACACGTCAGACAAACACTCCCAGTGACAAGTTAGTAAGAACAAAATTTTTAAATAATACATGTAAATTTTGAAATACTCGCGTAATGCCCATGATCCTCAGTGCATATTTATTTCTTCGTTATATTATATATTCAATAATACCATTTACCATGTATAATTTTTTATTATATTCATGTATATTTATATATATATATAAGGTACAATTTGGATTATAGACATCAAATGTCGAGACCAATTCCAAACACATGATGTGTGACATTTTGGTAGCAGCGTCGTTACCATCTTCAGACAAGATGCACTAAATAAGTTTAGCTACAGCGTATATATATATTTTTTGTTTATTTATCATGATGTATCTCCCATATCAACGTTATTTCCTTCCTATATAGCATATTCATCCAAATTTTGGCATATTTATTATCCAGAGGTAATATTTACTCACATTTAATGTACCATCTAGCATGTATACCCCCTTTCTAAATTATCTTCATGTATATTCATATATAGATAAGGCACTATTTGAGCTATAGACTACAAAAACAAGATAACGAGACCGATTCCAGAATAAATAGTTAGTATGTGTGACATTTCGGTAAAAGCGTTGTTACCATCTTCGGACAAATGTACTGAATGAAGAATTTAATCACAGCTTATATATTCATTTGTTTATCATTGTATATCCTACATATATATCAAGTCATTCCCTTTCTACTTATAGTATATATCCATTTAATTTTTTTTTTATCATTGTGTATATTTACATTGCTTCATTTCGGCATATATCTTATCCATTCAACTTTGATATATATATTCACTCCCCTCGTTTCTGTTTGCCCTATTATTGTTGTTATTTGATAGCAGATGCCAATTTAATTTTTACCTTATGTAACCGTGTATAGTCATTCTTTTATTAGCACATGTATCTCATCATATAGAGTTAATAAAGTTTTTATTTATTTTTTTAGGTATGTTTTAGGAATTGGGCATATCTACATTTACACGCACAATTCCTTGGCACCCATATGATTATGTTTATCCAGAACGGTCTAAGGATCTGTTTGTACAGAATCTGTGTATAGACCACCCCCATCTCCACCTATAGGAACTGCGGCTGGGAACGTGTGAATTCGCCTCACATCTGGCCAAGACCCTCTGGCATACAGACAGCGAAAGATGGGCTTAGTACTTTGCCCACTAAATGGTAGGATAAGATCTCCGTCTAATAATACTACGAGTTAACCTGTCCTAGGCACCATGGCGCGTTAGTTCCCCCTTTGCCTGAGTATCAGTGATTGTACATACTAGTATCCTAAAGAAAAAAATGCATTTCTTCCTAATTCATATTTATCATAGAGTATAAACAGATCTGAATTGAAAGACGCATTTTTTTTCACCCTGGCAGGGAAGGAATTGTTGGGCCAGATTTTTCTCAAAATAGACCCAACAATGATGTAAACATTTACATCATATATATACACAGTGTCTTGCCGGGAATGTTTGTTGTCCAGATGTAAATCCCACAACGATGGCCGACGGTGCTCTAAAGGTCAAGGCAGGGGAGGACGCCCAATCGGAGGTGACACTGGTGGTACCGTGACCGAGATACCGGCCAACCCTCCACAGAAGGACAACAAAGAGGCGGATTATAAATGAAGAACTGGAAGCAGCCCTGGACGTGTATCCAAGACCCGCTATGGAAAGATGGAGAATTCCCAACGAGTAATCTCAACGATGCCTTTAAGACCAGAACCGGGGAAGGTGAAAAGCTGGAGATGACATCGGCCCTGTCTAAGTATCCAGAAGCCCGAAGCAGACAGACCCAGAGGAGGATATACAAACCATGTAGATATGTAAATAGATGAATTCGTCATTCACCCTTTTATATGCAATGAAGCGTCCAAAATCATATTACCATTTAGGGGAATTTCTGAGTTCATTCTTTATTCTAAAAAGAATAAAACCAATTAAATACATACCCAGATAAATTTGCATATTTCTCTGCTTCAAATTCTCTTAAGGAAAGGATTACTATATAAAATTTAAGGGATAGACGTGTTATATTTTATCAATTTATTATTATCTCAAACTTTTCTTTTAATATAAGAAGACGTTTAATTTCGAATATATATTTCTTAAAGAAGAAATTACTTTAATTTTAAAGAAAAATTTTTATATTTTATTATCCTTAGTTTATCAATTTTTATTATTATCTCAAACTCTTCTTCTAATATGAGAAGAAGTCTAATTTCGAATTTCTTAAAGAAGAAATTAATTTAAATAAAAAAAAATTATATTTTATTGTCCTTATTATTATTTTCTTAAATATTATTTCAAAAAATAATATTTTCTTTATTACTATTATTTTTAAATAAATATTCTAAGAATATTTATGTAATTATTTTTTTACTCTGTAGGAAGATGATTTTTTATCTTGGGGGGCTGTTTGAAAAATAACGGTCAGTTTTGAACGAGAGACGCGACAAGACGGGAGGTCCGGGACGATGGGGTTGCCAAGACAAACTTGGAAATGGTATGTAGAAAAGATAAGGGTAAGTCCAAAGACATTAATAGAATTTAGTGCGTAGACCTAAAGAGGTCTGTTCATAAAAGAATAGAATTAGTCCTGATAGATAGTAATTTTCTGGTAGACTCTACTATTTAAGGTATATAGTGAACAGAGGACTTGGCCTTTATGGTTCTTTTTACAAAATATTAGTCATCTTTATTGATCATTTTATTCAGATGAGGTAACTTGGTTGAATTACCAAGTCGCCTGTTCTCAAAATCATTTTTTTATATATAGGAAGCTTTATAAATTTGTCTAAAACATAATTTAAGCCCATTCATGTCGTCTACAAATGAAATATTGTAAATTCACCGAGTTAAATAAAATTTAATGTTTTAATATTTTAAAGTGTCTGGTAATATTTTTATCCTTAATCAAATACAAAACAGGTGTGTATCCTTGGTGTGTGATATATTTCTTTTGTGTATGTATCTAGATTTAATCTACTGTGGTATACAAATATAAATGTCATTATTGCTGAGCTAGTCAGGTTCGAAGAAGGGATGTTCTTAAATAGGACATTAAAAAATGACCCAACATCATAAACCTATAAAAAGAAATTTGAAACCAGAAGAGTATATGCATCATATAATGATTATCAATGGATGGCTGATTTAGCTTTTGTGCAAAAAGATAAAGGTTTTAAATATATATTAACAATTATTGATGCATTCACCAAATGTGCTTGGGCAATACCAATAAGAAACAAGACTGGAGACGAAATTACAAATGCCTTCCGTGAGATATTCAAAGAAAGAAAACCATAAAGGCTGCAAACAGATAAGGGCACAGAATTTATCAACAGTGTGACGCAGAACCTCCTAAATAAACATAATATTGAATGGTTTGCTACACAAAATGTTACAAAAGCTAGAATTGTTGAACGTTTTGATAGGACTTTAAAAGAGTTAATAAATAAATATTCAACACACAATAATACTATAAAATAGATTGATATTTTACCTTCACTTGTTAAAAATTAAAATAATTCCTTTCATACTTCTATAAAAATGACCCCTGTTGAAGCAAGTAAACCAGAAAATGAAAATAAGGTCTATTTTAATCTTTATATTAATAAAATTAGAAGTTCGAATAAAAAATATAATGTAGGAGATAAGGTTAGAATACCAAAACATGAAGGTCATTTTGATAAAGGATATCTTCCTAATTTTACAAACGAAGTGTTTGAAATAAGTAAAGTTTTGTCTACTGAACCTGTCACATATAAAAATAAAGATCAGAATAATGATGTAGAAGGTGGATTTTATAATGAAGAATTAGTAAAATAGATAAAGAAGATGATTTTTTATAAAGTTGAGAAAATAATTAGAAGTAGAACAAGAAAATGGGAAAAAATTAATATTTTGTTAAATGGTTAGGATATCCTGATAGCTTTAATAGCTGGACTTCAGAAATTAAATATTTATAAAAACAATTTCTATATAAATGGAAACGCTTTAGAAAATATAAAATGTTTGATTTTTGGCCGTGAAGGTGATTTATTTGCTTATTCTTATTCTCTTATTTTATCAGTAATTAATTTGCTTGAAATATATAATGAATCTAAAGATAAGCGTTTATTAAGAATATTTAAGGACAATTTTTTTTTTTATAATAAATATAGAAGACTTATTAAAGAATCATATAATAAGGAAATTATTAATCATTTTAATAAATTATGTGAGGCAATAGATTTTAACACTATATAAATGGACCTTTCTATAATCAACAAGGTGCAAAATTATCTTAAAATTAAGTTTATTTGTTTTGGTGATGAAACAAAAGTTATTTTTGAAGATTCCTGTAATCAATTCATTATGAATGCAGATCAGTTTACAGTATTTATTTTAAAAAATTAATAATATACAAGAGAAATTTTATGCACTATTGACAGTTTATAAACTATATAAATGGATCACCTCATTGAACTCTGTCGATCTAACAAAAGTTTTTTAGATTGGGATTATTTTTCTGAAAATTGTTATTTTGATATTTTAACAGCTAATCGTAATAATGTTAATTGGGATATAATTTGTAGAAAAGAAAATTAACAGAAGAATTTGAGAGAAAATATAAATTATCTTAGATGGTTTTTGATATCACAATATCAAACACTTTCTGAAACTTTTATGCTTGAGTATTATGATAAGTTTGATCCATATTATGATAATTTTATTGAATATTATCCAAGAGAAAATCTTGTAAATATCAAACATTATATGAATATCTTTTATTACAGAATATTTTAAAAAACTGTGGTATATAGATTCTGTTGTATTTTGAATTTTAATTTAGCATAACTGCAGCTTATTAATTTAAACAAATTTATTATTCAAATACAAGGAGAGGTTAAACAAACTAATTAACTTAACAAATGTGAAGAAAAGTTGAGCTTTTATATTCTAAGCTATTACTACAACATAAACAAAACAAACTCATTCAAAAAGGAACATATTTGACATCACAGATTATTTAAATTGATTTGTTTACCAATTTCAACAACTCCCCCCTTTGGTGAGCAAATCAAAATTAGGTCCAAAAATAAGTCCCATATTTACAAGCAGTCTCTGAATTCTGTCTCCCGGCAGCCTCTTGGTGAGAAGATCCGCTTCTTGAGCTTCTGAGTTCACGAAGGAGATCCTCAAATTTCCCTTTGAGACTTCATCTTTCACGAAGAAATATTTTCTGTTAATGTGCTTGGTTCTACAATGATGAGATGTTCCTTTAATCCAGTCTATTGCTGATTTACTGTCTGTCTTCAGAACAAGTGGTATTTCAACACATGATTGATGACCTATTCAGAAAGAAAGTTCATAAATCATTTTAACTCTTTAGTGCCCTCACAGATAGCCATTAATTCCGCTTCGCATGTTGACAGGGCTACCAGTGGTTGTTTCGAGATTTCCAACTAAGTAGTGAAGATCCTAATTTAGTTAAATATTCTGAAAAAGATTTTGAGTCTTTAGTTGAGGACTAACTAGCATCTGTAAAGACTTCAAATTTTTCTCTCATTCTGTTAAAGCATAACTTGTAGCTTTTTGTTCCCTTCAAGTATCTATATATTATTTTAAGTGCAGTAAGATGAATGACTTTGAGATCCTTGCTGTATTGGGAGAGTTGACTAACATAAAATGTTATATCGGGCCTTGTTCCCACTGATAAATACATCAAGGAACCTATCATTTCTTGGTAAAGTTTAGGGTCCACAGAAGAAGAATCTGGGTGATTATCCAGATCTTGATTAAGATCACCAGGGGTTTTTCCTGGATTGCATTCTTCAAGGTTAAATTTCTTCAAAATCTTTTCTACATAGGCTTCTTGTGAAAGTTCGAAACAATTTTATTTTTCCTCAATTTTGATTCCAAGAAAAAATAAAGATTTTTCTTTTCGAACAATGACAATTTGCTCATCCAATTGCTTAACTATTCTGTTAATTATGGTATTTTCCGATCCAATAATGAGAAAATCATCTACATAAATCCCAATTATTAGAGTTTTCTCCTCTTCTCTCTTGAAGGATGTATGCACATGGTTCACTTTCTAAACGTCTGAGTCCAATATCATTAAAAATTTGGGTATTTTTCCATTCCAGCATCTTCCGGATTGTGGTAAACCATATAAACGTTTGTTTAGTTTACACACTTTATTCTCCTGTCCTGCTTGAACAAATCCTTCAGGTTGTTCCAGGTACACATCGTCTTTTAGTTCCGCATTGAGATAGGCAGTTTTAACATCATATTGTTCAAATTTCATGTTTTGTTGTGATACAATGGCAATCAATGTTTTTAAGAGTCCAGCTTCATCACAGGAGCAAAAGATTCTTCATAGTCAACGCCAGGATTTTGATTATGCCCCATTGCAACAAATCTAGCCTTTCTTTTGTCAATGCTTCCATCTGGATTCATTTTTATATTAAAAATCCATTTTCCTTTTATCAGGTTTTCATTTTCTGGTTTGGGTACAAGGGTCCAAACATTAGTGAAGTTAGGGAATGGAATTCCTCTTCCATTGCTTCTTTCCATTGGTCTGAAAATAGGGTGTTCATGGCTTCTCGATATATTTTAGGTATGTTCATGGATGGTGAAGATAGTTCGGTTACATTGGCTGCGTTTCTTTATTTTATTCTTTCAGATCGTCTTACACCACTTGCTCTCAGCCTCTCTTCCTGCTCTTGCATGAAGATGATGCTTTGCCTGAATATCTCATTAGTTCTTCCTGCAATACGTCCTGATGATTCAGGTATTGGTTCAGGGTTGTCTGGAGTATTTAGTTCTTCTGGAGTAGAGCCCATGATATGTGTAATTTGAAAGAAATCTGATTCATGTTTCTCATTCTAAAGATACTATGATCTTGGACATGTTGGTCAAAAACATTAGAAGTCAAGAGATCAGAGCCTTTTGAATTTTCATCAAATTTGACAGTTTGAACTTCATGTATTTTTCCATCTTGTGGATCATATATTCTATAAGCTTTTCTTTGTCTCGAGTAACCGGTGAATATTCCTTTTCTTGCTCTAGAGTCAAATTTATTTATTCGATTTTTAGGAATGTAATAGTAGCAAGACTTCCAAAGATTTTTAAATGTGCTACTGATGGTTTGTGTCCAGTCCATTTCTCTATGGGAGTTTTCATGTTATCATTCTTGGCCAGTGTGCAATTCTTCAAATAAGCGGCTGTTGCAATGGCTTCCGTCCAAAACTCAGTTGGTAACTTAGCATCAAATAACATAGTTCTAGCCCAATCTAGAAGGGTGCGATTGGTTCGTTCTGCAATTCTGTTGCTTTTTGGTGAATATGGAACTGTTCTTTGATGGTGTATTCCTTCATTTCTGAAAAACTCATGAAAATTTTTATTTGCAAATTCAGTTCCGTTGTCGATCTAACATTTTTGATTTTAACATTAGTTTCATTTTCTCGATGATTTATAAATTCTACAAAAAAATTAAATGCATCCTCCTTTGATTTCAAGAAGTATACAAATAATCCACAATAACAAACAGATAGTTTGCACCACCCAGTGATTTGGTTGGCATAGGACCACAGAGATCCATGTGTATAAGTTCTAATGGCCTTTCAGAATGATTATTCTCTATAGCTTTGAAAGGGTTTTGGGTTAGTTTACCAAAGATACATGGTTCACATTTTTCAAGATGTTGACAATCAAAATTAAGTCCTTTTACCATATTATTCTTCATCATTTTATCCAAATATTCTTCGTTCAAGTGTCCTAGTCTTCTATGCCACATTGTCTTAGCTGAACATTTATCTTCTGCTTTTAAACAATTATCTTTAGTGCTTAAAAAATTTCTATGTAAAGTTTTAATTATAAACATTATATCTTCTTCATTAGCCTCAGCTATCAAATCTTCTTTGCAGTTATAAATTTTAGCTATTCCTTTCTCAAAATATACTTATTTCCATTATTAACCAGACATCTGACACAAAGAAGATTATATTTAAGTCTAGGCACATAGAGTACATCCTTAATACACACACACACACAAGCCTTTTTATTGGGGCATCCAGCCCTATGCATGATTCCCCTCTACAGGAATTTGCAAAGGAAGATATTTCAAAAGCAAAAACTAAAATACAAGAAGTAATAAGGAAAAAGAAAAGAGAGAAGAAAGAAAAAAAAAAACAAACAAAAAGAAATATAGCCATATATACAAAAAATAACATACAGAGCAAAAGGAACCATACATGATTAAATATTTAAATTAAAGTACCAATGTTTAGAGTATGTCAAGGTTAGGATATCATTGAGAGGGCTAGTGTGGAATCAGCCGCGTTCAATCTTCGCTTTCTTCCTCCAAGCAAACCACGACATTCGGCGAATCCATTATTCTCCAACGGACATTGACTGCGGCCTTGTAGAATTTATATAAACCGAGGGAGAGACCCTGATCAACCATCAGTGTGTTCATCCAGCTGCAAATTTGTTGGCATTCAGGTTGAGACCAGGGTAAGTCACCCAAAATTTCTTTCCTCTGTTTCCCTAAGCAAGAGCATCCAAATATTATATGCATAATTTCGTCTTGGATTCTGTTTTTTACACAGATCGCAAGTTAGAGTCAAATCAATCTTCCAGCGCTTTGAACGATTTTCTGGGAAGATCGTCCAAAGGAGTCTCAGTTGTGCAAAAAATCTTTTAATTGCTAGAGGAATAGTTGTGAATAAATATCGTTCTGCTGTTATTGAGTTTTTAGGTATTTGAAGTGACTGTAATGTGAAGTATTTAGAATTTTCGCCATGTCGTTTTGGATGCTTTGTTCGGTTGCTATTCGAATAATAGCAGGGATTTCAGTCAGTATTGCAGTGTAATCCGGACAAACCCTTCAGGAACGAAAAACCGTTTGAGTCTAAAATGGTTGACAGGTTTTCGACAAAGGTTAAACCATCCCTTTGATTGCTGTGTAATGTCCAGAGGTGTGACAAACATGCCCGGGGCAACCTAATCTCTTCCATTTTCATAATCCTCACCCAAAATCTCAGGACCTGCTTAGTTATGATAACCTTCTGTGATACTCGTCCACACTCCATTCTTAGCATAAAGCCCGGAGTATACTTTGGTAAATTTAGGTAGCGTCTTAGGAAAATATTCTGAACCTGGTCAACTACCTTTACTTGGTTGAGTGCCCAGCAGGGTGCGGCGTATAGCATGTGAGGCAAGACCGTCGAATCAAGTAATCTCATTGCCGCATTTAGAGAGTTCATCTTGGATTTTGTCAGAACTTGCCACACAGCGCCAATTGCTGCCAGGGCTTTGCCCTTGTAGTGTGAAGCTACCTTGTTTAATGAATTTGCACTTGTAAGCGGATATCCCAAGTATAGATATTTCGTAGTAACAGACAGTTGCAGCTCACCCCAAAACCATTTGTCATTTTGTGCTAATCTACCACCGTTTCTGAAAACTACAATTTTTGACATTTTTCATTCAGGGTTAATAAATGTGTTTCAAAATATTTTCTTAGCATATTGATTTTTATTTGAAGGTTATGTTTGGATTCTCCAATCAAGACAATATCGTCTGCGTATAGTAGAATATGAACATATCCATAATTTGGGAGATATATTCCCGGTAAATCTGAACCATTGTAGAGACCAATTAAATCATTTATAAAAAGTATAAATAAGTAAGGTGACATCGGCTCCCCTCGTAAAACTCCCGAACGCAACTTTATTGGCGCAGTAAATGAATTGTTCCATCGCACTACCGCTGTCATATTTGTGTAATAATCTTTAATTAAATTAACAAAACGCGCGGTGGTTGAGACCTGCATCTACCAGTTTTCTCCATAATGATGAGTGGGGCACTGTGTCGAAGGCTTTTTTCAAATCCACGAAGAACATGTAGCATTTTCTACTCTTTCGGCTTAGAGTCATTTTGAATCAGGAATGATAGAGTGGATATATGGTCCTGACAAGAGGGGCCGGCCCCGAATCCCGCCTGGTTCTCAGGATCTATATTTCTCCTTTCGATCCAACTGCCTAGACGAGATTTGAGTATTGATGTAAATAATTTTGCTACATTACTTAAGAGCGCTATGCCTCGATAGTTAGAGGGGTCGTCTGGATCACCATTCTTAAAAATTGGTTGAATAACTGATTTCAACCATGTTGTCGAAAATTCAGACGTTCTCAAAATTCTATTGAATATATCCTTTAAGGAGATTAGATAATCCTTTGGGAGGGCCTTTATTGCTTCATTCATTATGTCGTCAAAACCAGTCGCCTTGCCATGCCTTATTCGAGAAATTTCTTTGCTTATTTCATTGAGTTATGCATTTAGTTAGCTCATTATCTGTATCTAGGAGGGTCATAGTAACGGGTTCGTAATCTGGTATTGGTTCTGTATCCAGGAGTTTATTGTAAAATTGCTGCCAGTCCGATATTGAGATATTTCCCTGTGTATAGTTTCTTTTCTGAAGCGAGCTATTGTTTTCCAGAATTCACTTGAATCGTATGTATTATTTAATTTTTCTTGTATTTCACAGAATATTTTTCCTTTTTATTGTTAATAATCGATGTATATTTGTTCCTTGTTTTAACATATTCCAGACGATCTAGATCCATATTAGATTTAATATATTTTGTCAGAGCTGCTTTCATAATCTTTTTCGCTATGTAGCACTCATGATCAAACCAAGGCTTCGACAGTGAGTTATTCGCTTTTATTTCAATTTGCATACCATTTTGTACCATTGCGCTTTTGATCTGATTAACCATGTTGTTCATTATATTCTCAATCGAGTTATTCCAAAATCCATAAGCTCCTCCTAAGTCCTATACAAATAGCGTTACTCTTTCGGGTAACCATATATATTTTTTCTTTACCCGTGAAGTCGGGTTCGTCACTTGTTTCGGTCCCCAACTCATATCCATTTTATAATTAGGGGTAAGTGATCTGAGTGTGGTAATCCCTCGATGTATAGGTCATGTACGTAACCTAACAGCCCATGGGAGACAATACAGTAGTCTACCACCGAGGATCCCCGTGCTGATATATATGTGTAGTTACCACTTCTGTCACCCCTTGTTCTGCCGTTCAAAATTGTAAGAGTATTATTATCCAATCTGTCTATGAATTGTTCTGAATGCGTAAATATTACAGGATCTTTTGGAGTGCGTCTAGTAGTCAAGTAGCAAGGAAGGTTTAATGTATTATGAAGAATTCCCATTGCACCCGTTCGTGTATTAAAGTCACCAGCCAGTAAAACTTCATATCCTTCAACTATTTTCCCTTCTATTTGGTCGAGTAAATTTTTGCAGTTGGTCAAATAGTGTTCGTTTGGTGGCAAGTAAGCAAAGATCATACACACTCGCATTTCACCGTCCAACCTCAGACAGATCATAATCCATTATTTTCAGTTTCAATCCTTTCAATCTTGTCTTTTATAGCTTCTCGAATCCCAACAATAATTCCCCCCGATGATCTACCCTTCTTGTGGTCTCTCTGAGCAAGAGATTCATACAGATGAAATCCTGTTGGTTTATTCTTCAGTTGTTGATCCTTCCATGTTTCTGTGAGTGCAAAAATGCTGCACTTTTCTAAACGTGTGAATAGGTCGAATTGCAGCAACATCCTTTTCAAACCATTAACATTCCAACACAGCACTTGTGTGTCGTCTTTAAAAGAAAAACAAGGTTGTCTATTTACAGTAGTTTGCCCATAAGTATTTTTATTTACAGAGGATTGGGGATTTGTCAGTGGCTATAAGCATTGTCGCCACTTTGGCCCATTATTCTACCATTTGTAACGTAATAGTCAATCCCACCAAGTACATCCATAATACAAATATCTTGCTTACCTTCACTTGTGTATGTAGACAATTTCACGTCACCTTGTGCTTCAGATTTTATGAACCTTTCTTCTTCTGCAAGGTTAATTTCACTGTCAATAGGAATCTTGTTGATAAGCCAATCTTCTCTAGGAGACATGTGTGAAGTGCATCCTGAATCAAGGTTCCAAATGTGCTCATCCTCCTCAGGTAGTTGTGAAGAAGAGTAGATCATTTCCGCTGAAGTAAACGCATGTTCAGTGTTAGCAGAACCATTCGCTACATTAGCATGTTCCCTTGAGTTATTTTTCCAAGATGATGAAGACTTAGTTTGCATATTATTTTGTGAATATTTGCATTTTGGTTTATTGAAGTTCGCTTTATATTGACGATGCCAACAGTTTCTTGACATGTGCCCAAATTTTCCGCATGTATGACATTTCCCTTCAAATTTGCATGTTCTTTGTATCCCTCGGTCATTTCGAGCTTTAAAAGCTTTTTCATATTGACCTTCTTTAGGAAATCCCATTGAGTTTAACCTCATTTCTTCCTTTGAAGTGCCTGGAAAACTTCCTCGAGACTCGCAGATCGTTGTGGTCGTAAAACCGCTGCTATATTTTCAAACTTTGGCAACAAACCTCTCACTACATGATACACCATTTCCCTTGGTGAAATAGGCTGTCCCAAGTTAGCACTTCTGGATGCAATATTTCTGACCCTTGTTATGTAGGCCCCAATGCCTTCATTATTTCTCATTTGAATATTTTTCAATTCAAGTCCAATATCGATTATTTTATCTTCAATATTTCCAGTATGGATACGCTTCTGTTCATCCCACACAGTTTTAGCATTTGTCTCTCCTATAACTATGCCAGCCTGCTCAGATGACAAATTTATTATTATTATTCCAAACGCCTCATCATTTTTATCCTCCCATTCTCTGAAAAATTCTTCCTCCTTTGAATCTGCCATTCCACGGTAAGCCTTAGGCGAATCGATCACTTTTTTGAACAATTTTTTGCTTCTCAAAATTGCTGATATTTTAAGCGCCCATATGTAGTAATTTGAATATGTCAGTGGCTCTATTCTATTCATCGAAAAATATTCTGCCATTTTAAAAAATATATATAATCATACTCAACCTTTCTTTCAAAAAGTTTTCTTCTGTTTTCTTCTGACGCAATAACAATTAACTAGGCTTCTGCTACCAGTTGTTGTATTTTGAATTTTAATTTAGCATAACTGCAGCATATTAATTTAAACAAATTTATTATTCAAATACAAGAAGAGGTTAAACAAACTAATTAACTTAACAAATGTGTGTGAAGAAAAGTTGAGCTTTTATATTCTAAGCTATTACTACAACATAAACAAAACAAACTTAGTCAAAATGGAACATATTTGACATCACAGATTATTTTAAATTGATCTGTTTACCAATTTCAACAGATTCTCTTTGTCAATATAAAAAATACCTGAAAATATAAATTATTTGGATTTCACCATAGTGACGGGATATCAAGATTTAAGTATTGATTTCATTAGAGTTTAGTTATTAGATTGATTGGTTGTATATTTCAGAATACAAGTTTGAAAAAAAAAAAAATATATATATATACCGAAGAATTTGTTGTTGAATTTAAAGAAAAGATTTATTGGAATCAACCCAATATACATTATAGATTTGTTTGGAATTTATAGAGAAAAATTCACTTTGTCAGACTTGTAAAAATCACTATCAGAAATATTAATAAAAGTAGTTTCTATATATTTTATTAAAGAAATGAAAGAACGATGCTTTGAAAATTACAACGAGTGGTTAAATATTTAATGCTTTTTCTTTCTATTTTGATCAAAAAAGGACACAATTTTTCTATTTTTGTATACTTTTATTTTTGTGTTTTTTTTTTCTGTATTCTGTTTTTGTTATTTTTAACTTTATTTCAAAAAACCTTTGTTTTTAATCAAAATACCTTTATTTTTTAATGAATATGGTCAAAAAAGGACAGAAATGGTGTGTGAAAAATCGCACTTTTGTTTTAAAAAATCGAGTGTTTTGATGCAAAATGAAAAATGTTGTGTGTGCTGGAGTGGTACCATATAATATTTATATAAGGTTTAAAAAGAGGAGTTTAATATATATATATAAACTAAAAGGCCTTTCATGCCAAAATGCCATATATCCCCACCTACCTCTACATCCAGCAACCCAAATCCAGGATTCTGAAAAAGAGCCGCCAAGGCCGCAGCCAGGCCAGCGGCATTTTCAGCTATTCCCAGTCCTCCGCTTCAGAGTAAAAAAAAGTCAAAACTCTACCCACTATCCCGCTTCCTTGCTCCCTGCGTTTGCTGGACTCACCCCCCTCCCCCCCCCCAAGGCTAGCATCATCCTTCTTTTTGTGAAAAAAAAATATATATAAATAATCTTTTTAAATTATTTTAAATAAATTAAATATAAAAATTATTAAAGAAAAATTCACAGAAAAATAAAGATAAGAAAATATTTAATAAAAAATATATAATAATGTATGTAAATTGATCGGCGCTGCAACGGATGGATTGTCGCATCGCTCCTTTTCCTTTATTTAATGTTAAAATTCTTTTGTTTTTCCTGAAAAGTTCATATGATAAGGTCTGACTAGACGTATACTGAAATTAGTAAAAATTGCAAATTGATTTACTGATAAGAACACTAACTGCTAAATTAGATAAAATCTATGAATTTTTTGACAATAAAGTCAAACAAAACCAGAAAAACCTAACAAAAAATAATTTTTAATTTCTATCTACAATGGTAAGGCAGACAAAGGAAGGCATCACGGCCTTGGGAGATATCAATAATCGGGACTTTGTGGATCAACTTTCTGTTCAAGTGTCTGATGTCCTTGATCAGAAACTGGACAAATTCAAGGAAGAACTCAAGACCTTGAGACCCTCCTTTTCAGAGGTTTTGAAATCCCAAACAGCGAGAGAAACTATGTATAACAAACAAAGTAGTGATAAAGAATTTGTAATTATAGCGCAGCCTTTCAATGAAGGAAACATTACAGATGTACACCACGCTTTTGCTGATAGGATCAGAGTGTTAAGAGAGGAAAATAAGAGGGTCAGAGTCAATAAAATTATAAATACAAGAGAATCAATTATTATAAAAACTTTGGACGAGAAAGAATCTAATTTCCTAAAAGATTAATTATGCAAATCAACCCAACTTACAAATCTATGTAAAACATTCATACCGACCAAAAGAGATCCAACTATAATGGTTAAAAACGTTAATAAAATCACCGAGGTAAATTCCTTCGAAGAAACAATCTGTCAGATGAACGACGAACTAAAGGATATGAAAAGCAATATTAAAGTGCTATTCTGCACTAAATTTAACACCTCTACTCACAACATAGTTTTACGAGTTTCTCCTAGAGTTTATCAAACCATTGAGAAATTAAACAATAAAATCTACACTGACTGTGAACGATGCGTTGTTGTAGATCGGTTTCTGGTGAAACAATGCCAGAAATGTCTGAAATTTAACCCCACCCACAAAACGGCAGAATGCCCTAACACCCCAATATGCAGGACATGTGGAGTTCAGGGAGTTCATGATTGCTCAGGAATTCCCAAATGTTTCAATTGTTCCTGTTAGGTCGGATTTAAGACGTGTCAAAATATGTTGTACTTTCGACAAATAAATATCCTATTTTAATGCATTTCAAAGGATTTACTGATTATACTAGATTATTTATAAACTGACAAAAATTATAGGGTATCCAATTTACCCAACGCATGTTCCAAGTTTGTCCATAGAGGATTGGTTCCAAGCTGCGCAATATAGAAGAGCATCTAAACGTGCCAATTTCTCCCAACCTCCCGTCTGAATCATCCTCATCCCAGTCACACTTAAAGCGTCGAAAACTACGATGTCAGATCGGTTACCCGAGGTTTGTCGCTATGCCCCTGACTTTACGACATTGGCCACTAAATCCCCCATCTAGCACAAAGTTCTCCTGATACCTCTCCGTTCCCTCTTGCGAAGAGAAGATTTGTGGGTTTTCTGGCCTGATCATGACCTCCCGCAATCTTCCAGTCTGAGAATCGAGATATGATCATTACCTACGACCCTTAGAATTCAAGTTGATTATAATGAAAATAAAGTAATTACTTACATAAATTAAAATTATACTTATACTCCTTTAAAAGGAGGCCCAACAAAAGGAGCGGATACCTTCCTATTAATAGAGTTGTATAGTCCTGTGAGGCTTCCGATCTTAACAAATAAAGAAATCAAAATTAAACAAAAGATCCTATTAGATTCCCTAACACTATTCTAATGTACTTTGGACTCACAATATAATAGATTTTAACCTTTTGCACATTCATTATTCCAATTCTTTCATACACCCTCCCCCTTATCATTCGCGGAATGCACTCAAACTAAAGTTAAAAGCTGCTACAGAAGCCGAGATACTCATTTATCAATATCAATAAGCCTTAACAATAATGAAATTTTGCAGTACAAAAAATGTGAAATCAAATAAAATTAACAAATTAAAACAAATTAGGGACTAAAGCCCTAGTTTACTCAAAAGAAATGCCTCATACAAACTCTATATATAATACTTATACTTAAACAAATTAATAAAATTGATTGTCAACAATCAAATACTGAAATTTAACCTATCATTAAAATTGTGCATCTAGCAGTTTGAAATTCTCCTTCTTGTCTTGACACTTGGTGACTAAACAAAATGAATCATCCAAACTAGCACTTAAATTGGAGCGAATTGGACTTCAAGCATTTACCTCATTGCCATGTAGGATAAATCCCCGAGTGTTTGCCGACCTTACTTCCTGTCCAAGGTCATTAGCGTCTTCCTCTCTCTGCTCTTCAGTTAAACTCCCCGATACTGGAATTATAGGGCTTTTAATACCCAACCCGTTTTGGATTTAACGACAGAGTACTCTTGGTATCCTACTTATCAACGCTTAGATCACAACTGCCCTACACACTCTCATTAGAAATTCTCCTTGGACTGCACTCTGGACACAAGGAATTATAGGGCTTTTAATACCCAACGCATGTTCCAAGCCTGCCCATAGGGAATTGGTTACAAGCACAGCAGTTATCTGGTGCATCTAAGTTTCCTTACCTATATTCAGAGTTGAACCAGAGTTCAGATATTATTTACCAAACAAAAATAAAAATGAAAGAAACTGTTGGATTCACTTCAATCTTAAGTCACCTCTTGACATTAAAACAAAAAAAAATGTAACTTAAAAAAAAACTGAAAACTGCCTGAAAGAAAAGTTCTGGATTCTTAAAAAGGAGATTATATATCTGTTATTTAATATAACCTTAACATAATAATTAATATGGACTTATACATATAAATTAGTGCATACAGTTACTGAACTTTAGACAAATCAGCTTATACAAACTCTCAGTGCATATTTTGTGCTATTTATAATTATTGGCCTCTAGGCTAAAAAAATTATCTATTAACACTACATGATGAAGAGTCAAAATTGTTCTATTAAGGCAATGGTAGAGTCAATAATTACCTCTCTTTATACATTCATTACACCTTCCTTTATCATTTTTCTACTGTCTTTCTTTCAACCTTTATCTTCTCTCTATAACACTCTATCAACTTTCCATAAATCTCCACCTCCTTTTTCATCTCTTTTCATCTCTATTCATCTCTGTTCATCGATCTCCATCACCCTTTCTTCTTTTTCATCACCTTCCCATCTCTTTCTATCACCTTTTTACTTCCTTTTCATGCATCTTTCTTCCATCGCTTTCTATCACCTTTTTTTATCCTTTTCACCTCTTTTCATCTCCTTTCATCGCCTTTCATCGCTCTCTATCATTTCTTTCTATCGATTTCCACCTCCTTTTTCATCTCCTTTCTTCTCTATTCATCTCTGTTCATCGATCTCCATCACCCTTTCTTCTTTTTCATCACCTTCCCATCACTTTCTATCACCTTTTTACTTCCTTTTCATGCATCTCTCTTCCATCGCTTTCTATCACCCTTTTCATCCTTTTCACCTCTTTTCCTCTCCTTTCATCGCTCTCTATCTTTTCTTTCTATCGATTTCCACCTCCTTTTTCATCGCTTTCTATCACCTTTTACTTCCTTTTCATCACCCTTTTTCATCACCTTTTTCTTCCTTTTCATCCCTATTCATCTCTTTTCACATCATTCACCTCTTTTCATCGCTTTCAACACCTTTCACCTCCTTTCTCGCATCTCTCTTCCATCGCTTCTACACTTTCCATCATCTTTCACCTCTGTTCATCTCTATTTATCTCTATTCGTCTCCTTTCATCGCTTTCAACACCTTTTTCTTCCCTTTTCATCTCTTTTCATCACCTTTCATCATCATTTCTTCCTTTTCATCTCTCCTTTCATCCCTTTTCATCACTCTTCACCTCCCTTCATCTTCACTATCCATCGCTTTTTATCACCCTTTTCTTCCTTTTCATCCCTCAGGAGTCTCCTCGAAACCCGTCATCGGGAATTGGATCCCGATCTACTATTATTCTTCAAATTGAAGCTATCCTGGTATGCTATCCCCTCCCCTGCCAGCTTTATGCTAAAGTCTGACATTTGTTCAGGGCGAAAGCTACTGCAAATCTTCGAGGAAATTCTCAGGACTGGTTCTACCCCCTAATCTCCCCTTCAAGGAGTTAAGCTCTTCCTGGATGTACTTAAACCAGGTAGCTAGTGCAGCCTACAGATAAGGACGCTGTTCTTACTGTCTTTACTGCATTTACTGCAATTACCTCTAATGTAATATTATTCTGATAGCCTATGATCTTTAAACCCTTATATACACTCGGCGAGGTAGTCACCTTGTTAACAAAGAAACCTATAACGTTATAGATCAGTTAGAACATAATCTAAATTGGATAAAGTTTGTTTCTGCTATTACTTGTAGGTCTATTAAACTCATTTTACCCTGGGTTGGCTCACTCATTAATCTTCGGGTATCGTTCGGCAGTCTTATTGAGTTCATAGATATGCTGGATATAAGCTATATTAAAATAGTGTAGTTTCCTAGTTTTTCGAATTATATGACGGAGAAAAAAATCTGGTAATATCTCTTACCAGCTACTATTAAAGAAAATTGGATGGGATATAACTCCGATTTTTCAGGATAGAGGCTCATGGAATTGGACCGCTCATTTCTTACTAAATATCCACACAGGGTATGGAGGTTCCATAAAGGTTCTACCGTTGTTGGTCCACTAAATTCATGACAAGAATTGAAGAGAAAAAGAAACTTATGGGCCGTTTTTGCCATGCGTCCTTACGTCATCTGTACGGGAAATGCCGCCTCAAGGTCTTGACTTTGGGACCAACATCCGTTGCATATTTCAGGAAGAAGTGGCTGTCCACACAATAACAGGGTCTCATTCTGCCACCAGTGTATTTTGTTGTGCCCTTTCTATGTCGTCTTCTTGTCGAACCCCAATCTTCTAGGGTGTTTCTTTAGTTACTTATCATTTCTTGACGACATTGAGTATCTTTACGTGCGATCCCGCCCGGCAATCTATAAGCGATATATGATCGTACCACCTCCAGGAGACCATCCCATTGTGGCCGAATCACTTTCACCCAACTTATAACGCCGTCCATATCGCGTAATTGAAAATAATATAAAATTCAAAAAAATAAGATCTCTTGTTTCTAAAGATTCCATTGGCTCAACATAAGTTTCCTCCATTATATATTAGTACACTGGCGTGACATGCTTCACTTCTCCTAGTTCTTTGCAGGCTTGGTTAATCTCAATGAAAGGCACTTCAGGCGTCAATCCCGTGTCAAACTCGTCAAGCATGACTTCATAATTTGAGAGGTTACTGGACCGACTCTTTGCAGTGGTATTTACTTCCATTGAAAGTATTTTAAACATAAGATTGCCTCTTATCTCGTTTGAATAGCTGTTTTACCCTCACATACCTGTGTAAATATTATCTTTGGTATTATCAATTCTTGAAATTCTGCCCCTCGAATATCCTGAGAATCCAAGTTTTCCCTTCCTACATTAAGCCAACTCTATAATTGTCCACTAGAGTTATCTGCGTCGAGTGGTTATTATTTGCTTCTGATCCTCCACTCTAACTCCAGGATTTTAATCTACTTAAACTGTTCAAATCCACAGGGATAATTTGCTAATTTTCGGTAATTATTGGAATTCTCATTGAACGGAATAACTACACCTTTTTGATATAGATACATATCCAGCATCAGGATATAGCTTACTGTCCACTTTCTTTACTTTATGACGGTACCAAATTTTAACAAAAGAAAAAGGCTAAACATATGACTGGCTTAATTTTCATGGAATCTGATCAGGCCTTCTGCTGGCAATTATTTACTGTAATTAAATGCTATCGAGATGTTTTTATTCGTCCTCTCCCGAAAAAAAAATGTTTCAGAAAATAGAATCGTCTGAAATTTCACCTAGAAAATTTTTGTGAAAAAAAAACTAAATCTTTCTCATTTATATCATACTAAGGTGACTTCTTGCTAGTGTCTATAGGATATTTAGAATTCAAGAGGAAAAGGAATTCTATAACGTCCTTAATCTTATACATAGCTGGAAGTAACATGGATCGAAAGTCGGTATCGACGGGCGCGTCCCATCAGCCGCCATCTTGAAAGTTTGTCGTGATTGGATTTAGAAAGAGGGAATCATATATCGCCGCAACTCTTTTTTTATTAACGCGTTAATAAAAAAGAGTTGCGGCGATATATGATTCCCTCTTTCTAAATTGTCGAAATCCGCAAACCGTTTACCGTGATTGGATTGTCGCGCAAATATTTATATTAAAATTTGTATCTGAAAGAGGAATAGGAAGGCGGTAAAATTAACGCTCTAGGGATCATATTCAAGAGAACAATTCGGGCTATCTGGTATATGATATGTAAAGTGTTTGTAATAAAATGTTGCAATATTCTAAGTATACAATTAAATATTATGTGGATTTTACACACAAATGTCGAAAAGAAATAAAGGCCCAATAACAAATATGAATTTAGTTGTCCTATTTTACAACCTAAATATTTTAAAAGAAAGCGAATAGAGAGGCAACGAAATTAAAAACTCGTTCTGGGGGGTATACACCTTCCGAATTAACAAAAAAGTTGAAATAATAAGTGGCTTGCACAAAAAAAAATGAATATATATAATAATAATCGAAAATACTTGGTATGCAAAATATTTGTAATAAAAACCTTAAAAGAAATGTCACAATAAATCTAAAATACCTATAGTATAAATAGTATGTGGATTGCAAGTGGTGAAGACACCGTTACGGCCCTTTCTCTCGTCCATATAGCAGTACATCATCATATCACTCAGGTCAACACCGCCCATATATTTATCATAGACGGTTTTGACCTGAGGATATAAATGATGGGGGTCTCTTGAACTACCAGGTTTGGTCTATGAAACGGCATCACAATAGGTGCTCAGGAAGTTTATTGATTTTCGTTTAGCTTTTTCTTTGTATGCTGGTGCTTGCTGCATATCACTTTTCATATAGATGACTTCATCTACATGTAGGGAGGCTCTTTTCAAAGTTTTGGGGTAGCCTCTACGATTGGACCGTATAGTTCCAGTCAGATAGGTCTGTTTACCAGCTAGGTCTTTGGCAAGGTCCACACTGGTGAAGAAGTTATCCATTACAACATGATAACCCCTTCCTATCATATTTGTGTCGGTAAGGAGTTTCATTGGTACATCATAATATAGACTTTTAGATATTTCGCTAAATCTACCTTTTAATACATAAAACTGGAGACAGTATCCAGTTCTAGCCTCACACAACATCCAGAGTTTTATTCCAAAGCGGCCATGATGTTTGTTTGGCATGTATTGCAATAATCTGGTACGATTTTTCAGACACACCAGACTTTCATCAATACTTAGATGTTGAAGTTTACATGATTTATCAAGTCTCTATATTTCAAAGTGGGGTCATAGCCAGGGTCAGTGTGTTTAGGCATTTTATATGAATCACAGGTAGTAAAAAAAGAATAAATTAGCTCAAAACGGTTCCTAGACATAACATCAGGAAACCAATTTTGTCTAAAACATCTTTCTTTACTCCAGTAATTCCTTATTTGATTCTTGGGATTCAGACCCATGTTGAAAATGATTCCAAAGAATGCCATCATTTCATTTATGGTTATTTCTTTCCATTTTTGTAGCCTAGAATGTGAAGGTAAAGTTGCGATATTATCTTTCAAGTATTCCTTCACATATTTATTTGTAAATCTCGCAAAATCTCTGAATAAATCTATTGAAAAGAAGAGAAAAAAATAATCGATTGTTTTTTTTTTCAAAGTTGAAGGACAGTGTTGGGGCCCAGTTCTTTCGGAAAAAATAAAGGGTTTGGGAAAAATAGAAGGGGGATATGTTCTTACCCATATTCTTGAGGAATTATGGTCACCATATTCACTCCCAGTTGGAGTGGAAATGTCTAAATCTTCTGTAGAATCGGAAGTTAGTTCATCAGAGCTAAGTTGATAAATTTCAGTTTCTTCACCATTTTCTGACACCGCTATATAAAGATTGGGATAAGTAGAATCAGATATTTTATTACAGCAAAAGTTAAATTATAGACAATAGTAACTAGAGGAAACAAGAGAATACGAAAATGCGGGAAAAAAATTGCCCTTACCCCACTTTTTTCCCGCGTCGATGAATCGTGGCAATGGCCGTTGTGCAAACCTAGGCTAAAGTCGATAGATCGTTGCGTGGCGCGTAAAGGGTTAAAAGAGGATGAAATATTTTAGAGTGAAACCCTCTCGCAAACGCGAGAGGCAAGCCTGGGGAGCTAGCTAAAAACCCACTTTGTCGGTTTGGAGACTTAGTATCGACTGCTTTTATTGGCTCTCAGAAATTCCCGCCTAGAGTGTTCACATCTGTTGTTTTCACGTCCATCTATTTCCATCCCTCTACATATGGGGCCCCTCTGCTCTAGCGTGTCAATCAAAGATGTCCCTAGGGGCTCTAAATTTGGAATTTTGTGGGAAGCTCTGAAGTGTGGGAAAACACTGTTTTAAGCCTAACTTCGTTTTCTTTTGTTCAGTTGTATATATCCTAAAATTTCAAGATTCATATAAAAAGGAAGAGAAAAAATCTATTAACACGTGAAATTTAAAATTTCAAATTACATACACACAAAAGCATTATATATATTTCAAAGTCAGATAATCGTTAAATTTTCAGGTAGAGACATGATTTTTTACTCAGGGTTGTAGGCCTACTTCTTACAAATTTTTACTAATTTGAAATTTTCGGTAGTTTCAGCCCCCACGTTGGGCATCCAATGTTAGGTCGGATTTAAGACGTGATGAAATATGTTGTACTTTCGATTAATAATTTTAATGTATTTCAAAGGATTTACTGATTATACTAGATTATTTATAAACTGACGAAAACACGCCAAGGCAAACACACAAAAAAACAAAATACGATTAATATAAACACTTAAATATAAAGAATGAAGAATTTCATTCAAACCCCATGTAAACATACTTTCAAGTTTAGAAATTTGTATAGTACTCCCCATATCACAACATGGTACCGAGGGCAAACCTCAAAGTGGGTTAACGAAAAGAAAAATCTTAATACAACAATATTGTTGGGTCGATTTCTATCGTGGTGAAATATACAATCATCACCTCTACGACCTGAATGACATACACCTCATTCCAATACGCTCCAAGAGGATTTACAATTATGTTAAACCATTGGAAACCTGACCAAAATGAAAAAAAAATGGTTTTCCATTCATCGTGTATGTCTAGTCTGGTATAAAATACAATAAATACAAATTGATAAAAAGAAATATATGTGAGAGAGAGAGAGATTTTATTATATTTAAAAATTATCTATATTATGAGACAAAAGGGAGATGATATAATGGTGAAAGGTATTACTCTATGCAAGCGAAACCTCTACTTCAAATTTTACTGATGTATATAAGAAAATAATAACAAAAATTTTATTCGGAATATACTATACATAGCGGGAATCATGATTTTATAAAAAAATGACTCAGCACATCATGCTAAAAAAATTTAAGAAAAAAATTTTATTAAATACGATATGAAACCTCTTCTATTTTATAATCAGGCCTTTTGACCCACATGAACAATTTTAAAATATTATTCACTTACCATTTATCCTTTCTTTACTCACCACGATTCCCTGCTTGATTCTTGGCCCGTCTCTCGACCCGACCCGCCATGTTCGCTGTCTCTATACTAACTGAATTTTTTTTTAAATTCCCGCATGACCAAAGAGAATTTTTTTTATCTCTTTTACAGAGTAAAAAATCTATATTTTATTTTTATAGAATAAATTCGGAAAATAAAATGAGAAAATTATTCTTTGTAATAAAATTAATTTTAAATTAATAATAAAAAATAATAAAATATATCAAGGCGATTCCCTGAAATTTTAATCTAGTATTTCTTCTTAAATTTTATTGTTATCTTTGAAATACCTAATTTATCTAGAATATATATTTAATTTATTTACTCTATTTATTTAAATTTCAATGTGGTAATAAAAAGAAATAAAAGTACAACAAATCTAAAGTTCTGCGGAGGAGCCTCTTTTATTATACATTTGCAAGCTTTCGAACCTTTCGGTTCTTCCACAGGCGTGGCTAGTATGACTACACTAACAGGGTATAAGCGCGCTTGAGCCATTATATACAACATATAAATTTACATGCGTTGTGATATTTCAAACGTAATAAAATAGAAATAGGAACTATGACTATAAAAATAAAACTATGTAAATGAACTTATAGATTTTTAAAATTTAGATGAAATTATGTAAAAAACTTTTAAATGCGATAAAGTTAAGTAAAATAATGATATTCACTGTATGTAAGCCGTGTGACACTTTAAAATTTCGTAACACTTATAAAACCAGTAAAATTTTAAAACATCTCAACACAGAAAAACCAAGCTGGGGTCCACTCCTCCCGACCACACACCCGAGTGTATCACGGTGTAACTATTGAGATATTATATGATATAGTTCCGGTAGATCTATTTTCCTATTTATGCTGTTTGTTTGTGTTGATATGATGGATTCCAGTACCAATCTGTGCTGCTTATTGTTTATGTGCTGATATAGGATTTTAGGATGATCTAAGTTGAAGTTATGGCCTGTGTTTGAAATATGTTGGTATATAAGTGATTTCGGGTCTCTATTGTTTATGTTTCGTTTGTGTTCGGTGATTCTGATATACGCGGTTCTGCCAGTCTCCCCCACATAGGAGGCTGGGCAATCCTGGCAAGAAACCGCGTATACTGCTCCGGTGGAGTGGATGGGATTGTTGGGTGCGTCTGCTTTGGTGATAGGATTCCTGAGGAGGGCAGCAAGATTAGGAGGGCTGTTAAAATAAACCTGAATACCATATGGGCGAAGGATTCTGGAAATGGCAACAGAGAAGGAGGAATATGGAAGATAGCAGACTGCTCTATAAGTCGTGGAGGTCCTCGGAGCAGTGGGATCAAACGTGTGTCTATCTATGAATTTTCTTGGGTATCCTGCAGTGGTTAGAAGGGTGGTAATTCTGTTTTTTTCTATGGCTTTGAATATAGGCAATGAGCAATGCGTATGTATTCTTTTGGTTAAAGTCCTGACTGTGTTTACTTTATAGGCTACCGGGCTATTGGAGGAGAAATGGGTGTATAGGGGTGGGATATTCTTTTTGTAATAAACTGCTGTGTGCAATCTGTGTGGAGTGCGGATAATAAGGATGTCCAGGAATGGCAATACTAGGTTTGTTTCTGTTTCGTATGTGAATTTGATGTCTGCGTGAAAGGCATGTAGAGTGTTAAGAATAGGTTGGAGCTCATTCGGTTTGATTACACAGAAGATGTCGTCCACATACCTCCTCCAATAATGGATTAGGAAGAATGCATCTGATTGATCCACTGGTCCAAGGACCCCATCACGACTTCGGCAACTATGGATGAAAGAGGACTGCCCATTGGGGTGCCTCTGATCTGCTTATAATGCTGGTGGTTAAACGTGAAGGTGCTAATGGAAAGACATAAGGACGTTAGCTGGGTTATCAGGGTTATGGTTTGATCTTGAATACCTGCTGACTTGAGAAATGACTGTAATTTGTTTAAAATGAGGGCGTGTGGAAGGGAGAGGTATAGCGCTGTAACATCAAATGACACCATAGTGTGATGTGCGGGTAGCTGCATTTGCGTAATCTCCTGAACGAAACTGGGTGGGTGTGTGATGTTGTACTGGTTAGGATTGTTCTTCATGATAGGGGATAATAGTTGGGCCAGATATTTGGCTAAGAAGTGAGCCGGGGGAGAGGTGGTATGCGATGATGGGTCGGAGTGGTACCCCACCACCAAAGCAGACGCACCCAACAATCTCATCCACTCCACCGGAGCAGTATACGCGGTTTCTTGCCAGGATTGCCCAGCCTCCTATGTGGGGGAGACTGGCAGAACCGCGTATATCAGAATCACCGAACACAAACGAAACATAAACAATAGAGACTCGAAATCACTTATATACCAACATATTTCAAACACAGGCCATAACTTCAACTTAGATCATCCTAAAATCCTATATCAGCACATAAACAATAAGCAGCACAGATTGGTACTGGAATCCATCATATCAACACAAACAAACAGCATAAATAGGAAAATAGATCTACCGGAAATATATCATATAATATCTCAATAGTTACACCGTGATACACTCGGGTGTGTGGTCGGGAGGAGTGGACCCCAGCTTGGTTTTTCTGTGTTGAGATGTTTTAAAATTTTACTGGTTTTATAAGTGTTACGAAATTTTAAAGTGTCACACGGCTTACATACAGTGAATATCATTATTTTACTTAACTTTTATCGCATTTAAAAGTTTTTTCCATAATTTCATCTAAATTTTAAAAATCTATAAGTTCATTTACATAGTTTTATTTTTATAGTCATAGTTCCTATTTCAATTTTATTACGTTTGAAATATCACTACGCATGTAAATTTATATGTTGTATATAATGGCTCAAGCGCGCTTATACCCTGTTAGTGTAGTCATACTAGCCACGCCTGTGGAAGAACCGAAAGGTTCGAAAGCTTGCAAATGTATAATAAAAGAGGCTCCTCCGCAGAACTTTAGATTTGTTGTACTTTTATACTAATTTATACAGAGTTTACCTGTAGAAAAAGAAATAACTTGCCGAATTTAACCTTTCACCATGTATATATAGGAAGGGATTGGGTATTCTACATATAAGTACATATATACAATTTGTACACCTTACTGCAGCGGGCCTCGGAATACAAGAAGCCCAGAGCTCATCCAGGTCCTCCATATTTTGTACACCCTTACTGCGGCGGGCCTCGGAATTCGAGAAGCCCAGAGCTCATCCAGGTCCTTCATCTTTTGTACATCTTACTGCGGCGGGCCTCAGAATACAAGAAGCCCAGAGCTCATCCAGGTCCTTCATCATTTGTACACCTTACTGCGGTGGGCCTCGGAATACAAGAAGCCCAGAGCTTGTCCAGGTCCTCCATCTGGACAGCAAACACTTCAACAAGACACTGTACCTATATGATGTAATATGTTTACATCATTGTTGGGTTCGTTTTGTGAAAAATGGCCCAACATTCCCAACATCCTAAGTATAGAAACAGGCCCTCATCACACAGAGCAAACTCAGAGGAATGTCCTATGTATAAAACACAAATAGACAGAATAATCGAAAAAACAAGTTATTTCCCAACTGAGCAATCAAGTAAATAACTAGTACAAGTCGAACAGGATCAAATGCAAGTTCCGTTGATTAAGTGTGTGCAACCCTAAATATAAAAATAGCTCAACAAGTAATAGGCCAAATTCTAACGTGTGCCCGCTTTATAAAATACAAACAGATCGAATAATCCAAAGAACACAATATTCTCCCATAAATGAAGAATAAAAAACACCCAAGTGTTGTTGTGTGTTGTTGTGTTTAAATTATTTCATTGGGAAAAGGAATTAAATGTTTACAACAATATTTAAGAAAAGGTTTCATGGCATTGAATGAGCTTCAAGCTGCAATTAAAGTCAACCCACCAGATATCATCCTAATACAGGAACCCTATATGTTGGGACGTGTTTTATCTATTTTATTGCCCGGCTGTCCCTTTTTTTTTAGACTGCAGAAAGCCAACCTTTGAAGCTAATTGTCACAATATTTATTACATTTTGTACCCATTAGGTGTCAAGGTTGTGCATTGAATAGGCTAGCATTTTTTTATCTGACAAAATTTATTAACAAAATTGATGTAAGAGAAAAAAAAAGGGGAATAATATTGAAATATATTCAATAAAAAAAAAATAATAATAATATATATACATAAAACTTATGAAGGACTATTGCTGGTGGTTAAACTAAATATAAATGGGATAGAAAAAATGACTTACTGTAGGGGGAGAGCCACCGACCAAAAAAAAAATGGCCTGCGGTACGGTCAGCTGCCTCGTTCCTTTTTTATTTTATTTTATTATTTATATTTTTTTTTTTGGCTAAACAAATTTTTATTTAGACCAATAAAATCTTTCAATGTACATCACGCAGATATATATAAGATTTAAAAATATATATTAAAAAAAAATGTAAATAAGGTTAAAAGGGAGGAGTTTTAATACTGTATATATACTTTTTACAAAAGGCCTATCATGCCAAGTCCCAGATTATCCCCAACCTACCTCGCATGGCCACCCATGTCCACGATTCGACAAGGGGCAGCTAAGGCCGCAGCCAGCGGCCTCCGCCCTCCGCAACTCCAAGTCTTTTTTGCTTCTCAGGAAAAAAAATCAAATTTCTGTTAAGAAAAAAAAAGTAAATATCCGTATGTCAATCTCAAAATGTCAATATCCCCACTTCCTTTTCCCAGTGTTGCTGAACTCACCCCCCAAGGCTATCATCACTCTTTCTCTATGAAAATAAAAAATGTTAAAAAGGCATTTTGAAAAAAAAATGATAAAAATAAATTAAAATATAAAATTATTAAAGAAATATTCACAAAAAAAATAAAAAATACAAAAATATTGATTTAAAAATAATTTTAAAAATATAATTATTATTGTTGATTCTGGGCATCTTGGGGTCAGCTTGGGAAAGGTTCAGGGCTCGTGGTGGAGCTGGTGTTCTGCATGAAGATGGTGGAGTCAGGTCAAGCACCATAGGTCGGTGGCTTGACTACAGGGAAGGGGAGTCTGAGTCCATCTTGGACTAGCTTGATGTTGGTGGGGCCAGGTCATCCACCACAGGTCAGGTGACTTGACCACCAGGAAGGGGATCTCGGTCTCTGGCTCGGTGCTGCCAAGGCTAAAAGTGGCTTCAGGCTCCATCTCGACACCTCGTAATTACCAGAGGTTTGTGGCTTAGATGGACATAGGTGGGATATGGTTAGGTTAGGTGGGGTTCTGGGTTACTTTGGCATATTATGGTCACGAGGTGTCCCAACAATCCTCCCTGCCAAAAAATTAATTCACAAAATAAAAAGGAAAATTAATTTCCAACACCGAGTGACCAGGTGAGGAAACTTAATAAAATAAAAAAATTACATATAAAGCAAATAATTACTCCAAAAATTAGTATATCTATACTCAAATATTAATTAATCACTCAAATCCACCCTGGGTGCTAGGGTGAAGTGATGAATGTACACTGAGAAAAAAAACTCAAAAATTCTAAAATCATAAATCTACAAATTTAAAAAATATTATAGCATACATATTATCCATAATTATCCAATTTCCATAATGTAACAGTCAAAAAAAGTCCTAAAATACACAAAGGTATTAGGGGGGAAAAGACAAAATTAATGCGCTTCTTTCTACTAATATTTAATAGGGTAATTCAAATCAGTAATTTAAAACACTTTGATCCCACACACAACTCATTCTGGTAAAAACTAATTGAATCTTTGACTAAAAATTGAATTGAAACCTTTTACATGGTTAGACTAGTTGTCTACCTAAACTATTCGGTACATTGACCTCGCATTGCTACACATAACTGAAAACATCCTTTGTTAAAAAAAAAAATCCTGCTTCACAAAAATATTAAACCAAACCTATAGCTTAACCTTAAGGTATATATACCTCCTTTTTTTTTAATGACCTTAAAACACACAAAAATTACCCTACTTTTTATAATGAAACTTAAAAAAAAATTTCTTTCGAACCGGTATTCAAGGTTCAAGACCAAATCTATAATCACAAACTGACACTCAGGTACTTGTTAGTTTACATGTGATTATGCCATTTGTCCTCTAGCTGCCCAAAGCTAGAGCTTCTCACACCTTCGGGACTTTCAGGCGGAGGACAAAGACCTTCACATGGTCTCAATACACCTGCTGCTCCCAGAGCAGTCAGAAGAAAAATTCATGGGACTCTCTCCCTTGACATCCAGTGTGTGCTCCCAGAGCACATGACAAATGACATTTCCCACAACCATGCGAGTGCTTTCTTCACAGAAAGAGAAACTTAGCTGGAGAGCCTATATCTCATCCAGGGTCAAAAATCCAGTTTAAAAAAAATAGATAAGTTTGAACCTAACATACATAAACATAGAAAAAATTGAAATCAAATATATACCTCCACATGAAGTGAAGAAACTCTGCCTTAGCAGACATATCAGATTGCCAGTGAGTTTACAGATCCCTGAAGGTAGATCAAACTATTAAGGTCCTAACACATTCTGTATGAAGTTACAAGATCCTATCCTACCAATATTTTAATTTGTCCAGGTCTAACATACTGCTGGCTTGAAGTTTGATATCTCATTCACTATCCTTCATTCATACAAAAAAAAGTAAAAAACATTTGTGGATGCATTCAAACTAAACTTGAAATCAAAAGCACTGCCTTAACATTAAACAAACAAAACAACTATTCAAAATACTAAATTCAGAGAGATAAGCACAATTGCTCTAAGAAAATTTTGTTATGACCCACCTCCATAATCTCACAAAAGAAAATAAACTTGTACTAATTACCACCAATTTGGTCATTCGGTACCCAAAATAGTAATCTAACATAAAAAAAAAGTGTGCAAGGTTCATAAAAAAAATATAAATCCTATCTTCAAATATTAATATAATCCTATCTATTTAACCTAAAAAAAATAATATCATTTACTGTAAAATCTACCTAGAGGGCCTGTATCCCGTCCCACCTGTGTTTACAATAAGCGACAAAGAGAAAACAACAACAAAAAAAGGAAATCCTCAAATTTAGACCATATTATAAATCCTAGAATCCTAAAAAAAAAAGAAAACTACTAACACTGACTATTCAACATTGCTTCATAAAGATTGCTTACAGTGATGAATACCAAGAGAGCCTAAATCTCATCTTTTAGGTGCTTCACTGTCCGAGACACAAAATCTTAACTCCTAGTTGAAGATGATAAAGCACAATGTGCTTCTATTAATAGAATGGAAGAAAGGGGAAATATAAATGATATTTACAGATATGCCTTTAATTATATTTTTAAAAAATCCACTTTTAATTCTAAGAAGAATATTTCAAGTTGACTTAAAAACTATTTTCCTTATCTGTTATCTTGTTTAAACACTTGATAACAGGATTATATAAGAACTTGCTGTAACATGTTTTCTCATTTATTCTTTTGTCTGATGATGGTGACAATGTTGTTGCCGAAACGTCACACACTAATAAATTATTTGGATTAGGTCTTATTTTCTTTTATCCTAGTTGAAGAAATGGATATATCTTTAATCATAAGAATAGGTCTTAAATCTATACTAAAATAAAGGTTTATAAAATCACTAAAAACAAACGCTGAGTTTGAAAAAAAAGGATGCACAAATGCTCTTACATTTTGACAAATTTACACAAAATAGAAAAGGTCAAAAAATCTAGAAATTACCCTAAAAAATGAAATATAAAAACCTTTGCTCTAAAATTATCTTGTTCATACCATGTAAATATCTCCTTCATACTATGAAAAGCTTCATCATGTAGGTCAGCATGTACCTCAAGGGCAGAGCATAGACATGCTAACACTTCTATAAAAGTAAAAATCATTATTAACCAAAAAGAATGTCTAAGAAATGTTTTTTTTTTATACACTCATATGCAATATTCCTGAAATGCCTTATAATGATAATAATAAATATAGCTTTTGTTATTTCAAAAACTTAAAAGAAAATATGCCTTTTTATTCAATAAATTGCCTTAGAAAATTGTTTCTACCTCATTGTTTCAACCAATAAAGAAGAAAAAAAACATTTAGGCCTAAAAAGAAATAAGCTTCTGATTGGTTTCAACTATCTACTGGTTTACAAATAAAGGTAAACTTAATGAAATGTATTTCATGAATTAAAATATTAAATCTGGGTATATATAACCAAAATAGGAAAACCTCCCTGCCAATTTCTTACATAATGGTAAGTCATTTGAAATTGACATTTGTTATATGTTTATTATGACACTGTGTCATAGTTTCCATATTGAAGTAAATTAAAAATTATTAACGTGATATTTTCTAAGTAAATATATTTTGAAGCATCTATATTTCTAATATTATTTTACAAACAGAAAAAAATTGAGTAAATTATTGTTGTTGTTTTTTTAATAAATGTATGAAACAGGTTTATTATTAGTGTATCTCCAATAATATTTGAAAATATAAACGTGTATTATCTGTATAAAAGAAAGAAATGGTAATTAATTTAATTAACTATTGTGTTGGAAAACTTGGCTGGGGTCACATGGTCGTTTTCAGCCAATCGTGAGCAAGAATGGGGGGGAATTCTGACGTCAGTGTTTCCCATTTCTAGCGCCAAAATTTATATTTGGTCCCAACAACATCTGGTGACTCCAGATGTTGTTTTTCTGAACTAAGTCCTAAATTTAAACTGAGCCGCCAATCATGGCCCAAATTTCGTCTAGGGCTAGCGTTGTTCTTTGTCTAATTGTACATTACATTCTTTAAAATTATAAAAACACAGCATTAAATATACCAATCGACGAAGCTATAATATTGTAAATAAAAATAACGGTTGTTATTTACCTAAATACCATATATAATAATGTAAATCAGAATATAAAGTATTAAATATAAATGTTTATTAAAACACAAAAAATTAAACTTAAACTCACCAAAATAGTTTTAGAAGCAGCATTAGATTTGTTTACTTACTACAGAGTGGATATTGGATTATTATTATCATTTTAAATGATTTAAAACACAAACTTGCTTGTAAAAAAATGCAAGTTATATATATAAATATCTACTAAAACATAATTATTCTGTGTTCATTGAAAAATATTTTATTAGTCTCATTTCCCAGGGTATTGATTCTTAATCTCAGAGGCCGCGTTCTAATTGACCCTAATGGCGTTTCACTATGTATATAATTTAGAATATAATAGAAGGAGAAAATTATATACATAATTCGAGCCCCGCGGCGGGCGCCATTGTTGGGGACGTGTTTTATCTATTTTATTGCCTGGCTGTCCCTTTTTTTAGACTGCAGAAAGCCAACCTTTGAAGTTAATTGTCACAATATTTATTACATTTTGTACCCATTAGGTGCCAAGGTTGTGCATTGAATAGGCTAGCATTTTTTTTTATCTGACAAAATTTATTAACAAAATTGATGTAAGAGAAAAAAAAAGGGGAATAAGATTGAATATATTCAATAAAAAAAAAAAAATAATATATATATATACATAAAACCTATGAAGGACTATTGCTGGGGTGGTTAAACTAAATATAAATGGGATAGAAAAAATGACTTACTGTAGGGGTAAAGCCACCGACCAAAAAAAGATGGCCGGCAGTACGGTCAGCTGCCTCGTTCCTTTTTTTTTTTTTTAATTTTTTCTTTTTGGCTAAACAAATTTTTATTTAGACCAATAAAATCTTTCAATGTACATCACGCAGATATATATAAGATTTAAAAATATATATTTAAAAAAACTGTAAATAAGGTTAAAAGGGAGGAGTTTTAATACTGTATATATACTTTTTACAAAAGGCCTATCATGCCAAGTCCCAGATTATCCCCAACCTACCTCGCATGGCCACCCATGTCCACGATTCGACAAGGGGCAGCTAAGGCCGCAGCCAGCGGCCTCCGCCCTCCGCAACTCCAAGTCTTTTTTGCTTCTCAGGAAAAAAAATCAAATTTCTGTTAAGAAAAAAAAAGTAAATATCCGTATGTCAATCTCAAAATGTCAATATCCCCACTTCCTTTTCCCAGTGTTGCTGAACTCACCCCCCAAGGCTATCATCACTCTTTCTCTATGAAAATAAAAAATGTTAAAAAGGCATTTTGAAAAAAATGATAAAAATAAATTAAAATATAAAATTATTAAAGAAATATTCACAAAAAAAATACAAAAATATTGAATTAAAATAATTTTAAAAATATAATTATTATTGTTGATTCTGGGCATCTTGAGGTCAGCTTGGGAAAGGTTCAGGGCTCGTGGTGGAGCTGGTGTTCTGCATGAAGATGGTGGAGTCAGGTCAAGCACCATAGGTCGGTGGCTTGACTACAGGGAAGGGGAGTCTGAGTCCATCTTGGACTGGCTTGTGGTCAAGTCAGCCACCATCGGACATGTGGCTCGACCACCAGGAAGGGGTGTCTGAGTCCATCTCAGACTAGCTTTATGTTGGTAGGGCCAGGTCATCCACCACAGGTCAGGTGACTTGACCACCAGGAAGGGGTGTCTGAGTCCATCTTGGACTAGCTTGATGTTGGTGGGCCAGGTCATCCACCACAGGTCAGGTGACTTGACCACCAGGAAGGGGATCTCGGTCTCTGGCTCGGTGCTGCCAAGGCTAAAGGTGGCTTCAGGCTCCATCTCGACACCTCGCAATCACCAGAGGTTTGTGGCTTAGATGGACATATGTGGAATATGGTTAGGTTAGGTGGGGTTCTGGGTTACTTTGGCATATTATGGTCACGAGGTGTCCCAACATATCTAATTAAAAGAGATGTAATTTTCGATTTAGAATCTCAAATAGTGCATTCAACGACAGATGAATAAATATACACTGCAACGATCTTTTTGAATAAGTGTTTAAAATATAATAAAATCAATAAATTCACAAACTCCTTTTGTACAACCACCTCTATAAATTCAGCAAAATCAAATACTGTTATTGCAAACTTTTATATACATCCACATAGATTTAATGACACTCATCGAAAATTTATCAAGGAGCTTCTGGATACCTACAATCAACAACCTATTATACTATGTGGTGACTTGAATTCTAGACACCCAGTCTAGTTTGATCCGATGACAAACTCCAATGGTTTCAAATTCCACTCCATCATAGACGAACATAGCCTATTTATTCATAATCTTAAGGTACCCACCTGCCGAAATTCAAGCATTATAGATCTTACGATTTCAAACAAAAATTCAATAAATTTTGTACAAAACTGGAAGACGACTATATTGACGCACATCTCAGATCACGTTGCAATAACCTTTGATATTTATCATAATTTTAACAGGCAAAGGACAGTTCAAAACTCAACATGGAAATTTATAGAAAAAAGATGTTGATTGGAAAACATTTACCGAAAAAAATATCAATACAAGATGTAGATAATATTATCACCAAGATAAACCACGCGTCAAACATCAAAGATATTGACAACATTGTAAAGACTCTCACACAAATAATTAAAGAGGCAGCTTATCTGTCACTAAATGTCAAGACAAGAAGCGGATATCATAAAACAAATACATACTGGTGGGATAGGAAGCTGGAGAATATGAAAAACGATTTTCACTATATAAGAAATTTGTATTATCGGCATGGAGTGGTCTATGAAAAGACCTATATATCAATGAGAAATAAATATTCAAATATAATTAAAAAGGCAAAAAGAGATGGTTGGAGTAATTTTATAGAAAAAAAGTCATTCAAATAACGCATTTGGTAATACCTATAGAATTTACAAGTCATTGAGATCGAAAAATAGAAATTTAGGATTACCTCTAATAGATAATTTACCAGATCATTTAAAGATCGACAAAATAAAAAGTTTAATGAACGATCTATTTCAGGATGATATTGGAGGTTTAGATGAAGATGATCATATTTTGATTAGAAATTATACGCCTAAATATAAAAATAAAAATAGTGTTTATATTGAATCCAAGGAAATAGAGGAAACAAATTTAAAAACTAATATTAAAAAAGCACCGGCCCTGATTACATTAGTAAACAATATGATCAGACAAGCTAAAATAAAAATAATCCCAATTCTGCATCAATTATTCGATAAATGTATAGAAATGGGATACTATCCAGATGAATGGAAATATATAATTAATATTGTAGGATCTGGGCATCTTGGGGTCAGCTTGGGAAAGGTTCAGGGCTCTGGTGAAGCTGGTGTTCTGCATGAATGTGGCGATTTTAACACCCACCATGGGCTTGTGGCTTGCCCATAGGCATGCTGGAGTCTATCTTGGTACTGGTGGAGTCAAGTCAAGCACCATAGGCCAGTGGCATTGTTGTGTTCCCGTTTTGGATAAATGGAAAGGGAGGATATACGATGTGACTTAGTAAAATTTCCTTACTTAAGTATATATATATATGGTAATTTAAGCCAACAACCCCATGTATATAACCCATAACAAGACCTTAATGTTATATAATAGAAACACAGCTGTCAATGATTATACGCACTATCGACATGTGTCTTTACATCATCATATGTAATGCAATTTGTACAAACAGGATAAATACTTAATAAAAAAAAGGCTCTGTAATTGATTAAGAGTTGAGCTAAAGCAGAGATCGAGCATATAGTATTGCCAAAACAAAAAAGTCTAAAGATGGAAACGGCCACGGCACCAGTGTACAATTTCACCAGACGACCCAGGCCTCTCCCACATGTACTGTAATGCAATACTCCCCTTTCTCGGGAAAGATATATATATATAAGGCCCCCCCGTCTTTAGCTAAAAATACAGCCAATTCACCCCTCGTGCAAGCCCGCGTCGATCGTACCTTATGTCGATCTCATCTAACATGTAGTCAGTAAGGACTCTTCCATCTCCATCTTTCGCTCCTAGCTCAACTTTTATCTGCGAAAATCTAGTACAAATTTATCCTTTTACTATTTCTCTCTCTATACACTTGTCTGACACTGATCTCTATTAAAAAAATTATTCTTAGTCATTTGTGGCATATACTGTGTAACATCCATGAAATCATTATTAAATTAGACAATCTATACAAGACTCCTTCTGGAGATTCAGCAACCCACTGAAGACGCTGGGACCCGATTTTTATAACAAAGATTCAACAAATGCGTTGAATTAGGTTACTATCTGTATGTATGGAAAATACTCTATTTGTAAAGATTATACCAAAATCTAACAAATAAGCTATAAAACAAGCAAAAGCTATAGACTCATACTGTTGACATTAACATTTGTAATATATTTAAAACAAAAGGGTTTCAGTAAATATCATGAAGAGGACAATCTAATGAGTATAAGGCAACATGGGTCTTTACTAAAATTAAATCAACGAATAGTATAATGGTAGATATGATGGAAAACACACTGAAACACAGGCAGGAGAACTGGCTTCTTTGATCACAGTGGGTATGGCAGGCACTTTCGACAATGTATGTTGGCCAGCAATTATTAGAAGACTTGATTTTTAGTAGCATTCCCTCCAAATAGGGAAGAATCATACGATATTTCATTTAAACAGTGAAAGAAGGGCAAATTCCTCATATGGAAATACAAATATTACTAAAATCTGACAAAGAGATACCCTCAAGGCAGCCCTAATAAAGTCATATTTGCAGCTGTTGCTGTATTAAAGTATCACAGCAAAGGTACAGTACACAACTCCATTCCATCAGAGCCGGTAGTTCTATATTCCAATACAATTTGTAATAATAAGATGTGGGGATAGCACCATAAAACAAAAGAATGAAATATGTATGAGAGGAAACAAAAAAATTCTCCATTTAAGTTATATACTAGATATTTATTTAAAATAAACAAATTTAGGGAACATTTCTATACTGGCGAGATATGCTATTTATATAGTGATCTAGATAGAGGTGACTTGAAGTTACAAATTTGCCTTTATAAAGGGGAAAGCCTAGATTTCCATCTATTCTGGCGAGACAAAATATAAGAACCCTATCACTCTTTTTAAGTTACTTAAAGCCCTTTAGGGCCCATGCGAAATCTAAGTTAGTTTCTGCTCAAAAAGGGGTACTAAGCCATAATGGCAAAGAGGCTTACCTTTTCCCGAAAGCGCCGGCGAAAGTCTGGTCTCCTCCCTTCTGCGTCTCGAGCCCGACTGTAGGTTGCCCTTCTGACTGATCGACTCTGACTGAATCGTCCTTGATTTAGCATGGAAACCCTCTTTTATCTTTGCCTCTCTCCATTTTCATTCGCTGCTCACGCCAAAGTTTCTATTGGTTGGCATTTTCATTCGTCGAAAGAAAACACGCACGTGATCATAACCACGCCTCCAATTTACCGTGTTGCCGCGAGAGAAAAAAAAACATTGTAGATTGAAAAACAAATTAATTCCTTTAGGAAATTAAATAATATATATTCCGAGTATTAAAAAAATTATTGATTTAAATGTTCATATGATAAATTATTTTATTTTGGTCACCTCTATCTAAATATTAAATGAGAGGCATATATATACATATGGTACAGCAGCTTCCAGCACGGATGTCTCTGGATGTCACTGGTGTCTTCTTCTCCACCAGGCATCAGCTTTCGGCATGGAAGTCTGGTGTCATCAAGTGTCTAGGTTTCTGGGCAAAAAGGTAGTCTATAAGTCTATGTGGGAGGGAAGCCATGTATCCAGTTGATGTTGATCATACATCTTCTGTTGGGGTATGATTACAAACGTACCCCAACAATCCTCCCCCTGCCAAGTAATGGACAAATGCGTTTGTGCTACTCATTATTCATCTGCCTTTCATCAGTTACTATGAAAGCAGGCCCATTTCTAGCAAAATGCATTTTCCATTACTAGGTGAAGCCCAGATGTACCGAAACCTATAGGGAAAATAAGGCTAATCAAAATGATGGTATGCCATTCTAGATGTTTATTATTCTGAGTATTAGTGGGCATCGTGCATTCTGGCAAAGGGTTTCTTTTTATGTGTTATTATTCTGTCAGCACACTGTTATCAACATAGGCCATTGGGGACAGTCATATCATATGTATGGAAGTAAGCAAGGTCATCTGTCTTACCATTCATGGGTATATATACCACCCTTCCACTTTCTTCATTGGCCTGAGGAGTAGGCCATCCTTGTGGTAAGTCCTCTCACCCCATCCTTGCCTCTTGAGGTGCTGGATCCATTGCTACCTTCTCTCTGTTAACAATACGGTTAGAACATTTCCCTATTTCATATTATATATAAAAAAATTGGGCGCCAAGAAGTCGTTTAGAAATAACTGACTAGTCCAACTCCTAAAACATGCCAGCATCTTTTTTTAAGTACCAATCAAGACATTCGTGTGGTATAGTTATATATACAATCAAAGGAAAGGATATTTATAGTTTGCTGAAAGAAATATCTTGGTACATAATGATTAGCCTATGACATGATGACTTTTGCTAAAATAAAAAAAAAATACAGAAAAACAAAATTATGAAAATAATTATTAAATAAGGCACGAAATATGTGATGATAAAATTAATCATTCCATGTTATATGATGAGTATAATATATATATTGAAGTAAACATATCATTTAGATAGTGATTAAATATGTTAAGATATAAGTGATTAAAATCATCCCATGATAGATGACAAAAGAAAACTACTACAAAATTATATATGATGACAAAATATATATACATATACAAGTAAGGCGGATAAAAGAAAATAAGGATAAAATAGATCATACCTTGAGGGAAGAATAAGCCATGACAACATGTTAAAAAAAATCGCATCATGGTAGGTAAATATTATTAATATCATGAATATCAAAAGAAAATTGTTGAAATAGATAATATATGATTATGATATAATATATGAAATAAAATGAAATATAATATATATAATATAAAAATAATAACATATTGAATAAGAAAATGTAAACATAATATATATTTGTGCGCTGAAGGTTCAAGGTTTAGTATTTCAGTTAAGCTTTCAATCTTATTCAGTCTGGAATCACGAGTTGGTCACTGGGTAATATTCGTCTATCCCGATCCTACTGGAGGGTGGGTTCCCTCTTGTGTGCTGGATTTCTCAAATTACAATACTCCCTCAACCCAGATGGAAACGTCATTTAGAATCTTGGTCAAATGGAACATAGCCCAGACCTCTATTAAACTACACAGTCCATTTAAATCTAGGGTGACAACCCTATGAAGAGAATTTTTCTGTTTGGCAGAGCGACTAATCAATTTCTCCTATTTTGTTTGCGGCTCCGTTTACCATGTCTCTGGGGTGTGTACAGTTCAGCTACCTCTCCCCCTTCCAAGAAATTCATATTACTTTCATCTACTAATATACTCTCTATTCATTGACCTGAATCCTATTACTCTACATCTTTTCAATCTGAAATTTTGGTTCTTTTACAAATTCCTTCAGAATACTAATCCCTGTATAACTGCACTTAATTCTACTATCCTCGATACAACACTTCTAAAACTTTGACTCATTGGCTCGTTCTGGCGTCTCGTTCGCGGTCCTTATAGTTAACTAATACTTTAAAATCTTATCGTAATATGGAACGAGTATAAACTCGTAGAAGGTCCTATTAATTACTTATTCTGCCTCTCGAATCGGTCTTATGCTCGAATTCATTCCAACAAAACGTATGGCAGGGCGAATCCTTTATTAGAAGAAACTTCCGCTAGCTATGGGGGATCAAACTGGTACCAAAAAAAATCAATAGACGGAAACTACTTCGTCTAGAATAACTGGGCAATCTCTGCCTACATGCCAATCTTACAGGACCTCCCGTCTGAAACCCTCGCTCCAGCCACGCTAAAAGCGTCGAAACTACGGTGTCAGATCAGTTACCCAAGGTCGCGCCGTTATGCCCCAGGCTATACGGCATGGCTAAAACAAATCCCCCATCCTGCATAAAATTCAATCTATACCTCTTCGCTTCCTCTTGCGAGGAGGAGATGAGTGGGCTGTCGGCTTGATCCTTGCCTCCCACTATCCTCAAGTCTGAGGGTCGGGATAGGGATCATTTAGCCACAATCCTTAGAATTCAAGCTAAACTGAGATAAAACAAAATCGAAGGAAAATTATACCCCTTAACGAGGGACCTAACAAAAGGGAGCGAATATTTGCTAACTAGATAGAGTTGTAGTTGTCCTGTGAGGCTTCCGAGCCTAACAAATAAAGAAATAAAAATTAAACAAAAGATCCTATTAGAGTCCTTAACCCTATTCTAATGTAATTTGGGCTAACAATATAATAGTTTTTCACCTTCTCATCATTTATTCCACTTCGCATTCATACAAAAAGAAAAAAACTCAGTCACTGTGGGCATTCATTCTGAAGTTAAAAGCTGCTATAGAAGCCAAAATACTCAATTATCATTCTCAATAAGCCTTAACAATAATGAAATCTTCCAGGACAAAATGTGAAATCAAATAAAAATGATAAAAATAAAAAAAATGGGAACTAAAGCCCTAGGTTATTCAGAAGAAATGCCTCTGTACAAGCTCTATATAAACTAATACATTATACTCACTAAATGGTTGTTAACAATAATTGTTGACAAGTCTAAGTAATCTGGAAGCTAACCTACCTAAAAAAAACTGTGTAACTTCAAAACTGCCCTTGCCTTGACACTAAGCGACTATTCACGACAATTCTATGAAGACACACACATAATATAATATAAGGGCGATTAAAGAACCATTAAACGTGACACCTCATAAAAGGCGGGTTGAGTCATTCCCCTAGCCACCGTGGGTGAAGTCACTTTCTTCCTACTTCGTCGTGCGTCTGCCCCCTTTGCAGTAGCCCGACCTCAACACTCTATTGAAAGATGGATTTATAGGGTTTATGATTCACTACCCAACAATAACATTCTCAAGTGCTTTCCAAGGATCGACTACAGTCTGGGCCTACTTAACTTCTACCCCTGGCTTAGGGTCCCTATACTTCACAACTTCACTCTGAGAGATTGACCTTTCATGTCCTCATTAGAAACCTATTTCAAAGGCTACTACCTGAAAGCAGGGGATTATAGGGTTTCTTTTCTAAATTACCCAACACAAGCCATAGGATGCCTATTAGGTTTGTTATTTTAGACATAACCCCCCTCTAAGTTGTGATTTCCTACACCTTCCTTCACCTATTACTCCCGATAATAACTAAAAATTCAGATTTACACTAAATAGTTAATTCATAATCATATACATTATTCTCACTGGTCTTTGAAACTCGGGTTTTAACAAGAAATAGTTTGTATAGAAAAAAAAGAATCCTAATGAAGTTTTACTTCTAAGAAAAAAAAAGGTTTAAAAGAAAGATTGAAATATCTAAACTTCTCATTCCATTGAGCTGATTCTCCGTACACACTCCAAAATCCTAGTTAGTGGCTACAGTCTGAGCAGAATTTACACTGTGTGGGCCTTTTCACCCTTGTAGACCTGCGTAAAGTTAAACTGTTCAAACTAACTCTGTCAACTTCCCCTCGTCCCATTACTTCTGAGTTCACTCTGGTTGTCACCCCCTGTGGAACCACTACATTAATGGACCTATTAGGGAGATAAGCTGGACCTGTAAGATGAATCCAATGATCTTCATCACTGGTACCTTGACTTAAATTACCATTACTAGTTTCCTCCTCCTCTGTGGGGAAAATCCTAATTGGTACATGGTATTGTTTTAACCTATCTATATGGTATTTATCCAAATTCCCAGTTTCTAGATTCTTCAAGAGATATACAGTATCACCAGCTCTTTTTAGTACCTCATATGGACCCCCATACCTTGGCTCAAATTTGTGACGCCCCTTCGTCTCATGCATTCTCTCCACTAGGACTAAATCCCCATTATTAAAAGTTCTCAGCCTTTTGTTTTCGAACTTAATCCTAGCTTCTTCCTGTTCACTCAAGTAGGTTTGCCTTACCACCTCTCTTATCTTCTCGACCTCCTCTGTTAGTTCCCGCTCGTAGAAGGCTGCCGTTTGAGCAATCAAATCTTCGCCTACAGGACTTTGTCCCGCTTCCTGGAAAGGTTGCGGAAGCCTCAGCTCATGTCCGAAGACGAGTTTCGCTGGCGTAAATCCTGTACTAGAATGTTCAGTGGTTCTAATAGCTAAAGCTACCATGGGCAGGATGTCATCCCAATTAGAACCTGCTTCACACCTACGCAAAGATTCAATTACTGTTCTGTTGAGCCTTTCTACAGCGCCATTACTTTGAGGTCTCCAAGCAGTGGTGTTCACTGCACTTACCCTCATGGCCTTGCAAATCCCTTTGAAAATACAGCTAATGAATGCCGAGCCCCGGTCCGAAAGTATAGTTTTCGGTACTCCAAAGATAGTAATTACGCTTTCCAACAGTGCTTTAATTACTGTACTGGCACACCGGTCTCTTGTAGGTATTAAAATAGGGAATTTGGTAAATAAATTGACTATGGTCAGGATGCTAGAATGTCCTCTGGAAGTCTTCTCTAAGGGTCCTATGAAGCCTAGAGCAAGGTGCTCAAATGGTTTTCCAGGCCTGAAGTGGGGAGCATTACCAGCCTTGGTTACACCTTGATTTGAGAGCTGGCAACCCTCGCATCTGTAAATATAGTTTTGGACCTGTGTCCTCATACTCGGCCAATAATAATCGTCCTTCAGCCTTCTCATTACCTTCTCGACCCCAAAATGACCTCCCGTCGGAACGTCGTGGTGATATTTAATCACCATCTCCCTAATGTCTGACGGAACCACCTTCACCCAGATACCCCTACTGTTCTTAGACACAAGGTAACCCTCGTGCATTTTATAATCCTTATTTTTATAAGTTACAGTCTCGATAGACCGTCTGTCACATATTAGTTTCAATAAGGGGGGCCCATTTCTTGTCCTTAAGCAAACCTTCCCACGTCCGATCACTATCTATCAAGGGGGGCCTGCGATTTTTAATTACCGCAGCCACCACTCTCTTATCTCGTGATGACTCAGGATCATCCTCACACGGGAACCTACTGAGGAAGTCGGCTACCGTGTTTTCTTTCCCCGGGACATACACAAATGTCACATTGAAGTCCTGGATGATCTTTGCCACATTGTTAACAATTTACAAATTATGAATATACAATTGTTGAATATCTAGAAATTTCTCCTATCAATTTACCTAATCCCATAACACGTGCATGTGTCCATTGTCACTTAGCGGCTGTTATTAGAAATTTCCTTCTTGTATTTATACAGTATTAGGCATAGTAGTTAAAGGCTGCATTTCCATGAGTACATCCCTCTTACAACATGCTGAAACGAAATCAAATGTGGTTATAAGATCACTGTCTATGGGGTAACAGGTGCATATTGGATTGGGAAATGACAAAGTTATTTCGCCCTTTAAGATACTAATTGTGACTGAGTTTTCTGTTGAGTTATGATGATACACTGAGAATTTGGTAGGGAAATTATTTTGTAGGACTGTGTTGCATATCAGGGGTTTTGTTTGTTCCTGGGTTAGAAATTTTATATTATTCCTTATTACTGTCAGTCTGATAATTACATTCCTGGCTCACGAGATAGGTGTGCAACTTGTATAATTCACTGTGGAAATATATGTGGACATTTAAGAATTTACAGAAGTATATCTAATATGGAGTCGTCACCTCAGCTCGATCTATCCACATTTTTGTTCTGGAATTAGCGCCATATTCTAGATGGACTTCACTGCCTCATCTATAGTCCAGGCGTATCACCTTGAGTGTCAATTTTAGGAAACGTCATCTCGTCCTAGACCTTTCTTCTCTTCATGTTGGCACATCTTCAATGACATTTCCTATGTGGGGGGACACACCCTTTAAGCGGTCTATCGGCATCCAGTGATCATACTTGGCAGAAAACGTCGTCCTCGCGTGTCTAGCCATCTAACCAATCACGATACCGCCTCACGCCTACAGATTCCGAATTACATTCAATGTAATATCTCTGCCCAGGTGTCCCGACTTTAGCAATCCTTATTCATAGCCTTTAGGTGATATTACTCCACACTGGAAACTTGCATTTCGCTAACTTCCTCATTATATACAAGCGCCAAATCGAGCCTCGATAAACTCTCCTGTCTCCTATACCCTCATTATTAGATAGATTCTGTCTCTAACACAGGTGGCTTTTGCTGCCTTGTCATCAACTTAAAGCTGTCCAAGCACGCCTCGGGATATCTCAGCTGTCTTGCAGACACAAGCTCCAGTCATCTCATTTCCTTTGAATATTTTTAAAGATTATCCCAGGTAGTTGTCATAAGTTAATAAATAGTTCCACGGTGATTAAAAAGTACTCGCGCAAATTGGTTACCAGATCTATTCCTTGAGATTCTGCCATTGGAATGTTAAAACCAAATTTCCATCCATTATTGATTTCAAATGAAAAAAAAAAGGTTTATGAAGAGAAAAAAAAAAGATGCGTCTTTTCTATGGTGATCAAACTTCTCTCTTCACGGGTACGCTAACTGGATCTTCAATTATATTTTCACCTTAAAGCTCATGTATTTGCCACTCTCCCAATCCACTATGCTCTGAAAAAAAATAAAATCGATTAACTATCACTCAGCATGTTATCCCCAATCTGGATGCACAAGCTAGTATAACTTGATAGAAAGCGCTATTAAAATAAAGTTAAGAAAATTGTAGCCAGCAATAATTATCAGAACTCACCTCTGCTGGGAGAAATTATATCAGAGCTATGATGAAAAAAATAAAAAATGCTAAGTCATTTCAGTAGACTACTGTAAAATACTGATCACCGTTCTAAATTTGAACCATGGTATTCCAACCTCATTTCTCATACTGTATAAAATAATTTTAAAAAGGAATTTAAAAAATGTAATCAATAACATTATTAAGGCTTTGTCACAAACAATGTGAATCGTAAATGACAGCGGCGAGTGATGCGGTAGACACCGCCTCAACTAAACTTTCATTGCCTGATAAAAATGCCAGTGAGACGGAAAGCATAAATTAAAATTCACGATTTAAAATCATAACAGTAAGTGTGGTTAAAAAACTGAAAGGGCGCTATGAATAGCTCTTAAAATTAGCGGAAAATCACAAGGCAACAACATGACATTCCTAAATAAGACCACTGGAAATTTTTATAAGTCACTTTAGATATAGACTCTTAATCTCAGGATGTGTGGACTACTTCACCAATTTAATTAATTAATTAATTATACCTAAAAATAGTATGGCTTTTCATTAGGTATGTATTTCTAAAGTATATGAGATGAAATATATACTAAATTCAGGCCTCGCGGCGGGCGCCATTGTTGTGTTCCCGTTTTGGATAAATGGAAAGGGAGGATATACGATGTGACTTAGTAAAATTTCCTTACTCAAGTATATATATATGGTAATTTAAGCCAACAACCCCATGTATATAACCCATAACAAGACCTTAATGTTATATAATAAAAACACAGCTGTCAATGATTATACGCACTATCGACATGTGTCTTTACATCATCATATGTAATGCAATTTGTACAAACAGGATAAATACTTAATAAAAAAAAGGCTCTGTAATTGATTAAGAGTTGAGCTAAAGCAGAGACCGAGCATATAGTATTGCCAAAACAACAAAGTCTGAAGATGGAAACGGCCACGGCACCAGTGTACAATTTCACCAGACGACCCAGGCCTCTCCACATGTACTGTAATGCAATACTCCCCTTTCTCTGAGAAGATATATATAAGGCCCCCCCCGTCTTTAGCTAAAAATACAGCCAGT
>CP092874.1:50424983-50468892 GCA_030710605.1 Cordylochernes scorpioides
ATATGGGTGCCAAGGAATTGTGCGTGTAAATGTAGATATGCCCAATTCCTAAAACATACCTAAAAAAAATAAATAAAAACTTTATTAACTCTATATGATGAGATACATGTGCTAATAAAAGAATGACTATACACGGTTACATAAGGTAAAAATTAAATTGGCATCTGCTATCAAATAACAACAATAATAGGGCAAACAGAAACGAGGGGAGTGAATATATATATCAAAGTTGAATGGATAAGATATATGCCGAAATGAAGCAATGTAGATATACACAATGATAAAAAAAATTAAATGGATATATACTATAAGTAGAAAGGGAATGACTTGATACATATGTAGGATATACAATGATAAACAAATGAATATATAAGCTGTGATTAAATTCTTCATTCAGTACATTTGTCCGAAGATGGTAACAACGCTTTTACCGAAATGTCACACATACTAACTATTTATTCTGGAATCGGTCTCGTTATCTTGTTTTTGTAGTCTATAGCTCAAATAGTGCCTTATCTATATATGAATATACATGAAGATAATTTAGAAAGGGGGTATACATGCTGGATGGTACATTAAATGAGTAAATATTACCTCTGGATAATAAATATGCCAAAATTTGGATGAATATGCTATATAGGAAGGAAATAACGTTGATATGGGAGATACATCATGATAAATAAACAAAAAATATATATATATACGCTGTAGCTAAACTTATTTAGTGCATCTTGTCTGAAGATGGTAACGACGCTGCTACCAAAATGTCACACATCATGTGTTTGGAATTGGTCTCGACATTTGATGTCTATAATCCAAATTGTACCTTATATATATATATATATAAATATACATGAATATAATAAAAAATTATACATGGTAAATGGTATTATTGAATATATAATATAACGAAGAAATAAATATGCACTGAGGATCATGGGCATTACGCGAGTATTTCAAAATTTACATGTATTATTTAAAAATTTTGTTCTTACTAACTTGTCACTGGGAGTGTTTGTCTGGCGTGTTCTCCGCCCTTCTTAACCATGATGGGAAAATATATAGGAAAGGAAATCTTAGTAGTTAGTAAATTCTTTGAACCAGATTATTTCCAAAAATTACCTTATCGTGATGACAATCTTACCTATCTTTGTCTTTAGTTGAACATTATTGTTAACCTCTGTTATACATTGTTTAGCTTATCTATAGAATGTGTACTCATATTTTTAATCAATAAATTCACTTTAATAAAATACATAATTAACCTCGAAAGAATAAATGATGATGATTAACAACCTAGGTCTAACTTATACCTTACGATATATCTTCCCTCACACTTTGGTTCTTATTATCTCTCTGTAAATTTGACTCTTTGTTCCAAAAATATATATATAAACTCACTATTCAGGGCTACTTCTCAGCCAAAAAAATTTATATTAAATCCCCCCTTTAAAAACTTCCTCCTTCTTCAATCTGGCATACAGTATTGGCTTGTTCTGGTAATCTGCTTCAAAAGCTCATTTAGGTGTCCTACTAATTTAAAATTTATCTTATCTTATATTGAGTTACTCTCGTTAAAAAAAAATTCTACTTACTAATTGGTATTCAGACTTGAACTCGTTTTAACTAAACGTATGGTAGAAAATAGTCTTTAATTAAGTGATTAACTTTTGCTAGCCTGGGGCGATATAAAACACAAAGAATCTGGACAGTCCATCTGTCACTTTGCTAACTGGTACCTAAAATCTGTAGACGGAATCGCCTCGTCTAATTGTAACTTATCTCTCACACGCTCTAATTGTTAACCCTCTTTAGAAACCCCCTTTAGGCTTTGACTTAGAAACAAGGAGTGTTATAGGGAATTCACTTTTACCCACCACATGTTCCAAGTTTGTCCATAGAGGATTGGTTCCAGGCTGCGCAATATATAGAAGAGCTTCCAACGTGCCAATCTTTCCCAACCTCCCGTCTGAATCACCCTCATCTCAGCCACGCTTAAAGCGTCGTAAACTACGATGTCAGATCGGTTACCCGAGGTCTGTCGCCGTGCACTTAGCTTGCGACATAAGCTACTAAATCCCCCACCTAGCACAAAGTTCACCTGATACCTCTCCGTTCCCTCTAATGAGGAGAGGTTTGTAGGCTTTTGGTCTTACCGTGACCTCCCACAATCCCCCAGTCTGAGGTTCGAGACATGGTCATCATCTACGACCCTTAAAATTCAAGTTGATATGATGAAATGGAGTAATTAATTACACTAATAAAAGAAATCATATTTATACTCTTTTTAAAAGGAGGCCTAACAAAGGGATCGAATACCTTCCTATCAATAGAGTTGTACAGTCTTGTGAGGCTATCGATCCTAACAAATAAAGAAATCAAAATTAAAATCGAACCTATTAGTTCCCTAACACTATTCTAATGTACCTTGGTCTAACAGTATAATTGTTTTTAACCTTCTTACACATTCATTAAACCAATCCATTCATACACCCTCCCCCCCATCATTCACGGTTTGCATATAAACTAAAGTTAAAAGCTGCTACACAAGCCAAAGTACTATAATTATCATCATCGATAGACCCTAATAATAACAAAAGTTTCAGGACAAATGAGAAATCAAATAAAATATCAAACTAAAACAAATTGGGGACTAAAGCCCTAGTTTACTCGAAAAAAATTGCCTCATACAAACTCCATATAATTATCTGTATCTAGATAAATAATATATATATTAAACAAATTTAAAAAAAATTGATTGTTAACAATCAAATGCTGAAATCTAACCTATCATTAAAACTGTGCTTCTATTAGTTTGAAAATCTTATTCTTATCTTGACACTTGATGTCTAAACAAGTGAATCATCAAAACTAGCACTTAAATTGGAGCGAATTGAACTTCAAGCATTTACCTCATTGCCAATATGATAGGTCTACAAGTGTCTGCCAACCCTACTTCCTATATAAGGTTATTGGCGTCTTCCCTTCCCTGCTATTCAGCTAAACCCCTCCTTTGGAATCGTAGGGCTTTCAATATCCAACCCGCTCTGGAGTTTAACAACAGGGGCCACTTGTCATCCTGTCTATCAACTCTTAGACCACAACTGCCTTACACTCTCTCATTAGAAATTCTCTTTGGGCTGCATCCTGGACATAAGGGATTACAGGGTGTCAAGTTTTAACCCAACGCATATTCCGAGTCCGCCCAAAGTGAATAGGTTACAAGCACAGCAGTTATCTAGTGCGTCTAAGTCCCTTTATCTAATTTTAAAGTTGAACCAAAGTTCAGAACCTTAAATAAAAAAATTAAAACAAAGTAAACTGCTGAACTTAGGTCTTAAATCACAGTCTGCTATTAATACAGAATAGCATATTCAATAAAAAAAACTGAAAACTCCCCTTACAATGAACATTTAACACTAACACAAGGTTGTAGCCTTAAAAAAAGAAAAACTGAAAGAAACTGAAACCCTTTACAATGACACTTAGAATCTAAAACCGAGGTTGTAGCATAAAAAAATAACTGAAAACCCTTTAAGACCACATTCTAAGACCTTTAAATCACTTTCTAACACTTCATACTATGATCAAAACTTAACTAAACTTTAGTACACATTGTATAGATTTACTTATTGGCAGCCTGGGCATGATTTACACCCCGTGGGCTTCTTGACCCTGGTTGAACGGCGTATTCCAAGGCCGCCTACATTGTCCTCAAATACCCCATTCACTATCCCTAGTGGATTTTGTGCTGAGAACATGTAAGAAAACATGTACCTATGTTTCCCCACGTGACGCAGCGGAGCGTGACCTCGGCTGCACGGGTGAGTCAGTTGTTGTTTTGATCTCTGTATGGATGGACATTAAAACATGGTGGCAGCGATAACTGGATAAAATACGAACCGGTATATTGCAAAATATCGATTTTTGCGTACCTTGGAAGATAATTCAACATGGCTCAGATTCAACCTCCAGAAACTTTCGACTTCTCGACTCCCAACGAATGGCCCAAATGGAGGAAGAGATTCGAACGATACCTCGTGGTCAGTGGAATGAAGAAGAAAGAGGAGGCGGACAAGATCGATTTGTTGATGTACTTGATTGGCGACCGCGCGGATGATATATTCAGGACCTTCAAGTTCGAAAAGGAGGAAGAGGCAACGAAAATTGATTCCGTCCTCAAGGCGTTCGACAGCCACTTCTGTGTCAGAAAGAATATTATCTACGAACGTGCAAAATTTAATTCAAGAATCCAAGAGGATCGGGAGCCAGTGGACGAATTCATCACTTCATTGTACAAATTGGCTGATAGTTGCGAATTTGAGGGTCTTCATGAGCAGTTGATCCGTGACCGAATAGTGGTTGGAGTGAGGGACAAAGCTTTATCTGAAAGAATGCAGTTGGACAGCGAACTGACTTTGGAAAAGGCGGTGAAAATGGTTCGACAGCAGGAAGCCGTTCGACAGCAGCAAGTCGACCTGCAGCGTCCCTCAACAAGCCAAAAGGTCAATCAGGTGAAGTTCAACTCGAAGAAGCAATCACCGAAACAACAACAGCAGCCTTCGAGGAAGAAGGAGAAGTCAGCCAAAACAAGATCACGATGTCCAAAATGCGGAGGTTTCACCCACAGGGAAGGACAGGCTTGCCGTGCTGAAGGACAAAAATGTAACCTGTGTTCAAAAACAGGCCATTTTGCAAATTGCTGCCCAGATAAACAGGCAAAGACTGCGGAAGTCAAAGCTGTTTCTGAACTTGATGAAGAAATTGGTTTTCTCCTGGAGGTCTCAGCTACGGAGGAGTCATCTAATCTCGATGATGATGAAGGCGAGTGCAGGAGGCGATGGACAGCAGAAATCCAAGTGAACGGAAAACAGCTGAAGTTCAAGCTCGACTCCCAGGCGGATGTTACATGTGTTCCTCTGTGTCTCTTCAAGAAGATAATGGGACAGCAACGACTAGTGGAAAGTGATATCAACCTTAGAGCTGCTGAATTTTCCGAACTTCAGACTGTGGGTATGTTTATATCAACGCTGCGAAATGGCAATTATGAAATCAAGGAGAAGATTTATGTCATTCGTCGTTTAAGTGAACCTCTTCTGAGTCGCCGGGCATGTGAGCTCTTGAACCTGGCGAGGCGGATTGAAGTGGTTGCGACGAGAATTAACCCGATCAAGGAATTCCCTGTAGTATTTGATGGACTGGGACAGATCGGAAACCCTTACGAAATCAAATTGAAACCTGGAGCAAAACCATTTTCTGTGCATACTCCTCGATGGGTACCAATACCTTTGATGGAAGAGCTCAAAACAAGATTGGACATCCCTGGAAAGGAGCTGCTCGACGCCGATGCATTATCCAGACAACCACTTCTTACAACCGAGGGAGGTGAAGACGAACGGCCAACCTCAGCGCATATAAATGCAGTTCTCTCGAGTATAACCGACAAAGACGAGATGTTGACGAAGATATTTGAAGCTCAACAAGAAGATACGACCCTGAAAGCAGTAGTCAACTACCTTGAGCAAGGCTGGCCAGATAAGAAGATGTCGCAGGCTCTGCTCTCTTATTGGCATGTCAAGGATAAACTAGGCGTTCAAAATGGACTACTGATGCGTAGCTGTCGTCTTGTTATTCCAGCAAGTATGAAACTGGAGATCCTAGATAAGTTGCACGCTGGGCACTTCGGGATTACAAAAACAAGACTTCGCGCACGTGAGACGGTATGGTGGCCTGGAATTTCGGAAGAGATCGCGGAAACAGTCAGAAAGTGCAGTGTTTGTATCCAGGAAGCCGTCTCAAAACATGAACCTTTGATACCAACCAACTTTCCTACGCGACCGTGGCAAAAGATTGGACTGGATTTGTTCAAGTTCGAGAATAAGTGGTATCTAGTCGTCATTGACTATTATTCTCGCTTTCCTGAAATGATTCAACTGGATCGGCTCACAGCCAATGTGGTGGTGCGTAGTTGCAAATCCATATTTGCCCGACATGGAGTACCAGAAACTGTTGTAAGCGATAATGGGACGCAATTTGGAGCTGCTCGTGAATTTGCAAATTTCGCAAGGCAGTACGGATTCACACATGTCACTTCAAGTCCTCGATTCCCGCAGAGCAATGGGATGGCAGAAGCAGGTGTGAAAATTGCTAAGTTGATCCTCAAGAAAAATCAAGACCCATCGCTTGGACTCCTGGAGTATCGATCGACCCCTTTGGAGAACGGTTACAGCCCTGCTGAGCTTCTCATGGGACATAAACTCCGAACGACCTTGCCAATTGCACCAGAGAATCTTAATCCAAAGTTGGTGGACTCTCAGACCCTGAAAAGAAAGGAGGGGAGAAGGAGAAAGGATATGAAATCCAGATATGATCGACGCTGCGGAGCTACGGACATGGAGGAGCTATCCGAAGGTGACACGGTTTGGATTACAGATATGCGAACCGGGGGGATTGTAAAGCAGAAGGCATCGACACCAAGGTCATATATGGTTGATACTCCAGTTGGGACTTTACGTCGAAACAGGTTCCATCTACGAAAAGGATATGCAGTGCAATATCCAGCCGACCCATCGACGCCGACCTTTTTGGGGGAGGAACTTGTTGAAAATGAAAAGACCCCAGTTGTGGATTATCCCTCTAACGACTCAGAAGACGGCCAGATAAGAACCCGGAGTGGACGAATTGTTAAACCTGTGGATCGCCTTCATTATTAATCATATTATGCATTTAAAGTTTGTAATGTATATATATATTTCAAATCTTAAAAAGGGGGATGTGCTGAGAACATGTAAGAAAACATGTACCTATGTTTCCCCACGTAACGCAGCGGAGCGTGACCTCGGCTGCACGGGTGAGTCAGTTGTTGTTTTGATCTCTGTATGGATGGACATTAAAACAGATTTCTTAAGATTGTCGTCTCTTTTGGTTCCTCTGGTTCTACAGGCCTAGGAGGATATATAGGATACGTTGGATGTACCCAGTGATCTTCATCATTGATGATATAATTTGTTTGGTCTAGTATGTTTTTGTCCCCCGCAGGGTAAGTCTTTATCGGGGTATGATAGGCCTTCATCCTATCTATGTGGATTTTATCTAAGTTCCTCGTCTCCAAATCCTTCAAAAGATAAACAGTGTCGCCCGCCCTTTGTAATACCTCATATGGTCCTTTGTATCTCGGCTCGAATTTATGACGTCCTTTCGTCTCATGCATTCTCTACACCAAGACTAGATCCCCTGTCTCAAAGATTCTCAACTCTCTAGCTTCGAATTTAGCCCTGGCTTCTTGTTGTTCACTCAAGTAAGTTTGCCTTACCATCTCTCTCATCCTCTCAACCTCCTCTACCAATTCCCGCTCGTAGAAGACCGCCATTTCGGTAATTGAATCTTCACATATAGGATTAAGCTCCTCTTCCTGGAAAGGTTGTGGAAGCCTCAGCTCATGTCCGAAGACCAGTTTCGCTGGAGTAAATCCAGTACTAGCATGTACAGTGGTCCTGATAGCGAAAGCTATCATTGGCAAGGTGGTATCCCAATTGTTCCCCGCTGTACACCCCTGCGTAAAGATTCTATTACCGTCCTATTGAGTCTTTCTACGGCGCCATTACTCTGAGGTCTCCAGGCTGTGGTATTTACTGCACCAACCCCCATGGCTTTGCAAACTCCCTTAAACACGCAACTCATGAATGCTGAACCTCGGTCAGAGATTATTGTTTTTGGTACTCCAAAGGTAGTGATTATCCTTTCCAATAAGGCCTTAACCACTGTATTGGCACACTGGTCCTTAGTAGGAATCAGAATTGGGAACTTGGTAAATAGGTCCACAATAGTCAAAATACTCGAATAACCTCTTGGGGTTGTCTCCAATGGTCCTATGAAGTCGAAAGCTAGATATTCAAAGGGTTTTTCAGGTCTAAAGTGGGGAGCACTAGCGGCTTTGGTTACGCCTTGATTTGATAGCTGACAACTCTCGCATCTGCGTATGTATTTCCGGACTTGAGTCCTCATACCAGGCCAGTAATAGTCACCCTTTAGCCTTCTCATAACTTTTTTAACTCCGAAATGACCTCCTGTAGGGATATCATGATGATAACTGATCACTGCTTCCCTAAAACCTGTAAGAACCACCTTCACCCAGGTACCCCTTTCATTCTTTGTAACGAGGTATTTGTCTTGTAGCCTGTACTCTAGGCTATTATACCTTTCTATGCTTCCCGATTTTAATTTCATTAACCTATTTATTACTGGGGCCCATCCTTTCTCTTGAAGCAAGCCTTCCCATATCTGATTACTATTTAATAAGGGGGGCCGACGGTCTCTTACCACCGTGGCCACCACCCTCCTATCTTGTGATAGGTTTGGATCATCCTCGCACGGGAACCTACTAAGAAAGTCGGCTACCGTGTTTTCCTTCCCCGGGACATAAATGAATGTAACGTTGAAGTCTTGGATGATCTCTGCCCACCTAGACAGTCGAGCGTTCTTATAATCAGACCCCTTATTATAAGTAATCGGTTTATGGTCAGTATGTACTTCTACCCTACTGCCCACCAGGAGGTGTTTAAAGTGTTGTAGGGACAACACTACTGCATAAGCCTCCTTTTCTATTGTAGAATAGCGGATCTCAGGACCTGTCAGTCGCTTGCTATAATAGGCAATTGGCCTCACTGTCCCATTGACCTCCTGTTGGAGGCAAGCGCCTACCGCTATTCCACTGGCGTCAGTGTTCAGGATGAAAGGTATCCCAATTGTTGGGTGAATTAGTAGTGGCTCACTGGTTAATATTCCCTTCACCGTCTCAAAGGCTGACTGCTCTACCATACCCCAAGCAAATCTATGTCCCTTCCTTTATAAGTTGCTCAGTGGAGCCAGGACCTCACCTGCGTTGGGAATAAAGCGTCGGTAGTAGTTACTGTACCCAATAGACTTCTGACTGCCTTGATGTTATGAGGTCGTTTCAAATCCCTGAGAGCGGCGACATTATCCCACATGGGTTTGATCCCATTTTGGTCAATTACATGACCCAGGTACTCAACAGAGGCCTTGAAGAGATAGCTCTTCCCGTATTTGGCCTTCAAACCGAACTTACTCAGGCGTTCGAGTACAGCGGCGAGGTCCGCTACAATGCTGCTCGTGAGAGTCGCTGTAGACAATGACGTCATCGATGTACAGACGAACGCATTTGAACAACAAGTCACCCAGGACCAAGTTCATGGCCCACTGGAAGACTTGTGCCGAGTTTTTAACTCATTGTGGCAAACGCGTGAAGCGGTATCTTCCCCAGGGTAGAGAGAAGGTAAAGTAATCTCTGTCACTCTCCGGGATGTGAATCTGGAAGAATCCAGAAGTCAGATCTAATGTGCTGAAGACTTTTGCACCCGCGAATGCGCGCAGATTGTCTTCAACACGGGGTATCGGGAACGGGAAGAATTCAGTTGCCTCATTGATCATACGTAGATCCATGGTGATGCGAACACTACCATCAGTTTTGGCAACCGGGAATAGAGGGGAATTCCACAGAGAGGTACTCCCTTCTATTATACCTACTTCTTCCAGTTCGTTTACTAACGTTTTCACCTTTGAGACTAATCTGTTCGGGTTTGGGTATTGTCTCCTATATACCGGTTTGCTGGTCAGCATCTTCAGCTTAGGGGCTGTGATGGTGGAGCCATTCCCCATATCTCTTATATCCCTACAGAAACAATGGCTGAAAGCCCTGAGAATATCTTCGCCCATGTGGATTTTGTTTAAGGGTATCCTGAGTGGTTGAGGAGTCATTTCTATAGTTTGTATTGAAGAAAGAAAGGCCGACTTGGTCGGATCTTCCTTCCTTTCGTAATCGGATCTAACACTCCCATCATAGCTGAGGTGTAGTTTTAGAGCTCGGAAACCTGGTAATCCAAGTATGCCATCAAATCCTATTTCCCCCATGTGGCAATACTCGAAGGTCGTTCTCACCTCCCTAATGGGCTTACCATTCACTGTCGCTCCTATCTCCAACACCTCACTCCCTAGTGACCTTAAAGACTTGCCTGTTATACCTTTAAGGTAAGTTGGTTTGTTTAACCCCTCAGTGCATATTTCTAAATTATCAATATTTACAATATTGGCCTCTGAGCCCGAGTCTATGATGAATTTTAGAGACCTCTGGCTTAGAGACCTCTCCTTATTTAATATATACATATTTATGGCAGGCAAACTGGCCGCAAATCCCCCTCCCGCCTTGAAGCAAGCCGGACCTAGTTTTTTCGTTGTGTCTGCTGGCAGTCCCGGATGAGGTGTCCTGGCTCGCCGCACCTATAGCACTTGGGGGGTGGTCTCCTTACATCTTGCTTCTTGTAGTCCGCTCCAGGGTTCTCCTCCCTTTCACCGTTGGGGTCCATCCTTTCTTGTCTAGTTGGAGGTGGATTCCGTTGTTGCCTGAATGGTTGTTGTGCTGGTCTCCCCTGCCAGTTCCTGAAGGGGGCTCCCCTTCTACCATCCCCTGTGTTGTCTCCTTCGTATTCCCTTCTTCCTGTGGTGTGTGTTGGCCACCTTCTTCCCTCGTTACTTGCACTATTGGCACTTCCTCTTTGTCTCCTAAGGGCCATATTCTCCGTCTCCAGTGCCTTCATTTTCCTCTCCAGCTCGGCCAATTTGTTGCCCATGTCGCCCAGCCTCTGGCCGTTCCTGTCGGTGCTGGAGCGCTGTGCCTCCCTGTAGTCCTCGTTCCTTTGCTCTAACCACTGTAGCTTGCTGACTAGGGTCTCCCAGGGTTCGCCTTGGTAGAGGTGAGCCTTTTCCCACAGGCTGGGGCAGAGTCCGTCGATGAAGACCTCCGCGACCTCCGAGATGCCTATCTTCAGGCCATCCGACTCAGCTCCCGCCGCAAGGTCGCTCACCCGTGCGGCGAAGTCCCGGAATTTCTCCCCGGCTCCCTGTCTACAGGAGAAGAACTGGCTCCTCATCTCCCTTGTGGAGACTCTCTTTCGGAATCTACTTTCGAGACTCTCCTTCAGTTCTTCGTATCCAAGACGGATTTGTTGAGACTGGAAGGCAAACTCCCTTGCTGCCCCTCGGAGGTGGTTATCTAGGAGGATTCTTTTTCTGGCGTCGTCCAGGGCCCTTAGGTCGTAGACGAGCTCAAAGTCCTTAATGGACTTTGTAAAGGGGACTATGCCCTTCCCTTCAAATTTTTCTAGGTTGTACAGCATGGAGGACAGCTGGGCTTGGCTAGCTGTGGCGTTCTCCTTTTCGGCAGGCATGGTCCTTAGTTGGATCTATGGGAACCAGGTATTAGTCTTTCACCCTGACTGCAACGATAGTATCAGGACCCATAGAGGCGGGTAAAGCGGGGAATACGAAGTGGAGGGGGGGGGGGAGAGAGACTTTCTTTACAATGGTGTACTAACACTAAAAGAAGGTTGTGACAGTACTTTAAAAATGATACTTAAAAAAAAAACTCTTTATAATGATCCTTTAGCACTAAAGCACATATTGTGTTTAAAAATTAAAAGTAAAACTGAAAACTCCTTAAAATTCATCATAACCTTAGGACAAAATTGTAGCATAAAAATAAAAAAGGTAAACTGAAAATTCTTTAAAATTCATCATAATTCTAAGACAAATTTGTAGCCAAAAAAAATAAAAGGAAGAACTGAAAACTTTTAAATTCGTCATAATACTAGGACAAATTTGTAGTCAAAAAAATAAAAGGAAGAACTGAAAACTCTTTAAATTCGTCATAATACTAGGACAAAATTGTAGCCTAAAAATAAAAGGAAGGCTGAAAACTCTTTAAGTCGCATCCTAACACTAAAATAAAGTGTTGTTAAAAAAAACTGAGTAACTCTTTAAAATTATATACCAACACTAAAACAAAATTTGTAGCCAAGAAAAAAAAACTGAAAACTCTTCAAGGAAATTCTGGTTTCCAAAGGGAATACATATTTGTTATTTAATATAACCTAACATTATAACTAATATAGACCTATGTATACAAATTAGTGTATATAGTTACTGAATTTTAGGTAAATCGGCCCAGACCAACTCTCATTGCATGTTTTTGTGCTATTTACAACTATTGGCCTACGGGCTGAAGCTAATTATCTACTGACACTACTTGATGAAGAGTCAAAATTGTCCTATCGAGGCAATAGTACAGTCAACAACTACTCTTTAAACGTTGAGCGCACCTTCTCCTATCAACCTTTATCTTCTATTTACAAACTCTTTATCAACTTTCTTCAATTCTTTCTCTTTCAACATCTCTCCGCATCTTTCAACACTTTACAACATATTTCTTAACGCCACTCAACATCTTTCAACATCTCTTTCGACGCTTCTCACCTCCTTTTATCTCTTTCAACACCTCTTATCACTATTTCACTGCTTTCAACACACTTCAACGTCCTTTCTTCTTTCTCGCATATCCCTTCCATCGCTTCCAACACATTTCAACACTCTTTCATCATCTTCCTCGCATATCTCTTCCATCGCTTTCAACACATTTCAACGCCTTTTCATCTCTTTCAACACCTTTCAAAACCTTTTTCATCATCCTTTCAACGCCATTCGACTTTCTTTCATCGCTTTTAACACATTTCAACGCCCTTTCATCCTATCTCTTAACGCTATTCAACCCTCTTTCATCCCTCTGAAGTCTCCTCGAAACCCGTCATCGGGAACAAATCCTAATATTACTCTAGTCTACTTTGATATCTCGGGAGTCCTTTCTGGGAATCTGCTCCTCCCCTGTCACTTCTTATCAAAGCTGACGACCTACCCTCCTATTTGCAAGCATGAAATTTCCTCTTATTCTGCCCCCCTTTTGTCTCTCCCCTTTCCAAGAGATAAGTTTATCTAGGCGGTCTTAGAGATCCTGTCTAGACTGGTCAGACTGTTGTTATTGGGAATTTGACAAGTCACTCTTCTTTAGTTTTGTCTCCCTCCATGCGAGATAGGGCAACCTTATCATGGAAAAGCAGAGATATATATGTACAAAAGTCGGCTGTCCTACACTTTGCTGAACAATATCCCCTTCAAGAAATTATGCAAGCCTTTCACAGAATTGAAGTTTCTAGATGCTAACTATAACTTGGTATGATCTTATAAATATTGTGCTCTGGTTGAATCAGACTATGCAGTTCCTCACGTCCCAAAAAGTAAGTTCTTAACATTGTTGACAACTCTTAACTCACACGGTAGTAGCTTATAGAATTAAGTCGTTCATCTAAGACATGTTCATGCTGATGAATGGAGCCCTTCTAGTAGGTCATAAGTGTTTATCTGGTAACAGTTGATCTAGGTAAATTTGTTGTCATTCGTCTTTACTTTATGCAACAGGAGATGCCGCTCCAAAGGACTTTAACATTAGGGTTAGAACTCGTTGCTCCTTTCAGAATGAAGTGGTTGTGAAAACATTGATGTGGAAGGAATCGTACATTTGACCAGTGTATATCGTTGAATATTGACTATGCCGTCTCTCTCATCGCCACCCAGGTACTTTAGGGTGATACTTGGTCTATTGGCTGTTACACGCGAATCCCGTCCGGCATTCAATAAGATATCAATGGTGATTTTTGTCACGTCCAGGAGGCCATCCCTTATGCGACCAAATCAACTTTCTCCCGACTTATAATACCGTCTCATCGCGGTAATTGAAATTAACTGGAACCAAGTAGGAATCTTAATCTTGTATCTTAGTTAATTTTATTAGTTCAACTGTCATCCCAATTTCTTCTTAATACACTGGCCTGACACACTACACTTCTCCTAATCAGCAGCAACTTCAATTAGTCCCAATGAGAAGGCCACTTTAAGGCGTCAGTTTCTTGTTAAACTCATGTATGGTTCCAAAAAAAAGGTTATATATACCACAGTGGTATATGCTCCCACTGGCATTATTATTCAATATGGTATCTATTTACTTTATTTATTCAACTCTTATTATTTGGATCACTGTAATCCTTTTTCATCATTACTCCTAGACTCCCGCGCAAACATTGTCCTTGACGTGACTAATTCTTTAAAGTTCTGCCTTTTTGAACACCCTGTTAGTTAGAATTGTCTTAATTAATCACTGGAGTTACCTGCAATGAGTGGATTGAGCCTCTTTACCTAGATATCCACTCTAACTCCAGGATCTAGACTGCCCAGACCTTTTATGAAAAAAAAAACTATATCTAAACACTATCGTCATGGAAAGAAACCACATATCTGATTCACGAGCATAATTGGAGCTTGCCTCTAAGGGAAGTGGGTTTTATTAAAAGGAGATGCTCAAACACATACCATCAGAATACCATGACTTTTGTTGATATATATTCTCTTACATGTGCCATGACAAAGCAATCCTTCTCCCGTTAGTGTTGAAATAAATGCTCAACTCGTCTTATAAGACTTCTAGAGAATTCTTACTGAATGAATATCCATTCCTGTGCCAAATTATAATAAAGAATAGGCTAAATATATACGGGTTCAAATTTCATCGTATCTGATCAGGCCTTCTGCTGGTGGTTATTTATTACAATTAGATGCTGATAATGATGCCTTTATTTGTCCTTGTTCTAGGAAAGGTGCTTCGGGGAAGTGGACAGAATCGTTGGAAATTTCATAAGAAAAAAAAAGGTAAAGTCTTAATTATGACATATTGAATTTTATCGTGACTGTACCATCACGCAAATGCCTATATTGTAGGTTGTACCAAAAAAAATGTGGAAAGGTGTCGAAATTCTACACTCAAAGGGTTATATTAACTAGGAAAACAACTCGGGTTATCGTTGTATTGGTACTCAAGTGTTTGCAATAAAATGTTGCTATAAACTAGATATATAATTAAATGTTAGACAGAATTTGCTTACAAGTACCAAAGGGATAAAGACTCAGTAAATATTATGAATTCAGTTGACAATTATTTTATAATCTGAATACTTTAAAAAGGAGGCGATGAAATTAAACATTTGTCCTGGGGGGGGGGGGGGGGGGGTACACGCCCTTCGAATCAACAAGAAAATCTGAGATAAACATGTCGTTTTTCATAAAAACCTAAAGCGCGATATGTAAATATTTGCGATAACTAGGTAGAAATAATCACGATATGGGTTACTGAAAAAAAAAATAAAAGAATTATCTTGAAGTTGACATGTGGATTATTTGTATAATACCCAATAACTTCATACAAAAAGAAATGTTATTTATGAAACATTCTATCGTTTAAAACTAAAGGAATATACTAAATATGGGGGCCGTTCCTATGCATATCATATCCGTACAATATAAAATCGAAATATGCTAGTTTAATTGTGAGGGAGGCTAAGTTAAAAATGATGCATAAACATTAAATGCTGGTAAAATATATAAATACATTTATACTGCTTTATCACTTTAATGATTAGATTTGGGGTAAATAAGTCTAAATAAATATAATTATTAATCATAAAGTTGGATGTAACATGAGCTGAAAGTCGAGCGTTGTACGCGTCCCATTGACCGCCATTTTGGAATTTTATCGTGATTGTACCGACATGTAAGCAACTATTGTAAATCATACCATATCGGGATAAAAAGGATGACAAATTCAATGTTTCAAAGAAGCAAAACAAACTATTACTATGCAATCATAAAATTAATAAAATACGCTTGTCTAAATATCGGGGGGGGGGGGGGGGGGGGTTAAATCTAAAAAAAAAATGCACATTCGCTAAAGTTAGTAAATTAAATAACCAAAATACTGTTTTATTTCGTGTACACTACCGAGAATTTATACTGACTGTTACATATAAAAATGATCATTACATAAAACAAATTAATATAGAGGTTTATGGGAAAGTATGACTAAACGCGTCCTTGATCCGCCATGTTGAAATTTTACCGTGGTTGTACCGACATGCAAGCAACTATTATAAATTATACCATTTTGTGATAAAAAGGATGACAAATTCAATGTTCCAAAGAAGCAAAACAAACTATTACTATGCTATCATAAAAATTAATAGAAATACGTTTGTCTAAATATCGGGGGGTTAAATCTTAAAAAGAAAAAAAATGCACATTTACTAAAGTTAGCAAAATAAATAACCAAAATACTGTTTTATTTCGTGTATACTACCGGGAATTTATACTGACTGTTACATATAAAAATGATCATTACATAAAACAAATTAATATAGAGGTTTATGGGAAAGTATGACTAAACGCGTCCTTGATCCGCCATGTTGAAATTTTACCGTGGTTGTACCGACATGTAAGCAACTATTGTAAATTATACCATTTTGGGATAAAAAAGGATGGCGAAATTCAACGACTTAAAGAAGCAAGCAAACTATTACTATGCTATCATAAAAATTAATAGAAATACGCTTGTCTAAATATCGGGGGGTTAAATCTTAAAAAGAAAAAAATGCACATTTACTAAAGTTAGCAAAATAAATAACCAAAATACTGTTTTATTTCGTGTATACTACCGGGAATTTATACTGACTGTCACCTAGAAGGATCATTACATAAAATATATTAATATAGAGGTTTTTAAGGGTAAGCATGACTAAGCGCGTCTACAATTGAAAATCGAAGCGGACTCTTAAGTCTGAATATTATGTTCGTATAATGACATAAAATAAAAAAATGAACAATTGAACTATCAAGAAAGGAGTACATATGCTTAAAAAATGGCTATCGAAATTGTGTCTAATTTAATAAAATCTAAACATTCTCAGGAAAAATAAAAATAAGAGAGATAAACAATCGTACTATCAAATAAAGAAAGAAAATCAGTATGAAATCACTTAGTAAAGATTAAAAAAATAATTGGGAACATATATAAAATTAAATAAATCGCGTGACATATGCATATTTTTCTTTTAAATTAGATAAGAAAATAAAGGCTTAAAATCTTTATATTTATATTGATAACGCTAAATATCGTAAAGATAAGAGAGAACTAAGAGTACAATGGCATTAACAAAAATCAAAATATCTTCAGACTTATCGAGCGGAATCATTTTGGTGGATAAGAGAAAGTAATTTAAAAAATAAAATTATTAAACCTTGGTATAGGATAAAATAAGTCGTATCGATTTCTCAATAAAAAAAATGGCGAAAGGCTAAAGGAAGATGGAATAATCAAGAGGTGAAGTCTTCCCACAATTGTGGGAAGAGGTAGCAAAAACCGACCTTTTCAATTCAGATGCTAGGAGTCAACTGAGCCCTTAGTTGTTTTCTCCTTCCCGCTTATAGTGAACACATGTGTTTTACATGTGTGGTCCCAAGAATACTTCTATTTCCATCCCCTTTGCACACGTGTTCCCCTCTTCACATATGTTCCTGGAGGGGGGGAAAGGTCCTAAATTTGGAGCCTGTGGGAAATTCTCAGGTTTTGAGGAAGGCATTGTTTTTAGGCCTAAGCTCGCGTCCTGATATCCTTTAAGAACCAAAAAAAATAATAATAATATTCAGAAAATAGACTAAAGCATGAGTTTTTCACGCGCAAAACATTGTTTTCGATCCAATCCTCGCTTTGAAACATAAAGAAAATACACTAAAATGAACTAAATTTTAGACATTAAACATCTTTTTGAATAAAAGAAAGAAAAATGACACACGCGAATAGATAACGGTGTTTATGAATACATAGAGAAATAATAAAATTTAAAAATTTTAGTCTGTAGTTTAAGGTCTTAGCGGTAAATATTTGTAAGAACTTTAATGTTGCATTGAAAAACCAGCGACTTTCTTAAAAATAAAAATTTTAACTTATCGTGGTTGTGCGTCATTGTAACGTATATTTTGGATATTACAAAGTTCGCTTTAAAACATGAAAAATACACTAAAGTGAACTAAATTTTAGACATTAAACATCTTTGTGGATAAAAGGAAAAGATGACACACGTGTCCTGTATGGCGTAAATTTCAAAATTAAATATGTGGTGATAGTAATTTTTTACTTTGTACTAACGATTACTCAGCAAAATACATAAAGAGGTGCATAGATATGGCGTGCGTTTTTATTTTAAGCTTAACGTAAATTTTATATGCTAACAATTATCCAGCAAAACACATAAAGAAGTGCCTAGATATGGCGCGCGTTTTTATTTTAAGCCTAACGTAATTTTTATATATTAACAATTATCCAGCAAAATACATAAATAGCTGTATAAATATGGTACGAGTTTTTTTTATTTTAAACTTGAGTAATTTTTCAAAATTAAAATATGCAGTGATACGAATTTTCTTAATCTCAGGGGTTTTGTAGGCCTACTTTTCACAAATTTTAATTTTATTAAAATTTGAGATTTTCGGGAGACTCTGTCCCACGTTGAAAGGCGCCTGAATGTTGGGTCATTTTTTAATGTCCTATTTAAGAACATCCCTTCTTCGAACCTGACTAGCTCAGCAATAATGACATTTATATTTGTATACCACAGTAGATTAAAACTAGATACATACACAAAAGAAATATATCACACACCAAGGATACACACCTGTTTTGTATTTGATTAAGGATAAAAATATTACCAGAGACTCTTAAAATATTAAAACATAAATTTTATTTAACTCGGTTAATTTACAATATTTCATTTGTAGACAACATGAATGGGCTTAAATTATGTTTTAGACAAATTTATAAAGCTTCCTATATATAAAAAAAGATGATTTTGAGAACATGCGACTTGGTAATTCAACCAGGTTACCTCATCTGAATAAAATGATTAATAAAGATGACTAATATTTTGTAAAAAGAACCATAAAGGCCAAAGCCTCTGTTCACTATATACCTTAAATAGTAGAGTCTACCAGAAAATTACTATCTATTAGGACTAATTCTATTCTTTTATGAACAGACCTCTTTAGGTCTACACACTAAATTCTATTAATGTCTTTGGACTTACCCTTATATTTTCTACATACCATTTCCAAGTTTGTCTTGGCAACCCCATCGTCCCGGACCTCCCGTCTTGTCGCGTCTCTCGTTCAAAACTGACCGTTATTTTTCAAACAGCCCCCCAAGATAAAAAATCATCTTCCTACAGAGTAAAAAAAATAATTACATAAATATTATTAGAATATTTATTTAAAAATAATAGTAATAAAAAAAATATTTTTTAAAAGAATATTTAAGAAAATAATAATAAGGACAATAAAATATAATTTTTTTTTATTTAACGTAATTTCTTCTTTAAGAAATTCGAAATTAAACTTCTTCTTATATTAGAAGAAGAGTTTGAGATAATAATAAAAATTGATGAACTAAGGATAATAAAATATAAAAAAAATTCTTTAAAATTAAAGTAATTTCTTCTTTAAGAAATATATATTCGAAATTAAACTTCTTCTTATATTAAAAGAAAAGTTTGAGATAATAATAAATTGATAAAATATAACACGTCTATCCCTTAAATTTTATATAGTAATCCTTTCCTTAAGAGAATTTAAAGCAGAGAAATATGCCAAATTTATCTGGGTATGTATTTAATTGGTTTAATTCTTTTTAGAAAAAAGAATGAACTTAGAAATTCCCCTAAATGGTAATATGATTTTGGACGCCTCATTGCGTATAAAAGGGTGACTGAAGAATTCATCTATTTACATATCTACATGGTTTGTATATCCTCCTCTGGGTCTGTCTGCATCGGGCTTCTGGATACTTAGACAGGGCCGATGTCATCTCCAGCTGTTCACCTTCCCCGGTTCTGGTCTTAAAGGCATCGTTGAGATTCCTCGTTGGGAATTCTCCATCTTTCTATAGCGGGTCTTGGGATACACGTCCAGGGCTGCTTCCAGTTCTTCATTTCTAATCCGCCTCGTTGTTGTCCTTCTGTGGAGGGTTGGCCGGTATCTCGGTCACGGTACCACCAGTGTCACCTCCGATTGGGCGTCCTCCCCTGCCTTAATCTTTAGAGCACCATTGGAAACCACTTCTAAAGCTGTCTCGCTTAATACAAATAGAATATCCGATCTCGAAAGATGGTTGTAGCTTGGAGAGATGAGGCAGAGGGAAATAACCTCATTATTTACGGCCTAGAAGGAGCAGAAAACGAAACCCCTGAAGAACCTCGAGATTTGATCCAAGATATGATTTCAAACTCGATGCAAATTTCTGAAGATCTTAGGATAGAACAGTGCCGAAGATTGACAAAAAAAGCTAACTCGCCGCTGCTTATTGAGGTGCCTGATTTCAAGCAAAGAATTCTGCTTTTTAGGAACGCTTTCAGACTCAGGGACAAAAATATTCATAAATAAAGATTACCCTCCAACTATTAGAGACCAAAGGATATTACTAATTAGCAAGCGAAAATAACTCATGAGTAAGGGAACTGTTTACAAACTAAGTTCAACAGAAATTCAACGGCTTCCAACAAACAGCAGCAGCATCAACAATCCATTAAAGATAAAAGAAGAACACACACTGTGAATATTGCAAGAAGAAAGGACATTGGTGGAAAGAATGCTATAAAAGAAAGGAAGAACAAAAAGGACAACAGCCAAGTTCTTCAGCCAGAGATGATAGCTGTGCTTTTTCAGCTGAGACAAGTGCCTTCCTCGCTGAAACAAAGGATTCCTGGATTGCAGATTCTGGAGCCACGGATCACATGACTTTCAGAAGAGAATGGTTATCTACGTTCGAAGAAATACCAGAAGGTGTTAATCCTGTGTGCCTTGGAGATGGAAAGAAGAGATCATTTTGCAAAAGGTAAGGGAAATATTGATATTCTCTCTTATGTTGATAGTCAGGAAATTAATGCAACTCTTTTGGATGTTCTCTATATACCTGAATTGGAGACAATCTTTTTTTTCAATATCTACTGCAACAAAACATGGTTTGACGCTCATTTGTAAAGGAAATCAGATAAAATTGACAAAAAAATCGAAAGTGCTAGTTACTGGAATAAAGGACAATTCAAATCTTTATAGAATTTTTATTAAAGCAAAGCAATCTTCACAAACTTATGTTGCTCAGTTAAGTCTAGATATATGGCATCAAAGAATGGGTCATGTAAATCCTATAAAATTAACCCAAATGTTTGAAAATAATGTTTTTGAAGAAAACATTAAAATTAAAGAAAAGCCTGATTCTTTACTATGTGAAGCATGCATCTATGGAAAACAAAATAGAAAAGTTTTCACGCGTCAACAAGTCCAAATTCGACCTATCCAGGAGAGCTGATTTATTCAGATGTTTGTGGACCAATGAGTAAAAGATCACCAGGTGGATCATTATATTTTGTATCATTCAAGGATGATTTTTCAAGATTTAGAGTGGCCTACTACATTAGGCATAAACAGATGTACTTGAGAAATTTAAAAGAATTTGTAAAAATAGTTAGGACTGAAACTGTAAATAAAATAAAAAGTTTCAGAACAGATAATGGCACAGAATTCTTAAATAAGAATTTTTTCTGATTATCTAAAATCTATAGGAATTGTTCATGAACTCACTGCTCCATATACCCCAGAACAGAATGGAATTTCTGAAAAAGATAACAGAACAATAGTTGAATCAGCTAGAGGTTTGTTACATGGAAGAAAAATGCCGCTTGAACTGTGGGCTGAAGCCGTAAACACAGCAGTCTATCTCTTAAATAGATGTACAACTAAAGTATTGGGAAATTCTACACCTTATGAAATATGGTACAAGAGAAAACCCTCCATCTTACATTTGAAAACTTTTGGATGTAACGCTTATGGGATATACCAAAAGATAACAGAAAGAAATTAGACAAAAAGAGTATTCGTACATTTCTTGTTGGATATACTGAAACTAACAAAAATTATAGAATGTGGGATCCTATTGCTAGAAAAATTATCATAAGCAGATATGTAATATTTACTGAAGCTAATACATCAGAAAATATTCAGGATAACCAACAAGAGCAGGTAACTATATATAGTGAAGAAAGTGTTGATAGCACAAATACCAGTTCCAAACCAGAAGAATCATGTCGATACCCTCTCAGGAATAGAATCAGAGAAAAGGAACAATCATCAACCAACTGTACAAGAGCTATTTCATATGCTTGTTAGGTCCATGACCAAGAACCATTGAACTATGAAGATGCAATTGTAGGACAAAACTAAAAAAAGTGGAAACTAGCTATGGACGATGAATTCAATTCCTTGATGAAAAATCAAACATGGACTTATGTGACACTACCATCAGACAGAAAAGCAATTGCATGCAAGTGGGTATACAAAATAAAGCAAAATGCAGATGGATCAAATAAAATGTTTAAGGCTAGACTAGTTGCGAAAGGCTATTCACAAAAATCAGGACTTGATTATGGTGAAAATATTTCTCCAGTAGTAAAATTCGATTCAATTAGAGCAATATTATCACTTTGTGCATCACTTGATATGGAAATGATTCAATTAGATGTAAAATCTGCCTTCTTGAATGGTGATTTGGAAGAATAACTTTACATGGAACAACCACAAGGTTATGAAAACCCAGATTTCCCAAATCATGTTTGCTCTCTTCAGAAAAACATCTATGGTCTTAAGCAATCCCCCAGAAAGTGGAACAAGAATTTTCATGAGTTTTTAATTAAGTTTGATCTCAAACCTAGCATATCAGATTCATGTGTCTATACAATGAAATGTAAACAGGCTTACATATTACTTGCAATATATGTAGATGATTGCTTAATCTGCAGTGTAAATAAACAACATTTATATATTATAGTAAAGTACTTAAATTCCAATTTTGAAATAAAAACTTTTACTGCCGATTATTTCCTTGGCCTACAAATTTATCGAGATAGAACAACTAAAATGTTATTTCTACATCAAGCCTCATACATTTAAAGAACACTTGAACATTACAACCTTTTTGAAATTAAGTTACAATCTGTACCTTCTGATCCTTACTCAAAACTAACAAAAGAGATGTGCCCAAAGGATAATCAGGAAATTGAAGAAATGAACAAGATTTCATACAGACAGACAATTGGTAGTTTAATGTACCTCATGACTGGAACTAGACCTGATATTGCCTACGCAGTCAGCAGGGTTAGCCAATTTATGAACAACCCAGGACCTTCACATTATACCGCTGTAAAGAAAATATTTGGATACTTAAAAGCTACGAAAACATCGGTATTTGTTTTGGTGGGAGTTCCTGCACTACATCTCTGATAGGTTTTTCCGATGCTGATTTTGCTGGAGACCTAGACACAAGGAAATCAACCACCGGATATGTGTTCATGTTGAATAATGGACCTATTTCTTGGTGCAGTCAAAAACAGAATTGTGTGTCTCTGTCAACAACAGAATCTGAATATAGTGCGGCTTCCAAAGCAACGAAAGAAGAATTTTGGCTGAGACAACTTCTACGCGAGCTACATCAAGAACAAGTAAAGCCTACAACAATTTTTTGCGACAATCAAAGCTGCATAAGACTTGTTTACAACCCAGAATACCACAAAAGAAATAAACATATTGATATTTCGTATCACTTTATCAGAGATCAATTTCAAAAACATGCAATTGACCTTCTTTATGTCTGCTCCAATGATCAAGCTGCAGACATATTTACGAAAGCTCTACCTCCACAAAGGTATAGAAGACTAAGAAGCCAACTTGGACTGTTTGAAACAACAAAGTGCTTGTTAGGTGGGAGTATTGGAGAGTAACTTCGCACGTCGGCCGTTGCTTAGCAACGACACCTTCCTGCCAGACATCACGTGATCTGGCGCGCGCCACTCCGACCAACTGTACCTGTAGATTTTTTAGTTTGCCTTTGTTGTCTGCTACTGCGCTTGCCTTTTTGACTCTCTTTGTTCCTTGTCATCTTAATATAATATTCTTGTTAATTATACAATACTTTCTAAGATCCAGCCTCTGATTCTCTTACACATTCTCTATACTTCTCCAACTAGTTTGATAAGGTCTATATAGCGGTGTAATTCTGGGGATTTCACATCGAAGGCTCCTCGATAAACATAGCAGTGCGGGTGAAGGTAGGTCATTTTTTGGTGTACGAGGTGTGTTCAAAAAGTATCGCGACTTTTGTGTTTTTTCAAAAATTATTTATTTATTCATTAATACCTATTTTGTCCCCTTCAAAGTAATTTCCATGAGATATTATACACTTGTGCCAACGGTTTTTCCAATCTTCGAAGCACTTCAAAAAATCATTTTTTAAAATCTTTTTCAGCTCCTCCTTCGATGCCATCTTTATCTCTTTAAGCGTGGCGTAACGTTGTTCTTTCATGGACTTCTTCAGTTTAGGGAACAAGAAAAAGTCACAGGGGGCCAGATCTGGGGAATACGGTGGCTGCGGCATCATTAGTGTGTTGGTTTTGGCCAAAAAGTCGCGCACAAGCAACGATGTGTGAGCAGGGGCGTTATCGTGGTGCAAAAGCCAATTTCTGTTCTTCCACAAATCCGGGCGTTTCTGGCGGATTGCTTCGCGCAAATTGCGCGTAACTTGCAGGTAATATTCCTTATTGACCGTTCTACCCTGTGGCAAGAACTCATGATGCACCACGCCCCTGCAATCGAAGAAAACTGTCATCAAACTTTCACATTCGACCGAACCTGGCGCGCTTTTTTCTGTCTTGGTTCGTGCGGCAGCTTCCATTGAGATGATTGAGCTTTGGTTTCCACGTCATAACCATAAACCCACGCTTTGTTACCAGTTATGACCCTCTGGAGCAAATTTGGGTCGTCGCGGACAGAGCCCAACATCTCATTAGCAATGTTCATGCGATGCTGTTTTTGGTCGCAATTGAGCAATTTTGGTACGAATTTCGCGGTGACCCGTCTCATGCCCAAATCATTGATAAAAATCGAATGGCACGAGCCAATCGATATGTTTAGGTCCCCAGCAACTTCTCTAACGGTGATTCGACGATTGGCCAATATCATTTTCTCCACTTCATTAATTTTTTCGTCTGTTGTTGAAGTGCTCGGGCGTCCGGCACGCTCTTCGTCGTTCACATCTTCTCAGCCTTCTGAGAACATTTTTTACCACCGATAAACGTTGCTTCGGTCCAAGGTAGCTTCTCCGTATGCCACAGTCAACCTTCGGAATGCATCCGCGCACTTAATTTCGTTTTTCACACAAAATTTGATACAGGTTCTTTGATCCATTTTTTTTTTAATAGGTAAAAATTGAAGACGATCCAAAACACATGCAAACAAAACAGCTGTCAACAATTAAGTGAACATTCAAAATGGCCGAGCTTGTCGGCATAAGTGAGAGACATGAGTACCAACATAAAGCCACAAAAAGATCAAAATTCGAATATACGTAACCCGCGAAAATTCAAAAGTCGCGATACTTTTTGAATACACCTCGAATTCCTATATGTTAGAATAGCCAGATATGGGTCGGACCCTTCATCTCTACATTTAATTAATTGATTATTTATTGTTTGAATGTTTCTTTCAGCCAGACTATTAGATCTATGAAGGTATGGACTTAAAAATAACTGTTTTATACCCCATTTTATACAGAAGTCAGTCATAATTTCTGAGCGAAACGGTGGTCCATTGTCGCAAATCATCGTTTACGGAATCCCGAATCGTGCAAATGTTTCTCTCAATTTATTTTTTTACATTAATCGCCGTAGGTGGGTTTAATGCAAATACCTCCGGGTAGCCACTATATCTGTAGACCACTAACAAATGGGGCTTTTTCTGAATATAAAATATGTCCAATGATACTGTCTGCTATGGATAATCTGGAACTGGGAAAGGTTTTAACGGCAGCCGTATTTTCGATTTCTGATATTTTTGACAAATTTCACAATTTTTCACTTTTTCAGCAATGTCGATGGACATTCCCGGCCAAAACAAAGATTCTCGCGCCAAACCCTGAATTACAGATATTCCTTGGTGCGATTGGTGCAACAAATTGAGTATATTATTCCTTTGTGTCATCGGAATCACTATGGCCGATCCGATACATAATAAATCATTCCATAAATATAAACGGTGTCTGAAATCGAAAAATGCTTTGGCATCTTCATCGACGTATTTTTTGCATATTGGCCACCCCTCAATCACATAATCGATTACTTTACCTAAAGCAGGATCCTCTCAGGTATCTTTCTGCAGCGTTACCAGTTTTTCGTCCGATATATTAACACATACCATCTTGACCATTCTTTTGTCCTCAAGAAAAGGCGTTGGTAGTTCGTCCATGGGGTGAGTATCCCTGGATAGGGTATCAGCCACAATCAAGTATTTTCCTGGTTTGTACTGCAATTTGAAGTCAAATGCTATAAGCTTCATTACTAATCTTTGTAGACGCGGAGATATATCACTCAGCGGTTTTTTGACTAGAGGCAATAACGGCTGTTGATCCTACTGGACAACGATCGTGTCCTGATAATAGATATTCAAACTTTTTGCATCCATAATAAACACTCAGTAACTCCTTCTCAATCTGAGAGTACTGTTTCTGTGAGTCGCTAAATGACGCGGATGCGAATGCTAGAGGTCGATCTTCCTGTAGCAGAGCAGCTCCCATTGCATCTTTGCTGGCGTCACATTGCAAGATCAACATCTTGCTTTTATCGAAATGTGCCAATGAAGGAGCATTCCTAACGCATTCCTTAATATGATCGAATTTCCCATCCTGTTTAGGCCCCCAATGCCAGACAACATTCTATCTTAATATTCCTCTTGTATTGGATGTAGACGTAGCTAAATTCGGAATGAATTTTACTAAGTAATTATAAAGACCCATGATTCTTTGAAGTGACTTTTTATCCTATGGTTTTTTAAAGGTAATTAATTTATCAATCTTATTTGGCTCTGGATCAATTCCATTTTGTGAAATCACATGGCCTAAGAAACGAACCTTCTTTAGACATATTTGAGCCTTTGTTAAATCAAATTTGATATTATTTTCTTTTGCTTTTTCTAGAATTCCCTTTAATTTTTTATTGTGCTCTTGAATGGTATCCGCATATATCAGCAAATCGTCTACATATGTAATATTTTGAAAGCTATCCCTAAAGATATTCGTCATTTTCTCAACAAAAATCTGTGCAGATATTTTCAAACCAAATGGCAATCGATTATATCTGAATTTACCAAATGGCGTGGTCATCACCAACAGATCTCTGCATTCCTTTGCAACCGGAATATGCTAATAGGCTGATTTCACGTCTAACACGGTATAATACTTAGATTTGGGTATCTCGTGCAATAGTTCAGCTGGAGCGGGAGTCTGGAAGTGTCTTCCCACAAGGGCCTCATTTAATTTACGAGGATCCAGGCATATTCTGATTTGACCAGATTTTTTTTTCACAACGACCATAGGATGAGACCACTCTGTTTCATGATATATTTTTGTAACGATTCCTTGCTTCACTATTTTTTCCAATTCAGACTGAACTTCGGCTCCGAGGCTTGTTGGGATGCGCCTGGGAGGGGCTTGCACAGGCGAATATTCAGGCTTTGTGTAAATCTCACATTCCGAGTTGATTAATCCTACTCCTTGAAACACTTCGTGGTATTGTTCGAGGATTTTTTGAGTTTCAGTGCACAATTTCATTTCATCCGTGTTTATATGATTAATTCGCCTCAATATTTCAAGCTTCTCGCAAGTATCGCCCGTGATAAGTGTCTGCGCCTCTACATCGGCTACGATAAATTCAAACATTCCTTTCTTTTCACCATATTGGCATAACACATCGCATTTGCCGACGATTGGCAATTCTGTATTTCCATATGCGAACGCCTTTAATGACGTGGGTCTTATTTCTGGTCTTGATGGCCATTGGTTTATTACTTTATGAGGAAGCACATTGATCTGTGCGCCAGTGTCCAAATGTACCGTGGTCTTCTTGCCATTAATGATTATCACCGCCTACCACTTGTCCGACCTAACAGTCTTTACAACAACTTCATTTAGATTTATATCGTCACGGGAATCTTCAGTCCCATCCGCTAAGAGATTTCTGATACGTTTTGTTCGGTAAACTACTGCGAAATGATTGGTTTTCCCGCATGCATTACACTTCTTCCCATACGCTGGGCACTTTCCAAAATTGTGTCGTTGTCCACACCACTTAAATGGTTCTATTATTCTTTCTTTTCTCGGGTTTATAACCATTGGTCCTGCTTCTGCATTTTCCATTCGAATTCTATCTTTCACCCAATTACGTTTTTCAATTTTTTCAATCATTGTTTGCTCATTCAACGATGCTACTTGTGAGCATGTTGACTCGGAGATCATAGCTTTCGAAATTGCCCTCGGTAGTGTCAACTGTGGATCTTCTAACAACTTTCTTTTCATTTCCCGGTCAAGTATTCCAATTATAAGACGATCCCTTATGAGAGATTCTGTTAAATTCTCAAATTCACATTCTTATGCCAGATGCTTTAACTCTGTGACAAATTCCATGATTCCCTGCCTTTCATTTTGAACACAGGTAAAAAATGCATTTCTCTTTTGAATCGTATTTTTGAAGGGCTTAAAATGGTTCGTTAACATATCAAGCATTTCCTTTAAACTTGGGTAAGTATCATTTTCACTTATGTGAAATGTCTTGTATATCATCACTGTTTTCTCACCAGCAATATGCTTCAAAATTGCTCGCTGACGCACCAGCGGCATGCTTTCTAAATTTACTGCTATTGCAAAAATTTCAAACGACTCTCTCCAGGTCTCCCATTTTTTCCCGTTGCTGTATGGGACAAATTCTACCGGCGGCTTGATTCCTTCCATTCTACTCACTGTTGAATTAATCTATTTTAATTCGATACTTTTCTTGTCATAATCCGGAATTATTTGTCGGCTGCGCCATGTTGTAATGGTTAAGTGTTATCTGAACAAGACTCGCTCCGGCTTAAAAGTTGAACTGAATGTTTATTTAATCTAGCAATCTCCTTTTATACAAGATAGAGATAAAAAGGAAATAGTTTACATAAGTTCAAAACAATTGACAAATGGCATGATTTTGCATACTCAATAATAGATAATAAATATAATATGTAACATATGTTATTTAACATATCACAACACTCTGTTTTAAATGGCCGCGTTGTCAGCTCCAACGGGGATGCATTATAGAAAACTTCGGATAGCATTCATACTGTACCACCGTCCAACCTAATTTTTCACAGTTAAAATATCTTTCTCAGGATGGATTTTTGTGACAACCTAGACAAGAACTATTACATGATTGCTCATTTCTGAAAACGAATAAAAGTCGTCAATCTGCGCTTGTAGCTCAGCATAAACATTCTAATTATCAAAATAAAATGCTACATCACTACGGAACAATCCTCATTGAATGATCTCCTGGAATATAGGTGGACTCTGTAGAATTATTATTTCCTCGATGAGAGTTCACTCACGGTAAAAGATGGCAGATCTATCAGTGATAAATATGGAAACTTTACTTTTATTCTTCAGCTCAAGGATCCTCAGTTATAGATCTTTCTATTTATTTGTGTAAAATTTTAACGATAGATGGCAATAAAATTTAATTTACTAATAGATCTTTATATTGTTTCGCCTGCAGTACTAGAGCTGATTGTTGTCTTACTATTGAATGCATGCCTTATATATTCGGATCATCTACCACTTGTCCCAAAATTTAATGGTCTGAACAATATAAAAGCAAAAGATGATACGAAGTTTCGTTCTGTTGGCAAGTATTCCTGGGCAGCTGACAATGCTACATCTTACAAAAGCAGCTTAGGGATTTAACTAATTCACTAGTGGAAGACTCCGAAATTGACTCATAGGTCGAAATGCTTACAAGTGAAGTCCAACCGGCAATGTCAAGGGCGGGGGTGATGACTAGGAAAAGTTCTACATAGTTAAGAAAAGTCTCAGAGCTGCTACAAAATAACTCCACAAGACCTAACACGAGAATCCGTGGTTAATCCATGTATAGTAACTTTCTTTGCCTCCAATTTGCCCATATTAATCTATTAACTTGATTGTATTTATATTATTTTCCCTGTATATAAATATCATGTTACCATTAAGTTCTATCAATGTTTTTCCTTCATGTATCCTATATTTCTGCTTGGAGAATCTGTATAAGACTAGGGGGTCTTGATGAGGCTTTGTTGTTGTATATCTCTTAGTGAAGTCATTTTTATTTAGAACGTAATTTTATAAATGAAAAGTTGTGATCCATATAGAAGACATTTTCTCCTTTAATTTATTTTAAAAGAGGTTGGCTTGGATTCGAGCCAAGCAAAAATGATTCTTTAGAATGCCGTGGCCAGCGACCCTTAAAAATATGCAACCACATGTCATACCTGGACCATTTTGTCTGAAAAATAGATAGCCCCCAATTTGGGGCTACCCAAAAAAGTGATTTATATTGTATATTTTTCAATAGCACTAAAACAGTGCTATCTGAAAATCAACCAAAAGTACCATTATAACACAAAAGTATAACTTCTATAAATATCACCTGTCATAAAATATATTGAAAAATTTCCATTTTGCATATTCATATCGCAACCATAATACTCTTCAAAATATCTCTAACAATATTACTAAATTAATCAAATATTTCATCATTCTCAACTTTAATAGTTGTTATCACATGTAATACATTATCAGAATCATAAAACGTTTTTGTGTCTGTAACATTAAATGGAATATATAATTCTTCTAGAGTATTGAATATCCTTTATTTAAAAACAATTTTATTAAATCTATTTCTAATTGTTTCTTCAGAAAAATATATATTGGATGGCTTGTCAAGAGGAGGATCAGTTTCAAAATACTTAACAAATTCATCCCATATATTCTTCTTTTTATCTTTGAACTTATATATTTTCTATTTTATAATATTAACAAATCTTTTTTAAATAGAAGGAGTAATCTATATTTAATTTTTTATCATTCATAAAAGCACAGAGATGATTAAACATAACACAAAGCAATAACGCGCCATCTATACACATAAAATAAAAGGACTTAAAAGCGCGAATGTTTCTTTTATACATAAAACGAACTTCTACTGTCCTTACTGCGATGAAAAAATATATTGGGAGGGCTTGGCTCATCAGTGGTGAACCCTCCCAGCGGTTTCGCCAATTTAATCCACCAGACCGCTTCTCAGAGCTCTAATACTGTATTGGATCATTCTGCTTTTATATGCTACACTGAAGGATGGAATCTTAGAAATGGTTTTCAAGTAAACTATGGACATAAGCTTATAGGACAGTAGAATTACATTCAAATATTTGCTTCGAGCAATGCTCTTCAGCAAACTATAAAGACAAGGCCATTAGTAACAAATTAACACAAAGCAATAACGCGCCATCTATACACATAAAATAAAAGGACTTAAAAGCGCGAATGTTTCTTTTATACATAAACGAACTTCTACTGTCCTTACTGCGATGAAAAAATATATGCCAGCCATTCTAGATTCTAATCTATTTTTTGAAGTGTTTTTGAAAGTCTTCCACCCCTGACAGGAACAAAAATGAATATCGTGCTCATTACAAAAATGATCAGATTCTTCTGAATCACTACTATAATTTAGATCTTTTATAGGAATAATATCATCAAAGAAAGAAGAATTCATTTATTTATTCACGAGATTCATTTAGAAAGCAGGACCAAAAGCAAGGGTTATCAAAAGGAAGTTGATAGGTGACCGTTTCCTTTCGCAGTCTGTGGAGGTAGGTGTAAGGTGGCTGCTCTCTTTGTTTCAAAAATAAAAAAATAAGGATATAGTTGGAAACATTCAAAAATTTGTTTTGATTTTGTCGAAAGTTCATTATATGTTAAACCTGTTTTAAATTTTTTTGTATATGAATTAAAATCTTTATAGAATTTTCTCAGTCTTCTATCTTCTCTTGCACTTATATTTATTCCATTTTCTTTTGATAAATTCTGAAGTCTCTGATTCTCCAATTTCCTACATATGAATTATCTTCTTTATTTTTCATAAAGCATTTATTCAAAAAGTATCCTGCTTGAAAAACATATTTACATGAGTTTTATTCACAAAATAAAATTTTTAATGATTTTAAAAGGAGTGTTTCAATATTTTATTTTTTTCTCTTCATCAAATGAAAATTCAAAATAGGTAATTTCCTCAATATTCCGATTAATCTCAAATTTCTGTTTTAATTCCTCCATTATTTTTTTGAGAAAATCATCATGTTTCTTTTTTTTTTAGATTTTAATTTTTTATATAACATTTCAACTTTTTCAGGTGTCAATAATAGTTCCTGATTATATGCTTTAAATATTTCTGAACAGGTTTCACAACCATTTAAAACTTTGAGAATTTTATCATTAAATTCAGAAATTCCATCCATCACGACTTACCTCATTCAAAACACTGAACAGCGATCTTACACCTATGACGTATTTTCCGATTTTGCGGCAGAATCTGCCTCTATTACGGAAGTACGTTCTTGGATCAATTCCAAACAACTCTCTGACGTATTTTCCGGTTTTGCGGCAGAATCTGCTTCTATTACGGAAGTCTTGCCACCTATTTATAAATTTATTTTCTAAATAAATGGAACAGCTTGAAAAGAAATGCTCACTTTGCAAAGAAATGAAATCATTTGATTGTTTTTATAAAAAAACTAAATAAATTTCAATCTTAATTGAATAGATTGTGAAAAAGTTAGAAATAAAACTAAAAAGGTGTGTACATGTGGAAAAACATATACACCTTCTCATTTTAAACGGCATTTAAATTCAAATCTTCATAAGCGTAGGCTTTCGGAAATATGTTCTTAAAATTTATTTCCTAATAAATGGAGCAAAAACTTTTGAGTGATGTGAAATACAACAAACTCAGGAGTTCTGCTAAAAATTAAATATAAAAATAAATAAAAATATACAACAAAAAATAAACTCATAAAATTACTTAGAAAATATATGAAAAAGACAGGTGAATATAAAACTGTTTTTATTGATATTTTAGGATTAGATGTTACTAAATATATAAATAAATTGAAAAAGAAATTCGTTGAATATCCTCTTTCGAGGAAGAAAATAAAAAGAAGAATCGATACGTTCTCGATTTAAAATTTGAAAAGATACATTTATTGAACAGAAAACAAAAAAAAAATAAACCTAAAACTGAAGTTAATCTTAAAAAAATATTCAAACTAGAATATGTACGAGTATTAAGAGTATTAAGAGAAACACAAGGACGTTTTGTAAAGAAATGGATTACCTATAGAAAGAATTTCACAGTAGAAGATAATAATATAAGACCCGAACAATATCTTAATATTTTACAAGATTTGTTTAGAACAGCTATAGCGAAATTGAAGGAGGGGTTCAACTTAATGTTCATAATCTTAAATTGGAAAGATCTTTTATTTCAAAATGGATGCCTACTAGTGAAGCATTTGGTATATATTTAGATGTTGAAACAATAATCCCTTCACTAATATTTACTAAGAGAACAACTTGATCATCAAGTTGTTCTCTTAGTAAATATTTAGATGTATTAAATCATAAAATAGAATATAAAGAGATAGATATTACAGATGCTGAATTTTAATTTACTCTAATCGGTTTACCTAGCGGAGGAGCATTTAGAAAATTGATAAATGACGATTATATTATTAATAAACAAAGTAGTTGTGTAATTAAAAATAACAATGGTAATATATGTTTAGCCAGATCAATTGTAACAGCATTAGCTATTTAAAATCCAAAATATTTAAGTGAAAAACTTGGATTTAGAGAATTAACAAAAAATGATATACGATATATAAAAATGAATAGAATTTTGCAGAAAACATTAGCTGGAAAACTAAATGAATTATGTAATATTCCTTTAGAAATTTGTAGTTTAGAAGAAGTAAAAATATTCGAGAAATTTCTAGATATTCAGATCAATATATTTTGCAGAGAAAACTTTAATGAAAGAATATATAGGGGAGAATACAAACCAATAAGTATTTACATATATAAGGATAAAATTCACTTTAATGTAATCACAACAATCACAGGATTTTTAGGAAAAAGAAACTATTGAGCATTTTGTCAAGTTAGTTATAAAAGAAGTAATCAACATAAATGTCCTCTCAAATGTGATAAATGTTTCAGAGGACAAAAATGTGAAGGAGATGAAATTAATTGTGAAAAGTGTAATAGAGTATTCCACGGAAATAATTGCTATGAATATCATAAAACTAATAATGAAAAAGGTCTTAGTGTTTGTGATGTTTTATAGAATTGTCTTAAATGTAAACGAAATATGAAAAGTATTGAGAGAAAACAAGCTGAACACATGTGGAGAAAAACAATGTAAGAACTGGAACCGATGGGTATTAAAAGGTCATAAATGTTTTATGAAAACTCGAGAGAGAAAAGGAGGTATATGTGAAAAAGATTGTATTAAAAATATTAAAAAGAAGAAAGATTGGTGTATGGAATGTAAGAAATATACTGAAAAGTATTTATTTTTTGATGTCGAAACAAGACAAGAGACTAGAATTCACGAAATAAATCTTGTTATTAATCAAGATTTTGACGGAAATGAGAAGAAAGTCGAGAGGGGAGATAATTTCTGTAAATGACTATTTGTTAATAGACAATATGGATATACAGTAATAGCTCATTACGGAAAAGGCTTTGACTTCCAATTTCTAGCAAAATATTGCTTTAAAAATAAAATAAAAGTGTTCACTATATATAGCGGAAATAAACTCAATTACATGCAGATACCTGGTTTGAATATGATATTTATAGATTCTATCAATTTTACTCAAATTCCATTAAGAGATTTCCCCAAAACATTTGGATTTGAGGAATTAGCAAAAGGTTATTTTCCCCATTATTTCAATAAGACTTGTAATCAAAATTATACAGGAAAAAAAATCCTAAAAAGAAATACTTATAGATATAATATTATTATATATAATAAATAAAACTTAATAAAAATTAAATATAATTCAATGACCGTGGAAAATAGGTATAAATTCATAAAATGGTACGATTCTGTTAAACACGAAACATTTGATTTTCAAAAATAATTTATTAAATATTGTAGATCTGACGTAGATATATTGAGAAGAGACTGTTTAGAATTTAGGAAATTATTCTTAGAGAGAGAGAGAGAGAGAGAGAGAGAGAGAGAGAAAGCTAATATTAATCTATTTCAATATGTAACTCTTGCTGGTGTATGTATGTGATGAGCCGATTTCTGACGCTATCGTCCCGAAATCCATGAGGCTCTTTCATTCTCAGGGAGTTCACGAAATATTACATCCTGCTATATAAAAAGGTATAATTTGCATATATCCTGCGCGCACTGGGGTTAAAAAAAAAGACAGGACAACTATAAATTTTGATTAAGACTACAATATATTTATTTATTTCTTAGAACAGTCACACAAAGATAAGAATAAAATAAATGAAACGGGCAATGAGGATAGAATGGGAAATTTTACAAGAATATACCTGTTAAAAAAATCATTATTGAAAGATACTTAACTTAGTGCTTCAGCTGGATGGCTGGGAGATTCCTTCCACTAAAATCTTGTAGAACTACATTTTTGGTTGATTTTTCACGAGCCTCACCCTCCCCTATATCTGCTCTAAGACTCGACTGTCACTAACTTTTTCTCCCAGGGGGACCGAAAAAAAAATAAAAATTAATAATAAATCTTTAACTGGTCACCCTCTATGATAAAAAAAAAGAATTTTTTAAAAATAAAAAAATATATATATATAATAAAATTATCATTCGAAATATTATTTTAAAATATTAAAAAAAAAACAAATAGCTGCATATTTAAAAGAAAAAGGAAATTTATTATTATATTATAAGTTATATACCAAAAAATTAGAAATAAAAAAGGAGGTCAAGAGATGGGCTGGTTTGACAATGAATAATGCTCGAAGTCCCCTTCTTTCTTGTCGAGGCAGCTTCCTCATTGTCCACCAGCTTTTTCTTTGATACTGTGGGTGAACTTTGTGGAGGCCCCAGGAGTGGCCTCTACAGTCCTTCCCCGCCAAGACCACGGGATTTGGGCTTGCGAGGGTGCAGGACAAATCTCCGGGGTCAAAAGTGGAGGTCGGGGGATGCTTTGGATTAGAGGAAACAATAGCACTGTCTAAAAATAAAAATAAATGTCTAAACAAAGGGCGCCATGCATTCTATTTATTCGCCAGTTGAATGCAAGACTGGCGTTTTAATTCCACTCTGTGACACGGATGGTAACGCTAGAAATAAACAATTATAAAGAGGTTTCCTATGGTTATTGATTAATACACCCAATTGTGATAAATATATCAGGTGTCATAGGGTGCCTGGAACACAGGGGTTATAAATATTGTTACATCATGATTAATGGCGTATTTCTTATATTATTTTTAATATATTTGAAATTTAAATTATATATTTATTTATTTTTATATTCTATGATATTTATTTAAAACAGATTATTTAGATTATCATCATTTGTATTTAGGTACACGTGTGACTTCACTACTCTCTTTGATGTGAGAAAATAAATAAATTATTCTGGAGGTTACTTAAAGTAGACTTATCTCATTATTCCCTATATAAATTTGTAGGATGGTTGAAACACGCTCTGGTAAGATGCAAGACCCAGCACAGGAGAGAATCATGGCTGAAGAGTCTGCCAAGCCGCAACCTGGTGTAACAATTGGTAGAGATGCTAGTTCCGACCCAGTTGTCCTGAATCCCAACATCGACATCCCCAAGTATGATGGAACGGAAGACCCTCGCCCATTGGGCAGACTACATTATCTCTCGTTATGCCGCCATGAACATGACGGGAAGCGCTAAAACCTGGTTGAATTTACACAAAGCTAGTTTCACGAGCTGGGAAAATATTAAAATCCGCCTCATTCAGGATTTTTCTTTGGACGCGAATAAAGAAGAACTTAGAATGAAGCTCAACAGAATGCAACACTGGAATGAACCAGCAATCAAGTTCGCGGAAGACATTCTAGTGTTGTGCAACAAGGTTGACCCCGCAATGGAAGAAGAAACAAAAATTGAACATGTTATTGGAGGACTGAAAAAAGAGTACTCATTCGCGCTCTACCTGAACCCCCCTAAAACGACCGATGACCTTCTTGTCGTGTGCAAGAAAATGGATTCTTTTGAAAAGAAGTATCGGGAACGTGTGGAGAAATCCAGAAACCTATATAACGGTCCACGCTATTCTAGACCCCAACAACAATCGAGGTACGTGCCGCTGACTGCCGCACGAAACTACCAGACCACTTCCAGGCCCCAAGCCCCTGTTTCCAATAATTACAAGAACGACTCCCCTCCTACCCCCAGACAGTATCGAAACAACTTTCCCCAGCCCTCTACCCCTAGACGTCTTTATAATCCTAACTTTGTGCCGAAACCAAACCTTCAGAGAAACACTTACAATAAAGCCAAGAAGTGAGCAAAAATAGGACGGATGATGGAAGACCAATCTGCTTTAAATGTAACAAGCCAGGGCACGTGGCCCGTTATTGTAGGGTTAAGTTCATAAGAATCCTAGAAGAGGATCCAGTAGATACCCAAGAGAAGGTCGAAGAGAAATGCCAAATGAATGAAATATCAGAGAAATCAGGACCTCGGCTTTATGCAGATGTATGTCATAGCACACAGACAAATATTCCTACCCGGAATAGATATTCCGTGTTGGAAGATTTAAACTAAGCGTCGCGCCTGAATCTGTCAATCAAAGCAAGTCGACCATAAACGGAATCAAGAAGTTGGACCCTAAATACAAATTAAAAATTAATGTGGACAAGATAGGGACTTTTGAAGCTTTGGTTGATACAGGTGCGGACCTCTCAGTGGTCGACCTCAGAACGGCCCTCGATACAGGCCATGGTATAAGTAAACTCGCAAAAATTTGCGCAGGACCCGATGGAAAAAAATTGGACATGGTAGGAAGTATATTTTTAAATATAAAAATTGATGACGAAACATTATCACACAACTTTGTGATATTGAAAACGCATTTACGGACATTAATTCTTGGGAGAGATTTCCTTAAGAAAATGAACGCAAAATTAGATTGTAAGCAAGAAACTATAAAATACGATTTGACGAATAATCATGAGGAAATCAATTTTGAAATGTTGAAAATAAAGAGTGCCAAGGATTCCATTGTACCGGAATGTTCCATTAAATTGATCAAGGCATTGGTAGAAACAGAGGATGGAGAATATATTATCGAGGAGAGCAGCAAAATGTTTCAAACAAATGGACTTCGTCTAGCAAGAAGCTTGATCAATGTTATAAATAGGGAAACACACATCTGGATAACTAATCCGTATCCTCGACCCTTAAAAATAATGAAAAACCAAACATTGGCTTTTGGAAGTAGTCCAGCGAAAATAAATGTGAGTCGAGAAAGAGAGGTAGAAGAGAACGAATAACCTAGATTCCAAATAAACGAAAATCTTTCACCAAAGGAACAGAAGGAGTTGAAACAAGTTTTAGAAAGGTATGGAGATCTTTTTTCGTCGAGATTAAGGAGAACCAATTTTGCAAAACATCGGATAGACACAGAAGACGCGAAGCCAATTAAACACAAGCCTTACCGGGTAAGTGCTAAAGAACGAGATATTATAAAAGAGCAAATTGACGAGATGCTTACAGAAGGCATAATTAGGCCATCTTCTAGTCCCTGGTCTTTTCCAGTAATATTGGTCAAGAAGCGAGATGGTAAATACAGATTTTGTGTGGACTACAGAAAACTGAATAATGTGACAGTAAAAGATGTCTATCCGATCCCTAGAATAGACGAAGTTATGGATACTCTCCAAGGATCTACACACTTCTCAGCAATAGACCTCAGATCTGGATATTGGCAAGTTGAAGTCGAAGAAAGAGACAAAGAGAAAACAGCTTTCACTACAGCGCATGGATTATATGAATTCAACGTGATGCCTTTTGGACTTTGTAACGCGCCTGCTACCTTTGAGAGAAATATGGAGAATATGCTTGGAAATCTGAGATGGCAAATTTGTTTGTGTTATCTGGATGATGTTATCATATATAGCCCGGATTTTCCAACGCACCTCAAAAGACTTGAAGCTGTTTTTAGATGTTTTCGTGAATCTAATTTAAGGTTAAACGACAAAAAATGCCGATTTGCTTTTGAAGAATTGGAGATTCTCGGCTATATAACGAGCAAACATGGCATAAAACCCGCGGAACATAACATCAAAGCTGTCAGAAATTTTCCTCGGCCCAAAAAGGTCAAAGAAGTACAATCCTTTTTAGGAATGTGTTCATATTATAGAAAATTTATCAAAGACTTCTCAAAAATTGCTGACCCTTTGACCAACCTTATAAAAAAAGTGTACCATTTACCTGGACAGAAAGACAAGAGGAAGCGTTTCAAACCCTAAAAATAGCACTATTAAGTCCACCAATTTTAGGTCACTTCAATCCAAATGCACCTACTTATGTTCATACTGATGCGTCCAACATCGGCATAGGTGCAACACTTGTCCAAGACATCGGTGGTGAAGAGAAGGTGATCTCATATTTGAGTCGTACCCTAAGTAAAGCGGAGCAAAATTATTCAACCACTGAAAAAGAATGTCTGGCCGTTGTCTGGTCAATGTCAAAATTACGACCCTACCTTTATGGAAGACACTTTAAAATAGTAACAGACCATCACGCCTTATGCTGGCTCAAAAACTTGAAGGATCCAACAGGTCGATTGGCAAGATGGGCATTGAAAATTCAAGAATATGACTTCGATATAATACATAAATCAGGAAAGAAGCATCTGGACGCCGATGGCTTATCTAGGGGACCCTTACCAGAAACTGATTGGGATGAGGATTTTGAAAGGCTATTTTTAAATCAAATAACAGACGAAGAGGATAAGTTTATCGAGAGTGTTAAGAAAAACCTTAATGGAAGCAGGCGATCAATTGCGCAAAACTTTAAAGTAGAAGATGGATGCCTCTTTAAGAAAAACCTGAACCCTGAAGGCAGGGCGTGGTTGCTTGTGGTTCCAGAGAAGAAAAAGAGAGAAATTATGAAAGAATATCACAATCATATGTCGAATGGCCATCTGGGTGTCGCCAGAACCATGTACCGAATAAAGAGTAAATACTTTTGGCCATCCATGCTAAAGGATGTCTCAGAGTTCGTTAAGACGTGTCACCTTTGCCAAAGTAGAAAAGGCTCAAACCAATTACCTTGTGGACTACTACAGCCCATCCCCCCAGCCAACTTTCCTTTCGAAAGAATTGGAATTGACTATGTTGGTCCATTGCCATCTACGAAAAACAGGAAAAAATGGATAATCATGCTGACGGACTACTACACTAGATATGCAGAAACAAAAGCAGTCTCGGAAGCAACAGTGAAAGAAGTTTCAAAATTTCTAGTAGAGGATATTTTTCTCCGGCACGGAGCCCCACAATATCTTATTAGTGACAGAGGCTCTCAATTTACCAGTAATTTAATGAAAGAGGTGATGAAAACGTGCAAGATTAAACATTGCTTCACAACGAGCTATCATCCCCAGACTAATGGATTGACAGAGCGGTTAAATAGAACATTGATCAATATGCTCAGTATGTATGTGAACACTGATCAGAAGAATTGGGACGAAATACTCCCATTCATCACTCACGCTTACAATACTACAATTCAGGAAACCACAGGATATTCTCCCTTTTTCCTGATGTTTGGAAGAAAACCCACGTCTCTTTTGGACGACAGGAATATCTCGGTGGACATTGACAAGGATGATTATGATGAATACATAAAACATCACTTAGACAAAATAAACAGAACAAGAAAATTAGTTATTAACAACACAATAAAGACTCAAGAAAGAATGAAAAAGAACTATGACAAGAAACACATGGAAAGAAGCTACGAACCAGGAGAATTAGTAGCAGTTTGGACACCAATTAGGAAAACAGGAAAGTGTGAGAAACTACTGAGAAAATATTTTGGCCCATATAGAATATTAAAGAAGCTGTCCAACGTAAATTACTTAATTGAACCAAAAGATAATCCTGGCCAAGACCCATTGATTGTCCATGTCTCAAGAATCAAACCCTATTTTGAAAGAATTGATGAGGTCAATCACGAGGACGTGACGACCTCTGGAGAGGGGGAAGTGTTACATCATGATTAATGGCGTATTTCTTATATTATTTTTAATATATTTGAAATTTAAATTATATATTTATTTATTTTTATATTCTATGATATTTATTTAAAACAGATTATTTAGATTATCATCATTTGTATTTAGGTACACGTGTGACTTCACTGCTCTCTTTGATGTGAGAAAATAAATAAATCATTCTGGAGGTTACTTAAAGTAGACTTATCTCATTATTCCCTATATAAATTTGTAGGATGGTTGAAACACGCTCTGGTAAGATGCAAGACCCAGCACAGGAGAGAATCATGGCTGAAGAGTCTGCCAAGCCGCAACCTGGTGTAACAATATATATATACATCTATTTATATGCAAGATTTGGCGCATATGTGGGAAGGTGCATACCTACTAGTTTGAAAAATAATGCTTAGTGACTAAAAAAAAAAAAAAGAGCCAATAATGAATTAAACAAAATTAATAAGAAAACTAATAATGAATTCAAACCTGAACTATAATGAATTCAAACTAGAAAAAAATAATAATAAAAGAGCCAATAATGAATTCAAACAAAAATTAAATAAATAAAAGGCCAATAATGAATTCAAACAAAATTAAATAAATAAAAGACCAATAATGAATTTAAAAAAATAAATAAATAAGAAAGGCCAATAATGAATTCAAACAAAAAAATTAAATAAATAAAAGGCCAATAATGAATTTAAAAAATAAATAAATAAGAAAGCCAATAATGAATTCAAACAAAATATTAGATAAATAAAAGGCCAATAATGAATTCAAAACCTGGTGACTTCACATCCGACTTGACCCGGAGCCTGTCAGTCAAAATTTATCTCTATCAGTTCCATGCCTTTTTCGTTGAAACATGTCCAATTCTATATGGGTTTGCTACTAACTAATTCAAATTAACATGATCAAGCTCTAAACTTGCTTAATACCTAATAAAATAAAATAGTATTTTATCAATGTACTACCATAGTACGTCTGCTAGGGAGTCCTTTATAAAGGCTGACTGGGCTGGGTTGGTTCTCCAGGATGAACACATCATCCAACTCATCATGGTTCATAGCCAGTGTATGAGTAAATACGACATTCAGCACAAAGCCCGAAATGCCAAAGACCTCACGTCCAGCACAAAGCCTGTGGCGTGATTAACTGGCCTATTCTGCACTTATTGATACCCTCGCCGAAGAGTCCTCGTGTCAGTCGTCTGAAGACACTACGAAACCTCGCGCGTCCCTATTATTGGTATCAGACCCAATAAATGGGTCAGTGCATAGAACCGATCAAGTACCCGACTTGCAAAACCCACCCCTAACTCAGTCTTTTACCACTAACGTTATCCGTATGGAAGGAAGCATACCCATAGCGCATACTTCCCCTACTGGAGTTTGAAACCGGATACCACCCAGTTATCAAACCCAACATTGATTTAATTGAATTGTATGTAGCCATCTGGTGCGCCGGTGGAAACCCGCTATGTCCACCAAAGTCTCACACATATCAAAGGCTAAAATAAAAAAAACTCATATTCCCGAAGGAAGCCTAACAAAAAGGAGCGACTATTTTCTAATTTGAGAATTGCATTGTCCTGAGAGGCTTATAACCCTAACAAATTTGAAATCAAAAATAAAATCGATCCTATTAAAATTCCCTAACACTATTCTAAATGTATCTTTGGATTAACAGTATTTTAGACTTTAACTTTGTGGTCTCATTCATTGATCATTACATTAATTCATTCCATTCACGATCGCATTCAAACTAAACTTAGACTCTATCATAAAAACCAAAATACTATAATAATATCATTATAAAATCACTATAATATTAAATAACCTTTAGGACTTTATTATCAAATAAATATTGAAATACTACATGGGAACTAAATGCCCTTTGTTAAAAAACTATCCTATGCCTCATACAATCTCTGAACAAACTCTAATCAATGACTGATATCAGTCTCAACTGTAAGCTAACCTAACCTTAAAAGAATTGTAAATATCAAAGTCTCTAAATTGTCTTTGCCTCAACACCTAGTACCACTGCAAAGATAATTTAATATGACAATTTACTAATTAGAGCGACAAAGAATAGGACATTCAACTCATGAAGGCCACAGACAATTGGAGACGCTTCCTCCACTGATAAGATCCTATTGACTGACCTTCTCTCCTCAAACACGCTCCAGTCACAGCAACCACTCTACACCACCAGTGCAACAACTTCATCCTACTTGTTGACTGTAGGTAACACGCAATAGTTCTAGAATATGGAATTATAGGGCGTCTATATATACCCAACCGATATCTGTACTAATGTGGAAACTTACACTCTGCTACACCACTGCTCTCAACTACCTGGCTTCTGATTGTCTATGTCTACTTAATCTCAATTCAAGGGATTATTGAGCGTCATACGATGGCTCGTATACCCAACCTTGGACATCACTAAGAACACACACAGCCCGCCGCCAAACACTACTCCGACCTCGGCAGTACATCTTTCTCTGGAGTTGTTGTGTGGCTCTGGAGTAAACTTGATGTCGCCCAGCTATACCTATACATCTATTTAGCTGCTTGCGGCACCAAGCCTACTGTAAAGTAGCACCATACTGAAGTACTAAGTCGTTGTTCATAACTTGAAAGTTACTACCTAATGGCCACTCAAGAGCGCCTGGTTTTCCAGGCGCTTCTTGATCAAATAATATCTTATTCTAAATACATCTAATCTTAATAAAACCAAATATTTTGCCCTAAACTTGAATATTTGTGCCAAATGGGTTACACCTAATTGCCAAAATTAAACCAGACCGATTGTCTACACTTACAAATGCATTGACCTGAGAAAATTTGAAAATTTTATAATAAAAGTTCAA
>CP092874.1:50468992-50534480 GCA_030710605.1 Cordylochernes scorpioides
TTAAGAAATCCAAAAAAAATTACTAAATATGCCCCATCTATCAAAAAATGTGATGTCATAAGTTATATACAAAATTAAAAGAAGGAAGAAAGGAAGGAAAAAAAGGAGCTGAAGAGATGGTTTGGTTTAACAAAGACAAATGTTCGAAGTCCTTTTCTTTCTGGTGTAGATCCTGCGCTGGACCTCTCTGCAATGTGTTCCAGGATCCTTGGGCAGGGCTCGTGTCATCTCCACCTTCTGGTGTAGATCCTGCGCTGGACCTCTCTGCAATGTGTTCCAGGATCCTTGGGCAGGGCTCGTGTCATCTCCACCTTCTGGTGTAGATCCTGCGCTGGACCTCTCTGCAATGTGTTCCAGGATCCTTGGGCAGGGCTCGTGTCATCTCCACCTCCTGGTGTAGATCCTGCGCTGGACCTCTTTGCAATGTGTTCCAGGATCCTTGGGCAGGGCTCGTGTCATCTCCACCTTCTGGTGTAGATCCTGCGCTGGACCTCTTTGCAATGTGTTCCAGGATCCTTGGGCAGGGCTCGTGTCATCTACACCTTCTGGTGTAGATCCTGCGCTGGACCTCTTTGCAATGTGTTCCAGGATCCTTGGGCAGGGCTCGTGTCATCTCCACCTTCTGGACACCAAACACTACCGGCGAGCCACTGTATATATATATATATATGATGTAAATGTTTACATCTTTGTTGGGTCTTGTTTGGTGGAAAATCTGGCCCAACAATTCCTCCCCTGCCAGAGTAAAACAAAATGTGTTTATTCCAAATCAGATCTGTTCTTACTCTATGAGAAATATGTAATTGGGAGAAATGCTTTTTTTTGTGATATCAGTATGTAATCACCGACACTCAGGCAAAAGGGAAACAAACGGGCCATGGAACCTAGAACATGTTAGCTCATCGTAATATTGAGGGAAATCTCATCCTACCATTTAGTGGGCAAAGTACTAGCCCATCTTTCACTGTTTGTACGTCAGAGGGTCTTGACCCAGGTGTGAGGTGAGTCCACATGTTCCCAGCCATAGTCCCTATGGGTGGAGATGTGGGGTGGTCTAAGCATAGATTCTATACAAACAGATTCTTAGTACCTCCTAGGTAAACATAATTATTAAGGGCGCCAAGGAATTGTGCGTGTTAACATAGATATGTACAATTCCTAAAACATATCTTAAAAATTCTTTATTTAGCTATAGATAATGGAGTGTATGAGGTAATTTTATAATACAAAAGCAAAATAATGATTATATAAGGTTATATAGGGCAAACGAAATTAAAAGTGATATATAAGATTAAATAATAACAACAATATGGTAAATAGCGAGGGGGAAGACATATACCAAAAAAATGTATGAACATGCTATATATACATAGAAGAGAAATAGCGTTGATATAGAAGATATAAATTATAAACAAAAATATATATGCTGTGGTTAAATTTCTCATTCAGTATATTTGGCTGAAGATGGTAACAATGCTGCTACCGAAATGTCACACACCACTTGATTATTAGGACTTGGTCCCGTTATCTTGTGTCTATAATCCATAATCCAAATTGATTGTGCCTTATATATATATATATATATATATATATATATATATATATATATATATATATATATATATATATATATAGATATACATGAATATAATAAGGAATGGTGTATGATAATAACGAGTATATACAGTAACAACAATATAGTAAATAACGAGGGGCATGATATATACCAAAAAAATTGAATGAATATGATATAAATATATAGAGAAGAAATGGCGTTGATATAGAGGATAAAAATAATAAACAAAATATATATGCTGTGGTGAGATTTCTCATTCAGTATATTTGGTTGAAGATGGTAACAACGCTGCTACCGAAATGTCACACGCCACCTGCTTATTAGGACTTGGTCCCGTTATCTTGTGTCTATAATCTATAATCCAAATTGATTGTGCTTTACATATATATATATATAGATATACATGAATATAATAGGGAATGATATATGATATATGATAATAATGAGTATATATAATAATAATAAGCGCGTAGATAGACACTGAGGGTATAGGTCATTTCACTAGTATTTCAATTCTATATGTAATATCTAACAGAAGAAAAACTTGTTTTAACTAACTTGTCACTGGGAGTGTTTGTCTGGCATGTTCCCCGCCTCTCTTAATTCAAAGGAAACATATAAGAGAGGAATCCTGATCGCCAGTACATTTCAAAACCAGATTACTTCCAAATTACCTTACCTGTGGTTGCAACCTCTCCTATCTTTGTTTTTAGCTGAACGTTGACTGCTAACCCCTATTATACATTGTTTAGCTTATCCATAGAATGTGTACTCATATTTTTGACCGATAAATCCACTTTAATAAAAATACTTAAACTAACCCTGAAAATGAATTATGATGAATAACAAACTAGATCTAACTCATATCTTGTGATATATCTTCCCACTTGAGTTCTTAATACCTCTCTAAAGTTTGACTCTTTGTCCAAAAAAATAAAAAATAAAATAAGCCCATTACTCTAGGCCATTTTACTGTCAAAATCGATCTTCCCTTAAAAAAAATTATTCCCCTTTAAATCTGGAACGCTATATTGGCTTGTTCTGGCAATCTGCTTCAAAAGTTCATTTAGGTGTCCTACTAATTTTAAAAAAATTATCTTATCTTATAATGAGTTACTCTTGTAAAAAAAAAAAATCTACATACTAACTGATATTTAGGCTTGAATTCGTTCTATCTAAGCGTACGGTAGACTATAGTCTTTAATTAGGTGATTAACTTTTGCTAGCCTGGGGCGATATAAAACGCGAAGAATCTGGACAGCCCATCTGTCACTTTGCTAATTGGTACCTAAAACCTGTAGACGGAATCGCCTCGTCTAATCATAACTTGTTTCTTACATGCTCAATTGTTAACCCTCATTAGAAAACCCCTTTAGACTTTGACTTAGAGACAAGGAGTTATAGTGAATTCGATTTCTTTACCCACCACATGTTCCAAATCTGTTGTCCATAGAGGATTGGTTCCAGGCTGCGCAATATATAGGAGAGCCTTCAACGTGCCGATCCTTCCCAACCTCCCGTCTGAATCACCCTCATCTCAGCCACGCTTAAAGCGTCGTAAACTATGATGTCAAATCGGTTATCCGAGGTTTGTCGCTGTACACTTAGCTTGCGACATCGGCAACTAAATCCCCCCACCTAGCACAAAGTTCACCTGATACCTCTTCGTTCCCTCTAAAGAGGAGGGGACTTGCAGGCTTTTGGCCTGACCGTGACCTCCCACAATCCCCCAGTCTGAGAATCGAGACATGGTCATTATCTACGACTCTTAGAATTCAAGTTGGTATAATGAAATAGAGTAATTGATTACCCTAGTAAAAGAAGTCATACTTATGCTCCCTTAGAAGGGGACCTAACAAAATGGAGCGAATACCTTCCTATTAATAGAGTTGTACAGTCCTGTGAGGCTATCGATCCTAACAAATTAAGAAATCAAAAATTAGAAATTAAATCTATTAGTTCCCTAACCCTATTCTTAAGTACCTTTGGTCTTTACAGTATAATTGTTTTTAACCTTCCTACACATTCATTAAACCAATCCATTCCTACACCCTCCCCCCATCATTCACGGTTTGCATATAAACTAAAGTTAAAAGCTGCTACACAAGCCAAAGTACTATAATTATCATCATCGATAAACCCTAATAATAACGAAACTTTCAGGACAATGAGAAATCAAATAAATAATTAAATTAAAACAAATTGAGGACTAAATGTCTCAATTACTCAAATAAAGTGCCTCTTACAAACTCTAACATAAATTATTTGTATTTAAATAGATAAATAAACCAAACTATGTTGATTTTCAACAATCAAATCTGAAATCTAACCTAACATTTTAACTGTGTGTCTAACAGTTTGAAAATCTTCTTATCTTGACACTTGGTGTCTAAACAAACGAATCATCAAAACTAGCACTTAAATGGAGCGAACTGAACTTCAAGTATTTACCTCATTGCCAAGCATGATAGACCTACAAGCGTTCTGCCAACCCTACTTCCCATATAAGATCTTTGGCATTCTTCTTTCCCTGCTATTCAGTCAAACCCCTCCTTTGAAATTATGGGCTTTCAATACCCAAACTGCTCTGGAGTTCAACAACAGAGGTCACTTGTTATCTTATCATATCAATTCTCAGACCGCAACTTGCTATTAATACAGAATAGCCTCTTCAATAAAAAAAAAAACTGAAAACTCCTTACAATGAACATTTAACACAAACACAAGGTTGTAGCTTAAAAGAAAACTGAAATTCTTTAAAACCACAGTCTAGGGCCCTTAACTCACGTTCTAACACTTCATACTATGATCAAAATTTAACTAAACTCTAGTACACATTCTATAGGTTTAATCATTGGCAACCTGGACACGATCTGCACTCAGTGGGCTTCTTGACCCTGGTCGAACGGCGTATTTCAGCGCCACCAACATTGCCACCAATTGCTCTATTAACTACCTCTAGCGGGTTTCTCAAGATTGTCGTCTCTTGTGGTTCCTCTGGTCCTATAGTTGGACGAAATTGTAGCATAAAAATAAGAAAAAAGGAAAACTAAAAAAACATATCCTGACAAGGTTGTGAAAGCTCTTCAAAACGACGTATTACATTAAAACAAGGTTGAGACAACTCTTAAAATGACACACTACATTAAAACAGGTTGTGAAGACTCTTTACAACTATGTACCACACTAAAACGAGGTTGTGACAATTCTACACTAGGAGAAGACGAAAACCCAAGATATCATCCATGTAGTGAGCATGAAGCCCTACCACGACCCCGAAGTACAAGAACAGATTGTCCAAGGTCATGTGACCGACTAGTAAACAGCGGGACGCTGTTTCTCTTGCGGAGGGAGTGATGTCAGGAGGACAGAGTTTCCTGGTATTCCCTCTTATTTGGACCGACCGGTCGGGGTAAACAGTGGCGTCACGTGGAAGGAGGAAATATCTGAGTTCCCCCCTCTTGCTCTAACTGCTGGGTCGACTTGGCTCATGTAAATAGTAACTCCCATTTTATATCCAAAATCTCTCATATAATCCATTAAATAAAACGGTGTAAAACGGTGTACTATACAAGGAAAAGGTTGTGACAACTTTTTCTAAGTGACACACTAACATTAAAACAAATTGTGAAAACCTTTAAAGATGACAACAAACACTACAACAAGGTCGTGAGACGATATACTGCACAAAGACAAGGTTGAGACAAATAACACACTAACACTGAAACAGGGTGTTAAAACTCCTTTCAACGGCCACTTAACACTAGAACACACGTTATAGTTTAAAATAAAAAGAAAACTGCAAACTATTTAAAGTTCACCATAACACTAAGACAAAATTTTACGATGTACTAGAGCGCCATCTGTTATTAAATTATAAAACTATTTTAGAGGCGTAATATTCTTTTTAAAATAAAACAATTTCTACTGTCCTTACTGCGATGGAAAAATTAAAGGGAGGGCCTGGCTCATCAGTGGTGAACCCACTGATGAGCCAGGCCCTCCCTTATGGTAGATTAAACTGGCGAAACCGCTGGGAGGGTTCACCACTGATGAGCCAGGCCCTCCCTTTAATTTTTCCATCGCAGTAAGGACAGTAGAAGTTTGTTTTATTTTAAAAAGAATATTACGCCTCTAAAATAGTTTTATAATTTACTAAGACAAAATTGTTAACATAAAAATAAAATAGGAAAAACTGGAAATTCTTCAAGGTTCATCATCACACTAGGATAAGATGTAGCTTAAAATAAAAACTAAAAACACTTTAAATCACTTATCATTAAGAACAAAGTGTTGTTTAAAAAAAATCAATTGAGTAACCCTTCAAAATCATATACCAACAATAAACAAATACACTGGATATATATACTGGACTTATTCATATAGCTTAGTACATACAGTTAGTGAAATTTAGGGAAAACTAGCCCGTACTAACTCTCAGTACATGTTTTGTACTATTTACAACTATTCTTTAACGTTGAGCGCACCTTCTCCTATCAATCTTTATCTTCTATTTACAAACTCTTTATCACTTTCCTCTATTCTTTCTCTTTCAACACTTTCCTCTGTCGATTTTCGATATGCTTCGACACCTTTCTAACACATCTTTCCTTCAATCATTTTCAGCACATTCCAACGCTTTTCCTTCGCCTTTCTATACTTTACAACACCTCTCAACATACTTAATCGCTTTTTTTTATCACTCCTTTCTACACTTTACAACACCTCTCAATAGTTCAGCGCCTTTTTATCCTGTCTCTAAACACTATTAAATCTTCTTTCATCGTTTTTCAACACTATCAACATCTTTCAATGTCTTCCTACACTTTACTACACCTCTCAACATATTTCATCACTTTTTTCACCACCTTTCTCGCATCTCTCTTCCATCGCTTTCGGCACATTTCACCGCTTTTTCATCATTATTCGTCTTTCTATTCATCACTTTCTATTCCTCTCAACACTTTTCATCTCTTTCAACACCTTTCAAAACCTTTTAGCATCCTTTAGCACTTTCTTTCATCCTCTCGTCTCTATTCATTGCTTTCGACCTACTTCTCTCCATCTCTTACGATAGCTTGTAACACTCTTTCATCATCCTTTCAATATCTTTCGACATGTTCCTACACCTTCCTCGCATCTCTATTTATCGCTTTCAACACTCTTCCACATATCTCTTGCAACTCTCTTCCGTCTCTTACAACACTTTCCAACACTTTACACCATATTTCTTCACGCACTCAATATCTTTCAACATCTCTTTCAACGCTTCTCCTACACTTTACATCTCTTTTTCATCGTCCTTTCAACACTTTCTCACTCTTTTTATCTCTTTCAACACCTCTTTCATCTTACTTCCATCGCATCTCTCTTCAACGCCTTTTCATCCCTCTGAGTCTCCCTGAAACCCGTCATCGGGAATTGGATCCCGATCTATTATCATTCTTCATTTTGAACTACTCTAGTATACTATCCCTCCCCTGCCGGCTCTATACTAAAGTCTGACATTCGTTCAGGGCGAGAGCTACCGAAAAAATCACGAGGAGAATTCCTGAAAACCTGTTTCCACCCCTTTAATCTCCCCTTCGAGGAGATAAGCTCTTTCTGGGTGTATTGAAACTAACTAGCTATGATAGCCTACTGATAGAGGCGCTGTTCTCACTGCCTTTACTGTATATCAGAATGAACTATTAATTATTACTAGTGTAATATTATTCCGACAGCTTATGACCTTTAAGCCTTTATACCTCCATATACACTCGGCGAGGTAGTCACCCTGTTAAAAAATCTATAATGCCATAGATCAGTTAGAGAGAGAACATAACAAAATTGTGCGAATAGTTTGCTTCAACTACTACTTGTAAGCCGATTAAACTCGTTCTCTCTGGGTTGGCTCGCTCATTAGTCTTCGATTTTCGTTCAACAGTCATTTTGAGTTCACATAGATGCTAGACGTAAACTGTATCAAAATAGTGTAGTTTTCTAGTTTTTCGAATTATATGACAGTTAAAAAGAAAAGAAAAAAAAAACAAAAAATCTGGAAATATCTCGCACCGGCTACTATTGGAAAAAAAATTGAATGGGGTACAGCTCTGATTTTACAGGATACCTCATGGCTCATAGAATTGAATCGCTCATTTCTCTCTAAAATATTCACACAGGGTACGGAGGTTTCCAGCGGTTCAATAGCTATTGGTCTACTAAATTAATGGCAGGAATTGAAGTTAGTTTAAAGGCTTATGTGCTGTTTTGTCATGCGTCTTATGTCATCTGCAAAGGGAAGTGTCGCCTCAAAGGACTTAACTCTGGGACCAACACCCGCTGCACATTTCAGGAAGAAGTGGCTGTCCATACAATAGCAAGATATCATTTTGCTGCCAATGTACTATGTTGAGCATTTCTCATGTCGTCATTTTGTCGATCCCCAATCCTCTAGGGTGTTTCTCTAATCATTTCTTGATGTCATTTAATGCTTCATGCGATCCCGCCCGGCATTCAATAAGTAATATTTGATCGTACCACCTCCAGGAGACCATCCCATTGCGGCCGAATCATTTTCACCCAACTTATAACGCCGTCCATATCGCGTAATTGAAATTAGTATAAAACTCAAAGAATAAGATCTTAATTTCTTAATTCTTCACTAATTTCAGTTGGCTCAACGTAAACCTTCTCAAATATATCTTGGTACACTGGTGTGACATGTTACACTTCTCCCAGTTCTTTGCAAGCTCGTTTAATCCCAACGAAAGCCAGTTCAGGCGTTAATCCCGTGCTAAACTCGTCATGCATTACTTCAAATTTGAAAATTATTAGACTGAATATTTGCAGTGGCATCTGCTTCCACTGAAAGTACTTAAAACATAAGACTGCCTCTTATCTTGTTTAAATAACTGCTTTTACCCCCCATATGCCTGTGTAAACATTAACCATGACCTTATCAATTCTTGAAATTCTGCCTATCGAATATCCTGAGAATCAAAGTTCTTCTTGTCTACAGCGAACTAACACAATAATTGTTCCCTAGAGTTATCTGCGTCGAGTGGTCAGTCTGTACTACTAATCCTCCACTCTAACTCCAGGATTTTTTTATCTACTCAAGAAGTTCAATTTTTTTTTCAAGACAGTTGTCCAAATCCCCAAAGATAATTTGCTAAATTTCGACAATTATTGGAATTCTCATTAAACAGAATAACTACCCCTTTCTGACACAGAAAATATCCAGCATCAAGATATAGCGTACTGTCCATTTTCTTTATTTTATGACAGTGTCAAATTATAACTAAAGAAACAGGCTAAACATATGACTGGCTTAAATTTAATGTAATCTCATCATGCCTTCTGCTGGCAAATATTTACTGTAATTCAATACTTTTGAGATGTTTTTATTCGTCCCCATCCAAGGGAAAAATGTTTCAGAAGAAAAGAATCTTTGAAATTTTACCTAAGTTATTTTTGTGAAAAAAAAATTGCACGTTTATAACACTTCAAGGTGACCTCATGCCAGTGTGTATACAGGATATTTAGAATCATATATAGTTGGAGGCAACATGGAATGAAAGTCGGTTGCCTGGCGCGTCCTTTTAGCCGCCATTTTGAAATTCTACCGTGGTTGCATCGACATGTAAGCAAGTCTTGTAAAATACACCATATTGGGATAAGGAGGATGGCGAAATTCAACGATTTAAAGAAGCAAGCAAACTATACGCTTATCTAAAATAACGGGGTTAAATCTTAAGAGAAATGCACATTCATATAAAGTTACCAAAATGAAAGAATATCAAAGACTGTTTTATCTCGTGTACACTACCGGGAATTTATATTGATCGTTCTATATAAGAGAAAATGATCGTTACATAAAACAAATTAACATGGAGGTGTTCGGAAAAGCATGACTAAACGCGTCCTCGATCCGCCATGCTGGAAATTTATCGTGGTTGTATTGTCGCACGACTATTTTTATTAAATACTATATAACAAACTAACATGGGGTATCACGACGCATGAAATGCCAAAAAGGAAAATATTTGTAATAAAAAAAAAAAAGTTGCAATAATCCAAAATATATATAATTACAAATTATGCTGATTACAAATGTTGAATACAAAAAGCCAGTAAATAGATATAAATTAAATTAATACTTCTAAATACCAAAGAGAAAGTAGAGTTGATAATAGGGATTATCTCTTGAACCCATGATACGCAAATATTTGTGAGATCTAGATAGATAAGTAAACAAAAAGATAAATTGCGAGATGGATAGCTGAAATATAAAATTAAAATATATAAAGTAGTAAGTGAATAATACACACAATTTTTAATTGTTTAGTAAAATCAAACTACTAAAGTCATAAAGGCGTTTCGCCTTCCCATAACCAAGAGATTGAAATAAAATATGGAGATTGTCTCTGGATACTTCATATCTATCCAATACCTGCTTTTGAAGAGAGGAAAAAAAAATCGGTAAGTATGCATATCTAAGTGCGGAAGAAAATTAAAAATAAATAATGCAGACTCACCAAAAATTGCTAAATATGATCATATACATGGTACCAATAAATATTGCTGTATCACTCAACAATTAAAAAAATGGGCATGACTGAGGGGAATTATTCTTTGGCTAAATATAATGTATTCCAAAAAAAATAAATAAAAAAATCAGACCCATTCTAGAAGGCGAGACCTACAAGATATATTATGAAATACATGGATTACAAGAAAATGAAATAAATAAAATCCTGTGGATAGGTGGGCGTTAAATGAATCTAATTGTCAATCCAAAATGCATGATATGCAAAAATTTTGTAATAAAACTTAATGTTGCAATAATCTGAAATATATAGTTGAGTATCATGCGGATTTTACACATAAATGTTAAAAATAAAATCCCAGTAAATAAAATTAAATTTAGTTGTCCTATCTCATGGGCACTACCCGAAAATTTATATTAACTGTCCCATATAAAGTGATCATTATCGAATAAAAATAATTGAAAACACTCATAAATTAAATAAACCGCCTTACATATGCACTATAGATAAGAAAATAGATGCTTTTGATTATCATATTGATAAATGTTAAACACTATAAGGATAAGAGGTAACTGGAGAACAATTTGACAAATTCAAAGGAAATATCTTCAGACTTATCGAGCGGAAAATTTTGTTGAAAAAAAAAATAATAAAAAAAAATAAAGTTATTAAACCTTAAAAATAAATTGAAAATTAAAATATTAAACCTTGATAATAAATCGCATTTGATCTAACAAGTTTAAAGGATAATGGTCAGAAAAAATTGAAAGAAGATGGAATATTCAAGAGGGGGATCCCTTCCGCAGGAGCGGAGAGGATAGCAAAACTGACCTTTCTAGCTCAGGAGCTGGCAGTGAACTGAACCCTAATTGTTTTTCTTCTTCCCGCCCATAGTGGAGACATGTGTTTGACACATGTCCACCCCGAAAATACCTCCATTCCCCATAGCTTACCTCCCCTTTCGAAAACATCTTGCACGCACATCTGTTGTTTTTCACGCCCATCATTCCACCCCTCTACAGATGTGGTCCCTGCCCCAGCGTGTCAATCAAAGATGTCCCTAGAGGCTCTAAATTTGGAGCTTGTGGGAAATTCTCAGGTTTTGAGAAATGCATTGTTTTTAGGCCTATCTTGAATACATAGAGAAGAAAAAATCAAAATTTTTAGTCTTAGTGGTAAATAGTTGTAAAATTTTAACGTTGTATTGAAAGACCAGTGACTTTCTAAAAAAAAATAAAATTCAACTTATCATGGATGCGCATCATCGTAACATATGATTTGAATATTGCAAAGATCGCTCTAAAACAAAAAAAAATACACTAAAGTGAACTAAATTTTAGGCAATAAACATTTATTTGAATAAAAGAACGAAAAAAATGACATACGCGAATAGATAACGGTTATCGTGAGTACATAGAGAATTAATAAAAAAAATTAAAATTTTCAGTCTTATCGGTAAATAGTTGTAAATCTTTAACGTTGCATTGAAAGACCAGTGACTTTCTTAAAAATAAAAAATTTTTAACTTATCATGGATGCGCGTCATCGTAACGTATAATTTGAAATAAATTTGCAAAGATCACTCTAAAACAAAAAAATACACTAGAGTGAACTAAATTTTAGGCAATAAATATTTATTTGAATAAAAGAACGAAAAAATGACACACGCGAATAGATAATGGTTATCGTGAATACATAGAGAATTAATAAAATTAAAATTCTTAGTCTCAGCGATAAATAGTTGTAAATCTCTAACGCTGCATTGAAAGACCAGTGACCCTCTTAAAAATGATAATTTTAACTTATCATGGATGCGCGTCATCGTAACGTATAATTTGAATATTGCAAAGATCGCTCTAAAACATGATAAAAAAAATACTAAAGTGAACTAAATTTTAGGCAATAAACATTTATTTGAATAAAAGAACGAAAAAAAAATGAAACACGCGAATAGATAACGGTTATTGTGAGTACATAGAGAATTAATAAAAAGAATTAAAATTTTTAGTCTTAGCGGTAAATCGTTGTAAATCTTTAACGTTGCATTGAAAGACCAGTGACTTTCTTAAAAATAAAAATTTTTAACTTATCATGGATGCGCGTCATCGCAACGTATAATTTGAACTAAATTTGCAAAGATCACTCTAAAACATGAAAAAAAAATACACTAAAGTGAACTAAATTTTAGGCAACAAACATTTATTTGAATAAAAGAATGAAAAAAAATTGACACACGCGAATAGGTAACGGTTATCGTGAATACATAGAGAATTAATAAAATTAAAATTTCTAGTCCCAGTGATAAATAGTTGTAAATCCTTAACGCTGCATTGAAAGACCAGTGACTTTCTTAAAATAAAAAAAATTTACTTATCATGGATGCGCGTCATCGCAACGTATAATTTGAACTAAATTTGCAAAGATCACTCTAAAACATGAAAAAAAAATACACTAAAGTGAACTAAATTTTAGGCAATAAACATTTATTTGAATAAAAGAACGAAAAAAAAAATTGACACACGCGAATAGATAACGGTTATCGTGAATACATAGAGAATTAATAAAATTAAAATTTCTAGTCCCAGCGATAAATAGTTGTAAATCTTTAACGCTGCATTGAAAGACCAGTGACTTTCTCAAAATAAAAATTTTAACTTATCATGGATGCGCGTCATCGTAACGTATAATTTGAATATTGCAAAGATCGCTCTACAACATGAAAAAAAATACACTAAAGTGTAAAGTACCTTTTTGGACTCGTGAGTTTCTATTTAAACCTGACGCAATAAAATTTAACTTATAACGCTCTTTTATTTTAAACTTAGTGTAATAAAATTTCAGCTCACAACGTCTTTCTTTTTTTTTTTATTTAAACCCAGCGCAATAAAAATTATTTGCTTACAACGTTTTTTTTTATTTAAACCTAACGTAATAAAATAAGATATGTGATGGTCCTAATTTTTCTTGATCTCAGGGTTTTGTGGGCCTACTTCCTGCAAATTATTTTGCAGTTTTCAGGAGACTCTGCCCCACGTTAAGTGGCGCCAAATGTAAGATTTTATTCTTACGTCTCATTAGAACATCTATATTCTGATCCTGACTAGTTCAGGGGTTAAACCCAGGTACATCTATTTTTCTTTTTTTAATTGATTATACATAGTAATACCAATACGCCTTTTTGAATATTAACCACTGTAGATTAAATTTCAAACACATGCACTCAAAATCTATAACACACACCAAGGATTTACATGTGATATGTGGTTAAATATGAATACCAACACACATTGTTAAATATCCACACTCGTTTTATTCGGCATAAAAAATTTACACACACAAAAAAAAACATTCTTTATATGTGAATAGTATGGGTGGGCATAAAGGATATTGTGACATTAGATTATCTCATCTTGCAAAATTTAAATTCCTATAAAGAAATGACTGAGAATCTACGACTTGGTAATTCAACCTAATTACTTCATCTGGATAAGATAATCAATAAAAAAAAATGACTAATATAAAGAAAAGGAAAACATAAAGGTCCACATCTCTATTCGCTGTATATATCTTAAGTAATCAAATTTACCAAAATTTTTTGTTATCTGCCATGGCTTCACCATGTTTTTTTTTATATTGACCTCTATACGACAAAATCTAAATTGACTTACCTAGTATCTCGACTACATACCTCTCCTGATAAGAATTCGATCTGTTCCCTCCGAAAGCTTGCCCCCCGACCGGTTGGAAGCTCGATAAAGACTAACTCTCGACTGCCGTCCCTTTCCTACAGCGCCCTCAATCTCAATCATTTCTTACAGAGTAATAAAACTTGAATATACAAAATTCTCGGAATATTAAAAATAATACTACTATTATATTAAAAAAAAAGAATTTAAGGAATAAAAATAATATTTTTATTATATATTTTTTTTATTTTAAAGGAAAAATTATGAAATAATAAATATACTTGCTCAACTTATGAGAAATCAATTTAGAATAAAATAAATATTAACGAAAATTTAAAATTTACCTTTCTTATTGAGAGATAATTTAGATTAACAATGAAATCAAATAAAATTTAAGATGCCTGCCCCTCTGAGAAATTTATATACTAATTTCTTCTTTAAGAAATCCAAAAAAAAATACTAAATATGCCCCATCTATCAAAAAATGTGATGTCATAAGTTATATACAAAATTAAAAGAAGGAAGAAAGGAAGGAAAAAAAAGGAGGTGAAGAGATGGTTTGGTTTAACAAAGACGAATGCTCGAAGTCCTTTTCTTTCTGGTGTAGATCCTGCGCTGGACCTCTCTGCAATGTGTTCCAGGATCCTTGGGCAGGGCTCGTGTCATCTCCACCACCTGGTGTAGATCCTGCGCTGGACCTCTTTGCAATGTGTTCCAGGATCCTTGGGCAGGGCTCGTGTCATCTCCACCTTCTGGTGTAGATACTTCGCTGGACCTCTTTGCAATGTGTTCCAGGATTCTTGGGCAGGGCTCGTGTCATCTCCACCTTCTGGTGTAGATCCTGCGCTGGACCTCTTTGCAATGTGTTCCAGGATCCTTGGGCAGGGCTCGTGTCATCTACACCTTCTGGTGTAGATCCTTCGCTGGACCTCTTTGCAATGTGTTCCAGGATCCTTGGGCAGGGCTCGTGTCATCTCCACCTTCTGGACACCAAACACTTCCGGGGAGCCACTGTATATATATATGATGTAAATGTTTACATCTTTGTTGGGTCTTGTTTGGTGGAAAATCTGGCCCAACAAAAAGAATGTTTTAACGCATATTCTAAATTGCAAACTTCAAAAGAAATGTATGAAAAACTAGTAGCCATTTATCAAAGAGAAGATGAGCAATTAAAATGCAAATTACTACAAGAATTTCATGGATTCAAATTTGATAAAAATACAGATATGGCAACAAATATAAGCAGAATGCAAAATTTAGTATTCAAACTAAATAATGTAAAACAAGAAATTGAGGAAAGCTTTGTAATTTCTAAAATATTGAGCATTTTGCCAGATTACTTTAATTACTTCAGCACAGCATGGGACTCAACACCAAAAAGTGAGAAAACTTTAACAAACTTAATATCAAGACTATCACTTGAAGAAACTAAACAAAAAGTAAAGCCTGAAGAGGGAATAGTCATGAGTGCTACTAAAGTAAAGCAGTGCTTTAACTCTGCAAAAAAAGCGGGCACTTAGCAAAAAACTGTAGACTAAATAAAAAATGGTGTACCGTTAAGTCGGATTTAAGACGTGTCGAAATACGTTCTCTAAACTCACCAACAACACGCCACGGCAAACACACAAAAAAATACAATATATGATTAATATAAACACTTAAATATAAAGAATGGAGAATTTCATTCAAATCCTATGTTAACATAATTTCAAGTTAAGAAATTTATTTAGTACATCAAATCTATCTATGTGAAGTCCAACCCCCCATATCACAACATGGTACCGAGGGTAAACCTCAAAGTGAGTTAGCGAAAAGAAAAATCTTAATACAACAATATTGTTGGGTCAATTTCTATCATGATGAAATGTACAATCAGCACCTCTACGATATGAATAACATACACCTCATTCCGATACACTTTAAGGGAATTTACAAATATGTTAGACTATTGGAAACCTGACCAAAATGGAAAACACACCAAAGCATGATACACACAAACACAGGTTCGATTCTCAATGGGATGAGTATAAACTACCACATGTTTAAATTTAAACAGTATATATATGCATACACAATAAAATTAAGGGAATGAAATTGACTTTAATGTTAACATGAGTTATATGATATATATTTATATATGAGCATATGTAATTATTTATTGGTAGAATCGACCATGGAAAATACCATTGTATGTCTAGTCTGGTATAAAACACAAAAAAATACAAATTGATAAAAAAAGGAAATATATATGAAATTTTATTATAGCTAAAACTATCTATATTTTGAGACAAAGGGAAGATTATATAGAAGATAATAGGTCTAATCCTTTGTAAGCAGTTCTTTACTTCTAATCTCATCGAAATATATAAAACAATCAAATTTTTTATTTGGAATATACTATATAGTAGAGAGATTGCAACTTTACAAAAATAACTTACTAAATGTGATATGAAATTTCTATTCTATAAACGGGCCTTTTGGCCCACAAAAAAAATTATAGGGTAGTTGACTTACCATTTTTTGTCTATACTTCCCTTCCATCCTCGAATATCTTGTTTTTCACTGCTCGGCCCCAATACTTTCAATCTTTTCGGCTACTCGATTCCAACTCACAAATTTCAAATCTCGCGTGACCAAAGATTTTTTTTAATCTCTTTTACAGAGTAATATATATATATTTCGTTGAATAAATTCGGAAATTAAGATAAAAAAATATTCTTTGGAATAAAATTAATTTTAAATTAATAATAAAAAAATAAAATATATCAGGTCGATTCCCTGAAATTTTAATTTAGTGTTTCTTCTTAAAATTTCTATTTTTATCTTTTAAAATACCTAATCTATCTAGAGCATATATTTAATTTATTTATTTAATCTAGTATTTCTTCTTGAAATATTATTATTATATTTAAAATACCTAATATATCTAGAGTATATATTTAATTTTTTTACTCTATGTATTTAAATTTCAATGTGGTAATAAAAAAAGAAATTTAGACCTTTCATCTTGTATATAAAGGAAGGGATTGGTTATAATACATATAATTACGTATGTACATCCTCCATCTTACTGCAGCGGGCCTTGGAATACAAGAAGCCAAGAGCTTGTCCAGGTCCTCCATCTGGACAGCAAACACTTCGACAAGACACTGTACATATATGATGTAATATGTTTACATCATTGTTGGGTTCGTTTTGTGAAAAATGGCCCAACAATACCTCCCCTGCCAGAGTGAAAAAATGTGTTTTATTCCAATTCAGATCTGCTCATGACATATGATAAATATGATTTGGGAATAAAATACATTTTTTTACGATACACCAGTATGAGCAGCCACCGACACTCAGGCAAAGGGGAAACAAACAAACAGGTCATGGTATCTGAAACGGTTTATCATATGGAAGCATAAAAAAAAGAAAAGGTTTTACCCTACCATTTAGAGGGCAATATACTAAGCCCTATTTCATTTACTGGCCGTGCCTTGTATGCCAGAATTTGGGCTAGCTCTGAAGGGACTCCATACATTCCCCGCTGCAGTCCTTATTGGGGAAAAATGGGGGTGGTCTATGCACCAGTTCTGTATAAACAGACATTTAGACCATCCCAGGTAAAACATGGTTATATGGGCGCCAAGGAATTGTGAGTGTTAATGTAGATATGCACAATTCCTAAAACATATCTTGTGAGTTCTTTATTGAATATAATCAATAAGGTACATGAGGTAATGTTAGACTACGAATGACAAGGACATGATTATATAAGGTTATCTAAGGCTAAAAAAATTAAAATGGAATATAAGATTGATAATAATAACAATATGATACATAACGAGGAGAATGATATATGCCGAAAGAAAAAATGAATGAATATGATATATTTAGAAAATAAATGACGATGATATAGAAGATATCCAATGACAAACTAAAAAATATATATATATATATGCTGTGGTTAAGTTTCTCATTCAGGACTTTTGTATGAAGATGGTAACAACGCTGTTACCGAAACGTCACACACTATTTATTTATTTGGATTTGGTCCCATTACCTTGTGTTTATAATCTATAATCGAAATTGTGCCTTATCTATAGATATATACATAAATATAATAAGAAAAAATATATATGGTAATGGTATATTAATGAATAAAAATACACTATATCAAAAGAATAAATATGCTGTGGTTAAATTTCTCATTCAGTACTTTTGTCTGAAGATGGTAACAACGCTGTTACCGAAATGTCACACACTATTTTTTTATTTGTATTTGGTCCCATTACCTTGTGTTTATAATCTATAATCCAAATTGTGCCTTATCTATATATATATACATAAATATAATAAAAAATATATATATGGTAATGGTATATTAATGAATAAATACTATTTCTAAAGAATAAATATGCACACTGAGGGTCATGGGTATTCACGAGTATTTTAAAGTATACATGCACTAATTAAAAGTTTGTTCTCACTAATTTGTCACTGGGAGTGTGTGTCTGGCGTGTTCTCCGCCGCTCTCAACCATGATGATAGTCAATGTTTCTCTGAACCAGATTATTCCATATTTACCCTATCTAGGGTGACAACCTTACTTCTCTATGTTTTTAGTTGATCACTGTTGCCAACCGCTATTATCACATTGTTCAACTTATCTATAGAGTGTGTACTTATGCATTTAAACTAATAAAATCACTTTAATAAAATATAGATTGTTAGCCTCAAAGAGGATGAATGTTGATGACTAGCAACCTATGTCTTACTTCTACCTTATGAAATATCTTCTCACACTTGACTTCTTAATATCTCTTCAGTATTTGACCTTTTGTTCGAAAAACTTACTGTTCTGGGCTACTTCTCAGCTCAAAAAAAATGATACTCAATCTCCCCTTTAATTTCCTCCTTCTTCGAGTCTGGTATACTGGCCTGTTCTGGCAATTGCTTTGAAGTTCGTTTTTTTGGTGTCCTACTAATTCAAATTTTATCTTATCATAGAATGAGTTGCTCTCATTAAAAAAAATTTACTTACTAATTGGTATTTAGACTAGCACTCATTCTAACAAAACGTACGGCAGACAATAGTCTTTACTAGGTGATTACCTTTGCTAGCCTGGGGCGATAAAAACACAAAGAATCTGGACAGTCCATCTGTCACTTTGTTATCTGGTACCTAAAATCAGTAGACGGAATCGCCTCGTCTAATCGTAACTTGCCTCTTGTCAGTTCTATTGTTAACTTTCATTAGAAACCCCCTTTTGGACCATGACTTTAGAGACAAGGAATTATAGGGAATTCAATTTACCCACCGCATGTTCCAAGTTTGTCCATAGAGGATTGGTTCCAAGCTGCACAATATATAAGAGCATCTAACGTGCCAATTTCTCCCAACCTCCCGTCTGAATCACCCTCATCCCAGCCACGCTTAAAGCGTCGAAAACTACGATGTCAGATCGGTTACCCAAGGTTTGTCGTTATGCCCCTGGCTTCACGACATTGGTTACTATATCCCCCATCTAGCACAAAGTTCACCTGATACCTCTCCGTTCCCTCTCGTGAGAAGATTTGTAGGCTTTCTGGTCTGACCGTGACCTCCCACAATCTCCTAGTCTGAGGGTCGAGATATGGTCGTTATCTACGACCCTTAGAATTCAAGTTGATTATAATGAAAATAAAGTAATTACTTACACAAATTAAAATTATACTTATACTCCTTCAAAAGGAGACCTAACAAAAGGAGCGGATATCTTCCTATTAATAGAGTTGTATAGCCCTGTGAAGCCTCCGATCCTAACGAGTAAAGAAATCAAAATTAAAATCGAACCTATTAAATTCCTTAACACTATTCTAATGTACTTTGGACTCACAATATAATAGTTTTTAACCTTTTTATACACATTCATTATTCCAACCCTTTCATACACCCTCCCCCCTATCATTCGCGGAATGCACACAAACTAAAGTTAAAAGCTGCTACAGAAGCCTAAATACTCAATTATCATTACCAATATGCCTAATAATAATGAAAATCTTCCAGGACAAATGTGAAATCAAATAAAATTAACAAATTAAAACAAATTGGGGACTGAAGCCCTAGTTTACTCAAAAGAAAATGCCTCATACAAACTCTATATATAATACTTATACTTAACAAATTAATAAAATTGATTGTCAACAATCAAATACTGAAATCTAACCTATCATTAAAATTGTGCATCTACCAGTTTGAAATTCTCCTTCTTGTCTTGACACTTGTGACTAAACAAAATAAATCATCAAACTAGTGTTGGGCCAGATTTTCACAAAACAGACCCAACAAAGATGTAAACATTTTACATCATATATGTGCAGTGTCTCGCCAAAGTGTTTGTTGTCCAGATGAAATTCCCCACCGAGGTAAAGCCGAGAAGGTGGCCGACGATGCTTTAAAGGCCAAAGTCGGGGAAGACACCCAGTTGGAGATGACACTGACCCTGTCCAAGTATCCCGAAACCCGCTGCAGAAAGGTCCAGAGGAGGGTCTACAAATTATATATATGTACATATCAGTGTTGGGCAAATATTAATTAAAATGATTTATTAAAGATTAACAATTGATTAATTGTTAATTGTAATTTTCACAATTAACAATTAATCAATTGTTAATTGTTAATTGCACTTTTCAAATTAACAATTAATTAATTTATAAAACTATTTTAGAGGCGTAATATTCTTTTTAAAATAAAACAATTTCTACTGTCCTTACTGCGATGGAAAAATTAAAGGGAGGGCCTGGCTCATCAGTGGTGAACCCTCCCAGCGGTTTCGCCAGTTTAATCTATCATACCGCTGTTATATTAAAGACAAGGAATTATAGGGAATTCAATTTACCCACCGCATGTTCCAAGTTTGTCCATAGAGGATTGGTTCCAAGCTGCACAATATATAAGAGCATCTAACGTGCCAATTTCTCCCAACCTCCCGTCTGAATCACCCTCATCCCAGCCACGCTTAAAGCGTCGAAAACTACGATGTCAGATCGGTTACCCGAGGTTTGTCGTTATGCCCCTGGCTTCACGACATTGGCTACTAAATCCCCCATCTAGCACAAAGTTCACCTGATACCTCTCCGTTCCCTCTCGTGAGAAGATTTGTAGGCTTTCTGGTCTGACCGTGACCTCCCACAATCTCCTAGTCTGAGGGTCGAGATATGGTCGTTATCTAATATGAATGGTATGGTAGATTAAACTGGCGAAACCGCTGGGAGGGTTCACCACTGATGAGCCAGGCCCTCCCTTTAATTTTTCCATCGCAGTAAGGACAGTAGAAATTGTTTTATTTTAAAAAGAATTTTACGCCTCTAAAATAGTTTTATAATTTGATAACATAGGGCGCTCTAGTACATCGTAAAATTAATTAACTGTTTAGAGAAATTTAATTAATCTAACAAATAAAAAAATTACTGGTGCATAATAAACTGGTATATAATATACTGTACAGGCCTGCGTGTGGGACGTGGACGCAGGTACAATATAACTATTGAACTATTTAAATACACATGTTAGCAACAAATAAAAGACTGATGCAAATGATCATCAATAACTTTAATTAAGCATGATTAGATAGACAATGATAATTTATAATTTCTTGTAATAATTTAAATTACATTTCAGTACCACTCTCTTCTCGAACATGCTGTCCGACAATTTGTGACTCTTTGGCAGATTTGTCATTGTTGCAAAAGAAAAAAGGCGTTCAACTGCAGCTGACGATGGTAAAGGTGTGTTGTATTTAATAAAACACTTTTTATCTCAGGATATCTATTGAGTAGTTGCAAATCTTTGCTTTCCTCTGCAAAAAAAATGCAGCATCAAAAGTTCTGCTTTATTCATTGGTGCATCGGAGGAGCATCCGTTTTTTTTCTGAGATTGAACTATCGGAGTCAGAGTCAAAATTGAAAAAAAGGTTTTCTTTGGTACTTCTTGTTGTTGCCACTGTTGCTACTATATTCTCACTATTTTTTTCGGAAATGCAGGTCTTGAAAACTTTTAGAATCTTGGTACGATCCGCGGGCTCAAAACAAGTCAACCATTTATTTTTGAATCTTGGGTAGGATAATGCCGCAATAGCCGCTATTTCAGCTTCAGGAGTGGTGACGTCAAGCATTTTTTCTAATCTCTTCTCTACACTCTCTCTGTATGCCTTGTCCAACGGATTGCAAAAGGAAAAGTTGTTTTTCTTTTCAATTTTTAGCAATTTTTTTCTCAGCGCAAGAAGGCACGGCAGAACTATCCCATAATATGCGTTAGTCTCACTCTGCATTATGTCGAGGGCTTCTGCCACTGGCGAAGTGCACGTCAAATACTCTTGTATATATTCGAATTCGTTGTCTTTGATAGCATTTTTTATGTTTAATAATCTATGTAAGAGTAAGCTTTTTTCTTTAATATCGAAAATTTGCTGGAGGGCATCAAACAAGCTATTCCATCTGGTCTCACCAGGTCGACTTAACGTGTGTCCTAACACATTCTGCATTATTTCAGCACTCTTTGGTCGTCCTGGAGCCTTCCACAAAGCATTACATTTCTTCATGATTGCAGCATGCATTTGCGACAGAGGGGTGTCTTGCTCGCTTAAAAGTTTGTTCGCGTCCGTAGTTGCGCAAAGGCTTAACGTATGCGCACAGCATCGTAAATGGGCAGGAAATAAATGCTCAGGATATTCTAAATTTGATGATTCGTCGTCTTCAACATCTGATTCAGAAAAGGCTTCTGTTGGCTGAGAGTCTGGCATAACTTCATCAACAATATTTATATTGGTCAATTTGACACCGAACATTTTGAAAGTTTTTACGAAATTGCTGCCATTATCCATCACCGATGCAACAATTTTATTCGTATTGAGGTCGAAATGATCGTTAATTTCTTGAATTATATCGGAAAGTCGATTGTAGCTGTGGACGCCTTTGAATCGTTGACAAGCTAACGCCACTGAAACTCTGCGTAGATCATTTGTGATCCAGTGCGCTGTAACTCCTATAAAACTTCTCTTTTTACTGGACCAAATATCTATTTCTGTGCACACATAGGAAGCTTCTTTTAGTTTCGACTTTATCTTAGCTACTTGCGTTTCATAGTGGTTTTCTATACGACGTCCTAGTGAACGTCGACTCATTAGAGTTAGCCCCATTTCAGATATTTCCAAGTCCGTGAATATTTTTGAAAAATATGGATCTTCCACTGCAGGTAATGGGATCATGGAATGTATAAAATATTTCAGAATATTTTCATCGAATTGTTCTTGTGTAATTTTATTCTCATTTGACTTCTCAGTTTTTACCTCGGATTTCTTTTTTTTTTACATATCTTTTGTACTCTTCAATGCATTCTTGCCCGTGTTTTCGCTTCAGGTGACTCAAAAAGTTTGACGTACAATTATGATATCCTTTAATTTTAGTTAATACATCTCTTGGACATTTCATACAAAGCGCTGTGATTTTATTACCAGTGGACTCTTCAAGCAAGGATTTGAAATATGTTCCATCTAGCAAGTAAAGCCGCGCTTGCGAAGATGAACACTCTTCGGTGTCAGTTGGTGGCACAGGCGAAGATGTTTCTAATGACTCATTAATGTCCGAAACCGAAGAAGTCACTGGAATGTTACTGTCTTCGTCCATTTCGTTTATCGACGCCATTTTATTTCACTAGTCTAGAACAATGTATTCTTAACCAAAACAAACATTCACGTATGTAAAAGGCTTAACGTGACAAGAATAGTTCATCAATGAGAAGGATTGATTTTTTTTATGCAGTGTAATTTTTTAAACCTTTAATTGAATCTGTTATTTTTATTTATTCTGTATTAATACATATTTAATTGTTAGTTTTAATTGTTCCATAAAACAATTTTAAAAATTAATCGCAATTAATTTAATTGCAATTGATTTAATTGCAATTGATTTAATTGAAAAAAAAATTGCAATTGATTTAATTGCAATTAATTTAATTTCAATTAATTAAATTGCAAATTGCAATTTAAAGATTAATTGCAATTGATTTAATTGCAATTAATTTATTAGCAATTAATTTCTTAGTCAAATAACAATTTAATTGAAAAATAATTTTTTAATGCCCAACACTGGTACATATGTAAATTATTGCCAATCACCTTTTATATGCAAGATGAAATGTCCAAAATTCTATTACCATTCCGAAAATTCGAAAGTTTATTTTATTCTAAAATGAATAAAATTATGTTACGATGTTCTAGCGCGCCATCTGTTATCAAATTACAAAACTATTTTAGAGGCGTAATATTCTTTTTAAAATAAAACAATTTCTACTGTCCTTACTGCAATGGAAAAATTAAAGGGAGGGCCTGGCTCATCAGTGGTGAACCCTTCCAGCGGTTTCGCCAGTTTAATCTACCATACCGCTGTTATATTGCATTTTTGGAACTTCCTTTTATAGTGATACTGAGATGGTTGACTCTTCAAATGGGTATTTTAGATGAACTATGGACATACGCTTTTAGGACAGCAGAATTACATATAATTATAAATATATAATATGCTTCGAGCAATCGCTCTTCCGCAAATATCAAATTGTCTTTTATTAGAACAATTATGTTACGATGCTCTAGCGCGCCATCTGTTATCAAATTACAAAACTATTTTAGAAGCGTAATATTCTTTTTTAAATAAAACGATTTCTACTGTCCTTACTGCAATGGAAAAATTAAAGGGAGGGCCTGGCTCATCAGTGGTGTTCCAAGTTCCAAAAATGCAATATAACAGCGGTTTGGTAGATTAAACAGGCGAAACCGCTGGGAGGGTTCTCCACTGATGAGCCAGGCCCTCCCTTTAATTTTTCCATTGCAGTAAGGAGAGTAGAAATTGTTTTATTTTAAATCAATTTTATAATACGCCTCTAAAATAGTTTTGTAATTTGAATAAAATTAATTATATACATATTTGGATAAATTAGGTATATTACCGTTTCGAAAATTTCTAAATTTATTTTTATTCTAAAATGAATAAAATCAATTACATACATATCTAGATAAATTGGGTATATTTATTTATTTTAAATTTTCTTAAAGAAGAAATTACTATATAAATTTCTCAAGGGATAAACATGTTATATTTTATTATTTTTTTATTAATTCAAAATTTTCTTTTAATAAGAAAAGAATATTTTACTTTTATTATTTTTAAATATATTCTGGGAAATTTAAATTATTTTTTTTCACTCTGTAAGAAGATGATGATTTTTTTTGGAGGGCGCCACCTTTTAAAGGGAGAGACAGTCATGAAAGAGCTCGCGATCTGACGGGAGGCTTATGACATCACATTTTTGATAGATGTGGCATATTTAGTAATTTTTTTTTTGGATTTCTTAAAGAAGAAATTAGTATTTAAATTTCTCAGAGGGGCAGGCATCTTAAATTTTATTTGATTTCATTGTTAATCTAAATCAATAATTTCCACCAAACAGACCCAACAAAGATGTAAACATTTACATCATATATATATACAGTGGCTCGCCGGAAGTGTTTGGTGCCCAGAAGGTGGAGATGACACGAGCCCTGCCCAAGGATCCTGGAACACATTTCAGAGAGGTCCAGCGCAGGATCTACACCAGAAGGCTGGAAGTAGCACCTATTGCCTTTAGAATTCACCCACAGTGTAAATGGAAAGCTGGTGGACAATGTAGAAGCTGCCTCGACAAGAAAGAAAAGGACTTCGAGCATTCGTCATTGTTAAACCAAACCATCTCTTCACCTCCTTTTTCCTTTCCTTTCTTCCTTCTTTTAATTTTTGTATATAACTTATGACATCACATTTTTGATAGATGGGGCATATTTAGTAATTTTTTTTTGATTTCTTAAAGAAGAAATTAGTATTTAAATTTCTCAGAGGGGCAGGCATCTTAAATTTTATTTGATTTCATTGTTAATCTAAATTATCTCTCAATAAGAAAGATAAATTTTAAATTTTCGTTAATATTTATTTTATTCTAAATTGATTTCTCATAAGTTGAGCAAGTATATTTATTATTTCATAATTTTTCCTTTAAAATAAAAAAAATAATAAAAATATTATTTTTATTCCTTAATTTATTTTTTTAAAATATAATAATATTATTATTTTAATATTCCGAGAATTTTGTATATTCAAGTTTTATTACTCTGTAAGAAATGATTGAGATTGAGGGCGCTGTAGGAAAGGGACGGCAGTCGGGTCTTTATCGAGCTTCCAACCGGGGGGGGGGGGGGCAAGCTTTCGGAGGGAACAGATCGAATTCTTATCAGGAGAGGTATGTAGTCGAGATACTAGGTAAGTCAATTTAGATTTTGTCGTATAGAGGTCAATATAAAAAAAAACATGGTGAAGCCATGGCAGATATCAAAAAAATTTTGGTAAATTTGATTACTTAAGATATATACAGCGAATAGAGATGTGGACCTTTATGTTTTCCTTTTCTTTATATTAGTCATTTTTTTTTATTGATTACACAGATCTACAAAACTCAAAGTAGTTGTACCTTATAGCATATATATATCGGGATTCAGAAAAAAAACTCTGAGAGATATTTGATGCACAGTGATAAATATCCCTGTGCATCAAATATCTCTCAGAGTTTTTTTTCTGAATCCCGATATATATATGCTATAAGGTATAACTACTTTGAGTTTTGTAGACCTGTGTTATCTTATCCAGATGAAGTAATTAGGTTGAATTACCAAGTCCTAGATTCTCAGTCATTTCTTTATAGGAATTTAAATTTTGCAAGATGAGATAATCTAATGTCCCAATATCCTTTATGCCCACTCATACTATTCACATATAAAGAATGTTTTTTTGTGTGTGAATTATTTTTATGCCGAATAAAACGAGTGTGGATATTTAACAATGTGTGTTGGTATTCATATTTAACCACATATCACATGTAAATCCTTGGTGTGTGTTATAGATTTTGAGTGAATGTGTTTGAAATTTAATCTACAGTGGTTAATATTCAAAAAGGCGTATTGGTATTACTATGTATAATCAATTAAAAAAAGAAAAATAGATGTACCTGGGTTTTACCCCTGAACTAGTCAGGATCAGAATATAGATGTTTTAATGAGACGTAAGAATAAAATCTTACAATTGGCGCCCACGCGAGGCGAGTTACTGTTGAAAAGTACAAAGCAACTTTGCGCGAAGTAAACTCTACGACCCGAAATGAAAGAAATCTCATGCTCTACCACGATTCGCATTTAAGCCTAAAGTAAAAATGCATAATAATGATGAACAATCCTAATTTTATGACTTTGTTCAATTTCTACATAATTTCAAAGAAATGTTTAACGTTTGGTACACCCTTCTTAATGTACTTTCTTGTTTAACAAGAGCCTTATTTTAATATAAAAATGCATAGTAATGAAGAATAATTTTTTTCTTTCGAGTAAAATTTTTTATTTTTTAGAACGCCGTTGCATATTTTACGAGCGTGCCAATTTTATGACTTTTGTTCAATTTCTGCATAATTTCAAAGAAATGCTTAACGTTTGGTACACCCTTCTTAATGTACTTTCTTGTTTAACAAGAGCTTTATTTTAATATATAAAAATGCATAGTAATGAAGAACAATTTTTTCGAGTAAATTTTTTTTATTTTTAGAACGCCGTTGCATATTTTATGAGCGTGCCAATTTTATGACTTTTGTTCAATTTCTGCATAATTTCAAAGAAATGTTTAACGTTTGGTACACCCTTCTTAATGTACTTTCTTGTTTAACAAGAGCTTTATTTTATTAAATAAAAATACATAGTAATGACGAGCGTGCCAATTTTATGACTTTTGTTCAATTTCTGCATAATTTCAAAGAAATGTTTAACGTTTGGTACACCCTTCTTAATGTACTTTCTTGTTTAACACAAGAGCTTTATTTTAATATATAAAAATGCATAGTAATGAAGAACAATTTTTTTCGAGTATTTTATTTTTATTTTTAGAAGGTTTAGTATTTCTTCTAAAAAGAAGTTACAAATGTGGTGCGTAGGTTTTATAAAGCAAAATTGAGAAGCGCAATTTATTGCTTGGATTGGTTACTAAAATGTTGTGTATTTTGATCTCAATTTAACATGTAAAATGTTTGTGTAGAAAAATGTGTATGTAGAAAAATTAGAGATTTACACAGGATTGAAATATCAAAAATGTTCAATTTAAGGTAGGTCTTGTTCAAATTCAAATATCTAAATGTTTTGAAAGTTATGTTAAGATAGTAAAAGGTGTGATATATAAAAGGAATGTAGGACACAGCCCTCATTTACTGGAGGACGAGATAGGGGAAGTGTGGCGGTGGATTTATTGACGCGGGAATGGTCTCGAGATCTTTAGTCTATCGTCACTGGGGCCAACTAGCGGTATTTTTATGACTCTCTGTCTGGGAATTTGTGAAATTCTCGAAGAAATATAAATGGCTGATGTGAAACACATGTTACACATGGCGGTCATTCCGATAGCGGATATTTTATTTGACAGCTTTGTGGGCGGGGATAGAGGACGTTGTCTATACATGAAACGGGGTCGACTAAAGGGCAATTGCCGCTGTTCATCGTCGGGGATTATATTACTGGGATCTTGTCTACAGCGCACGTGCTTTAAATTCTTTCTCCTTTAGTCTGGGTCTGGTAGTTTCAAAGAAATCTTTATATTGTGTGATAGAGAGTAAGTAAGTAAGTAGGTAATACAGATTCAAATGGGTTGATGTATCGTATGTAGATAGAATAGGTTTGTGAATTTAACGGGAAATTTTCTGGTCGCTACTTGAGGTTTGTTTTAAAATGATCGATATTAAATAAATCTGGATTCAAATGTAGGAATGGCTGGGAAGTTTGAAGCGGTGTAATTCGGAATAGTTGCGTCTCGAAGATATCTGGAGTCAAATGTTTGAATTCACTGAGATATACATCTTGAGACATTCGCTGTGGGTTTTGAATAAGTCGGGTTTGTGGAGATGTAATGTACAGAACATTCACTGTGTAATATTTTAATTTATTGACATGTATAGTGTCACTGTCTCCATTGAGGGGTTGATTAGGGCGATCTATTCGAGCGACATTGGGTGAGATTATTTCAGTTATTGTGTATGGTCCAGTAAAATATGGTGCTAATTTACCTGTGTCGGGATGTCTATAATTTTTGACCAAAACAAGATCATTCACTTCGAAATGTGGTGTTCTGTGCTGCTTATCAAATGTTTCTTTATCTTTTTTATGCTTATTTTGGATACGAGAGCGTGCTATCTCTCTAGCTCTAGTTATTTCGGGGTATGGGTTAAGATAAGTTCTTAGATCTGGGGGGATAACATTGAACATTAAGTAGGTGGGTGGAAAACTTGTGACAGAATGGGGTGTGTTATTATACGTCTGAGTGACGCGTTTAACTAGTTGAGTCCAGGAAGTTTTCGGATTTTCTAGATAAGCTAGTCTGAGTTTGCCTGTAATGGTGGCATTTAAGCGTTCTATTAAACCGTTTGCTTGTGGGTTATTGCTTGTGGTGTGCGATGGTATACCATGTGTTATTAGAAATTTACGGAATTTGTCTGAGGTAAAAGCGGGCGCTCTGTCAGATAACAGACGTTTTGGAAATCCTTGTTGTAGTACAGTTTTAAGGGTTTGAATGTACGTTAGGGTACTGGTTTACTGGTTAAACTCTCTTTGAGAGTGGTGAAAGCTTGTTGGCAGTTTTATGGTCTATTTGAAAGATGTAGTTTTCTCGGTGTTCATAAGTGTTGTGTTTCGACGTTGTTGCGGACTTAGTAAAAATGTTATTCAATGATGTCAGGTTTAGATGTGAGTAAAAGTGTGACTTTCGACGTGGACACGCTTTGGGGTGAATAGTGTCACAGGCATTAAGGCGTCTTTGTGGTCGGTTAAGTGAGAAAAATTGTTGTGATGCGCTGTGTGACACGAGTGAGTGAATTGAATGGAAAGGTGTCACGTGAAGTCTTTGTTTTTGGTACAGCATCTAACTTGTTTCACCATGAATAAAAAATTTACTAGTCATGTGTGGTGGTTGTATAAAACACATCGAGATATTTTGGCTGTTAGTGGATGTGGTACGTTTAGTGGCGACGATATGGAGCTTGTGTGGCTCGAGATTGATTTGTTGCTAAGTGGCGCGCTAATAGATGGTGGCCAATTGGAGAAAGTGATGGGGGAGTGTGTTGAAGTTTGTTGAGAGAGGTGTGTGGATGATTAATAAATATGCAGGTAAAAAGAAAGGACGAGGGAGTGAAACTATGTTGGCTTTTTAACTTGTTTTAGGGAAGGACAGTTACTTTTCTAGTTGTGATTTTGAAGATATTGTATCTTTCGCTTTTTGCAATTAAAAAAAATGCGTTTCACCTATGTTTATTAGAATTTGAATATATTTTTCAAATCGTTGATTATGGTTGTGCAAAAATTATCCTTGTAAAAGGGCAATGGCATGATAGTGACTTATAATTTGAATGGGGCGTGTACATAAATAGTGAACATAACAATGATTTTTGCAAAGTTTGGAGTATTTGATAAAGAAATAGGTGTTTTGGTATTAAAATAAGATATAAAGAAAAACGCACAAATAAATTTAGAATTATGATTCGAGTAATTAAAAATATCATGATTTTTTTCTTACGTAAAATTGAAAGTAATGAATTAAAATTTATAAGTTTCTTAAAATAAAGTAAAAATCGATAAATGAGGGTGTACAAGATTTAAAATTTGAATTGAAATGATATAAAAATGGTAAAAATTGATTTAAAATGATTACAGTGAGAAAAAACATTAAATTTAAGGGGAATCAAGTTGTGAGTATGAGGAGAGAGTTACGTAGGTTCTTAAAACTTACAGTTTTGAGGATTGTTCAGTCAGGAGATTTGATCTTTTGTTGTCGTCCTGATGACGCGGAAGACGTTCCATGTAGGGCATGTAGACGCTTGTGACTTCTGTTTGGTGACGGCGGCATGTCGTCTGGAAGGTGGTTGCGTTGTAAGGTCGAAGGTGGAGAACGTGTCACCTGGTAATTTTGCGCGATTTTCGGCTGTGTCGTTGGGGGGAGATTGCTTGGTCGTTTCGTTGGAATGGCGGGTTAGTTCCTCCATCTATGCCCTTTCTCGCTTCTATCTGGACAGGCTTGTTACCTTCTTCGTTGTGGTCATCCTTCTTTGTGGTCATCCTGTCGACTCTTCTGTGATAAGATCCTGTCGACTTATCTGTGATGAGGCATCCTGTCGACTCTCGCTATAACTGTGGTAACCGAGGGTCAAACCTGTAGTAACCGAGAGGGACAGTCAGGGCGTGGAGAGTTTTCCAGTACCTCTCTGCACCTTATAGGACTTTTAACAGTTCTCACAGAGTACAAGCAGTCGTGGTGGAGTGGAAGGCCGAGTGGCAAGCTTGGGAATGTCCACACACAAAAAAACGAAGAGACACAGTTGTAGTAGGAAAGTTCCATGAACAGATAGGAGTCGAGCTAAGAGCAAGATGGAGTTAAACGAGACCTTACTGTTTTACATGGCGATGAGGTGGTCCTGGCTGCAACCAACAAGGGCTCACGCCGACGGTGAAGTCTGACTGTCTAGTTGGGCTAAAACCGAGGTTTTTTATAACATTCCCGAGGAGGAGGGGGGAGAGATGTGAGAATTTGAACTTTGAACGTCTGCGGCATTCTGCACCCTTTGACCTTAATGGCAACGACTCGCCAAATTCTCTTTAGGGTTGTTGGATTTTTCTCTCGATTTTAGACGTTTTTGAACTTCTCAATCTTGCTTTAACTCATCTCTTAATCTATTACATAGTTTTATTTATTTATCCTCAGTTTGTACAAAGTACATTACATATGGTGATGCAATGACACATGTCAATCATGTGTATAATTATTTATAGATGTGTTTCTATATACAACATGACAATCTTGTTATAAGTATTATACAATATAGGGTTGCTGGTTTATATTACCATATATATATAAATGAATGTATGTGTGTCTACCTGTCCTTTATGCCTGACCAAACCACTCATTGGAACGCCATGAAACTTTGGGAAGTTATTTAGTATAGTACTGGGAAGGTTTCTAGCAAATAGAATTTTTGAAATAACTTTTCGCCTAAAAATAATCAAGATAAATATTCTAATTTATCTGTTATAATTCAACAATCTGCTCTAAATATTATTATGATGATACAATGATTTTGTAATGTAGAAAATTAGGAAAGACAAAATTCAGGATGACACAGCAATTTATTTGAGACAAGAATAATGATACAATTCTGAGGAATGATACTATTCCTTAAACTTCCAATTACCGAGGGAACCAATTAATAATTGAAGTAAACGAAAAAATTGCGCTACAAATTTTAAAATAAAACTACAACCTTTCGCAATAAGTTTATTTTATTCTTAAATATTATTATTAAATAAAAGAAACTTATTGCGAAAGGTTGTAGTTTTATTTTACAATTAATAATTATTTTATTCAACTTATCGAGTATTTTTCAAGGGACCGGGAAAAAATGTTCACTTTATCGAGAGATTCGTCAGACAAACCTTTATTCGGTTAAAACCGGGCGAAGCCAGGTACATCCATACAAGAATAATGATGCAATTTCAAGGCAAGATACTATTCCTTTAACTTCCAATTACCGAGAGAACCAATTAATATTGATTTCATTCAACTTATCGAGTATTTTCCAAGGGACCGGGTAAAAATGTTCACTTTATCGAGAGATTCGTTAGACAAACCTTTACTCGGGTAAAACCCGTGCGAAACCGGGTACGTCCGCTAGTAAAAAAAAAATAAATTCAATGTGTTTTTGAATATATAATAGAGTTTTTAAATTTCTAATATGATAAAATATATTTCAAAAATAAATATGGTAATTTAAACCAACAACCCCATATTGTATATAACTTATAACAAGATTTTAATGTTGTATAGTAGAAACACATTTGTAAATGGTTATATGCATGATTGGCATGTGTCATTACATCATCATATGTAATGTAATTTGTACAAACTGAGGATAAATAAATAAAATTCTGTAATAGATTAAGAGTTGAGCTAGAGAGATAGAAGTCAAACACGTCTAAATTCGAGATAGATGGAAGCCACAAAGCAACATCTAAAGATAGATTGGAAGCTGTCAGGACGGCGCCAGTAGAATGTCAACAGACGACCCACACTCTTCACATCTGGTGACATGCAAAACCCCCTTTCTCAGAAACGGTATATAAAGCCCCCGTCCTAGCTAAAAATACAGTTAGTTCAGCATCTGCGCGAGCCCTCGTCGGTTGTACCTCAGGTCCACCTCATCCATCATGTAGACCAGTAAGAAATCTTCTATCTCTCCATCTTTCGCTCCTAGCTCAACTTTTATCTGTTCCGGGACTTTCTTAGTGCAACTGTGTCTTCGTTTTTTGTGTGGACATTCCCAAGCTTTCCACTCTGCCTCGACCACGACTGCCTGTACTTTGTGAGAACTGTAAAAGGTCTTCCAGGGTGCAGAGAGGTACTGGAAAACTCCCCATCCTGACTGTTCCTCTCGGTCAACACAGTATAGCGAGAGTCAACAGGACCCCATCACATAGTTTAAGTCGACTGGATACCTCACCACATCACATTTCTAGTCGACAGGATCTACAAGAGTCAACAGTAACTCAACTCATTACATATATACATCATTTTTATAGGCTTTGAATATAGATTTCAAATTTTTTATATCTAATTCCTCAAATATCTCTGAAATTGTAACATTATATGTTAGATAAATTTTTAGTTGGCAAGTTCTTGCGTATTTAATTCACAATCTTGATGCTATATTATGTTGAACATTGAATCATTAGGACAAACAGTTAAACAAGTTATTTTAATTTTATTTATACTTTATATATTTTATGCCTTTTAAAGTTGTGCAAGACTTTTGGATCACCCTGTATATTCTCATATATATACATATATATATATATATATATATGTCGAACTTGTCGACTCTTGTCGAATCCTGTCGTCGTGGAATCCAGTCGACTTAATCTATGGTGCGAGTCCCTGTCAACTCTCGCTATACTTTGTTAACCGAGAGGAACAGTCAGGATGTGGAGAGTTTTCCAGTACCTCTCTGCACCTTGAAAGACCTTTAACAGTTCTTTCAGAGTACAGGCAGTCGTGGTCGAGGCAGAGTGGAAGATGTGGGAATTTGCACACAAAAAACGAAGAGACACGGTTGTACTAGGAAAGTTCCGTGAACAGATAAAAGTCGAGCCAGGAGCGAAAGAAGGAGATAGAAGAGTTCTTACTGTTCTACATGGTCGATGAGGTGGACCTTGGACACAAACCGACGAGGGCTCCCGCTGATGGTGAAGTGACTGTGAAATGACAATATATTTCCGTGAATTGACAGCTTTATATATCTTTGCCGAGGGGAAGAATTGGATTTCAGAGGATGCAACAAGGGCGTGGAACGGAAGCGATATTGTACACTCTGGCAACGCCCTATCTTCTAGGCCTCGTTGGACTTCTATCTCAATATCTTGCTTTAATTCAACTCTTAATCTATTACAGAGTTTTATTTATTTATCCTCAGTTTGTACAAAGTACATTACATATGATGATGTAATGACACATGCCAAATATGCATATAATTATTTATAGATGTGTTTCTATTATACAGCATTAAAATCTTGTTATATTATACACAATATAACAAGATTTTCATGTTGTATAATAAACATATCTATAAATAATTATACGCATGATTGACATGTTTCATTACATCATCATATGTAATGTACTTTGTATAGACTGAGGATATATAAATAAAACTCTGTAATATATTAAGAGTTGATCTAAAGCAAGAGATTGAGGCCTAGAAGATAGGGCGTTGCCAGAGTGTACAATATCGCTTCCGTTCCACGCCCTTGTTGCATCCTCTGAAATCCAATACCTCCTCTCAGCAAAGATATATGAGCCTCCAACAGGGCCAGAAATAAATATCCCTTCACCATCAGTGGAAGTCCTTGTCGGTTGTATCCAAGGTCCACCTTATCGACCATGTAGACCAGTGAGAACTCTTCTATCTCCATCTTTCGCTCCTAGCTCGACTTTTTCTGTTCATTTAACTTTTCTAGTACAACTGTGTCCTTTCGTTTTTTGTGTGGACATTCCCAAGCTTTCCACTCTGCCTCGACCACGACTGCCTGTACTCTATAAGAACTGTTTAAGGTCTTCCAAGGTGCAGAGAGGTACTGGAAAACTCTTCACGCCCTGACTGTCCCTCTCAGTTACTACAGGTTTGTCCCTCTCGGTTACAAAACCACAGCGAGAGACCCTCAGGATATCACAGTATGGCGAGAGTCCCCAGGATCTCACACCATAGATTAGGTCGACTGGATACCTCACCATATGCACACATATATTGACACCAGAATCGAGGCCTTCCCCGAAGGACGTCTAGACCATATCAAGGGTTACAAGCCGCCCTGAGCCCGATATGGCTTTGGCCATAATGGAGTATTTGTCCCCAACATGCTCAATTGCCATGTTATCCTCAGGAACCTCCTTATAGATGGGAGATAGGAGAGAGATACCGTCTAGTTGAAAATAGAGTTCCACCAATTGTTCCCGAGCCCCTCCTGAGGGGTCCGAGGGGGACACATGACTTAAGCCACGGGTTTTCAGTGGCCGTTGTTGACTCAGTAATGGTCGAGCGCTCTGGTCGCGAAAGCCACCGGCTTGTGTTCGGCGATAGAGCAGGAGACTCAGGGGTTGGAGTCTCTTGGGGATAGACAGGAATTTTCGTCCCGGGCGAAGACGCGGCAGGGCTGGAGGGTGTTAACGGGGTCTGTTTTACGGGCGCAGGTAGCTCCGCGGCTGATGTAGGAAAGGCGGAGTTGTTGGAGAGAGTGGGCTTTGAGGAGGGAGGCTTCGACACCGGGCCCTGCCGGGTGTCCTGATGGCGTCCTCCATAGATTGCCAAGGGACAGGTGGCTCACTCATGCCCTTGACGATGGAATTTGCTACACCTAACGCTCTCCTTTAGAGATTATCACCAGCTTGGCAGGGAGCTGGTAGAGTTTGCGTCCTTCATTCAGAAGGACTAAGGCCTCCCTGTTGCCGGTGGTCCAGGTGTAACCGCCACTGGACACAAATTCGTGGGCCAGGAAAACAACCCTGCAGTAGGGCCGCAGCGCTGCGATGACGCCATCGTCCTTTATGGCAAATTGTAGGTTCCCCACTACAATTTTTCTGGTTTTTGTCTATTATGGACGGCTTTCAGAAGGGTGGTTCCGATGGTGAGGCCCTCCTTAACCAGGCGCCCCGCTAAGTCGACGCTGGCCAGCCCGACCAATACCTGGCCGGACATCTTCATCAGCTGGTACACTGATGACTTTCCCAGCATCTGTCCCAGCGCCATCATATATTGGACTGGATGGAAGTCCGCGCTCCACTCGACGAGGCAGTACTGGTGGAATGTTGCAGCTGCCGACCTGACCTTGGCGAGGTCTTGCTGCTGCCTACTGTTCTTAATAGCCGTTACAGGATCTCTTTTAGTCCTGGTTATTTGTTGAGGTGGCCTGGCTGCGAGGGGCAGAACCTTCGCAACTTTTTACGGTTGAAATGGAGACCCTTGATTTTTCCTTTTCGAGGATTTAGCCTTTTGCCAAACGTGAAAAGTCGATTCTTTTCAGAAGCTTCAACTTGGTCAGCCCAAGTTACATTTTCTTTGTTTTTCGACGCAATAAAATTTAATTTTTTTACGCCGATTGTTTCTCACGTAAATTTGATATTTCCATTGGGAATTCATTTTTGCCTGATGACTCGATAACCGAGTGTTCATTCCCATCGAGAATCATGCTAGTTCTGCCCCAGTGGCAAGGCTATCCTCCAATACCCGAAAGGGATTGAATATTGGAAGCACACGGCTCTCCATCATAAGAAAACGGGAGCTAGCGCGCCGTATTGACTCCTAGTCAATAGCAAAATAATAAATTTAGAGAAAAATTAAAATACAGTATTGTAATAAAAATAGAAAATATTCACACCAGACGAAGCCTTCTCTGAAGGGACGTCGGGATCTTATCAGGTGCTACAAGCCGCCCTGAGTGTGGACAGGCCCTTGCTTATTGTGCCGTTTTTGTCCCCAACATGCTCAATGGCAATATTGAGGAATTCGCACAGAATTTTCTTGTATTCAGGCGAGAGTATCTCGAGGACATCCTTCCTCTCAGGGCGGTATAGAACCGCGCACATGATGTCGTCCCTGAAAGTTTCCTCATATAGGGGGCCTAGGAAGGAGTAATCGTTCAATTGGGTAAAAATCGTCTCTACCTGATCCTCGAGCTATTCTCCTGAGAGGGCAGCTGGATTTGGGTCATGGGGGTAGCAGGAGCCGCTGTTGGCCCAGTAATGGTCAAAGAAAGCGCTGGTCGTGATAACAATTCGCTGGTGCTCGGCGCCGTAACAGGAGGCTCAAGAGTTGGAGTCTTTTGGGGACGGACATGGATGTTCGCCCCGGACGAAGGTGCGGCAGGGCTGGAGGATGTTGAGGGGGTCTGCTTGATGGGTGCAGACGATTCCGCAGCTGTTGGGGCGGAGTTGTTAGAGGGCATGGGTTTGGAGGAGGAAGGCTTCGACACCGGGCCCTGCCTGGTGTCTTGATGACATCCACCATTGATCCTCAAGAAGCAGGTGGCTCGCCGAAGCCCTTGACGGTGGCATTTGCTACACCTAGCGCCATAGGTGATATAGGCAGGCGTCGATTCGCCTTTCGAGACGATCACCAGCTTTACAGAGAGCTGGTGAAGTTTCAAACCTTCATTTAGAAGGATTAAGGCCTCCTTGTTGCCGGTGGTCCAGGTGTAGCCACCACTCGCCACTACCTCATAGGTCAGGGAGACAACCTTGCAGTAGGGCCGCAGCGCCGCGACGATGTCTTCGTCCCTTATAGCAATAGGGAGGTTCCCAATCACTATTTTCTCCGCGCGTTTCCTGTAGGGCAACACTTTGAGGAGGGTGTTCCCGATGATGAGGCCCTTCTCGGATAGGCGCTCCGCCTTCTCGGGGCTCTCCAGCCCGACCAGAACCTGGCTGGACATCTTCATCATCTGGAAGATGGCGCCCCTCCCCAGCATCTCCTCCAGTGCCTGGATATACTGCGCAGGACCGAAATCCGAGCAGTACTCAACATAGCAGCATTGATCAAAGGAAGCTGCTGCCGATCTTGCTTTTCTCAGCGCCTGCTGCTGTCGACTGTTCTTAACTTGCGTCACAGGGTCTCTTTTCGCCCTCCTTGGTGGTTGAGGCGGTCTTACTGCGGTAATGTCAGCCTTTGGGATCCTCACAGGCTTATCTAGGGAATCAACTTTCCTCTTAAAGCCTAGGTTCTTTTTTGCCTACGGAGGTAAACTCCATTTCCGAGGCCTCTACTCGATATATATCGGCCCAAATTTCAGATTTTTCATTTACTACAGAGGAAATATTTAAATCTTCTCGCTTGGTATCAATTTTTGAAAATTTTCTATTTTTCGTAAAATTTCCTTTATCCGCCTGTAACTCGGCCATTTCTTGGTCTTTCTGGATCTGACCTGACCTTGACTTGACCTTTCCGCTAATACCCCAAAGGGGTTGGAAATTTCAATCATATTTGTTCAATTAGAAAAATAATTAAAATCCATTATTTTTAGAGTTAAAAAAGAATAGTAAAGAACACGCTGGGTACGTGCGTCCGCGCTGCTCGAGAGAGAGAGAGATTGAAACACTTTTTATTGACATCTTGTCAATTATACTTTACAAAATTAATGAAGAATAATGGGAATATTTACAATGAATTCTGAGTGAGGAAGGCTCCACCATCTTGATAGGGTCCTCCTCCAGACCAGGAGAGGGTTTTCTTGGACCCCCCGCAACTCAGGGCCAGGAAGTATTTGTAGACGCGGGTCTTGGCAGATGTCATGATGGTCAAGGCGTTGTCCTCCAGGTCATGCCCGAAGATCCAGATCTGCAGGTCAGGGGGCCGCTGGATGATGGTGAAGGCTTCCACAATGACTGGCCTGATCCGCCTACAGGACCAGTAGCGGTGGGCCAGTGACAGGTCTCCGGACCCACAGGCGATGCAGGACTCCCGGGCTGAGGCTGGATGCGCTGGATGGGGAAGAGCGTGCAGGGCCAGCCTCACAGCAACATCGGCATTGTGCCCCGAGTAAGCACCTCGCCGGAGAGAAGACCAGCTGATGGAGATGGGGATGCTGACGTGAGGAAGTCACCAGCCCAGCAGCTGGGTGATGGGAAGTGCAGCCAGGCGTGGACGCTCCAGCATGCGTCGGGCAGTGCGGGTGGTTAGACGCTAGAGGGGAGTGGCCGTCCCGCGCAGCACAATGGCATTCTCGATGTTGTCAACACGGTGGGTGTGGTTCCGGTTCTGATCTGCAAGCCGGCTGCAGAAAGTGGTGAGTGCCGCGACGGCAGCTAGGGTGGCGCGGGTGGTGCGCAGAGGGAGGGATGAAGAGCTGGTAATGTCACCAACGCGCAACCCCGCCCACCGTGATGCGACTAAGAGATCTGGAGGCCGAAGGAATCGGTGGTTCAATCAGATGCAGAATAGATTGAAATATATAAGTTTTAATATATCACGACATAGAAAGCAGCCAGAACAAGGGAAGCCATAACAGGAAGTGTGCAGCGCCTCTAGTGGTAGTGGTTGGAAGCTCCTCAATGCCACGTCGTCCCTTGAAGGGCACGCTGGAAGCCAGTTCAGCAGATTCATTTCACACTTTGGCAAACAACTCACAATCTACTTTGTCAATCGATCAGCTATACAATCATGGACAAAACTTGAGGAAGTTGTACCTTTTAGCATGTATATCGGAATTCAGACAATAACTCTGAAAGATATTACAGTGACCTTTATTGAAGACAACCCGAGATAACCAAGTGTGAACAAAATTGCCTCTGTCTCCTTCACAAAAAAAATAGAAGACCGCGATATTAAAGACTTTCTACCTCTATAAGTTTTGTCCATGTGTCGCCGGTTGTGTGTTTTTTATTTTTTTATTTATTTTATTTTAAAGATATAGGAGAAATTTTGTTCACACTTGGTTATCTTATGTCTTAAATAATGGTCATTGTAATATATTTCCGAGTTGTTGTTTGAATTCCGATACTGTAGTTGTACTTCTTGTACAACTTCCTTAAGTTTTGTCATGAATGTAATAAAACAGCTCTGAGCAAATTCTCACAGAATGACCTATGTAGGTTTTTATTAAAATTGAGAGAGGCAGGAGATTGTGAGAGAAATATTCACTCTGGCCTCGATATTTCTTTATAAGGAAGTGTTTTCTTTAGTGGCACGTCGACGTCATTGCTGGGACATAGATTTATGTCAAATGCTTCACAGGTTTCTCAGATGTTTTCTCACCATTGGACCATTGTAAGCAGATTTATTTTCTTTTATTATATTTTAAGCTCTTTTTCAGATATTGTATTCAATATCAAATTTCCTTCCTCCTTCACTGCCTTCCTCTACTGAGGGCGGCTGACCACATGGTCTCTCCATACTTCCTCCACCATCCTCTTCATCTCCTCGTGTCGTCCAGTCCATTGTTTCAGATCGTCTTTGTATCCCTGTCGTCTCCTTCCCCATTGATCTTTTCCCCCGGAGATTTTCCTCCAACACTGACAGCAATGACTCTCCTGCTGATCCGCGTATCACATGTCCAGCAAACGTCAGTTTTCGTTTTTTATGAACTTTATCAGGTAGCGTTCTGTACCCATTCGATCAAGGACTTGATTATATTGTTACCCTATCTGTCTAAGGAATTTTGAGAGCTCTTCTGTAAAGATATGTCTCGAAGGCGTCTATTCGTTTGATTGAAGTTTTTTGTAATGTCCACGACTCACAGCCATATGTTAGAGTAGACCAGATTAGTGTATTTATCAGTCTTTGTTTCATCACAATATTGGTAGTGCCCCTTAATATACAGGGTGATCCAAAAGTCTCGCACAACTTTAAAAATTAATAACTCCGCGAATATTTGCGCTAGAGCATTGCGGTAAACACCATTGTGTTCAGGATGCAATGGGATTTTTTATGGCATATAAGGAAAAATTCGAAATTGATTTTAGTTACAACTTTATTTGCTAGATGGCGCTCTACCAGAATCAGCGATTCAGCGGCCAAATTGTTTGATAAATTGAAAAATATAACTGAACGACACGTATTTTTCCTTTTTGAATACCAGGAAAGAACCCTAATAATATCAAATGATAAATTAATAAAACACCATTTCGCCAAAAGTTAGAAGAAATGGTTAACGATTTTTAAATACAATCTGAGATATGTAAAATAGGTATATGTAAATTAAAACATTTAGAAAAAAAAACTGATATTTTAGATGCGGTTTGCTGGATTCCTCTCAGCTATTTAAATTTTTAAAATAATAATTTTCTAATTTTTTTAATTCAACTCTCTCTCAGTATCGATTATATTTATTTTAATTCATTTGAAAAATATTTATCTATCTCTGATGATTTATTTTACTCTGGAATGCCGTTGTTGTTTTTTTCGTGTCCAATAAAGAGCCTCAGATGTCTCCATGCATCTCTATCACAGCAGCAGCAGCATTGTCATCTATCTTGGGTGTGTGAAGCAGCTGCTCTGGGTCTATGTCAATTTTCTTCAAGGCTGCGGGCATGAAAATATGTGGGTAGGTGTTAGTTCCACACCAGGACAGTTGTTGCATGTTCTATAGGTTCTTGTGCCATCTGGATGTATTGTCATCCTTTATAATGTTTGGTTCTAAATCTTGTTATAGTTTTGTCATTTTTCTCTCGGAGTTTATTTCACATTTTGATCTTTTCTTATTTTTTGTTTAATTATCTTGTATTTTGCAAAAGCATTAGCGTCAAATAATGACATTTGTTCTTTCCTTTGGCTCAACTTTCTGGCTTCCTTTGCAAATTCAACTGCCATTTCATTACCCCCGATCCAAACACTGGCAGGAATCCATTGTAGAATGCAGTTATTCTCCAATGATATCAGTTGAGTAAGTAACAATGTATTTTTTGTATGATTATAGTATTGCCCTTCTGAATTGCTTCAAGATCGGATATGAAGTCGTTGTACAGTTTATTATAATTCCTTCTGCTTGATGCAGGGATGGTTGGTTAAGGCATACATCAAGAGCTTTCCAGATAGCTGTCAGTTCACAAGTGAAGTTTGACGAAATCTTTCTTGCTCCTTCTTTGATTTTGATGTATGTTCCATCTTGCAGTATTATCTCAATTCCAGCCCCTCCATTACTTATGGTAAGGTCTGATGATCCATCTGTATATGCTGTTAAATAATTTATCTGATCGCATAAACCAATTGTGTCAAGTCCTTTCTTTTTAAGTATGTTTTTGTTCTCTTTTTTTTTTTTGTTGCAGGGTTCATTCAGGTTAAGATAAATGATTACATTTGATGGCAATGGGTAGGAAATATAGGTTATTCTCGAATTTGAAATTCATTATGTTTCATATTTATGCTCTTTCTAATATTGTTGTCGCACTGAAGTGTTGAAGATCTTTTGAGCCTTTCTTTTTGTGTCCAGTGTAAATAGGTTCTATGGATATGTGTTCGGTTTCTTTAGTTTTCAAGCTATTAGTTAATTCTATTGTTTATAATTGTCTTCTGCCTTCAAGTAGGTCTAGACCACATTCTCTCTGAATTTTCTAATTGTTGGTATTTGACACAGAACCAGTGATTAATTTAGCCGCTTTTGCTTGAACACTGTCTAGTCTTCTTTTTAGTGATGAACTTAAGGGAGCCCAAACAGGTGTTGCATATTCCATTATTGGCCTTATTAAGGTGATATATGTTGTTCTGAGAATTTTGGGTTTTGCTCCCCAATTTGTTCCACATAGCCATCTCAGAATGTTTAGGTTTCTGGTAGCTCTATTTGAGGTGCTAATTATGTGTTCTGTAAATCGCAATTCCTCATCAAGCATCACACCTAGGTAATTTGGAGATCAAATTTTATCAATTATATTGTTGTTTATGCTTATTTTGGTGTTAAATTCATGCCTTTTTTCCTGTCAGTGAAGGAGACCTATAGGTTTGTGTTTATTGGGTTTATTGTTATTTTGAGTTTCATTGCCCACGTCTCCAGTCCTCTCATTGATGTGTTCAGTATTTTTCTGATATTTCTATACTGCTACTTGTGTGCCATATGGCTAAATAATCTGTATAACAGGCAACTTTTGTGTCTTCAGTGAGGATGGATGTTGTTAAGGTTGTGTCGTAATTAGATGTACAACAACTCAAACTTGACCATGACTCTTTTTTTTTAGCTCTTATTCTTTTCGTTTGGCCAACAAAAAATGTCCAATATATATACATGTCATAATCTACTTATATAATTGCCTTATTCTGTCTGTGTGAAGTTCACTGTGTGAAGTTCACGGATAGATTTTGGTCAGAATGGATAAAATAAAATAAATGTCAAGGGATGGGAATCGAACCCACGACCTTCTGCTTACCGGGCAGATGCCATGACCACTAGGCCACATGACCACAAATTATAATTGTAACAAATAGTATTTGAATCAAAACATTCAATCGGGTAAAACACGGGCGTTGCCAGGGTCATTCGGCTAATTTGTACATAACTGGATGTATCCCACCACAATATGTATGCAATGTATGATCTAAAGATTTTAATAAAAACAAGGCTTAGAAATCTGGGAGAAAGTCCATCAAAGAGGGAAACGGTCATTAGTAGGTTTTATTATCCAGGAACTCATAAAAACTGGGTTCAAGAACCTAGTCCTTCCGGGTTCATGTCGGAACAAGACAAGGACAAAGGATTAGCAAAGATCCAATCAGAGTCCAGGAGGATTAGCTAGGAACCAATGGAAAACTCACACGGGTCGACAATCGTCCAATCAACGCCCTGAGAAGTTTTCGTGTTAAATCGCGAACTCATTTTAGGAGTTAGGAGCTCGCCACCATCGCAACAAGTCGGGACCTAGTACCAAGGAACCGATTGGAGCCAGCACCCATCTTCTCAACAATCAGATAAGTCCAATCCTCAATAATGTGAACAGCCTTAGTTAATAGTCAAATTCGCCCAAATAGCTTAAAACCCCTTTCTCCCTTGATCGCTGGCCTATTTCAATCCAATCCTGTGTCCTCGTTATTTTTTCCCTGTGTGAATACCTTACTACTTCAGCAAACGACTGCGCCCACCACAATCATCAATCAACTCAATCAATTTCAAAAAGGTAATCGTTCCAATATTACATACACATATATTCTTACATAATGAGGCTTCAAATAATACAAATAATATTCATCTATTTACATGAACAACAGTTAATATATAGCGAGAAGAGTAGAGGACTGAGCACAGATCCCTGAGGTACACCAGCCCATGTTCTTCGGTCCTTGGAAAATGTTCCATTCACCCAAACCTTTATCGTTCTTCCCCTTAAGAAGTCTGCAATCCAGATAAAGGTTTTTCCTCTTACTCCGATGTTGTGCAGCCTTTCAAATAATTTCTTCCTCTACACTCGATCAAAAGCTGAGGTCATATCCAGGAATACGGCCGTTGTCTTCTTTGGCGGTTTTTTCCTAGAATTCTAGTATTGATTGGCAGAAGTAGAACAGTTTATCAGTTGTACAGTGTCTGGATCTTTAGGCAGTTTGGTAGAATTTATTTTATTATTGTTAGTGAGCCAGACTATGAGCCTAGAGTGGATAATTCATTCTGTTATTTTACAAAGTATGCTGGTAAGAGCAATTGGCCGAAAGTTCTTGCATTCCTTGGCATCTTTGTTTGGTTTCTGTATTGGCGCTATAATTGAAATCTTCCAATTCTTTGCTAGTTTACCAGTTTGCCATGAAATCTTCAGTATTCGTAGGAGTTGATTTTTAGCTTGTCTCCAAAGTGTTTAATCATTTGACCAAAGATTAGAGCATCTCCAGGTGACATCTTGGATTTAACTTTCCTATTGATGAGTTTAGCTCATTCAGTGTGAAGTCTCTCGAGTAAATATCTTGTTGATAGTAATTTCTTGCTTGTTTAACTAACCTGTTTACATTATTTTTTAGAGTCCTGCCTTCATTCGTATAGCTGAGTCTGGAAGTGCTTGAAAGATATTCAGCAATTATTTCAGCCATCTGTTTGTTCGTTCTCGCTATTCATATTGGTTAGAGTATTGGAGGATTAGTGTTGGTTTGATTGTTTTATAACACTAATTATATTCCAGTTATGGCTTTCCTTTTTTGGATCCATTTTTTTCGCAGAATTCTGGCCCATTTCTCTCTCTCTCTCTCACTCTTGTTTGAATATCCAAATTCCTTGTTCTATTTTGTGACTAATTTCAATGAGTTCCTTTATGATTTCTTCTGTTTTATTGTTTTAAGAAGTTAATTGATATTATCTCTCTGCAATCATTGCCTCGATATTGTGGTCCTTCCAGTAAAGTATCCACAGGTCTTTACGTCTACCTCTAGGTATCGATATTTTTGCAGCTTTGATATGTTCGAAGAGAATTTTTCCAATTTTTTTGTCAATCGTTCTGTGATTTAATTCTTCGTTGAAAGGTTCTTCAAGCTTTTCTGTGAATTTTTTCTCCAGTGTTCTTTATTCTGTTGGAAATCCTCAATTTTGAATTTTAGGGTTGTTAAAATTGGTCTGTGGTCACTGATTGCACTTTTCAGAATTTCCATTGTGTTGTGGGTGCGATGTTGTAATTTATCGCTGTGATGTCTATTGCGGATTCTGTGCCTGTGGACTTGGATAGATAGGTGTTCTTTTCGTTATTTAACAGTGTAAGGTCGAGGTCAGTTAGCATGTCCTCAACCTGCTGACCTTTTTTTTTTATCCTGGACAGGTGATCCCCAAGTTGGTCTTTCGGCGTTAAAATCACCAAGTATGATTGCGATATCCGAAGACGCTTCACTTAATGTCTCTATCAGGCCTGTATTGATGCTAGTATTATCGTGGTGATAAACATTTATGATTGGAATTGTTTTATCTGTAAGATAGATTTCTATTGCCTGAGCTTCTGTCGTGCTATCTCTAGGCTTACTCTGATATTGGCGATTTCCTTAAATTTGATTTCAAGAGTTTTAATCAAAACGGCAAGTCCTGCAGCTCCTGACGCGGCGGTTACCCCGGACGCGGTAGCATTACTGGAGATATCAGTTTTGCTCTTCATTTGAAAATGGGTGCCGTTGCAACGGTAGTCATCTTGGAAACGAACCAGAATTTGGTCAAATATTCCAAGGGTCCAGGGGGGACCGCAAGGAGGTGTGGTCGGACTTCTCCCCTTTCCCCTGGAATGCCGTCACTACAGGATAAAGCACTCTTGGTGAATTTTTTTAAATTGTTATTCAGAATCTGCCACTGAAACTTTACAAGCGTTTCGTTCTTTTAAAGATATTCGAAGCGGTAAAGGACCAATGAGTTGCTACTCTCTAAAGCGATTGATTAAAAGTTTCGAGGAAATTGGATCTCTGGAAGCGAAACCTCGGAGTGGAAGACCATCGACATGCAAGTCAGTGGCTGTTACGGTTTTGCAGAATGCTGAAGCTATTGAAACGTTATCCACGTATGGAGAAGTAAGTGCTAGACAAGTTTCTCGACAAACGGGGATTTCATATGGAACAGTTTGGAGAGAACACACATTTAGAATTTTTCTATGAAAATACCCTAACAAAATTCAAAGTTTTCACGAGTTGAAAGTCAGCGATTTTGAGAAGCGTCAAGAATTCGCTGCATGGGTTTTCCGGCAAATTGATATTGATGAAAACTGGCTGTCAAATGTTCTAAGAACAGATAATGCTCACTTTTATCTAAAGGGAGAATCGAACATTCAGAACTGCCTCATTTTGGCAACAGAAAACCCTAGGATTTTCACAGAAATACCACTTCATCAGCACAGAGTTACAGTTTTGTGTGGGTTCACTTCTTCTTTTATTATTAGGCCATTTTTTTGTAAAAATCAATGGAAGAACTTTTAAAACCGTTTTTGTAACTGGTGAACATTATGTTCAACTTTTGAAGGAGAATTGTTATTCCCATATTGCAGGACAGACAAGCACTAAGCGAAATAACATTCATGCAAGATGGAGGACCTCCTCATATCTCCCGCGGTGCCAAACAATTGCTGAAAGATAAGTTCAGTGAAATTCGTTGATAAGTCGCCACTTTATATACCAGCGGTCTCCAATATCACCAGGACTTGACGTCTTACAATTTCGGTTATGGGGTACATTAAGTCGCGTTTTTATCGATGCCGGCCTACCACATTGGCCATGTTGAAGGCTTCTATCAGATGGCACGTTTTATAAATTTCAACTATTTTCAGGATGACACGGCACACAGGGAACGGGAAAAAATGATCACTTTATCGAGAGATTCAAATTTACGAGTTTCAAATTATCAAAAATATATCTATTCTTTTTTTTATAAGTTTATAGAGAATTGTTTTAACAAATGTTCGTTAGACAAACCTTTACTCGGCTAAAACCCGGGCAAAGCCGGGTACATCCGCTAGTATATAATAAACGAAAGCATTAAATCGCGAAAGTTTCTTTACATGCACAAAACAAACCTCTACTTTCCTTACTGCGATTTAAAAAATATTGGGAGGGCTTGGCTCATCAGAGGCGAACCCTCCCAGCGGTTTCACCAATTTAATCTATTAGACCGCTTCCTAGAGCTCTAATACTGTATTGGACGATTCTGCTTATATATGCTACACTGTGTGTGTGAAGGGTGGAATCTCAGAAATGATATTCAATCAAACTATGGATATAAGCTTTTAGTACAGTAGATTTACATATAAATATTTACATCGAGCAATGCTCTTCCGCAAACAAAATTGGCGAAACCGCTGGTAGGGTTCACCACTGGTGAGCTAAGCCCTCCCAATATTTTTCATCGCAGTAAGGACAGTAGAGAAGTTTGTTTTGTGTGTAAAAAAAAACGTTCGTGCTTATACTATAAAACGTGAACTTTCGTCTTTATTTCTGATATTTACGTTCAAATCTCGTTTTATATTTTTAAATAATGAATGGCTCAATAAGAATAGAATGACACACTGTGTTTCTAAAGACTTTATTGAAGTTTTACCTTGAAATAATGTCAAGAGAACCGAGTTTCTTAGTGCTTCCTCTTGTCTTAGACTGGTCGTACCGGTCGGAAAAACAGAGGCGCCAAATGGAAGGGGAAAAACTCAGTTTTAGCCTCTCGCTATAACTCCTGAGTCAATTCTACGCATGTATAGTATACCTTTATGTCTAAAATATTTCCAAAAACTAAATAAATAAATATTTAAAGTCATTCAGGGGCTTATTTTATTACTTTTCTTCGCGATAACAATTTATAATAAATAGTATAGATCATTGATATCGTGAATGCATTTGTTTCATCATTTTATGAGGCTGTGAAGACTAACATCTTTTTATCTAAATAACAATCACCTTAGATTATTATCAAAAGTTTCAAGAACAATGTTTACCTTATTGAGCGATAGAACATGAGCTTTCAAACCTCATGGATCGTCTACAGGTAGAACTACTTAAATTTATTAATATAATTTGTATATAATAATTTGTAAATAATATATTTTGTATATAATGTTTTTATTGATATAAGTTTTATATATTCATTTAAATACACAAAAAGCGATATCCCGGCTAGGGTTTATATAGTACTAGCCGAATGACCCGGGCAACGCCCGTGTTTTACCCGACTGTAGATGTTACAACGGTGATCCTTAGGTCGCTGGTTCAAATCCGGCTCGAGGGAGCCGGCGAGCACGTGACCTCCCTGTGCGCGCGCGCATCCGTGACAGAGGCCGATGAGGAAAGACGGTCGTGACTATATATATATAATATAATATAATATATGTATGAGTACATTTTGTGTGTGTAGAAATAGGATTAGTTGACTTTATAAGGTAAACTTATTCATACAGTTTGTATCCCTCGATAGCTCAGTTGGCAGAGAGGAGGACTGTAGATGTTACAACGGTGATCCTTAGGTCGCTGGTTCAAATCCGGCTCGAGGGAGTTTTTTTTTTTTTATATTTATTGGCTGCCGGCGAGCACGTGACCTCCCTGTGCGCGCGCATCCGTGACAGAGGCCGATGAGGAAAGACGGTCGTGACTATATATATGGATAATAACACAAAAATATATATATAGGTATTATTTCTAATGAGATACTACTATAATGAATAATACATTAATTTATTTGAAAGTGATTAATAAATATACACTTATTTATTCATTTGACATATCGGACGCGATATCCCAGCTCGGGATAATTGCGCCTAAATACATTTAGTATATTATATACAATTCATTTTATACAATTTAATAACCGGACTAAAAAAAAACATAATTAAAACTTAAACGATAGTGCTCCAAAACAGAAGAGAAAATCTAAAATGGATTATTTTAGCAACCTATATACAATTCATTATATACAACTCAATAACCGACTAAAAACACAATTAACACTGAAACGATGGTTCTCCCAAACAGAAAGGAAAATATATAATAAATTATTCTAGCAACCTATATACAATTCATATATACTTTCAATAACCGACTAAAAACACAATTAAAACTGAAACGATCGTTTTCTCAAACAGAAGAGAAAATCCAAAATGAATTTACAAAAATTATTGAATTTTACATAAGTGTCCTTGTTATATAAAAATTCGCAAATTTCTTCGATGGGATAAAAATGATTACTTCTGTAGCTGTGAAATATCGGACATTCTATTAATAAATGTATTGAGTCTTGGTTTTCTTTTCCACAGAAAACAGCTAGGATCATCCATTGCCCCGATTTTCGACAAAAATTCTCCAAAATTACCATGACCCGTGACGAACTGCGAGTTATAAAAATTCGGACGAAAATAAAAAGGAATTCCAAATGGGAAAAATTTTCGGAATGTTTCATTAGTGTTAGCTATTGTTTCAGCCATTCTTGATTCTATGAAGTTATGAATTATAGTTGGGGCATGCGGTTTGAATACATTAATTTCTTCTTTTGATAAATTGGCCAAATCGTATTTTATTATCAACGATTCTATGTGATCTGTGAGAATAGGTATTTTTGCCAAACTATGAATACAATTGATGAGGGTCGTTTTGTAGGCTCTCACTACCCAAAGAAGAATCTGATATTGCTGAGAGTTTAATCTTTGTTTACTTCTTTTTTTAATAAATTTATACCATATTTCAGATCCATAGGTTAGTATTGGCCTGAAAAGAGTTTTATATAAAATTAATCTTTTTTTAGCATCCAATCCCCACATTTTCCCACAGAGTGAAAATAACAGATTTTTCATACGGTTGATTTTAAAAAGAATATCATTAATGTGGGGTGTGAAGTTAATTTTTGACTTAATTCTGTGATTGGAAAATTTTATACCTAAAATATTTACTTCTTTCACTGGTTTTATTATGAAGTTTGGAGTTCCCATTGGAATATTTTGTTTGCCGTGCATATGTATTAAGCCGGTTTTCTCCGGGCTTAGCTTTAGCTTATTTCTTGTACACCATTGTATTACATAATTTAAAGTACTTTCTGTTTCATTTTTAACCCCTCTATGGTCTTGTGCCAGCAAACAATGGAAACATAATCCGCATAACTTATTATTTCAGAATTTGTGGATGCGAAGTTGATCAACAAAATCATTCAGGACTATATTCCACAATAAAGGTGATAATGGTCCGCCTTGAGGACATCCCTTTGATAAATATTTTGAAATTGTTGTATTCGAGAAGGTGAGACTTGTTTTTCTTCTCCGATTTAAAAATGATTGGATGATTTTTATAAGAACTGCTGGGACGTGGTCTTCGTCCATTCTCTTCATTAAGGCAGGCCACCACGCATTATCAAACGCACCACTTATATCGATGGCAATCAATGCAACCAATTCGTTTTGTTTGTGTTTCAGTATGGTCTCGGTTATTTTGTCCAATGCCGTTATTGTAGATTTTCTTTTCGTAAATCCATGCTGTCTATGGCTCAGTAAGTTATTATGATTATAATAATTGAGTATTTTATTTTTAATGATCGTTTCAAATATTTTTGAGAAATTTGATGTTAGTGAAATTGGGACGATAGCTATTAATTGCTTCGTAGTCAGCTTTTTGCGGTTTCGTAATAATTTTTAATACCGAATGTTTCCAGCTTTCTGATAGTAACCCAGCACCAGACACTCATTAAAGAGTTTGACTAAACTGGGTAGGATTGATAATAATGTGTGCTTAATCATATAATTACTCACGTTATCTGGACCAGGAGCCTTTCTGATATTAAGATTCAAGAGCACAAATCCTTATTTCCTTTTCAGTAATAAAAATGATTTCCCTGTTGATAAAACTTGGTGATGTATTTCTAATAAAAGTGTGTTCTTCATTGTCCAACCGCACATCATCATCAGGAAAAAATGCTGTTAGCATTACTTCATCTTTTGCTCTCTCATGCACTCTGCAGTTTTATTCAGTAATGGTATGCCCACTTGAATGTCTGCGATCTTAACCATTTAAAATCCTGTATGCATTCCCGAAAGCATTCGTAGACTCATTTTCTTCAATAAATATTTTCACGACGTTCTTTTTGATCTATTAATGGCTCTTAAGTATTTATTTCTTGCCGCTCTGTAAATACTCGGATTCAGGTTACCCCCTCTAATACAAATTCCTGAGGTAATGTAAATGTTCTTTTAATTGTTCAAGCTCTTTATTCCACCAATTTTTGGAAGTTGTCGTGTTTATAGAGGTGTGATGCTTGACGTCGAGAGAAGAGTATGCAGCTTCAATTACTAAATTTGTCAATTTGTTTACCACATTATCAATATCTTCACATTTGACAATGTGTTTAGAAGCTGAATTTAAATCCAGTAAATCCGAAGGCGAAATACTCTCAGCAAATTTGGTCCAATTTGCCGATTTTTCTCTGAATTTCCATGTCGATGTCTGTCTATTATTGTTTTGCCAAGTTTCATCATATTGAAGATATCAAAAGGTATTGCCAAATGGTCTGAGGTAACAGAAAGTGCTGAGGTTCTCCAGTTATGTATTAGACTAATGGAATGTTTATTAGAAATTGTCAAGTCGATTATGCTAGCATTTCTGCAAGTTGGGATTTCAAGATTATGTACAAATAGATTCGGCTCCTCAATAATAGACTTTAGAATGTATCCGTTTTTATTTGTTGTTGAATCGAACCAGAGTGGATGTCTTGAATTGAAATCTCCACAAAGGATAATTGGGAGTTGACCAAAGGCCTCAAGTATTTCTGAGATGAAGTTGGACATGAAATGCAGCCATAGAGTTTGGGTGTATATAAATATTGGCAATAACTATTCTTTTCCCGTTGAAATAGAGAGAGATCGCTGTACAGAAGGAATTTGTAAACCTATTAATTTTCTCATATATTATGTTGCGGTTCAAAATAATAGTAGCAGTATAAATTTGCCTATCTGTGCTAGAATATACTATTCGTGAATTCTTGCCAAATTTCACTGTATCATTGCACATGTATGGTTTCTTGTAGAAATATGATGTCAGGAAGATCGTCTGCAATTGTCACACCTAACTCACTAGTTGCCATCATACTTTTCCTTGCATTAAATTGTATACATTTGATATTGTTATCATTCATCTGAATGGTATTGAGTTCTTTGTATTACTATTTCCATCTGGGTTTTGTACAGGGGACATTCGCTGGAGTTCGCCTTGTGATCAAGAGACCTTCCATTCTTGTACCTCGGGTGTTTAGCGCAGTTGAAACATTTTTTGTTTACGCGAACACTCGTGATTTCCCGTCGCGCCGCATATTAGGCAAATCTTTTCATGGGAGCATTCGCTGATTTTATGTCTTGGATTAAACTCAAAACATTTCTGGCACTGCCTAACTAATACTTTGTCGTGTATATGGCATCTCTCACAGTCGGTATAGATAATATTACCCTTCTTCCTTAAGGTTTGATACACTCGTGGAGAAACCCGCAGCACTACATTGTGGTGAGAGGTATTGGATTTCATGGGGAACAGCACTCGGATTTCATTCTCTAGTCCACTCAAATCAGGATTCATGGCACATATGATTGGTATTAAATTATTAACTTCCGTAAATTTACTGACATTTTTTATAATAATTGTTGGGTCTCTAGGTTGCGGGGTAAAAATTTTACTATTTGCTTTCAATTCCGCCGCCATGCTCAGTTCCTTTAACAAGTGTTTAGCCTCTTCGTCGCTAGGAGTTTTTATTACTATTGCATTTTTGGTGTTAAGAATTTTATTAATTCGTATCCCACTACCATTTTCTCGTAACTTTTTTATATTAGTTGAAATTGCCTGAGCTATGTTGTTAATAGGCTCATTATTTAGAGGAACTGCGAGCAGTGTAGCTTCAGTGTTTGAGGTCCGTTGTCTATCCTCAATAAATTTCTGTGTATGATCTCGCTGTGTAACTTGGGCATAAGACAATCCTTTCGAGGAGATCACGCTTCGAATCTCACCGCGCTTCTCTTCCACTATGTTGCCGACGGTTTCCTTCATCTGTGCCAAAAGGTTCTCGTTATCCGATTCAATCATAGAAGAAATTCCATCTTTCGTTTGTTTTAACATAGTCGAAAGATATGATAAATCATTTTTAGTCAAATTTTTTTGATTTTGTTGAAATTTATTCTCAAAGTATGCAAAAATTTCATCCAGTTTCAAATTTTTAGTAACCTAACCATAGAATTCATATTTAATCCAAAGAGAAACAATTCGAACTATATAAAAAAAGCGAGGTAAAATAGCAAAACAATAAACCGATTTAAAACATTTCAACGTAAGCATTTAGAAAATAAAATAAGAAATTTAGGCAGTGTTTACCGAAACTTGCGGAACGAGATGACGCACGTCCAGCCATATCGGCCACCTAGCGGTAAAAAAAAACTCATGGACACTAAACTTAAGGAAGTGAAAAGTCTTTAATTTAATATAAGTTTGTATACAATAAATACAGGGTGATCCAAAAGTCCTGCACAACTTTAAAAATTAATAACTTCGCGAATATTTGCGCTAAAGTAATGCGGTAAACACATTGTGTACAAGGATGCAATGGGATTTTTTATGGCAAATAATGAAAAATTCGAAATTAATTTTAGTTACAACTTTATTCTCTAGATGGCGCTCTAAAAGAATCAGCTATTCAGCGGCCACATTGTTCGATAAATTGAAAATATAACTGAAAGAAAGTATTTTTCCTTTTTGAATACCAGGAAAGAACCCAAATAATATCAAATGATAAATTAATAAAACATCATTTCGCCAAAAGTTAGAAAAAATGGTTAACGATTTTTAAATACAATCTGAGATATGTAAAATAGGTATATGCAAATTAAAACATGTAGCAAAAAAAACCTGATATTTTAGATGCGGTGCTGGAATCCTCTCAGCTATTTAAATTTCGAAAATAATAATTTTCTAATTTTTAAAATTCAACTCTTTCTCAGTATCGATTATATTTATTTTAATTCATTTGAAAAATATTTATCTATCTCTGATGATTTATTTTACTCTGGAATGCCGTTGTTGTTTTTGTCGTGTCTAATAAAGAGCCTCAGATGTCTCATGCATCTCTATCACAGCAGCAGCATTGTCCACTATCTTGGGTGTGTTAAAGCAGCTGCTCTGGGTCTATGTCAATTTTCTGCAATGCTGCGGGCATGAGAATATGTGCCATCTGGATGTATTGTCATCCTTTATAATGTTTTGTTCTAAATCTTGTTATAGTTTTGTCATTTTTCTCTCGGAGTTTATTTCACATTTTGATCTTTTCTTATTTTTTGTTTAATTATCTTGTATTTTGCAAAGCATTAGCGTCAAATAATGACATTTATTATTTCCTTTGGCTCAACTTTCTGGCTTCCTTTGCAAATTCAACTGCCATTTCATTACCCCATCCCAACACGGGCAGGAATCCATTGTAGAATGCAGTTATTCTCCAATGATATCAGTTGAGTAAGTAACGAATGTATTTTCTGTGTGATTATAGTATTGCCCTTCTGAATTGCTTCTAGATCGGATATGAAGTCGTTGTACGGTATATTATAATTCCTTCTGCTTGATCCAGGGATGGTTGGTTAAGGCAAACATCAAGAGCTTCCCAGATAGCTGTCAGTTCACAAGTGAAGTTTGACGAAATCTTTCTTGCTCCTTCTTTGATTTTTATGTATGTTCAATCTTGCAGTATTATGTTAATTCCAGCCCCTCCATTACCTATGGTAAGGTCTGATGATCCATCTGTATATGCTGTTAAATAATTTATCTGATCGCATAAACCAATTGTGTCAAGTCCTTTCTTTTTAAGTATGTTTTTGTTCTCTTTTATATTGCAGGGTTCATTCAGGTTAAGATTGATGATTACATTTGATGGCAATGGGGTATGAAATATTGGTTATTCTCGAATTTGAAATTCATTATGTTTCATATTTATGCTCTTTCTAATATTGTTGTCGTACTGAAGTGTTGAAGATCTTTTGAGCCTTTCTTTTTGAGTCCAGTTTAAATAGGTTCTATGGGATATGTGTTCGGTTTCTTTAGTTTTTAAGCTATTGGTGAATTTTATTGTTTTTAATTGTCTTCTGCTTTCAAGTAGGTCTAGACCACATTTTCTCTAAATTTTCTATTTGTTGGTATTTGAAACAGAACCAGTGATTAATTTGGCCGCTTTTGCTTGAACACTGTCTAGTCTTCTTTTTAGTGATGAACTTGAGGGAGCCCAGACGGGTGTTGCATATTCCATTATTGGCCTTATTAAGGTGATATATGTTGTTCTGAGAATTTTGGGTTTTGCTACCTAATTTGTTCCACATACCCTTCTCAAAATGTTTAGGTTTCTGGTAGCTCTATTTGAGGTGCTAATGATTTGTTCTGTAAATCGCAATTCCTCATCAAGTATCACACCTAGGTAATTTGGAGATCAAATTTCATCAATTATATGGTTGTTTATGCTTATTTTGGAGTTAAATTCATGCCCTTTTTCCTGTCAGTGAAGGAGACCTATAGGTTTGTGTTTATTGGTTTTTTTGTCATTTTGAGTTTCATTGCCTACTTCTCATTGATGTGTTCAGTATTTTTCTGATATTTCTATACTGCTACTTGTGTGCCATATGGCTATAAAATCTGCATAAAAGGCAACTTTTGTGTCTTCAGTGAGGTAAGGATGGATGTTGTTAAGGTTGTGTCGTAATTAGATGTACAACAACTAAAACCTGGCCATGACTCTTTTTTTAGCTCTTATTCTTTCCGTTTGGCCAACAAAAAATGTCCAATTTATATACACATATATTCTTAAATAATGAGACTTTAAAGAATGCAAATAATCTTCATTCATTTACATACACAACACATCTCCCCCCTTTATAATACTCCAGTCGGTCTGGGGGTTTCCTGGCTCTCTGAGGTCTAGGACTGCGGACGGGCACTTGCACAGCGGCAGGCTCCGGTTAAGGAGTGCAAGAGGGCACGTGCACAGCAACAGGCCCTGGTCTAGGAGTGCATGAGGGTACGTGCACAGAAGCAGTCTCCTCCTTGTTTCGTGATGTAACCTCTGGAACCTCCTCTTCACTTTATTTCTGTCTTCCACCTACAGGCTTCTCTCCTGATTTTCGAGGGAAGTATCAAATTTCTTGTCTCCACTTGTTTCTTTCTCACAGGTCGCAATTGATTGATATGCCTCTTATACACGACGCCCTCGCAACTTATAAGGTAGTGACGGTAGCTCAATAATTTCAAAATGGTACCTTTTTACCGTTTAGGTCCAGTTGCATAGTTGCGGAAATAAACCTCGCAAACTGTTGTAAACTGCTCCTGCCTTCTTACGGCCTCATGAAATACCTCTCGCGGATTTCCCATCTAGGTATTAAATTCGAGAATCTTGATCTTAAACTTCTCTTCCTTAGCAGTTCCGCGGGGGAATTCCTTTATTACAGTTTGGGGGAATGCTCTATGAGCAAATAGGAATCTTTGTAGATTCGTCTCTAAATCATCCTTCCCATTATTCTTTCTCAAAAGGTTTTTAAACTCTCTTACATATCTCTCAGCTAAACGATTTATACTAGGATTATACGGACTGGTCTTAGTGTGCCGTATACCATTCATTTTGGTAAATTTCTCGAATTCACCGGAGACAAACTGTCTTCCGTTATCTGTTACCAAAAATTAGGGCAATCCAAATCTGGCAAAATTTTCTCTAAGATGATTTATAATCGTTTTGCTGGTAATATCTTTGATGATAAAAATTTCTATCCACTTTGAGTATGCGTCCACGAGAACCAAAAACATTCTTCCCATGAACGGACCCGCTAGATCAAGATAAAGTCGATGCCACGATTTTTCGGGCCAAGTCCTTTCCGAGATGGTAGCCGGGGGCATGCTTGCCGATTCTTGGCATACTCTACATTCTCTAGGTAATTCCTCGATGTTACTGTTTATGCCTGGCCACCAGAAAATACCGTCTGGCAATCATCTTCATTTTAACAATCCCCATGTGTATTTCATGCAAGACATTTAAAATTAAAGATCTTAATTTTGGGGGAATTGCCACTCTTTCACGCCATTGAAGACAACCAAACTCAAAACTTAATTCCTAATTGATCTTATAATGAGGAGCTAGTGGGTTTTCCCTCGGTACCCTTGTAAATTTCCACACACACACACAGTTGCCTTCTCTAACATTCCTTAATACTATAGACAGTATTTTATCTTGGGGCGTCTCATATGCCACCTCCATAAAAGAGAAACGTACCTCATTGAACTTCCTGAGAAGAAGTACCTGGTCTTCATCAAGAGACTCCCTGACACTCGATTCTAAAGAAAACGTGACAATGCGTCAACATTGGAATTGTCACTAGTTTTCGAAATTCCACAGTATAATTAAATGCAGCTAATTTCAAGGACCATCTTTTAATTCTGGATGATGCACATATGGGAATTGGTTTATGAGGTGAAAATATATGAATTAAGGGTCGGTTGTCTGTGACCAATACAAATTTTCGTCCCAGTAAGTATTGTCTGAATTTCTCAACGCCAAAAGTTATGCTCAACGCTTTCTTTTCTAGTTGAGAGAAACGTTTTTCCACTTCAGTTAAGATTCGAGAAGCAAAGCTATAGGGCATTCTTCCTTTCTATCATTTCTATGACTCGGAATTACGCCTAGTCCATAGTACATTAATATTGATTTACATTTTTAAAATAACATTCGATATTCTTTCGTCCAATTCCATCTACAATTTTTATTCAAAAGTTGATAGAATAGCGCTAAAATGTTTGCTATATTATTTATGAATCTATAATAATAAATTAAGAGTTCTATGAAAGATCTTAATTGCGAAACATTCTTTAGGTTCAGGCGTCTCTATCACTGCTTTAATTTTATTTTCTAAGGGATGCAGTCCATATTTATTCATTTTAAACCCTAAATTATCAACCGATTTATTTTTGAATTTACATTCATATCTGTTTAACTTTAAACCTTTTTCTAGAAATCATCTAAACACTAGATCCAACTTTTGTTCATGATCTTCAAAGTCTTTTCCTGCAACCAAAATATCATCTATGTAGCAGGCCACACCTAAAAAATCAGCAAATAGACCTTCTATAATCCTCTGAAATTTATTTGGTGCTACCGCTACGTCATATGGAAGTCTTTTATAAGAAAAAAACCTTTTGTTGTGTTTATATCAATAACAGCTCTTTGGCTTCTTCCACTAACATTACTTGTAAGTAAGCCTGTGATAGTTCTAGAGTCGAAAGTACGGTGCTTGTAGATAATTTTGAAAAGATCTCATCGATCGATATAAGGGGATACCTATCTAATTATTTTGCTTTATTAGCTGTACATCTAAAATCACCACATATCCTTACACTCTCTACCATCTTTTTTTAATACTGGTACTATTGGAGCGGTCTAATATGCATGAACTATAGGTTATAAAATGCAAGAATTCAATAAACGATCAATTTCATTCTCTACTTTGTTTTCTGGCCTTACAAAACACAGGAGTCACATCCTTTTTAAAATTAAAATTTATTTTAACATCCTTTAGACAGCCCAAATCTCTGTTAAACAAATCTGCATATCTATCAATTAAACTATTTCTATTAGATTCATTATATAAATTTTTAATGTTAAACAATCTAGAATAATGAAGTTCTAACTGTTTAAGCCATTCTCTTTCTAACAAAATCACCTGGATTTTTCATTTACAACTATTAATCGTAAATATTGGTCGGCTTCTTTTACAAAAACATTTTTGACCTATAATCTCTATTGATTTACCACAAAATGATTTTCATTTTTAATTTCAATTTTTTACCTTGTCAATAAATCTTATAAATATCTTTAGGTATTAACGTAACTGGATTTCCTGTATCTATTGTGAAGCACAAAGAATAAACATCTACTGTTAAATTTATTGTGGCATCAGTTTCGCCCTGTACAGAATATATAGAGTCCTCTTGTACAAATTTACATCCCCACATTTTTACTAGCTTTGCAGACCCTACTTGAATGACACAGTTTTTTTACATTTTAAAACAAGTCTTTGTTCTATGAGGGCAAACAGAGGCCACGTGTGAATGTCTTTCACCACATCTATAACACATTATTTCTCCCCTTTGCCTGAAAAGCCTATGCTGCACCATGCTAATATTGTACTCACCCTTTTATCTTTTCCATTCACAGGGGATATTTTGGCCACTAATTTATCTTGTAATTCTCTTGTATTTATCTCCGCCAGTTCGAACGAGATCGCCACTGCAAAACTTTATCCAGGGTGACATCGTCGTTTTCTTGTAGTAGCTTCTTTTGCAGGCTTTCTAACTTGATTCCACTTACAAAACGGTCTCGCATCATGGTTTCCAGCATATCGCCGAAATTACAATTTATTGCTAAATGTTTCAATTCTCTAAGGTATTCCGAAATTGATTCTCCTTCCTGTTGAATTCTCTTTAAAAATCTGCATCGCTGTGGTATCACTTTCTTCTTTGGATCCAAATGCAGCTTAATTCTTTGAATGATAGTATCATAGGGTTGATCTTTCATTAGACCAGGGAGAAAATGTCGTTTCCCTGCTTCAAAGTTTCAGAATCTGGTAGCGAGGTAAAAATCAGCACTTTAATCTCCTCCTTCAGATGCCAAAAAGAGAGCCTCAAATTTTTGTACAAAAAGATCGAAGTGTCCTCCACTGGGCTATAGCATCTAAAAGGTACTATTAACTTTGAACTTGTCATGCTGATCTTTTATACTCCTTTGTTTTCTTGATCCAGATAGTTTAAAAGATGTAGTTGTTATACTTGCATAGACGCTGTTTTCCTCAGCTTTTTACTGGCTCTGTAGATCGCGCATCCTCGTCGCCACTTTTGTTGTGTCGTAATTAGACGTACAAAAGTTCAAACTTGACCATGGCAAACAAAAAAATGTCCAATTTATATATACATATATTTTTACATAATGAGGCCTTAAATAATACAAATAATATTCATCTATTTACATAAACAACAGTTAATATATAGCGAGAAGAGTAGAGGACTGAGCACAGATCCCTGAGGTGCACCAGCCCATGTTCTTCGGTCCTTGGAAAATGTTCCATTGACCCGAAACTTTATCCTTCTTCCCCTTAAGAAGTTTGCGATCCAGATTAAGGTTTTTCTCTTACTCCGATGTTGTGCAGCCTTTCAAATAATTTCTACACTCGATCAAAAGCTGAGGTCATATCCAGGAATACGGCCGTTGTCTTCTTTGGCGGTTTTTCCTAGAAATCTATTATTGATTGACAGAAGTAGAACAGTTTATCAGTTGTACAGTGTCTGGAACTCTAGGCAGTTTGGTAGAAGTTTATTTTATTATTGTTAGTGAGCCAGACTATGAGCCTACAGTGGATAATTCATTCTGTTATTTTACAAAGTATGCTGGTAAGAGCAATTGGCCGATAGTTCTTGCATTCCTTGGCATCTTTGTTTGGTTTCAGTATTGGCACTATAATTGATATCTTCCAATTCTTTGGTAGTTTACCAGTTTGCCATGAAATTTTCAGTATTTGTAGGAGTTGATTTTTAGCTTTGTCTCCAAAGTGTTTAATCATGTGACCAAAGATTAGAGCATCTCAGGTGACATCTTGGATTTAACTTTCCTATTGATGAGTTTAGCTCATTCAGTGTGAAGTCTCTCGAGTAAATATCTTGTTGATAGTAATTTCTTGCTTGTTTAACAAACCTGTTTACATTATTTTTTAGAGTCCTGCCTTCCTTCATATAGCTGAGTCTGGAAGTGTTTGAAAGATATTCGCAATTATTTCAGCCATCTGTTTGTTCGTTCTCGCTATTCATATCGGTTAGAGTATTGGAGGATTAGTGTTGGTTTTGATTGTTTTTTAACACTAATCAAATTCCAGTGATGGCTTTCCTTTTTTGGATCCATTTTTTTTCGCAGAATTCTGCCCATTTTTCTCTCTCTCTCTCAGTTTTGATCTTCATTTGAAATGGGTGCCGTTGCAACGTTTAATCATCTTGGAAACGAACCAGATTTTGGTCAAATATTCCAAGGGTCCAGGGGGGGGCCGCAAGGAGGTGTGGTCGGACTTCTCCCCTTCCCCCTGGAATGCCGTCACTATAGGATAAAGCACTCTTGGTGAATTTTTTTAATTGTGATTCAGAATCTGCCACTGAAGCTTTACGAGCGGTTTCGTTCCTTAAAGGTATTCGAAGCGGTAAAGGACCAATGAGTTGCTACTCTCTAAAGCGATTGATTAAAAGTTTTGAGGAAACTGGATCTCTGGAAATAAAACCTCGGAGTGGAAGACCATCGACATGCAAGTCAGTGGCTGTTACGGTTTGCAGAATGCTGAAGCTATTGAAACGTTATCCACGTATGGAGAAGTAAGTGCTAGACAAGTTTCTCGACAAACGGGGATTTCGTATGGAACAGTTTGGAGAGAACACACATTTAGAACTTTTATATAAAATACCCTAACAAATTCAAAGTTTTCATAAGTTGAAGGTCAGCGATTTTGAGAAGCGTCAAGAATTCGCTGCATGGGTTTTTCCGGCAAATTGATATTGAAGGAAACTGGCTGTCAAATGTTCTAAGAACAGATGATGCTCACCTTTATCTAAAGGGAGAATTTAACATTCAAAACTGCCTCATTTTGGCAACAGAAAACCCTAGGATCTTTACAGAAATACCACTTCATCAGCACAGAGTTACAGTTTTGTGTGGGTTAACTTCTTTTATTTTTGGGCCAAATTTCTTGAAAAAATCAATGAAAGGAACTTTTAAAACCGTTTTTTGTAACTTTGGTGAACGTTATGTTCAACTTTTGAGAGAAAAGGTTATTCCCATATGCAGACAGTCAAGAACTAAGCGAAATAACATTCATGCAAGATGGAGGACCTCCTCATATCTCCCGCTGTGCCAAACAATTGCTGAAGGATACGTTCGGTGAAATTCGTTTGATAAGTCGCCACTTTATATACCAGTGGCCTCCAATATCACCAGACTTGACGCCTCAAAATTTCGGTTATGGGAGTACATTAAGTCGCGTTTTTATCGATGCCGGCCTACCACATTGGCCATGTTGAAGGCTTCTATCAGATGGCACGTTTTATAAATTTCACCTATTTAATTGTGACCATTCTGTCATCTATCGTCTGCAGGCGGTGTTTGAGAATGAAGTAAGCCACATTGAGCAAGGATTGTGACCTAATACAAGAGAGAAGGCAGTTACCTCATGTGTTATATTTGCAGCTCTTTGTTTTGGGTTATGGGAATAATAAATGTTGTCCTCACATCTTGACTCTTTTTTTTCTGTGAACAGTAATTTTTTTGTTGTCATTTTCCCACATCTTATATTATGTCGTGCAGGCCAAAGTGTTATAACTTCTCGAATAACACTGGTATACACAATTTTAACCCTTATGTTTAGTTTATCGCTTTTCGCTCATTAGAAGAAATAGCATAAGGAATATTCTCTGTATCGCCCCCCCCCCCAACTTTAGAAATTTTACGCAAAAAATAATACAAAATGATTTTGCTACCACGTTTTTCAACGCAAAAGGTCGATTTAAAAATGATTTTTTTAGGGGATACATTTTCAAAATTATGTACAGTATAATAAACAATGATAACATTTGACAAACCCATAGGATATTTGGAATAAAGTACGACAAATATATTTTGTCACTCCCCTCTATATTTCATCTTTGGATCATGACAAATATCCAGTTAAATAGTCAAGTGTCGCCAATTAGTCGAAAACTATATATTCCTTATAGCACGAAATCCTATTAGTAGTGCCATCATAAACTTTGGTACTATATTAACATTTCAAAAATCGTGTATTGATATCAGTAATTATTTTCAAACATTCAATCTATTTCACAAAACTCCATCTAAAATATAAATATTTTTGCTACATGTTTAATTTGCATATACCTATTTTACATATCTCAGATTGTATTTAAAAATCGTTAACCATTTCTTCTAACTTTTGGCGAAATGGTGTTTTATTAATTTATCATTTGATATTATTAAGGTTCTTTCCTGGTATTCAAAAAGGAAAAATACATGTCATTCAGTTATATTTTTCAATTTATCAAACAATTTGGCCGCTGAAATCTCTGATTCTGGTAGAGCGCCATCTAGCGAATAAAGTTGTAACTAAAATCAATTTCGAATTTTTCATTATTTGCCATAAAAAATCCCATTGCATCCTGAACACAATGCAGTTTACCGCATCGCTCTAGCGCAAATATTCGTGGAGTTATTAATTTTTAAAGTTGTGCGGGACTTTTTGGATCACCCTGTATATAATTACCAAAAGAAGAGGCGCCTCTCCATTCAATTATACATTAGGACACAGAACCATAATTAAGGGCAGAATACCGTCTTTTTTTTTTTGCGTGGATATTGTTAGCAACGATGAAGGAGAATAAAAAAAGCTTTTACGTCGCCGTGGAGCACGCAGGGATCAGTTCAACTCACATTTGTTCACGCGCCAAGATAGTTTGAAGGGAGGCCGAGGACCAGTCAAGAAGTAAGAATCCCAGATGAGGCCAGGAGGTGAAGTCATCCTCGCTAGTAGTGTAGTACTGGCGGCTGTAGGATGCCGCTCCCTGTATGTTACCTTCTTTGTTTTCCATATTATGCACAAAGGTAAATGAAGAGGAGTAAAACAGAATTTCCTACCAATTCCATGTGCTTGTTTGGCCATCCTTGACACGGCGGTGGCGCAACAGTATCATCTTCCGAAACTTTATATTGAATATATATATTTATATCAAGGGCCAGGTTGAAAGTACCAAGATATTAGTTGGAGGCATGCTATACCAGGGAAAAATATACTGAGACAACAACATCTTATTTAAGATACTGATTCTATGCAATCGGAAATGGACGCATTTAAAATGACATACTTCCATTTTGGAACCTTTGTGCCACCGCCAGAGCCTTAGATATAAATAAAAATAATTAAAAGGCAAAACGTTATAAAGCTTATGTTTGGCTTTTTATACTCGTTATACATTCTATGCCTTTTATACTCGTTCACGGAATAGGTCAATTATATAGTATGATAACACACAAAAAAATTATATATATATATATAGGTATTATTTCTAATGAGATACTACTATAATGAATAATACATTAGGTTATTTGAAAGTGATTGATAAATACACACTCATGGACACTAAACTTAAGGAAGTGGAAAGTCTTTAATGCCGCCAGTTGTCTTTTTTTTTTAAAAGTAGATAGTGTATTAATTTTGGTCTTCCTTTGGTTTATTAATATTTAATTAATAAATGAGGCCAATATAATTTTTAGTTATTTTTATTAGATAACTTTTACAGGGCACATCACATTATTTCTTTTCACAACAAAACACACAAACACATACCAATCGATTATGATCTCAATACTTATTCATAGAACACATTATATAACCCCCCCCTTAAGCTAAAGGGTTAGTCTCTCTCGGGCGGTTTCACCACTCTGCTAGTCCTTGTAATGTAGGGCCTTGAAGTTCCAACTTCCCCCTTCAGTCCTTGAGAATCATGTTGGAGAGACTTGCTGTTCCAGCTCACATAAAGAAGGGTCTTATTCTGAAGACTCAGGTAAATCCACTTGGGTTACCTCCGGGATATTTTCTTCACATTCTCTGGAAATCTTATGTTTATAATTCGGAGCCACCAAATGAATTTTGTTTCTTCTCAATTGTCCTTTTGGAGACTTTACTAAGTAGGATCTCGGCTGGTCTGCTCTGCCTATGATAGTTCCAGGAACTTTTAGATTTCTGACCCACACTTGATCTCCGACATCAAACTCTCTCTGACTTCGAACTTTCCAATGATGTTGTAACTTCTTTTTTCACTCTCTCTGTATTTATGTTCCTTTTGATTAAGAAGTCCTTGGTTGACCAGAGTAGGCTTAAGAAGGTCAGGATGAGTAGGAAGATCAGTTCTTAATTTTCTTCCTATCAGCAATTCAGATGGACTGAATCCATTTTTCAAAGGGGTAGTTCTGTAAGATAAAAGTCCTAGATAAGGATCCTGTGATTTCTTCAATCTTTCCTTGATTATCTTCACAGCATTTCTGCCATTCCATTACTTTGGGGGTATATAGGGC